>OZ038476.1:114879558-114929558 GCA_964036315.1 Acanthosepion esculentum | reverse complement strand
CTGACCTCGCTGGCGTTCATACTCTTAACTTTTTAATCTCTCAATCCCTCACCCAGATAATCGATTTCCCCACGCGTTTTTCCTACAATCGTGACTGTAAGCCCTCACTCCTCGACCTGTGTTTTACCTCCATCCCTGAGTCGTGTAGTGCCACGCAGCTCTGTCCTATCGGTAACTCCGATCATGCTGTCGTGTCTGTCAGTATCTCCTTCAGCCCCACCCCCTGCAAAGAACCTCCTACCACCCGAACCACTTTCTGCTACCAACGAGCTGACTGGGACTCGTTTCGGGACTTCATCCGTGATGTCCCCTGAGATGCTGTATTTAAGCTCCCCACTCATGACTGTGCTTCTGAGTTCTCCTCCTGGATCAAAGCCGGTATCGAAGCTTTCATCCCCTCCAGGAAATTCAAGGTCAAACCGCGCTCCTCCCCCTGGTTCACAGCTGCTTGCTCAGCCGCCATTGCCCATAGGAACCACTTCTTCCACCGTTTTCGTAGTGACATGTCCGACTTCAACAGACGTCTATTTACCTCTGCACGCAATGAGTGTAAGCGTACCCTCGACAATGCCAAGGCACTATTTGCAGCTCGGATGAAGGAACGTATTGCATCCCGCAAATTTGGCTCCAAGGACTATTGGCGCCTCTGCAAGAGCGTTCTGAATAGTAACAAACCCTCCATTCCTCCACTGTTCAATCAGTTTGATGGTTTCCGCTTTGCCTGGTCTACTGCCGATGTGCTTACGGCCATCACTGAATTTGTCTACCAAGCTATCCATAGTAACGGCGAAGCCCGTGCCGTGGCCCTTGACATCTCCAAGGCATTCGATAGGGTTTGGCATGCCGGCCTCCTTCGCAAGCTCCGGGGTTATGGTATCACAGGTCGATTGTTTGACCTAATTCAATCGTTCCTATCAAACCGGGATTTGAAGGTTGTTCTCAGTGGATCCTTCTCCAACTCCTATCCCACTACTGCTGGTGTTCCTCAAGGCTCCATCCTTGGCCCTACTCTGTTCCTCATATTTATAAATGACCTTCCTGACGCCATAGACTCCCAAGTCGGTATCTACGCTGACGACACTACCATTTACTCCTGCCTCAAGCACAAATCTACTGAGGCGGACAAAATTAACCTGGCAGCTCAAATTGAAAAGGACCTCCAATCGGTTGTGGACTGGGGAGAGAAATGGATGGTCAACTTTAATGCCTCTAAAACAAAATTGCTCTCCATTAACCACCACAAGGACCCATCCCTGCATCCCATCAGAATGTCTGAGGACCAACTTCTCGAGAGTTCCTCTCTGCGGCTGCTCGGTCTCACGCTGTCCGCTGATCTGAGATGGAACAAATACATCGAGTCAATTGCATCATCCACCGCTAGAAAAGTTGGTTCCCTGTGCCGAGCCAGGAAATTCTTCTCCCCTGAATCGATCCTCCAGGTCTATAAGTCTACCATTCGACCTTGCATGGAGTATTGCTGCCATTTATGGTCTGGGGCCCCTGCGTGTTGCCTCGGGGTTCTTGATAAGATCCAGAGACGGATATGCAATGTGATTGGCCCTGATCTGTCATCTCGTCTGCAGTCGCTCTCTCACAGACGGAATGTTGCATCACTCTGCCTTTTCTACAAGTACTTCCACGGTAATTGCTCTGAGGAGTTGCTCTCACTTGTCCCTAAGCCTCGTGAATTCAAGCGTCCTACGAGGCTGGCATCCCGTTCCCACCCCTTCACCGTAGAAACTGTTAGGTGTAGACGTCTTTTCTACTCCAATAGCTTCATGTCTCGCACATCTCGCCTATGGAACTCCCTTCCCTGTTACTGTTTCCCTGACAAATACAATCTCCAACGGTTTAAGTGTAGCGTCAATCGTCATCTCCAGTTGCCTTGATCTATCCACTTCCTGACATCTTCCATTCCTATCTGCTCTCGCTCTATATCTCCCGTAACCTCCCCACCTCGATCGGCCCTCCGTCCTTCTCTTTCTCCACAACCCTTCCTTTACCACTCCTATCTGCTCTTCCTCCAACCCTTCTGTAACCCCTTGCGTGATAGTGGCCACCGGCCTTGCTCGGGGTGATACGCTTAAAAAAAAAAAAAAAAAAAAAAAAAAAAGTGGAGAAAAATAAAATAACCTTAAATTTTCACATTTTGTATTAGAGAACACTATAAAATATTCTTAAAGCTTACTATGAAAGGTAAATTACGAAGGACGCTACTTAATTTATCGGGATTGTAACGAAAGTTAGTTGATGTTGTCACTGATTTTTATCTAATTATTTAATTATTTTTATGTATTTTTCTTTTCTTTTTTCCTTTCCCTCTTTAATTAATTAACCAATTTTTTAAATCATTTGTTTTACTTTTATTGTTTTAAAAATATGGATATGCAGGATTGAGAAAGTAGAATTTCTTTTAAGAAAGAATATATTTGAAAATATCCGTCGCGTTAGATAACATTTTAGCTAGAATCAATAATTGCACTTTCAAGAAGTTTTTACTTAAGTACGGCATTTTTGAGATCGAAATTGTTGTTGAAATTATTTCTATGCATTGGATAAACTGTTATGTAGCAGCATCTTCTTATGTTTATAAATATGTTTTTTAAATAATTTTTGCAATTTCACCAATAAATTATAAAGAACAGTTGTTACAGTTTATTTATCAGTGTTCTTTTACCTTTCATGAGCAAATATTATTACAAATTATTAGAAGCAAGTGCCGGTTATAATTATCCAGCGTTACGAAAAATAATTTAAAAATGTAAAATTCAAGCGTTCCAACATTTTCAGCGTTTCCTCACGGTGCCTGATTATAGCCAACGCTTACGTTTTATATAGTCCCTCTCCTTCCTGCACATATATAATTTCATTAACAAAAACATTACTTTATTCCTATGAAGTCCTTCCAGAGTACGAAATGCGTTGCACATAATTTTTTTCCACTTTGTCATTGATTTGTCCTTTTTTCTTAATCATTTCATTCCAAGGAAGGCGATAATGTCATTAGGATGTAAGGGGTTACAAAGAGTGAAAGAGAATGAGAAGATTTTAGTGGGGAGAAGTTCGGAGAAACGACAATAAAAGAACCTGGGTTCAGGAAGACAAGATGGCAACTGGCGTTGCATTTAAATTTTTGAAGATTCTGTGTGGCAAGGAATCAAGTAACCGGATGGGAATTCCGGTGGCAATTCGAAAAAGAAACTATTAGAATAAACATACTGTTTCATCTAGCTAGTTCAACAGTAAATTAGTGAGACCTAATTGCCAATCTAGTAGTACGATTAAATTCATGCAGTCGAAATACCAAGGAGGAAACTAATATTTATTTTGCAAAGATACAAAAATGTGGCACAAGGCCAAAAGTGTGGATGGGGGAGATTTGTCTTTTAGCCGCAATTACTGACTCAAACATACCACAGTATATCTAACACCAAAACAACACATTCTTACTTACCATTCTTAATATATCCATTTTAATACCTCAAAGTCATTATGAAGTCCTAACTGGCCTCCATATATACAGTTTTCTGGGATGGGTGTGGGGGAAATAAAAACAACAATTAAAAAAAAAAACTAACACCAATGTGTATTTACAATGTATTTTTAATATATAGGAGGAAAGTTCATCAGAAGAATTAACATGAAAATATTTATAGAAAAGACGGAGAAGACACGTCACGTCGGTTGGAAAGTGACTGAAGTCGAAATGCTAGGTCAGGATCGATTACATGGCAAATTTGTCAAGAATCTCGAGAAATAATATTGATATAGGTTTTATTTTTTTTTTTTTTATATAACTTTGTTATAATTCACTAGAACTGATTTTTTGAAACGAATATGCACCATCACGTCTCGACTTCTTTGATGTGTTTAGCCTTACATTTCCCAAGAAGTTAACACTATTCACAAGAGTCTGGAAAACGATGACTTTTTAAAGAAATGGTCGTACAGAAGGATCCTGAGAATACCATGGATTGAACATGTGAGCAACGATGAAGTTTTAGAGAAGATGTGAAAAAAGGACATATAGTTAATATCAGAAAGAGACAGTTTCGAATTTCTTGGGCACATAATAAGGAAAGAGGGTTTGGAACATTGAAGGTAAGAGGGGAAGAGGAAAGTAGCGCATCAGTTGAGTAATGCGCTTGCGCAGATGGTTGGCAAAATGGGGAACATAAAACTAACTTTACTCAGAGCTACAAAAGAAAGGAAATTGTGGAGAGCCCTGATCTCTGGAGGGACATAGCACATAGAAAAAGAAGATTTTTTCCGTTTGTACAGCCTAAAAACACACATACACATACATACACACTCGTTCTCTGTCTCTATCTTTTACAATGAGTTATCTTTAGTTAAAAGAATAAATGTTAATTTTCTACTGTCGTGAACGGGTGGAAATGTTAGATTGTAGACTATGTAAAAAGTATTTAAAAAAAATGGACCGTGATATTAATAGAGTTAGCATCGAGGCCAGACACACGATAAACAAGGTCGGCCATATTCTTTTTGAAAAATTATACAAGATAAACAAAGATAAACTTTTAAAATAGAAATGTCTATAAAGGCAAAATTAATTTGATTTGTCCCGAAAAAGATGAAGTTATTGCAAAAGAAATCGATAATCATCTTCGATTAGACTTTGCCTGATGGCTATCTCTTCTGCCTGTAAAGCATCTCTCACCCTATCTCACTGATCGTGTCAACATCTGATCACGTGATCGCATCATGTGGCCTGTAATTTTGGTCCGACTAAAAGAGAATCGCGTCAATAACATTTTAGAATTCTTTAATTTTTCGAAATTCAATGAAATATATAATTCATAATTTCGTTTGACAACTTAAAAAATGGAAGTAACTTTAAAGAAACAACTTTATGGCTCTTATTAATATTTAATTAACAAACAAGTTAAATCAATTTTGTTATTATTTCTCTGTCGGTTTTATATTATGTAAAATATACCGCAAATTATCTAATAAACCAATCAGACTAATATCCCGTGGATTTAATCACTAAGCGTCGACCAATTTCCACTCGAGATGGATTTTCAAGTGTGAACTGAAGTTTTATGTGAAACTTTATCATCATCCAATGTAACAATGTGACAACTATCTTTCCCTTGGTTGCTTCTCTGACTATTGGTTTGGAATAAAAAAAAAAAAAAGATCGGAGCGTTTTTCAATGGAAATGGTAAAATTAGCCGTTTCATTATAAGGAGACATTCTTTATTTACTGACCGAGCAGCCAGTGTTACTTTTGATTGAAATTGAATTTTTTTTTTAGGAACATAGGTTTCTCAAATCCACTGTTATTGCTCTTTTCAGAATTGATGGCTTTTTTCTTCCTAACCTGTTGTTTCAACACCTTGATTGTGTCGTTATTTTCTCTTTGAGTTACATGTGCTATTCATTTTAGTTAAAAGTCCTCAAGTCATGTGGTGTCTGTTATTTGTTTGTCATTCTGTTGCGCCAGTCCATGAGGTTTGAAGAAGGACGTTCCTCACTAAAATCTACATTCGCTCGAAGCCATTTTCTTCTTAACACTGATCTGAGAAAGCGGTTGTATACAGTTGACAGTTTAGTATTTCTGAGCGAGTTTGACACCATGCAAGACGTCCATATGAAAGTCACGATTTGACGAGGCTATTCAAGGACATGACTAGAGGTTTTAGGTTAATGTTTTAGTTTTATAGCAATTTGCTGTGTTGAGTTAAACTACCCCTAGTGCAGTTCATTCTAGGTTCGTTTATTTCCAATATTAGGTTTGTTATAATTTATCCAAACATCGAGATATTTGAATGTTTAGTATTTACAAATTCCACATTGAGAATTTTGTAATGGATTCAGAGTATGTGCCATAACTGCTCTAATTATGAGTCCTATTAGGTTGGTGCAAAAATAATGTCGTTTTCTCACATGAAGTTGAACGTCAAAAAACGACATTATTTTTGCACCAACCTAATACTTCTTAGAGGACGTTGATTTTTTATTCAACATTATTATCATCCCAACTGTGAATACCTATATCATCGGCATTGTCCTACTCATCGTTAGTATATTGGCCTCGAGATGGAACAGGAACTCTGTTTTCTATTAGTAGATTCGTTTGGGATAGCGTTTAAACACATGATTTTCATCTTATACGTGGTTGAAAATTATGACATATATACATATATTCAGCAACTCTTTCAATACGACTCGTTTTGGGATTGTGAATGTTAAATGTTTTTTACATTGAAACTGAAAATGGTGGAATATGTCTTTATCGCACCCGGCCGGAAGTTACTGCCGGCTACTGAAACGTCTGAAAGCGTCACCACGGAAAACGGAACGAATGCCATTAATTTCCGGTGACTCAGCGTTTTCAGACATCAAAACACAAAAAGACAAAAACAAAACGAAACATAACATACACAACTAAAAATAATGACCAGAAACTAATTCATATACACATGGGGCCCAAATGAAACCCATGTGTACATTCAAAAGTCGAATGTAATTTTTAGTCAATAACCAAATGACATTGTTAACTAGGCAACGATGCTGACCGCTGCCGATTTTTTCCACCAAGTATCTTGCCTCTGAGGTAGAGCGACACCTTCACCTTCACCTTGCTGACTTGGTTGCCAAACTCAGTAGTAGCACCGGACCAGGCCAATTCTTATGAGATAGTCCTTCTAGATACTACCAAGCTGCATCCCTTGTGACCGTCACCCTAAGGACGAACAGACCGCCTCTGGTCTGCTGCCCTGAAACAAGACGATCTTTCGATTGGCACTCCTCGACTTCATATCGGATTACTCAAAACAATACCTGTACATACTTTTGCCAAATTGTTGAATAAAATTTGGCTTAGATTTTAAAACCCTTGCCTTTGTTATCCTTGCTTCGATCGTATAATTTTTTTCTGTTTGCGGGGTTGACAGCACTTGATTGACGTCCCGTAACATCTTTTTGTTTTGGTTGATTTCGTTTAGTGGCATATCGAGACCTCTATGGGTTATTTAATGCCGAAATCTGATTTAACGCCGATTAAAAGTAATCTCGGTCACACAATACGGGGTAGTCTAGAGATACTCCACATATCGCAGATGAGCGTGGTAAGGGGTATCTGAAAACACTTTTGAATACGCGGTGATATTTGGGCGTGTCTTGATTTAATGGAAAGAGGTTGATTTAATAAACCTTATTTCCATCTGCAATCCTCTGCTCAAACGCAATTACATGAGACATTTTTGAAATGAACGAACACAGACAATGAAAAATAGATCGCTTAATACAGTACTACTCAAAGTGTGTACCGGTGCCGGCACGCGAGCCATCGTCTACCGGCACGCGGAGAGTTTCAAGGAAACAAAGAAACAGTAATCACATTCCACGTCACATGGTGACTGCCGGGATATCTGACTCAGTTTTTTTTTTTAACATTTTTATTTTAGTTTTGTATTGATGATGGTTACACACTCACTCATGGTTACAATTAATCACTCATGTGAAAGGCCATTGCTATACAACTAACGAATGCGGTATAATGAACAGTAAAACAGTGAACTCTAAAATACATATGACAACACCATCTTGATGATGTGGCGTGTGTCTGTGTAGGAACAATGCCTAGGAAAATTAAAAGGCCATTTTCATGGACATATATTTCTACAAAATGAATATGAAATAAAAACTGATGCAACTTTTTATTATATTTAATATATTTTTCTGGTATAAATGAATTGTTATATAGGAATAAAGTGTCGCTGCCGACACTTGAGTTTGGACATAGCTCTCCAGTGAGTAAACACAGGCGATCCCCTTATCGAATTAAGTGGATCACGTGACCATAGAGGAAATGCATATACAGGAAGTCGTGTGACGTCTAATTGATCGCCATTTCTACACTATCCTCTATTACTATACGGATCACCATTTCTGTCCTCTATTATTATATGGGCGCTGTTCTCTACCCTATTCACTATACTATTTCTCTTTTCATATCACTATACGGTGGTTACTATTCGAGCGAGTATTATCGAGCAAGTACTATTAGTGCGAGTGCTATTCGAAGACGTCTGACACCAGCATTGTTCAACGGCGTGCTATAAGTTGTATCTGCGATTACAAAGTCTCTACTACAACGAGCATTACAAAAGTGACAACGAGTATTCGTTGGCATCATAAAAGTGGCAACGAGTGTTCGTTGACATCAAAAATGAATAATACTACGAATGTTCAAATAATATTTTCTTGGATCCTTATTATATGACATAAATATGCGAAAACTTGTTACTTCAATGAAGACTGGCCTGAGAATAAATAAGACATCATGTCCTCGTGTTTAGTACAGATAGACTTAAATTGACCCTGAAATAAGATATATCTAGAAAAATTAGGAGGAGCCCAGCCAATTGGAAATCTTTGCTCACCGGTCCCTCGCACATTGACAAAAAAAAAAAAAAAAAATCTTAAAAACTGCCGGTACACCATATCAGATATTTTGAGAAGCAGCGGTTTAAGACAAATTGGAGAGAAAAAGGTTCTGGGGAAACCGAAAAATATTTTTAAATTGTAAGAATGTTTTTGAGACAATATTGAATTACTGACACAAGTCCTACTAATTAACCCATAGCCGGAGTAGAAGAGATGAATTCATACCTTTCCCAAGGGTAATTGTGAATATAATGAACACGACTGGAATTGGAACTCGGCTCTCCGATTTCCAAATTTGAGCCTTTATCCATTTCACCACCCGCATATCCAAACTTACAGGGCCTGGTATTCCCAAACGGTCACCCATTGACCTGAGTCGACGTTGCTTAATTTCGATGATCATACGAGAGCCGGTGTTTCAACGTAATATGGCCGTAAGAGTCGTATCTTAGTGTTGAAGTTGTAAAGAAACTGTTTACATTTCTTGTTAAGGTTCCATTATTTCGACTGACTTTGTCATTATCAAGAGAATGAAAAAGAAAAAAAGAAAAAGATGAAAGTCCCTGTGGAGGTATGCATCTTGGGGAATGAATTTGGATGGTTTTGCTGTTACGTGGGCGTGATATTATTTTTTTGAGTTTTAGAACTCTATCGTGTCGCATCACCGTGACGCTCTGTGGATTCAGAGAATTTAAATGCATTTTAGAATGCTTATTCCAGAGTCATAAATGATTTTGTTAACTGTTGGTTGTTTTGACTTGATATGGATAGCTTTTAAAATGTGTAATTTTTACAGTTTGTTTTGCTGTGTTATTCACAAGGTGCTATCTCATTGTAATCTTTATGTTTCTGTAACATGTGTAATATTTTGGTCGAATTTATGAGATGTGAGCCAACGCGATACAGTCGTGATTGTATATCCTATTTAAAATACATTTCTGTTATTTTCAGGGAAACTATCACTAATGACACAAGTAAATTTGCAAACAACATTGGTCTTATATAGGGGTTTGTTTTTAACTTAGTATTATTAGTAGCTACTATGTTAAGTGTTTTAAACTTCTAATAATAAGAAAAGAATCGTAGTTCATTCTGTTATAAATACATAGTTTATAGATTGTATTTTTTAATACGGACATTAATATATATGAAAACGCAGCTTAAAACAGTCTCGACACACGCATTATTCGACAAACTACATCACCACAAACGTACACGTTTTTAAACACATACATGCATGTCATATACATACGAGCCTACACATGAACTTATATACGCACACATATACTCATATACAGATATATACATTCAAACACACATCTAAATAGACAAACATATTTATAATACACATATACATGCATACACACACACACACATATATATGTGTATGTGTGTGTACGTGTTCATATATATGAACACAAACATATACACTCAAGACTACATTATACACTTCTCACATGTGAACGCACAAAGATCCCTTATATCTATAAAATGAGCAACTTACACATTCGGGGTGGCATCAAAAAGGGTGTCGGAGCATAACGAAAATAGAGTATTTGTTGTTCTTACCATGAAGCCAGTACGGAGCACTCAGTGACCTCTTCAGATATGTCGGCTGGAAACTATGGAAAACAGTGGCCATCAATATCGGGTGATGAGTGTGCCATTAGCAGAGAAAAACAGTTCCATTTTCCTCACTTGAAAAAATGCATACGGGTAAAAATAACAGAAGAAAACTATTTAGAATAAATAAGCAAATAACTGAGTAAAAACGTCGGAAGCACTAAAACATCTGGTATGGAGTTTGTGCCAATCGCTTGGCCGTTAAAATATAAGGGAACCTCGTTCGAACAAGATGATTTCCTCTGAAAATGACGCTATTCCTTCAATTTAGGATGGCAAGGGATTTCAATGGCAGAGCACTCTTTGACGATCGAAATTTCTATATTTGTAAACTTCTCTTTAAGTCTATTTACCCTGATTTAGGACCCTAGGAATCTTTAAACACTCCCAGAAATATTTAGGAAGTGTCAAGTCAAATTTTTTATCATTAGTCAAGCAGTTTTTTAAACACCTGTGTCAAGTAACTGGAAGGAGGTTCTAGCTTGAGTCATAATATTTGTGTGAATTACGAGCGCATGGTCGTAAATTAAAAACTGAAATAATTGTTGTTAGAAATGCGTGAGAAGAGTTGCACTTCGCTATGGTGCAATGGTTGGCGTGTTTGTTTCGCTAGCTCACTTGCCACGGAATAGTGAGTTCAATCCTCACTGGGTGCTTCGTAATTTCGAATTTGTGCTGCATCTAAATTTGGCTAGTTCACGATATGTAGGCAAGAATCAGAGTCTCCTTGTTTGATCATACCTTATTTTAAAAGATCCTAATGAAATGAAAAAAAATCCAAATAAAATGAAACATACTTTTTTAAAAATATTCAAAATCATTTTTTAATGATGATCATTTAATTTGATATTTTTCAAAATAAAACTTTTTGTCACTGTCCATTTTATTTATCTAATAAAAAATCCAGAGGGAACATATAAGACATGATATAACAAGAAAATTAAGATCTCAATGATATACGAGGTCTGTCTGAAAAGTAATAGGACTGGTGTCACAAACAATTTATTTCGATTCAAAACAACAAACTACATGATTTTCCCTTCAAAGTACCCCCCTCGAGTCTAATACACCTTTCCATCTTTCTCTGTCACGATTTTATGCTCTGCTGGAACGATTCTTCTTGGACGGCATTCAACTGTATCTTTACGGCTTTCTTAATGTCTTACACGCCTTCAAAACGGGTCCCAATGATAACCCCTTAAACTTGGGGAAAAAGAAAAAAGTCACATGGTTAAAGATCAGGTGAATAGGGAGGTTATTCTTGTACGGTGAGGTTCTTCTCGGCCAGGGAATGCCGGATGCTCAGAGCGTTGTGAGCACGTGCATTGTCGTGTTGAAGCAGAAACGATTTGCCCTTCCATGAAAGCATATGAAAAAAAGTGCAGTGATTTCAGAAAGCTAAGATTACAGTTATATACTCCCAAGATACCATGTTAGATGATAACACAATCCGTTTATCCCTCTTCCGCCCATAGCTGACACAGCACACCCAGTCCTGTTACTTTTTAAAGACACCTCGTATTTATAAGGTACTAGATTTTTTGCAACACGTTGACGCGTGTTGGAATCCTCGCAGTATTTAGTATTGTTGAAGTTATCGTTAACACTTTTGGAGAGATTTACAAACTCTACGTTTCGTTCAATTTCGCAAACCAATCAATGATATTTGAATAAGCTTATCTTTGTAAAATTACTTTGACAAAAACCCTAATAATATTTTTAATTTAATTTTATAGGAGTTATTTTTTTTTTAAGAAAATTTCTTCTTTTTCCCTTTTTTTTTTCACAGCGTAGAATAAATTCTTAGCATTTCTTACTTTTGAGCATGCAACATACAACTGGCCATACGATTCGTTTATAGTTTTCGCATACGCAGGGTGAACTGGAAACTGGATTTTTGTATATAAAAACTTAAAGGAAAGATATTAAAAAACAATATTGGATTTTTATTAAATAAGTATTTGTTATTTTAATCATTAAGTTGTTTTTGGAATAGTGGGAGTATTTTTTCTGTTAAATAATAAAATTTTTGATTTTTCTAAAAATAATTAATGAGAATTTATTGTACTAAGCTTCGCACTCTAGTAAAACCAACTGTACTTTGTATCCCTTTATCTATTTGAACATCTCCCCAAAATGTGGCTTCGATCGCTCAATGTATGGCTACTTTAGAAGGTGTGATGAATGGATGGACGGACTAACGGAAGTTAGAGAATTTTATATGTAGATTAAATGGAAATTTTGAAAACCCAACTGTCTTAATGCTGTGACAACCCTTCAGAATACTAACGGTGAGTTCAACACTGTACTGTGGTAGGCATTTATAGCTACTTAAAATAATACAATGCGCTAGTCCGAACGCCCATTAGACTGGCGACAGAAGCATTTCAAAAGCTAATCAAGGTACTGAAAAACGAAATAAGTCTACCAGGACTTATAGTGGAGGTGCGTAATCTTAACGATATAAAATACGCAAATGAGACAGTGTTGATTGCAGACACAGAAAGAAAATTACATGACCTCCTAGACAATGTTGTAAAAGAAAGCGAAAAGAAAATGTACTCGCCATCAACTGTAAGAAGACAAAGGGTATGGTTGGTTTGTCAACAAGGGAAAAAGTTCAAGATGCGAACTACGGGTTAGATGTATGACCATCAAACAAGTACAGAGGTTTAAATATCTGGGAAGTGTTTTAACAGAAGGAATATGCGAAAGCGTACTGGATTAGCAAAATATGCATTCTAAAAGCTAAACAAAGCACAAACAAACAGAAAATGTTCGTTAGAATCAAAGAAAAGAGTGCTGAATTGCTATATGATATCCATCCTATTATAAGGCAGTGAATACAGGACAATCTCCCAACGGATGAAAATAAAAACTAGAAGCAGCAGATATGTGGTTCTACGGAAGGATTCTGAAAGTTTCATGGCCGGAACGAGTGAGCACCAAGGAAGTATTAAAGAAAAAATGGCAACAGAAAGAGCACTTCTACTTAGAATCAGAGAGAGACCACTAAAAAGCCTTGAACGCATAATGTGGAAGGGGGGATTAGACACCCATACTGAGGTCAAGAGAGAGAGAGAGAGAAAGAGAGAGGAGAGAGAGAGGGGGAGAGAGAGGGAGAGAGAGAGGGAGAGAGAAGGAGAGAGGGGAGAGAGAGGGAGAGAGAGATTGAGAGAGAGAGGGAGAGAGAGAGGGGAGAGAGAGGGAGAGAGAGGGAGAGAGAGAGGGAGAGGGGGAGAGAGAGAGAGGGGGAGGAAACCAACGAACCACTTATTTGACGCGCTTGTGTGAATGGATGACGGAACGGAGGCGACAGTCTTAGCAAAGAGAGACGAACTGCTAAGAGCCACAAGTGATAGGAAGTTGTGGCGAACCATGATCCTTTCTATCCGGAAGAGATGTATCATATATATGAAGAAGATTCTTAATGTAGGCAATAACGTCCGCTCCGTAGATAGCGCTATGAACTCTCAAGTGGGTAGTAGGGCTTCAGGTGTGTTATGGAGGAGGGAGCTAAAAGAACGATGAGTTGATTGAATTCTTTGAATCCTGATTGGAACAAATTACAATAATTTATATATCTTTTTTTTGCATTTATTTTTCCATTTTTAGAGGTATTTTAACCTATAATGTGAAAGTAGTAACTACTAAGTATTTCAAATAAACCGACGTATGGATAAATTATAAAAGTATTGGAGATAAGGAAACTAAACATAGAATAGGTTGCACTAGAGGTAGTTTCCCCCAATACCGCAAGTTGCTACAAAAACAAAACATTAACCTTGCGTAATTTTGTTAATAGTCTCGCCATTTCGAGACATTCATATGGATGTCATGCATGGCGCCCAACTGGTTCAGAAATATCTAAACTCTCAGCTGTATACAAAAGATCACTCGGATAAATGATTAAAAATGGCTTCGAACGAATGAAGCCTGTACGTCTTAGCGAGGACCACACTTATTCGAACCTTTTAGACTGGCTCTACAGAATCACAAAATACTTTACCAACTAATAGAAACCACAACACTTGAATACTTTCAACAGAAGCAACAATTAAAATATGACGACATAATTAAGACCTTGACATTCGAAACTACTTTAAATCAAAGGTTCGTAAGGAAGCTATCATCAATATTGGAAAGAACAATAACAGTTACTGGATTTAAGAAACCTATTTTCCAGAAAATTATTTTTAATACAAATATTTTATAAATTTCAACTAACGGCTGTTCGGTCAATGAATAGCGACTGTTTCCTTATAAGGAAATGGTTTATGTTACCTTTAACGTAACGGTTTATATTCAGTCAGTCAGTTATGGGCCATGCGTGATACACGCTTAGGCGATCATGTATCTTTCGATACATGGCAGACGAGGTAGATTTTTTCCCGCAGTAGGTTGCTCTTTCTTTCTGCGGTAGACCAGTTGCCATCCAAGCCAATAGAACCCGATCTGTCCTGCTAAGAAGAGGATTCATACCTTTCCCAATGGTATTAGCACGTAAGTGAATGTAATGGATTCGACTGGAAATCGAACTCGGCTCTCGTGCCTCCTTCAACGGTTTATATTACCATTACTTTTAACCACTACAAAATCGGGTAGTAATTGCAAAAAAAAAAAAGAAAAAAGAAAAAAAAGAAAAAAGAAAAAAAAAGAAAAAAAAAAGATAAGCAAAACAATGAAATTAAAAACTGGTATTAATTCTAGATTTCTAAAAGAAAGTCAGGTATTAATTGTAGGCGTATAAACATCCGGTATTATGTACAGGTTTTTGCCTATAACTTAAACTCAGTATTGTCCACGGTTTCATTTTTTTGGCATTAATGACTAAAACATTTTGCTGTAATTGCAATTTGTATATAGAGAAAAACGTGCAAGCTAATATGCTGCTGCTTCTCCGATCTTACTGGCTGACCACGACTTGATTATTCCCATCAGAGATTCAATCCAGTGACCGGCGTTTGTTGCAATGCAACAAACTATAAACGCCTCATATTAACTCTCTTTCATTTACCAGTGCAATTTTAACATATGGCCGACAGCCAGGGTTCAAAATAGACACCGCAGAACAAAAGATAAAGAACCGATAGTCTTGTACAAGGCGCCCAGTAAGGATAAAGTTCACTATACTACTGAACTGATCCGCTTGAATTGGTTGGATATATATATATATATATATATATATATATATATATATATATATATATATATATATATATATATATATATATATATATATATATATATATATATATATATATATATATCATTTAGATTATTTAGTATAAATAGCGACGCATCTGGTGAGGATCGAATTCTACGGGCGAATCAACCAAGAAGCTTAACTACAGGTTCATATTTATAATCAAAATCTAAACGGGTTTACAGTTATATCACGTTGAAAACATTAACGTCGAGCCTGGTCAGTACCGAGATGGGTGACTGCTTGGGAATACCGCGTGCTTTAAGTTGGATGTGCGGATGGTGTAATAGATATTGATACGTAATTGTTAATCGGAGAGCCGAGTTCCAATCTCAGTTGGGTTCGTTATATTCACTTACGCGCAAATAGCCTGGGAAAGTTATAATTCTCCTCTTCTTAAGTTATGGCTTAATTAGTAAAATTTATAACACTAGATTATTATTATTATCTCAAAAATATTCTTACAATCAAAGAATTAGAAAACAGAAAACATTATGAAGGAGCGGGAACAATAGAGGAGTAGTCAAGAAGACAGTAGATAACGATTAACATTGCATTTAAACTTTTGAAGATCAAAGTTGGCCGGAAATCATGGAACCGGAAGAGAGTGCCACAAACGAGAAGTATGACAAAAGAATCTGTTAGCATAGAACTTACGGTTACATCTAGCCAATTCAGTTGTAAATTGATGAGACGCTGATGTCAGTCTAGTACTGCGCTTAAGGTCATAAAGTCTAGGTACCATAGTGAAGAGTTCATTGGTGCAATTACCATGAAAGTAATTATAGAAAAGCACAAGGAAGTGACTTTACGGGTGTAGAAAAGTGACTGAAGGACCAATAAAATTGCTGATCCTCAATTGGATTTTATCAAGAATCTCTAAATAAATAGCAGGAGCATCGGACCAAATGTGACAGTAATATTCTAAACATGAGTGAATTATAGATATGTAAGATAGATTTTGGGGAGAAAAATTGTCTAGCACGATCCAGTGAACCAACTTTCTCAGTAGCTTACCTAGCAATGGATTCAATGTAGTCTTTACACTTTCGGAGAAACATAATGAATTGGTTTCTCATTGCCTTCTCCAAAGTTTTTAACAGAGAGTTAGGCTTCTCACACTGTGGCTACCAACCAAGGCTAGAATATTCAATCTACTATGCTATTTAACCTATAGTTTTGAATGAGGAAGATAGGGATTTCTATTTTTCTCTAACGGATAATAGTGCGAAATTGAATACAGAAACTAGGTGAGAATTTGAACTAGGCACGTAATTATTTTATGTTATTTGAAAATTTGTAATGTTCAAACTAATAGCTATTTTACTGGATGCACCATTATTATGACCTTGTGTCAGACAAGATTAAATGATGTCAATATCTATAAATTACAGTACCTTCCGAAGAGGTACGTAATAGTTTGTAAACTAATTTCGCAAATCATTATCACTGTGTTAATATTTCAATTCTCATATAGCCTAGTGTCAGACTTCTAATCTTATTAATTAAATAAAAACGCATAAGAATTTATGTAGATATTTACTATGTCTATCTTAGTCTGGCACAAGACCATGAGCATGGGAATCCAGTGAGGACCGAAGATTTAAAAAATGCTACGTCCCTTTAGGATATAGGGGATTAAGGCTATCCACGGTTTTTAATTTGTGAATTGCCACGAAGTACTGGGAAAGATAGTGGAGTAGTTTCCTGTTGCCGTCACCATGGTTTTGAATTAAATGTTGTCCTTTCAGATTACCTTCAACTTAAGACGAGAGATCCCAGTTTACCTTGTTATTTAACCCATAGCTGTGGAGAGGAGAAGTGACGAAACCATGCCTTTTTCTAGAGCATTAGTGAGAGGCAACGCAGTATACCTGGGTGGAATTTGAGCTCGGGTCGATGTTTCCGCGTCGCTAATCGTTGTGCTACCCGCAGATCCCTGAGCTCATTACATAATAATAGTAATCTAGTAGAGCAGCACGTGAACCATTATCCCATTATGTAAGAAATAATGTGGCAATAAAAATGGCGAAAATGTTGCTTTTAGCTATAACTAATGCAGAAAACAAACGGACCATTTCAACCGACGGTGGATGTTTAACAAACAAATTGCCGCTGCCCTGCCGCTAAACGTTTAAATGGAGATTCTGAAAGGTTTCTCCCACGTTATCAGGGGCCTCAAACATGGGCGTTCATTGGTTTTGCGAGCCCCAGGAGACCAAGGCGAGATGGTGGCGAGAATAAAAATGTTCCAACTGTAAAAAAACCAAAAAAAACCCCAAAAAACAAAACTCATCAAAATGTTCTTCACAGACCGAGAAATATGTGTGTTTGGGAAATTATTCTGAATTACTTTTCCGGACGTGAGAACAAAGGTCTTGTCGCGAGTTCAAACCTTGTGGTGGATTAATGTTTATTCGCAATACCAGACGACAGGGCGCCTGTCGTAAAGCGACTGTTAGCAAGCTATTGTCTCAGTTCATTCGTTCGTGAAGCGAGTTCGTTCCTCATTGGGTTCCCTGTGCCGGAGTAAACTAATTTTTACTAAATATCCAGGTGTCATCTATAGAGAAATAATTAGTAAATTAATCTCTTTATTTCGATCCACACTAGGTGCCCTACTAAATATGATAAACTTGGTAAATAGCTACTATTAGTACCTGTTATTAAGTAAGAGTTAGATGAGAGTTTATTGTGCCATTTAGAGACTCTTTTATGCTTGCCTTGTGCCAGTGGGTTTGGTTTGGCTTGTTTAACGGCATATCAACACTTTATAGGTCATTTAATGTCAAAATTTAATTGGGAGCTTTGTAATTTTTTTTCAAAAATGTATTGTTGGTAATTTTTCTTTTCCTTTTCCAATAATGTGTTGCTAGTATATTTTCTATGAAAATATATTGCTGGTATACTTACTATACAAAATGTATTTTTATAATTTTTTGACCTCAGTTTGGGTGTTCTCTATTTGTTTATAGCTGAGACTCTAATATTTGCTACCGCCCCGGGTCAAGGTGGACAATAGAAATTAAGAGGTGGTTCCACGCTCCTTCAAAATATCCCAATCAAAGGACTGGCTGCTGGGTGTAATATATCGTCATACCTATGACGAGTATCAGTGGGTGAGCGATGGTTAAGAAGTGAGTTTCGAGGAGTATTGTCAGTGTAGAGAATTGAGACCTTACTGGGCGCTCATTTATATTCGTCCTTGTGTCAGATGATCTTAAGCTGAGTAAATAGTTCTATATTTTGAAGAATCATTTAAAGAGCAAAAGTTAGCCTACTGGACTCAATATTGTCGGTATGGTAGGTTCAATCCCTGCTGAATGTTCCCATATCATTTCTTTGTTTTAGACAATATCAGGAAATACATAGGACTTTAGGAAGACTAAGGATGCTGAGGATATCATGGACCGAGCATGTGAACGACGATGAGGTCTTGGAGAGTATGCAAACAAGGAGGAAGCTTATGCTTAACATAAAGAAGCGGCAGATGAAATTTCTGGGACACGTGATGAGAAAGGAGGGCCTGGAGAATCTGATACTCACGGGATAAATAGGGGGGAAAAGACAGGGGAAAGCAGCGCACGACATACGTGGCGAGCTTGGGCAGGTGGATGGCGAAGAGTGGTCTGTTGGAGTTGGCAGAAACACAAAACCTGTTGAGAGCCACAAGGGATAGGGGGAAGTGGAGGGCCATGATCACCTACGTCCTGAAAGGACACGGCACATAAGAAGAAGAAGAATTTATTCATGTCTCACGTTGGAGACAATAATCAGTTGCTGTAAAGCTCTCCGCGGGCAAGGACGTAAGTCCGGTGTGTTTGAAAAAGTATCCGAAAAGATACCATAGGGATGTAACCTGTTCCTCTTTGGGACATTGCAGGTAAGACTTTTTTAATTGTTCCTTTCATATGCATGAATCGCCATTTCATGCATAGTCATCTACCGAAGAAAAAATCACGATTGCTTATTTTTCATCTGGGAGATATAATTGATTTCTTAAAAAATACTATTATTTTCATCCAGACTAATGTTCTAATCTTTGTTGTTATTATCATAAATTTTCAGTCGTTGTAACCTCCGGGCTTTTTAGGTGTCTGTCGATTCGGGAAACCCTCAGGGAATTTCCAAACGAACATTTAGTTAATCTCCGGCGGTAAATAATTCTTGTTCCACTGCGCATGTCTAGCAGTTTATCGTCTTATATTTTTTCAGTAATGCCCAGTTCACCTTGTATTTACTGGGTCTGACTGAACTACTGACAGAGGGATGGATCTCACCAATCCCAGGAAAATTGGGCTAAAGCGTTGGATCATTAATTTGTCAGTAACATAATTGTGAGTATAATCCCTGAGACAGGCAGTATAGTCTTAGGCTTTGTGCAGACATGGCAAGCAATAACAAAGGAGTACTAAAATGAACAATACGTGATATCCGTAGACATGGAAAGCGCAAGAACAACCACCTCCAACCCACTTCTCACCTGTGGAACTCTTTTCCGGCTTCTTGCTTTCCAGCCAACTTTGATCTTCAAAAATGTTAAATACCATATCAATCGTTATCTACTGTCTTCTTGATTCTTCTTTTAATATTCTCGCTCCTTAATAATGTTTCTCTTTTTTTATTCTTTCACACTCAGTAACCTCTTGTGTCTTAGTCGCTTTACTGACTTATTTGGGGTGAAATGATCAAAAAAAAAAAAAAAAAAAAAAAATAAAATAAAATAAACAAAGGGTTGAGTTCGAAATTCTCTGAAGAACCTGTGATGGCCAAAAAGTTGTGAAGATGTTGGTGTTAGTCCGGATGTAAATAATGGAAATAATCATAATTGTTCATCCCAGAAATTCTGGTAAAAAAAAAATTAATTGAATATACATCAAATGTTATCGCAAATTTTACAATGGTAAGAAAAACAGCAAGAGGGCAAGAGATAGACATTTAAATGTATATAAACTAAAGTGTATAAAGACAAATATTTAGGATTTGAGAATTTAGTTTTCTCTTTCTCTCTGTGTACGTGATATATATATATATATATATATATATATATATATATATATATATATATATATATATATATATATATATATATATATATATATATACCGTTTTTTAATGTCGATTTTTCAAGTGAACAAATGCCCTGACTGTCGAAGAAACAAATTAAATAAAAGAGCTTTTATCAACTTCGTGAAAAAAAAAATCATTTTTTAAAACTCCTAAGCCCCATGTAATGGAGATGAGTACTCCCGGTTCAATATTTGTAGTGTATTCTCAAATTCTCTTGTACTCCAGCTAAACAAAGAACTGATGAATAAGTTTAGCATTCAAATACTATTATTTCACCGTCTGCACAAATTCTGTTTTGAGATGTTTTGAAATCGTCTGCTGTTCACATTTTCTACTTACTTAGATCAATTAAAAAGGCGATGGTGTCTGTATGCAATTCCAACCCGATTCTTGGGGAATCGCTTTGATGTTGCAAATGTTTGTAAAACAGGGAACACTTCTCTGTCTTTGAAAGATTTCTATGCGCTTACAAATTTCTTTTTCCTGTAGATTATAACTTTTTCTTTCTTTCTTTCTTTCTCATTCTTTTCATATTTATCTATCCATCTGTATATGAATATTTATTTTCTTTCTTTCTTTCTTTCTTTCTTTCTTTCTTTCTTTCTTTCTTTCTTTCTTTCTTTGTCGCGCCCCCACTCTTTCTGTGTACTCCTTTTTACTCTTAAGTTCAGATTTTTGCGCTTTCAGAAACGTAAATATATCAACATGAAAATCTTTTCAATACTTTCAATATTTTTCTTTCTTTCTTTCTTTCTTTCTTTCTTTTTTTCTTCCCCCCCCCTCTTCTATTGACTACTACTTTTTTTCTTCTATCCTAAAGTTTTTTTCCTTTCTTAAGCTCCGATTTTCACGCTTTCAGTAAGTTAAATATATCAGCATGAAAATCTTTCGGAAGTTTTCTTTCTTTCTTTCTTTCTTTCTTTCTTTCTTTCTTTCTTTCTTTCTTTCTTTCTTTCTCCTACCTTTTAGCATAATCAAATCAAACGTAACTCGGCTCCATCACGCAAGAAATTCTTCAGACTGAACTTCCACCGACACGCTCAAAAAAAAAAAAAAAAAAATCTTGTACTCAGTATTCTTGTAGTTCCGTTTCTCTATTTAGCACATTCAATGTCCTTTCCTCCCCGCCTCCATCTGTTTATGTGAAAAGAGGATCAGATGGATTGAAATTGCCCGATACGTAATAAAAAAAAATCTGGTGAAAAGAGAGCATGCAAACAACTGCGAAAAAAAAAGACTTTGCAAAATAAGCTTACCCGTCAAAATACTGAAGCGGTAAGAGTCCGAAAGTTAATTCCAAAAACCTGTTTACTTTGTATTGCTTTTGATATCCTCGCCAGTCAGTGACTCATTGAGTTTATTTCTTTTGTTATTTGTGGAAGTAAATGGACAGAATTTATATTAAAAAGTCTTAAATGAGAATTATGATAAACTCGAAGTCAGACAAAGATTAAAATCATAACTGACAATTTATTTGTTTCATATTCAGTACGCTTAACTGAGTACGGTACGTAGTCGAATGGAATGGAATGGAAATCGGAAGAACGTTTTGTGCCAAACATTAAAACGGGAAGGGCCTGGTTACTTAAAAAAACCATCATACTAAATCTGGTTTCTTAATAGTCAGTGAAAGTCAATAAAAAATCTCTAGAATGGTAAACATCATTAGGAACAATATAGACATGACTGGATAGATACGGAGATGTACTAAGAACTGTGCAAGCGTGCAGATATCGACTATTCAAACCATTAGCATATGCACAATAAAGATTGTGCTTTAGAGAATAAGAAACATAATATTGATGTGTCCACCCAGAAGATCAGATCTAGTCCCGGTGAACATTGCAAAGAGGTAGGAATTTTGAAATCTGTGGAAGAATTGAAGCTATCAGGGCTAAAAATTGCATCAAATCAAGCGAAACAAAGGTTGAGTTGGAATATTAAAGAGACTTACTGTCACTTGTTCTCCAAATTGAAACCGCATGTTACAAACAATAAGCGGGAAAAAGAAAAAGAAGTAAAGACTAAAAATAGAAAGGAGAATTCGAGAGACCAAAAAAGTCATCTATGAAATAACCTGAGTATGGTATGTGGACAATTGAAAAAAAATCTCCGATAATAGCAATCCAATACAATTGTATTAGGACGAACAACATCAAACACAAAGAGACAAAATATCGCACTATTCAGAAATCAAAATGAAAATGGCAATCATATAATAAATGAATGTAACAAATTGGGTGAGAATGAGTATAAAAGTATATATAATTGAATAGGATTAGTGATCCACCGGGAACGGTGCAAACGACTGAGATTCAACCAAGCAAAACAAATGGTTTATGCACCTAGACAAAGGAAAAAGTAAAATTCTTAGGACCTTTAAATTCAAACCAAGTTAACCAACTCTGGCCAGGACACCAGAGTAAACAAAGACCAAAATCTACTAGAAAAAGAATTATACCGTTTCAGTAGATCCAAAAATGCAACTGAGAGTAAAAAGTGGGATAAATATTTGGCCCATAACTGAGAAATAATAATAACAGCGGCAACAAAAATAACAACAACAATAATAATAAAAAGGATTGTGACGTATGAAGGTACCGATTCTACTAATCATTATTGCAGTACTTAGACCAGATTCAAAGTGTATTCGAACACAACTTGAAAATTTGGAAATCCATAGCGAACTAATGAAAATATTCAGCCAAACCATTAAGTAATTAAAAGCAGATCTGACTTGAAGATAATCTTGGCGACATTGGAACTCGCACCCGTTTTGCTTTGAAAAGGCTCGCGCTAGCTTCTCTACTGTTCGAGGTACTAAATTCAACGCTTGCAGATGATCAAATCTGACCTCATTCCTTATTGTCTTCCGATAGTTTGGTGCCGCCATCTTTGATATTAGTTTACATATACTAATTATATGAGGAGTAATATTATCTTGAATTTTTTATTAGGTGAAGCATTGTCAATTGATACTTATTTTTATGATTATTTCTTGCATCATAATTTCATTTGCTTTTCATCGCCACTATCAAGCCATTCCTCATCCCTTGAGTAGCCTATCTTAGCACAGAAGCTGAAATTCCGCTTGAGCTATGAAAATTAATACTATTTGACTGTGTTTTATCTATCTATCTATCTATCTATCTATCTATCTATCTATCTATCTATCTATCTAAAAAAGAATGTTTGTTATTTGGCCAAACCCTTTCGTATCTAGCTCTCAAATTTAGTGTACATAATTATTAGACCCAGAGCAAGGTTTCTAATGAAATTTGTTTTGTTCACCGCGTGAAAAAGTTTTTCTGCCATACGGAAAATATATTTTGTAGTGACAATTAACATTGTTCGGTGTAAAAATATAATTTCTACGTTATTATTAACGGGCAGGCAAGCATGAAGGTTTGTGTGCTTTGAAAAAGCAATTTTACTAGACAGTTTTTATCCTTAAAACTTTTTTCTGCTTTTCATAGTATTTCTTCGTTGGAAATTTAGCAGAATCAAAAATCAATTTTGTTTTGCTATTATGCTACTAATTCCTATTACGCCGTTACTGTACATGGCCTGATTTTGCTGAAAATGAACCTTTATTCATGTGAATAACGGCAATAACAAAGATATATTGTAAAATTTATATTTCACAGTTATTCAAAATCGTGGACAGCCATGATCGCCAACATAATAAAAGGACATGATTCATAAAAGAAGAAAACTGAATTTACATTTCCCCAAGATATAAAAACTTTTCTTCTACAGCAATTCCACCGTAGAAGTTATACCTGACTATTTCAGGCCATGCTCTTCCAGACCTGGCTGTTACAGACATTGCTGTTCCAGATCTGGCTGTACCAGACCTTGCTGTTCCAAACATCGCTGCGCCCATCCCAAAACCTTACTGCGCTTCTAAGGTCGAGATATATTTTTAAGGTCCGATAGAAAGGCAATATACAGACGAATTTGCCGCTTTCTTGATGGACTTAACTAGTTGACGGTTAAGGAGTAAAAGTATAAACAAAATCTTTAATTCCTAAACAACTGACAGAAACACCATCAACTGTTGATTTCTATATTAGCAATCAGATCTATGTAACAACCTTAACCCTTTTTAACCCTTTCATTATCTGTTGCAACGATTCTGCCCCTGATATCCAACACGTATCCTTTCACAATTCAAGAAATACTTTCCAGAAAGCTTTTACTAATTCTTAACCAGCAAGAATTTTTCTTTTTTGAATTTTGCAGTTCTGTTCACTCTCTTCAAAACTCTATCTACAGCTTCCTCTTCCACGTGCCGTGTCTCTTCAGGACATGGGCGATCATTGCTCTCCACAATTTCCTGTCCTTTGTAACTCTTAGTAAATCTCGTAATCCCTGTTCTGTCAACCATTTTCACAAGCTCGTTGGGTAGGTCACGCATTGCTTTCCTCTGTCCCTCTTTCTTTCAATATGTCCTGTCAGTGATCAATACCGCTTTTATTGTTTTCATATCAAAACTCACCAAATAAAAATCTAGAGAGTCACTCAAGGTAGAGGGTTGCTGTTAAAATGGTTGTGAAGAATGGGGTGTTTTGATATAATTGAAAGACGGGTTTGTAGAAAGTGAACGAGGATAGATAACGATTGACCATTGTCCTGAAAAGATTAAAATTGTAGTGTTCTGAGTAGCATTCACGCAGAAGCATATTTCACAAAGTAGCAATTCTTGGGCAAAAAAATCAGTGGAATCTTCTCCTTATATTTGAAACATTGGGGAAATGAGGCTGATTCGAGTTAGTGGAAACAAAATGGTAAGTATTATTTGTAGTGGTCTGAACATATGGAAGTAAAGAATGGAGTTCGTTGGGACATTTGTCATGGAAACAGATAGAGTAGCGAGAGGCTTGTGATGTTGCATCTGTTAGAAAGGGACTACAGAGTGGAAAATAAGTCATCAACCACAAGGCGGCGTAAATAATTTTTCTGTCGATGCTAGTCTGTTATAAACTATGCAGCTCTAGATCAGATATGGGAAAAATACTCTATTTTTGGTCTATTCTGAAGCGATAGAGCGAGGTGACAATTGATCTAGCATCTTTAGAGATGGATAGTATATATAAATATTCCACTTGAGGTCTGGAGTGAACATGAGACCCCTAGACGTCCAAACCATGAAGTCTCATTGAGAATGCTGCAGCTAAATCTCATACTACGAAAGCATGGAGCCCACGAAAGCCACCTTGTGCCTCCAGCTCTCACGGTCTTGGCATAACATCGAAATATCCCCCATCAGATTAATCTACTGAACATCTTGGCGGATGGCGTCCTTCCAGCAGCTGCATGGTTTGCCGCGAGGTTAGTCGTCTAGTTTGCAGAAGTCGGGTTGAACTGATAGATGACACTGGTAGGGTGGTCGGTGGACGTGACCGAGCCAGCGAACACGGCGCTGTGATTGTGCGGAGGATGCTCGACTGACAGGTCCTCCGGCGGAGATCCTCATTGGAGACAAGAACGGAACAATAAAGCCTCTCGATGGTCCTGAGAATGCAATCGTTAAAATAATAAAGACTGTAAAAAGTAAATAAACATAAACTCCCACGCACAAACAGACACGCTGTCAATGTATTCAGTGTAGAGGGGGCGGCTTTAAAGTCGGCGGGCACGAGTAAGAATTTGTCTACTAAAATTAATTCGCATAATTTTTGCAGGGGTTTCAATGATCTTCTAGTGGATGACTGACACCTCATTAGAAACGAGCCTGAGCACAAGTAAAATTATTTTAATATCTTCAAAAAGACCTTTTTTTATATCCTTTACAGATATTTTCAATATCGCTTATGAACTTGTACTTTTTATTGTTTAGAAAGTTATTCAATCTGAAAGCATTTCAATTGACCCACATTAATTTCTTTTATGAAAATAAACTGTAAAAATATATTTGCACAAACAAAATTGATATGACTTTTTCCCTTAGTAGCAAAGCATACTATCGCAAATATTTGAACATTTCTACACTGACGTCTTCTTACATCAATAAAACTTGTCGATTAGTTTTAACGTGTTCCTAAGATTTATGATACTTGTCTCTCTTTGATGTCTCTCACGGCGCAATCGATGCTCGCGGCCACTTAATCAAATGAGTAAAGAAAGCGAGAAGTTTGTTTCTAAAGTATATTGTCTTACAGCAATAAAATTTAACAAGGCCACAAAATGTAGTGTTTATTGAAGCCCAGAGATAAAAGGTCAACTGTTTACCCTCTACCAATTGTTCCAAAAAGTAGATAAATTTTTACAAAAAAGAAATACTAACTTGGAATTGGAATGAAAGTAGTTTATGGCATCTATACTAAATCCATTATAAAAATTCTGAATATTGAATGAATAAATTCTAACCACTTCAAATACATCGGTGTAGTTGTCAGTTATAACAAATTTCATATAGGAGATAGGGAAATTGAATATAAAATAGTATGCGTTAGGTGTAGTTTCACCCAACAACACAAGTTGCTGCAAAACCTAAACATTAACCTGAAAACTTGATTGATTGTTTGGTTGTTTTTGTATAACGTCACATCAACACCTCTATGAGTTATTTAATGTGAAAATCTAAATATTTTGTACACAAACTTTTAGAATGATTTAGTGATACAATCTTACTAATTAACCCATAACTGGGGGGAGAATAGGTGGATTCATACCTTTCCTAAGGGTATTTGCGTAAATATAACGAAACCAACGAGAATTGGAACTCGTCTCTCCATTTAACAATTCCGAGCCATTATCCATTACACCACATACAAAGTTACAGCATCTGGTATTCCCAAGCGGTTACTCATCTAGGTAGTGACCAAGCTCGACTTTGTTTAACTTCGGTTGAAAACTTGAGTCGTGTCCTTAAATAGTATCGCCAGGTCGAGGCTTTCATATGGATGGTGCCAAACTTGTTCAGAAATATCTAAACTGTCAGCTGTATATGATCACTTTCTAAAATCAATGGTTAAAAATAGCTTCGAGCGAATGAAGCCTGTGGCTTAGAGAATCATCCCTCTTCGAACGTCGTGGACTGGCGCTACAGAATCATAAACAAAGAACAGTACGTCAAATAACAGAAACCACATCACTTAAGGCCTTTCGATAACAGCAACAACTGATGTCAATAGCACATGTATCACGAACAGAAAATAATGACATAATCAAGAAGTCGAGACTCCACACTACTTCAAAAAAAAAAAAAAAAATAGGAAGGAAGTCGATGTCAATATTTGAATGCGCCGTAGAAATTTCAGCTGTCTCTACGTATAATTGACCTTTCCGTTTACATTTTCAGGCTTACGCTAAAACACCTACCATCACCGAAATTAAGCAACGTCGAGCCTGGTCAGTACCGAGATGGGTGACCGCTTTGGAATATCAGGTGCTGCTAGTCTGAATATGTGGGTGGTGTAATGGATAATGGCTCAGTATTGGAAATCGAATAGCCGAGTTTCAATTCTAGTTGGGTCCTTTATTTTAATTTACGCGGAAATGCCCTTGGTAAAGTCATGAAACCAACTTTTCTCCTTCGCCAGCTATGGTTTAATTAGTAGGACCTGTACCAGTAAATAATGATTATCGTCCCCAAAATTCTTCCAATTTAAAAATATCATCTGGCTTTAAATGACCAAAACAAATCAAAACTTGATTTTCGACACCATATCGGAGATACTCTTCATCAAATAAGTATGAATAACATTAAAACATTTTAAGCCATCCAAAGTAATATATATATATATATATATATATATATATATATATATATATATATATATATATATATATATATATATATATATATATATATATATATATAGTGAGTCATATCATAGTCATTGCTCACATGTTCAGTCTATAATATTCTCAGCATCCGTAGGGAGAACAACAGTTCTGTCATTTCAAGTTTCTTCTTCATCATTTGAGGAGATTGTCCAGGTTTCACTGCCATATATTACATAACAGGTCAGTACTTTTTTCTTCATTTCTAACGAAAATGTTTTGTTGATTTGTTTAGACTTTGGTTGACATACTTTGCTATCCCAATGTGTCTTTTGATTTCGGTGCCACATTTTTTAGTCCTCTCTTAAAACACTTCCCAGAGAGTTACATTTTTGTACTAGTTTAATTTTGCTATCTCCAATTTGTAATTCGCATTTTGGACAGTTTCTTTTATGCTGACAACCATATATTCTGTCTCCTTACAATTGACTTTTAGTCCTTTCTTCTGGCTTCCATCGTCTACCTTCTGTAGAAGTTCTTGTATTTTCCTTTCTGTGCCTGCTATCAACACTATATTTGCATGTCTAATGTTAAATTTATAGTCGCCAGTAATGAAACCCGGTAGGACTTCTAATTCTTTCAGGATAGCTTCACTGTAAAGGTTGAAAAGGTTTAATGAGAAAACACATCCTTGTCTTACGCCATTTTGTTCTTGTGTATTTACGGAATTCATACTTTTTTTTTATCTACATGCAGACGGTTTGTATTGCCATCGCGAAAAAAATATGAAAAATTTCAGCCTTAGGTAAAACTTATGACCGTTAATTGTACGAAGTTCTCTTGGATTGCAATTGAAAAACATTATGATTACTGAAACAAATTATTTAACATGTTCCCTCGAGGACGATTTGAGGAGAGGAATAATAATAATAATAATAATAATAATAATAATAATAATAACTGCAAGAAATTGATATGAACAATCACCCAGACTCGTTACGGAGAAAGGACCTGTAACAATTTTATGGGTCTTTACAATACACACAGACAGAACAATCAAAACTAATCGCCCTGATATCGTGATTAGAGACCGCAAAGACAAAATGTGCTTCCTTATTGACATGACAATCCCTGCAGACTGCAATGTATCGTTAAAGATCTTCAAAAACTATCAAAATACAAGGACCTTGAAATCGAAATCTCAAAAATGTGGCACATGAGGACATTAACAATTCCAGTTGTAGTTGGAGCCCTCGGAATGATTGGAAAAGATTCCAGTAGCCTCATTGAAGGAATCCCTGGTAGCCCATGCCTTGGGAAGATACAAAAATTGCACTCACAAGTACAGCCCGCACTTTACAAAGGGCTTTGTCTATGTAAAATATGTACGATTTCTTTTTATTTTATTTTTTTCAAAACTATTCAGTGGAAAATATCATGATGCCATTTCTGACCTTAGGTCTCTGGTCGGGACCCGGAAAGAAATGAATATACACCAGAAATCAAAGGAAATAATAATAATAATAATAATAATAATAATAATAATAATAATAATAATAACAATAAAGAAAAACATCAATCTTTAATTTTATTTTCTATCACTGTCTTACTCGGTATTGTTTTTGTATGCAAAATTATAAATCGAAAACGAATGAAGCAGAAACAAAATCCTCTTCAAAAATTTGTTTTATTTCTCCCTTCTTCGCTCATTTTTTTATTTCTGCCTCTCTCACATTTTTTTTTTTAATGTTATGTTAAGTTTGAAAGGTAAGCGGAGAGGCGAGTATTATTCGCCCAAGTGAAGACGCTATCATAAAGAAAAAACGCCAGTGAGAGGTTAGTTTACTTTTAGTGTCGACCGCGTAGGCAGACAACATCTCCCCCACGTACGTAATGATGGACAGTGTAAACAAACGCGTGTCAGATACACGGACGCAGAATATCTTCTTCCATCTATCCATTCACCTCACTTTTCTCTCTTTTTCACACGCACATACACACATAGACACACGCGCACACACAGAAACACACACATATATATATATGTACCAAAGTAGATCAATAAATTCATAGACTGATGTTATTTCCCTGTTTCTTCTACGTAAGACCAATCACTGTTAGATTAAGTGCCTTGACAAAGAAGTAGGTTATTTAGAAAATATGTAAAATAATTTTAATTATCACCTTTAGTCTGCAATACGAGAGAAATTTCGCTTAAGGGTATAATTTCGGCCTTGCCTGACTAATTGGTTCTCTGTTACTCACCTGGCCAGAGGGATACAGGTTCAAATACTGGTGCAGATCGTAAATTTTTCTTTAATAAGAATTCTTGAACATTTACGCCGGTAGACGAAAATAGATAAAAATACTGTTTAATAACTAAACAGTGCTTCTACTCAAATACGAGTATCCACTAAAAATAACATTTAAAGTGATAATATATGTGTGTATGTATAGCTGGTCACTCGTATTCAAGGATACCCGTCTACTAGGGCGGCTAGACAATCCCTATTGCAGACGCTTGCTCAGGCGCATTTGTGTTTATTCAACACCGACATAGCCCACCTGTGGTTTATACTGCAACTATGCTGAGCAGACCTTAGTTACAGTTTCTGGGGAAGAGCGTGTCAATCAACAATTGAACAAGGCGAGAATGCTCAAGCCCTCGGCCACGATGACTTGTGACTTCGTGCTAGCACAGCTATCGACAGCACCCAATGGTTCCGTCTACCCAATTTCACTCACAAGGCTTGGGCCTACTTGTGGTATGCTTTTTAAGCGCTTTGCAAAGTGGCTGAAAACCAGATCATTCTTTTCATGCCGCACGCTGGGATCGACCCCTCCAGTACGATAACACTAGGAAGTCTCCTTCTCAACCATGGTGAGATTCGAACCCGGGTCTCATGGTCAGAATGCGAATGATCTACGTGCCCATATATATATATATATATATATATATATATATATATATGTGTGTGTGTGTGCGTGCGTGCGTGTGTACAGAATTTTTTAATTTATATTTTTTTATTTTTAAACTTTGGTCAAAACCCAACGAAAGTTCGTCGTTAAAGCTTTATTTATATATATTTTTTACATTTCGTGTCGGTTTGTTGGTCTCTGGTACATATTTAGATACAAATTATATAAAATATATATCTAAATATATACCAGAAACCAAGAAAATGATTGGAAATATAGAAAAGTAAATTAAAACATTCTTAGTAATAAAAACATCCGTTGTCTTTTAACCAAATTATATTAGGTTGGCTAGAAAATCCTGAATCACTTAGGATACGAAAAGAAAACATCAAAATGTTATGGAGCAACACCAACATCTATTCTTCAAAATAAAGCCCATTCTCGACGATTTTCTGCCAGCGATCAGCCAGCATCCGAATGTGTCGCAGATACCAGTCCACTGGCTTTGAATAGTAAAAAAAAAGAAAACTATAAAAAAGCTTCCTTCACTTAATCAAAAGTGCTGAATCACTGGTCGCAGAGGAAGTATACCATTGAGCAGAATAAGTCATAGTCACTCGGCGCAGCATCGGGGCTGAATGGTGGATGAATCTCAACACCGTCCAACCTGGCAGTCAACCTGGCAGTGTGCGGCTTTGCATTGTCTTGCTGAAAGAAAACCCAAACTCGATTGACCAAAGCAGAATACTCCTTTAGTTTTTCGTACACGAGATCTAGTTGCTGGTAATCCAGTTTAGCGTTGATGGCGCGACCACTTGGAACAAGCTCAAAATGGAAATTTCGCCAGACAGAAATCAAAATTAGTTGTTTTCTTTCCGCTTCCTAAGTGAATCAGGACTTTCTGAGCAACCTATATATATATATATATATATATATATATATATATATATATATATATATATATATATATATATATATATAGCTTCATGAACGAAGATTCGGATTGTTTTTCACGCCTGTTGCAATGAAGCCTATACAGGGGATGCATGCATTTTCATATCGGCTGCGGTAAAGTATTTGCAGTTGGCAGTGGTTCTAGCTTTACCAAGCTGTTTTCTTTTGCACTTTTCTATAGTTTGATCTGATTAGAGAGGTTACCTGATAGATCTACATCTATGTCGCACTATCAGTTGCCTCTGTTTCTCACAGGAAAGTTTGAGTCCACAAGAGATGAGAGTTATTTTCAAGAAGTCTTACAATCTATTCGATAAGACCTCTACTACTTCTGTGCTGCGTCTATTTTGGACAAAAGCGACTATGTCTCTTTAAAATTTTCTATCTCATGAGGAACTTAGTAGTTTTTCTCCTTTTGCTGAGGTCCCTTTCCGTCATCCATTAACACAAACTTGTAATGTAAGTGGCTTGCTGTATTTTCTATCACCATCAATGTGCCACGTGTGAGATAAGTTTTCCAAGCCCGCCATCCTTATTATATCAGAGGAATTTCAGCTGTCTTGATTTTAAGTATAACTGTTCTTTCTGCTGTCATTATCTGTAAGACATTCTTGTTGCTTTCGCTAGTCATTCATAGGATTCTCAGTATCCTTCTGTAGAACTACATTTCTGCTGCTTTTAGCGTTTTCCTCATACAACATTCACTGCCATGTAAGAGGATATCACAGAGCATCCCAGTACACTTTTCGTTGTTTCTAATGATTTTTTACCGTTCCTCAGCACCTTGCTTAACATTTGGAACTAGTTCTTTGAATTTTTCTTCCTCTATGTGAAGTGTTCCTTCATCACGTAGGCGATCATGACTCTCCACAACTTCCTATCCTTTGTAATTCGAAGTAATTTTGTCTCCTTAATATCCCACCCAGTCTCTGCTCTGTCATTAATTTGGACAAACTAGTTAAGTAGGTTACTTTCTGTTTCATCTCTTTTTTCTTCAATATGTCATGTGTGTGCGAAATTCTCCAAGCTCTCTCTACTAATTATTGTCAACGGACAGCTAACCAAATGTGGTGCTCCGATAATGTGACCATGGAAGAGGCAACTGAAAACCACTCCACTATAATTCCCAAGACAAATCCTTTGCTGTGCATAAAACGAATAAAAGTGACAACGGCGTAAAGTGGCTTAAGTTCGTTGGGATTGAAACGACGGCCAGTATAGGAGGGATGTATAATAATGAAAAAATCTGGAACAGCTGAATCTTTATTCAGCATTTTCATATATTAATAAAGTCTTATTTACTTAGTTTAATGGCAAAAGAGCAACCTAAGTCTGGTTATTGAACGAAAAACAGTTTTTGAAGTCAGCATCACAGAGATGATGAAGTAAGAAGCTTTTCTTTTTAGCAAAGGAAAAAGAATAAAATGACACCGATGGACACTGCGAGTAATGCTTCGACCAAAGATATTCATTCGGTGTCTCTGTCACTGATTCTACCGGACACCAAACGATGTACATCAAAGTCGATTTCTTTTTCCTATAAGATCAGAGAATAACATCAACAAGGTGAATATTGGTCGGCCGAAAATGTCTTCGAGTTTGAGACGATGTGACAGGTTTTGTGAAAAACTAAAAACCCAAACAACTTCCTGCCCAAAACAACAAAAATCTATCAGTCAAGAATTTCGAAAACACGAATTTGAAATAACTTTTGACCGATTTTTATAAACCACTGATGTCTTTTATTATTTTCTGTTGTAGCGGTGTCTAGTATATATATATATATATATATATATATATATATATATATATTAACAAGTTAATATATATAAATCTATCTATCTATCTATTTATCTCTCTCTCTATATATATTAACTAGTTAATATATATATCGACTTTAATTTGCTAATATGTACATTAGTTAATTAATATAAAAATTGTAATTAGTTAATATATACTGCTAGTATGCACACACACACACACACACGCAATATATATATATATATATATATATATATTACTTTTATATATATATATATATGTTACTTTGGATGGCTTAAAATGTTTTAATGTTATTTATACTTATTTGATGAAGAGTACCTCCGATATGGTGTCGAAAATCAAGTTTTGATTTGTTTTGGTCATTTAAAGCCAGATGATATTTTTAAATTGGAAGAATTTTGGGGGCGATAATCATTATTTACTGGTACCGGTCCTACTAATTAAACCATAGCTGGCGAAGGAGAAAAGTTGGTTTCATGACTTTACCAAGGGCATTTCCGCGTAAATTAAAATAAAGAACTCAACTGGAATTGAAACTCGGCTATTCGATTTCCAATTCCGAGCCATTATCCATTACACCACCCACATATTCAAACTAGCAGCACCTGGTATTCCAAAGCGTTCACCCATCTCGGTAGTGACCAGACTCGACGTTGCTTAATTTCGGTGATGGTACGTGTTCTAGCGTAAGCCTGAAAATCAATGACAAAATTACATAAGAGTTTAGCTGTTCACAATGGCAATGCCCCAAAATGCAAGAATGTTGTCTTTCAAGGCAAGTAGATTCCATCAATTGTAAGGACTGGCAGAATGCAGTAATTTTATTCTAGTTTGTTCTTGGTTTGTGTCATCCAATGTGAAGGTTCGTAAATAACAATACAGGAAATTCAATCCGTGAAATCAAATGTCATGAATGAATATAAATATAAAAAAGTGTTCATTCAAATCGATTCTCCAAATTCTTTGTCACTTCAGGATATGGTCTAATCATGTCTCACCACGCAAACTCAGTCGACTGAGGCGCTTGTTCAGTAATATCGGACGCCAAAGATTCTGTAATTGTTCCACTGGATGTGTGCGTTTTCTTTAAAATTTTATGATTGCTGTCTGTTACTTTGAAATCGCAATCCGCGCAAGTTCCATTTTGAAATATACAACCACGTCAGCTCTCAGGTAAGACCTTAGTATAGTTCTCTTTTCTACATCTTTTAATATGTATTCAGTTCGCTACATAAAAAAACTATTGTTCAATTAAAACTTCTATAAATATGTACTTTGTTCCAGGTCGAGATGAATAATCATTTTTAAAACTCTTGAATTATGGGTTCTGCAAATAATATTTTACAAACTAATGGAAATCATGGTAAATAATGATCAGGGTATAATGAAACGAACAATATTGACGGTTTCATAATGCTTTAGTTATAAAAATATTCACAAGTTTTAAAATAATATTATATAATATATTATTTACAATAATATTCAGTCGGAATTTATTTGAATAAATAGTTGAATGAAAATATAAAATATTTTCTTCCCAATGCATCCTACATTTCAGTGTAAAGAATAATAATTAATAAATGGCAAGTATTTTGCCTTTTTGTTCATGGTTCAAAATTTAATTATCTGCCCTTGACTCAGCTAAAATTTACGCACATGTCAAAGATTAAGGAATATGTCACATGATAGTCTGGTGAGACGCATGAAGGTTAAGTCGACCGACCAGTTAGCAGCAGCAGTTATATTGCCAGATATCCAATTCTTTGCACAGTTCTAAGCCCAACCCCAACAATGACACAATTTACAACAATTAAAACTCTTAAGTAAGACCTTAGTACAATTCTTTTTTTTTCTAGATCTTTTAATATTTATTCAGTTGCAACATAAAAAATTAAAAAGTTCTGTAAATATATAGTTTGATGCAGAACGAGATGAGTAATCATTTTCAAGATTCTTGAATTATCTTTTCAACAAACAATATTTTACAGAATAATGTAAGTCAGAGTAAATAATGAAGCCGAGTGTGTTTAAACGGGCACCGTTGACAGCAGTTTGATAGAACAATTTAACATTATAGTAGGTGAAGAAAAGAAAGAAAAAGTCATGGATTCAAAACAAATAATCATAAAATATATAAATAAAACCTTTTAAAGAATTATTAGTGTTTTGTTAGCATAGTTATACAAGAAAGGGCTGAGTGGTTAGAACGTTCGATTTTTGATCATGAGACACGGGTTCGAATCTCACCATGATCGATCTGTCAAGAAAGAGACTTCTTGATGTTATTCAGAATGGATGAGTGCGGCACTTTTGGAAAGTGCCAGAAAAACCATACCACAGGTTGACCCAAACCTTGTGAGTTAAATTGGGTAGACGGAACTCTTGAGGGCCGTCGATGGCTGTGCTAGCACAAAGCCACAAATCATCGTGGCCGAGCGCTTGAGTGTGCTGGCTTTGTTCAAATTGTTGATCACGCTAGATAACACGCTCTTTCCCAGAAAATGTAACTAAGTGTCAGCAGAGATGCTGTATAAACCACGGGTGGGCTCTGTGAGCGTTGAACAAACACAAATATGCCTAGTGGACGGGTATCCTGGAATAAGAAAGAAAAGAAAAGAACTTCAATATTTGAAATTGTTAAATGTTAATACACAATCCCCAGTTGAAGTTTCTGAAGGGATAAGGTACTTACATGATAAAGCTATGTAGAAAAATGTAAAATAAAAACAGATTATCAAAGGAAAAGATTTTATTTCACCTTCAGACATTTCAATTGATTTATTAACATACTTCTTCTTTTTTTATCTGAACTACTGCGATATTCCGGCATTTTCAAAATATTTTACCAGGCGATCTCAGAAAGTTTCCAGACTGTATGTAATATGATTTTCCCGCTGAACGGAAACTGCGTTCACAACTAAAGCTCATTGTTACTCAGCCAACTGAGTCAGTCTGCCAAAAGGCTTAGCGCTATCTATTCGTGTTTAGTTAAAACGCGATGCTTTGTAATCTTGTACTGGAACGGCGTTGGGATCTTTACTATAGTTGAAAATGCGAGTAACATAGTCGCTTCAAATTTCGCATCGGTAGATCTATTACCGACATCCTCGAAATCTTTCGTCAGGTTTCTAACGAATATAAATTTGATCGAACACAAGTTTTCTGAACTGTGTTTCAAGGCCACTCGAATGTTAATTTGTGAGAATATGGGTTCAGAGCGACTAGTTACCAGTAAAGCGTCAAAACATGTGTAGTAACGGCGTACCTCTTTAAAGGCCTACATGCCATCAGGGTGGATGAATTTTCTTGTACGTGTAACTAAATGCCGTTTTCAATGAAAAAGGAACACGCTTTATACTGATGTATTATTCTTTATTGACTAATGAATGCAAAATAGGCACCATGAAAACTAAAAGCTGAATAATATAAATTTAAACGGGAAGTGGGCAAACAGTAAACATTTCAAAAGATTGGGTGATTTGTTTTTTACGGCTTACCAACCATTTGTATGTTATTTAAACATTTAAATATTTTGGGATTGTAAGAATAATTTTTTTGCGAGTGAATATTGTATTAAGATTTTCTGGAAATAATAATGATTTTCAGATACTAGTTTTACTATTTAACCCATAGATGAGATGAGAAGAGGGGGATTCATATATTTCTCAACGGTATTTGCGCGTAAGTGAATGTAACGAACCCGACTGAAATTCGAACTCGGTTCTTCGATTTTTCATTCTCTTATCCATTGCACCACCCGCACATTCAAACTTAGAGCTCCTGGTATTCCCCTGCGGTCAGCCATCTAAGTACTGACAAGTCTCGACGTTGCTTAACTTCGGTGATCGGACAAGGACCGGTATTTCAACGGAATATGGCCGTAAACGGGCAGAAAAAGAAACCTAGAAGAAAGGACTAACCAAACAGCCCAAGATGCGAATACCGAATTAGCGATGTCGAAATGAAGTAAGTACGAAAATGTAAATTCTGGGAAGTGTTCTAACAAAGGACGCAATAGCGAAAGATACCTAGAGAAAGTTTTTTTATGAAACTGGAAAATTACTGGTACTGACCAGGCTCAACGTTGCTTAACATCGGTGATCGAACGAAAACCGGTTTTTCAACGTGATATGACCGTAGTCCACATCTCAACACGAATAAGCGTTTTCAAACAAAAACAATAAAAAAGTTCGAATAGGAGTAGATAGGTTTGTCTGTCGTCTGGTTCACACTCCTCCCCGGTCGTTTGAACAGTAGTGGCTTATCCCTTGTTTCCTGTCTAGGATTGGGTTTCCAGTTCCTCATAAAGTCTACTTCCACACTATGCTTCTAAAGTCTTCGACTAAACTCGGGAATATTATTCACTAATTAAATCTTGACCTCTTCAAGTCTAGAGACTTTATCTTTCCTGTATGGCCCCAAGAACTTCATTTCTTGCTCTTTCTTATGTTCATACCACACTACGCAGTCTTGGGCTTTGTATTGGGTGAACATCAGTAAAAAAAAGAAATTATAAAGAGACACGTGATGTTTTAGAGGGTAATTAATTTCAGGTATAGCAAAGAGCGGATAATTGCCGTGTTGTCTCGTATGACCAGCAGTAGAGAAAAGAAAGAGGCAGGGATAGATCATCGACAGATCTTTAATATTTACTGTCTCCTTGGAACAGAAACCATGCTTACTTAAACTGTTTACTTAACAATAAAAGGGTTAATAATGGATATAAAACGTGTGTTCGCCATCACAAAATACTGTTTAGAGTAACAGTCACTAGCTTTAACTTAAAAATAAGGACCGCATATGAAATTCAGGTTTTATTATTTAAATCTAAGAACATATTAATCATATCTTAACCACCTTAGTGTTTCATGCTTCATCGACATGATTAACCTGCGTTAAAAATTAATTTGATGTTTTAGTTTCTAGTGTTTTTTGTAAGCTTTAAAAATAAAACACCCTTATGTTAATGGGTTTTATCATTATATCACTTATTTATTTAGATAAATCCACTCTCTTGAAAGTGGTAACCATTTAAGTGTTTAAATCAAAGTTATGATAATATGTATGCTAGCACACCAGTAGCGGCCAACTAGCACAACTAGGTAGACTGAGCTCCATAGCTACGGATGCAGCCAGTGTGGTGATTGGGTGGAGGGATCTTTCGACTGAAATCAATGGCCTGACGTAGGGTTCACCTGATGGAGTCAACGGACATGTATTCGTGACAAAGGCGAGGCTTCACTGTGGAGGACACCGACTGTGGTTTTATCTGGAACAAAATGGGTTCCGACACATCTAAAGGCTTGCTATGCATGAATGATTACCTCACCGGATTTCAACTCCAATAAATGGGAATTAGTCAGTTGCTTACCTGTGCAGTGTCCTTATAACCACATCCGGTCATGGAAATGTTGTTGTTGTTGATGATGATGATTTCAGAAACTGGAAAAAAGAACTTCATAGAAACCTTGGAAAAATATCAATAATTATAGCCCAAACACATTCACACAAAAGTAAAATAATATATGTAATATATTATGAACCATGTAATCAGGAAAAATACTGAGGAAAGTGCAGAAATATTGAGAGGACTTGCTGTTACTTGATCAGTGAAAGCCTTTCACAATGGACGCCTCCAAGGATTACTGGTGTGAAAATCAATTTATTAAGATGAAGTCAATACAAAATCGCAGCTCACTTTCTGAAAGCAAAGAAAAAATGGTAAAGTAAAATAAGAAAATAAGCAAAGGAAAACAGAAAACTCGTCCATGTATGAAGATCACTATTTAATCAAGCATTGTTCGTTACCAGACTCAGGGCTCCTTAGCAAAGAACCTTCTTGTCTTGTGAAATGATTGATATCTTTCTGCCGAAGGAGGGCAGACGTCAATGGTTGAATGACTCGCCTCCAGTGATGCTGGATTTAATCGAATGAGACAAGAAGTCAAAACAAAACCAAAGAGATTTATTGGTCTCGTCCTTTCACATTGTAATAATAATAATAATGATAATAACAATACACAAAGAATTCTAAAACGGGTGCCAGAATATGAAGGAGGCTTTTTGTCACTTTATTTAAAGTGAAATCCACCAATTACAACTGATGTGAAAATCTTTTATTAATAAATATAATAATAAATTTGTCTAAGAGGAGTTAGTTTTCCTTACTCCCTAATAACAACCGTTGGATGGCTTAGATATGAAACTTTCACCATTGAATATGAAGATAAAAATCGTTTAAAAAAATAATGATGATAGTTTTACATTTAAAAGCGACTAGAATTCTTAATAAAAACAACCCATTACCAGTGATTTCGAACAAGCGCTTAAATAGGCAACACAAGGCTAAAAATAAATGTCTCCTGTGCGAAAGATAACTGTTTATGTTATAAATGAATTTAGCAAATTAGTTCAGATGGAATTTAAAAATAGACACGAAGGTACGAAAAGCCATCCTTATGGAGTTTTTCAAACCAGGGAACTCAGCCTTATAGACAAGTTGTACATTACAAACAAAACGCTATCCTGGTTGTTCTATCGGCAAGGCTTAGAATACGTCGACCTGCACACACACTCGGACACAAATCCTATCAATGTCTATGTTTCTGACTCCTTTGTAAACCGAACCTGATTGATTTATTTGTTTGTTTACGGCATATCAAATTTAATGTCGAAATTTACTTTTCTTCAGAGTTTTTATGAATTTTGATAACTTTACAAAAAAATGTATTTTTATACTTTCATAGTGATTTCTTTTTGTTTTGAGATTCACTATTTGTCCATAGCTGGGACTCTAACAGGTACAACCACCCCGGGTTAAGGTGGACCTGGGAACAACAGCGATTAAGAGGTGGTTCCACGCTCCTCAAAACCTACATAAACCTAATCTATGTCTACCTTTTTTTACTTCAATGTAAGCCGGACCTATTCTACCGATACATTATGTCACTGTGACCTTTTGTGCTATAAAAACATATATTCGACACTAAATAACTCAACAAATGTTGATTTGTCATTAAGTTGACGAAACTAATCTCACAGCAAGCCTAGGAATGAGAAAAAAAAGGATTCTTCTTGGAACTATGAAGTAAAAACAAATAATCCGGCCCAGGTCCTGAAACGAGATCTTATCATGGCAAAGAAATAGAAGATCTTTCAGATTAGGGATGTTGTGATTCCAGGAAAACGCAGAGTAAAATTAAGAAGAGAGTGAAATGCTGGTAGAATATTCGAACTCAACGTGAAAGCTGAAAAAAAAAACTTGTGAGGAATGAAGTAGTCAATTTTACCTATTGGCTCACTTGGAATAAATTCGGAAAGCTTTTGAGAAGACAAGAATAGAAAATCCAAAGAAAAATTGAAACAGCATAGTCATCTACTTTTCTAAAATCAGTACGGACCAATACGGGGAAGAACTGTTGTCACTTGAACCCCAGCTTGATCCATCAGATAAGGAAACTCGGGTTGAATATGAATAGTATCACGAAAACATTACAATAGGACGGAAGTGGAATATTTCTACTATATATTTTTTTAATATGAGTAGTATCTACTCATATTAAAAAAATATATAGTAGATATATTAGTAGATATTTTTTTAATATGAGTAGTATCTACTCATATTAAAAAAATATATAGTAGAAATATTCCACTAGTATCTACTCATATTAAAAAAATATATAGTAGAAATATTCCACTTCCGTCCTATTGTAATGTTTTTCGTGATACTATTCATATTCAACCTATCTTCCGGCTCTTACTCTTTCTATATTTATTGAACAGAAGTAGAGGATCATCCCTTGTTTCCTGTTTAGGATATGGTTCACCGGTTCTTTCTTCTTCCATGGTCATAATGATTCAATTGTCTTAAGTTTTTGGTAATCAGACTAATCAGTGTCTGCGATTTTCCATCATGAGTGTACCGGGTTGGCAGTTCGCTGGCTGCTGTATCCGGCTGGTAGTCCATACTCTTTCATAGCGCATAGAGAAGCTGCTCTGATCAACAAGTGCATAATATCGGGGTATTTGTAGTGTCATATCGCTCATGGGCAGGTGTCCCTGTAAGTATTTCCAGTGAGCAACCATGAGACAACATTATACTCTGGTCCTAGCCACGTTTTGGCTAGTCTGTATTGCCATTGACGACAGATAGTGATAATTATATTAGCCTTTAGCCTCTTCTTTTTCTCAACTAAACAAATCTCCTCATGACAAATAAAATGAAAAGAAATACGAGAAAACCACTAACCCTAACCCACCTTCCCCCTCAACCTTTCCTTTTCAATAAGCATGGTTTCTGTTCCAACTTTTGTAGTATAGAATACTTTCTCTTGGAACGGTCGCCGGATATCTTTGCCCTTTGCGAAACTAAATTAAATTTTTTTTCCATTGGCACCAATGAATTTCCTGTTCCAAGCTATCTTCCTCTTTGCTGAAAAGATTCCAGCATTCACACGCATGGACTTGGCGTTTACATCCGGGATAATCTTCCAATGGTAAGGAAACTGTCACTCGAGTCCCCAGACAACTCTGTCATATGCTTTCTTCTTTCCTTATAAAACTCTATTAGCTATCTCTTTTTCTGTTATCGCTCTCCCTCTTCTCAGAACTATCTCTGATAGTACAGAAACGGCACTCATTTTTCATCCATCTGCGAACATCTTTGTGTTCGGTGATTGTAATGCGTATCACAGCATGTGTCTTAAACATTCTAATGTTACCGATGTTGTCGGCATTCAGACTTTCAATTTTTCCATTGCTCAATGCCTTACTCAAATCGAGGATTTCCCTACTCGTTTCCCCAGCAACTCTGAGCAGCATGCTTCTTTACTTGATTTATTTCTTACCTCCACTCCTAGCTCTTGCACAGCTTCGCAATCGCTATCCACCGTCCTCCTGATTACTCCTCTTTTGCTCTCGTTACTTAGTAATGTTTCTGTTTTTTAATTCTTCCACATACAGTAATTTCTTGTGTCTCAGTGACTTTACTGCTTTGCCAGGGCTGAACTCGCTTAAAAAAATAAAATAAAAATTATCTGGACGGGCGGTGCTTAATCCTCATTTTCCAGGTTTGATAGAGTTAAAAATCTTTTGCATAATCTTCAGGAGGATGAATTATTTTACACTCTGCAGCAGCCTCTTTCCCTACAAATGCAATGTCGCAATCTCATACTTTCTATCGCTATTTCAATGGCAAATGTTCATATATATATATATATATATATATATATATATATATATATATATATATATATATATATATATATTGACCGTCATAATTAGGTAAAATTTGTTTTTCTTACCACTCATGACAACAATTAAAAGGAAAAAAGTGAAAACGAGCGAGGTAACCGGTTTCGAACCTTGTTCAACAGAGCTAAATCGAGCTTAATAAAGGTATAATCATCAATAAAAAAGATGGACAATATATAGGGAAATATGTATTCTGAAATGGAAATTAATTGGAGGTCCAGGAAAAAATCCTTCTGTTTACATAATGAAGGGTTCAAGGAAGAAATATATATGGCCTCCAATATTTTCAAGTGGTAATTTGAGTGGGACTTACTGAGGACGGAACAAGGGGTACGCACTAAAATTAACGGCACAATTATGGTTATTTATCAGGTGATCCGAGATGGAAGACCCGGATGTGTTGGTCAGAATATCTGTCGAAGAATACTTAAGGTTTCGGATTTTTGTTGGCACATGCTGTTTTATTCTGACATCCAGTCTTTGGGTCGTTCTTCCTATGTAGTGCGAACCACAACTCCATTTAAATGAATAAATCAACGAACTCTTATGATGATCATAGTGTGGTTCGGAAATATAAAAAGAAAAGATATATATATATATATATATATATATATATATATATATATATATATATATATATGTGTGTGTGTGTGTGTGTGTGTACTTAGGCAGCATCCTTTCTTTTAAACGCGTTGTATTAAACGCCAAAGACAACTTAGTCCTGCTGATTTTCTTTTGTATTTTCTCATATTTTCGAATGAGACTTTTTATTTCAAAATTATATTGATATATATATTTTCCACCGCTTCATACGATCACATGGCTTCGCCTGCACGTGATAACATTAACGCGTCTCTTGAATTAAAAATAATTCGTAACGTTTATTTGGTTCTTATAAATGTAGCAATACGATTCCGCTGCAAGGCAATTGGCTAAAGTTAAAACATTTGACCCTGATGATGAACGATGACGTTCGAAACTACTCGGTTGTCTTTTGGAAAATATATATATCAATATAATTTTGAAATAAAAAGTCTCATTCGAAAATATGAGAAAATACAAAAGAAAGTCAGCAGGACTAAGTTGTCTTTGGCGTTTAAGTGTATATATATATATATATATATATATATATATATATATATATATATATATATATATATATATATATATGTGTGTGTGTGTGTGTGTATATGTGTGTGTGTCTATTCAAATACGAATTAAAGCAACAAAAGAATAGTAAGCGCAACTGTCAGTTTCACTCTGGTATGTACAGTGTAACCCGGATATAAGAGAGTTGTCGGGACCGGAGAAGAAGTCTCTTATATCCGGGTTTCCCTTATATCCGGGTTTGGTCTATTTTGTTTAGGTAAGTATGGCTCTAATTTGGGACCAGAGAAAATCGCTCTTATATCCGGGTTTATCTTATATCAGGGTCTCTTATATCCGGGTTACACTGTAGTATGCCTCCGGGTTGCTTTGATAACATACTAGCATGGACACGCTTATTTTTCTTTTGTGTCTTTAATTCGTTTTCACTGATATGTCGTGTATACTCGAGTATAGTGCGAGTTTTTATGATCAGATTTAGGGAATCGCACTATACACAGGCAATCTTTTGAAGCGGTTAAAAATCATGCGTTTTCAGTAATTTCTATCTGGAGGGGTTAAAATTCATGCAAAAAAAAATAAAAATCAGGGGTCGCACTATATATGAAGTCGGCTTATACACCAGTATACACGGTAATTGTTCTCCTTTTCACAATGGACAGTTTTTACGCCGACGATACGTGATAGAAATGAATTTTACATAATAAATATTTATTATTCTACATATCTACATAGTTTCTTTCTTTGTCAATGCACTTAACCCGACGCTTCTAATCGCATAAATCGAACATGACTATGTCGGGCTACGGTTTTGTTGCTAAATTCTCATTTGGAGTTTCTAGACATTTCCCGAATTTGTTTTTTTTTTTTTAACTTTCATCGAATGATTATAGCAGGAAAGTGGTCATGTTAATTCGGTTAAAAAATGATTAAAAAAAATCTTCAACGATGTTTTGAAATGGGTAAATTTGGCCTGTAAGAGCCAAGACAATGAGGTTAATGCGAAGCAATTGTTACGGAAATCGATGTCGAGATCGAGTGAAGGTCAAAATAAGAAAAAAAAAAAAAATGATGTGCATCTAATGCACACAAAACCACAATGACGTTTTTTTATTATTGCATATGTGCATAGATAGGTCTGTCTCGAAATGCCAATGAAAGAAAAACAAAAACAAAAATACGGTAATAGAAAAAAAACAAAAAACGAATACATAACCAACGGCAATTTATTTTTACTGCCACAACAGTGAAAGAAGCTATGGGAGAGTGGTTTGCTCAAGCGCTGACGCATCCACTGTCCTTACTATCAAGACTCGTGACATACTAGTATCGAATTATTCCAATTGCTAAAATTAAATTCCTTTCTCAATGGAATGGTGATTTTCTAAGCGTAGCTTAGATGTGGCACAAGGCCGGAAGTATGGGGCACATAGAACTCACTACTCAGTTGTCATTAGTTCACGCGTGAGAAGCTTGTTAACTATTACATCACATCGAGGTTCCCTTTCTCAACGAAATGAATGCGCCATTAAAAAATGCTCCCAACCATAAATTTACCAAAATATTTAAATATTTAAGGAGAATTGAGGAAAAGTATTATGTGGGGAATTATCAGGAACTTTCAAAATAAATACAAAAATTTTGTCTTAAAAATTTATATTGTTTTAAAGGATTCAATCCGGGGCTTCTGATGGCCAGTAAGTTTAAACGTTACTAGCCTCTGATTACTCTATCACAATTATTATGGCCGATGTTCTAACGACTTGCAGTCCTTCGTCCCACCATTCCCGACATTCAAAGCTAGGACCCACCATGTCATGCCCACAATAGTAAATCGTCCCCATTTTCTTCTTGCGCCTTTGGTAAGGAGTAACTTCCACTCAGGCAGGTTCTAAACCAGAACTGTTAATTTGTCGAAAAAACTCCCGAGGGGATGCTTTCCTGATCACAAAAATATTCAAGTCTAGGTTCAATCCGTTATCTGTTCTGCATATTCTCATAATATGTATTTCTTGCTCTCCGCTTCATTCTTCCTTACAGCAATCCCACTCATTAACCCTCTACCTTGAGTGGCACTTGGGCCATGTCTTGAGCAAACTAAAGTAAACAAAGATTAAGGAGTTACATTTTGAATCTTGTGCACAATGATGCTTTTTTAGACCAAATTATGACTAATAATAACCAACAACCCAGCTAGTAATGATTAATATATATATATATATATATATATATATATATATATATATATATATATGTATATATATATATATATATATATATATATATATATATATATATATATATATATATGTGTGTGTGTACAAATGAAATAAGAACGAATTAAATGTAAATTCAAACGTTAATACATTAATTTAAAAATAGGGCTCGTTACAATAGTAGAGCGATAATTCTTTATTATAGGATATTACGTTCGAACATATGTAACCACTACATCAATGCATCCCTGTTTCGATGCCCATCAATAGCATCACCTCAGATGAGATGCTATTGATGGGCATCGAAACATGGATGCATTGATGTAGTGGTTACACATGTTCGAACGTAATAACCTATAATAAAGTATATATATATATATATATATATATATATATATATATATATATATATATATATAGTGTGTATTTATGAAAAGAACTTACAAAAAATATATAGACAACACTTATCTATATTATTTAATGAAACATGTATGAATATATATATATATATATATATATGTATATATCTACTTAATTCTGCTAGTTGCTACTAAGACTCTATTGATATTGAACACTTTAATTACAAAGACTACTTAACTTGAATGCGTTTATATATATATATATATATATATATATATATATATATATATATATATATATATATATATATATATATATCGGGTATGGATAGGAATCAGACAAGATGATAGGATAAAGAACAAGTAGGAAACAGATCATAATCTAAAATGTTTCACTTTATTAAAGCTTCGTCAGAGATCAAGATAGAAATTTCTATCCTGTTCTCTGGCGGAGCTTTAATAAAGTGAAACATGTTAGATTAAGATCTTTCCTCCCTGTTATTTAGACTAACATACACGCACACACACATACACACACACATATTACTTTTCATTTGATTTTCTTTTTCACTGTTCTTTAACGAAAGGGACGAGCTTCGAATAAATGAGATTTGTTTCTGAATAGAAAGAAGCTCATCTTCTCACTGTATTTTGAGTCTATTGTTATGTTAAAATTAGAATCTTCGATAAGCATGTGTTTTTCTTTTCGTGGGTTTTCCTTTCCTTACATTCATTTATGTGGTCACATGTAAACCAGAGTTGCAATATTTTTGGTCCGAGCACATTTTTTTTTCTTTACAGCCTCTTAAATTAACCTTCCGGGGTTTTCAGCCTTAAGAATTGAATCTCTGATAAACTTTCCAACGTAACTGTCGAGGAGGAAATAAAGCGATTAAAATGGTTTTATGAATGTCCAAAATAAGGATCTTTTGTCAGTGTTTTCCCTTTTAGAATCCAATTTCCGATGTAACAATGTTTTCAATTATTTCCACGCGAAAGAATTAAATAGATCCAAACAGAAAGAGAAGACAAGGAAGTATGCACAAATATTGCGATATCCACATAGTACAAAGTCGAAAGCGAATAGCGAAAAAACATAGGAAGAAGCTGCTGCGTCAGTCTTCCAATTATTGGGACTTAAGTTCAATCCAGGCCTCAAGTGTAACTAGTACATACGATCCATCGCTAAAGATGTTGGAAAAATGGTCGGTTCCCTGTAACTCTCCAGGAAGTACCTCACTCCTGCTATTCTTTATCTTTACAAGAGCCAGATCAGGCCGAAAATGGAGTACTGCTGTCATATATGGGCAGAAGCTGCCAAATCTTTACTTTCCAGTCTCGATAAACTCCAGGAGCATCTACGCGTCCTTGTAAGCAATGAATTATTTTCCACCCGAAAACCCCTTTCCCAAAGATGAAACGTCTCTCGCTTCTCGTTGCTCTATCGCTATTTCCATGGAAAATATACAAACGAACTACATTCCTTAATCCTTCCAGTTCTAAACTTCACGGCTAAGACTCGTCCAGCATGAGAGGAATCGCGGGATTGGAGTAATGGTTCGCGTGCTAGCTCGAACGAACGGCAGTGTTATGCTGCCTCCACGCGATAACGGCTGAAAGCATCTAAACCGGAACCGCGACCGGCGTCGTCACGGTATTAAGAAAGGCGTCTTGTTTCGTTCCGCTGGAGCCTGCCAAAGCGGGCGTCGTCGTCGCTAGGGGCGGCTGCGGTTGTCGGGTCAGCGTCGGTGGCGCTTATCGTCGTCGCGCGCATCCTATTCGGCTGCTGTCGCTTCACATGCGGCGGCGTCCGCGAAGGGCCCATCCGATTTGACATCCGCGACAGGCGGGATTTTGCCGTCGCCGTCTTATTTCTAACCTCCCGTAGAGCGCGAGACGAGGGATCGCTCGTAGACCACTTGACTTCAGGCTCGGGTTGTCGTACTGAGTAGAGCAGCCACCACATTACGAACTATTGACACTAAGCCCTCGACCGACTCCCACCAGTTCTAAACTTCACGGCTAAGTCTCGCCACACATTGTAGTGAACCACCCTTATTCTCTTCGTATTCGCTTGGCGATATATAAGTTCCACTAGCGCAGCTTCTTTCCACGAACTGCTACTTTGTGGAAACGACTCCCAAGAGGATGCTTCCCCGATTACTACAATCTTAACCTGTTCAAGTGTTGGGTTAACTGTTATCTTCCCCACATACCCCCATAAACTGTGGCTTTTATTCTGTAACACTATACATCAAGTGTCTTTTGGGATTTGTCCAGAATGAATATCATTGTAAAAAAAAGCCTGGTTGAAAAAAACAGCATGTAACATTTTGACTTTTTCATGCGCACAGAGTTCAATCTGACCACAAGCGCCGCTAGGATAAATACTTCAATCACATGACAAACTCAGAGACTATACTGATTTTGATATTTAGCTTTATGCAGCACAAAGGAACATGCAGAAGGGGAGTGAAAAGATGAAGAATGTGTTGCGTCAGCCTTTTAACTGAAAAGAGCCTACATTGAAAATCAGCATGTGAAATCCTGTTTCTTTCATGGGTTTGAACGCTGACATGATAAACTCGGAGGCGCTATCGACCTTGATATTTTACTTTGAGCAGCACAAAGGCAAATGCTGAAGAAGGGGTGAGGAGAGGAAGAATGTGTTGCGTTAGTCTTCCAAGTAGTGTTTGAAGGTTGATACCCGAATGATTTCAATATTCTTGGGACTCTAACGACGGAGATCTGTGTGTTTATGTTCGTGATCGGAAAATCAATAAACAGATTGATCGATAGGCGACTTCGGCAGTTCTTCGGAGGGGGCAGGGAGAAAGAAATAGAGAGAAAGCGTTAAAGAGAATGAGAGAGAGAGAGAATGAAAGAGAGAGAGAATAAATGAGAAAGAGTGTGAAAGAGAGTGAAAGAGAGAGAGAGAGAATGAAAGCGAGAAAGAGGGAAAGAGAGAGAGAGGAAGTAATAGATAGAAAGGGTAGTGCTTTTTCGTCATTCAAAAAGTTAATCAGTAACAAGCAAGAAAGGATTCTGTGTATTTCGTGTAGATAAAAAAAAGGATTTTAAAAGGTTCCTCATTTTTTTCACAATTTTCGATCGAATTTGTAGATGGATTTTCAGAAATGAAGCATTAACAGCATGCGTAAATAATGTGACAGGCGTTGCCATTGACGGAAAATCGATCGATAAAAGCGAACACCATGAGGGTATTGACATGCAGTCGGATTTCCTAACTTCAGCAAATACGAGAAACTAGACTTGCGTAAAACTTGAACAATAAGTGCTTAAAGTGAAAGAACGCCTGATTCTATTATGCACACCAAGTAGGGCAGGTACAAAATAATGTTT
>OZ038476.1:114857058-114877058 GCA_964036315.1 Acanthosepion esculentum | reverse complement strand
CAAATCTAATAATCAAACAAAAACAGGGATGAAGCGCCAGAGCTTGATTCAACTGCAAGTGCAAATGTATGAACGCCCGCCTCCTTCTCGACATTACTGTAAAGCGGAGGTTAATAAGAGTTTCTTTGGAAACTTTTCCCATTTAACGTTTCAATAATCCTTCTCAAACAATCGTTACATCAAAGGTTATTCGAATGCCAATTTAGAATAGAATCATATGAAGAAACTATTGGCTAAATGGCGAAAACCGATTTTGAACCCAGTTTGTTGCAGATTCCAACCACTTAACTGAATAATCTAAACCAAACATTCACGCAAGACAATTTGTGTATCATATGAAATTTACATGGAAAATTTAGAAAACATAGGATAAAAAACAGGGAGTTATAACCAAAAAACGGGCTTTTTGAACAGTTTTTCGTGGTTTTTCAGGATTAAAACCACACTATCTTATTTTTCTGCGACATGTTTGAAGAAAAACGGATAAAAAATAAGTAAGTTATTCAAATTTTTATTCTAAGTAGTACGAAAAACCCGATTTTTTTACAGTTTTTTGCAATTTTTTGTGTGAGGCCAATGTTGCAGGAAAACTATCAAGCAATCTGCGTAAACCTCGTAACATGAGCTGTTTTGCATTAAGTGCGAGGAACATCAGTTCATCCAATAAAAATTTTGTTCTCGTGTAACTTTGCCTTGGTTTTTGCAAAAAAGTCGTATTCACCTTCAGTTTTATCGATTTTTCTGCGAAACCCGGGTCGCCTGGAAATTGAAAAGTTGGTCTTGCCCTACCTTTGTAAATCTGCAGCATGTGTGCGCAATTTTTATCGAAATCCGTCTAGAAATGTGGACGTGCATAAATAACACACACGCGCGTGCGCGAACACACACACACACACACACACACACACACACACACACACACACACACACACACACACACACACACTGTTTTATAGATATAGCTATACAGGGTGGGTGGAAAGAATCTCCGTATTGAAAATAACTTACAACATTTCTTAATATGTCCACACAATATTTACATGAAACAAAATATATTGTGATTTCTAAAGTGGTAGATTTTCATTGCTAATTTCTGTTTTTATTTCAGAGCGTCAAGTCTAGCTTAGAAGGGCACAACGCTTGAAACTGCATGAGCGTACTCAGCTAGTGTGACAGACCGTGGTACGAGTGCAGAAATGGTGGGGCAGTGTTGATGAACCTCGTGATTTAGCTGATGCTAAAACCATCAGAAATTGTAATTCCAAGCTAATGAGTATGGGATCTGTGGCAGGAGCAGTCGTCCTTCAACATCCAGTTTGGTAGAAAAGGTGAAAATGGTAGAATTATAACACGGTACTGTGCATCTAACATTATACTGCTCAAAATAAAACAGGTTTTATGAAAATCGACCAATAATTAATACAAAGTTATTAACAATTTTAAATAGGGAGTTTCTTTCCACCCAAAGTATATATATATATATATATATATATATATATATATATATATATATATATATATATATATATAAAGACATTTTTTATATGTTTAACGTTCTTTTTATAGATACAAGTATTTAAGTAAATCTATAAAAAGAACGTTAAACATATCAAAAATGTCTTTAATAAATTGTCGGACTATGTCCAATTCAATATATATATATATATATATATATATATATATATATATATATATATATATAGGGGGTATCAAAAATACTTTTACAAATTTTTCGGGCAGGTTTCTCACAAAACAAGAACAAATGTCCATATAAATATATGATCGCAAATATTTCGATTTTGATTTAAGTTTACTGTAGACGCTGCTAAATGTATAATCCAAGATAAAATCCAAAAATACTTGTACAAAATTTAAGGGCCGTGTTCCTGGCATCAAAACAAGGTAAAATGTCCACATGAACATATATACAAAAGCCTATCGTTATACTTCAACACAGCAACTCATAACAAATGCACAAAATGTCTTTGTTTCTACACACGCATGCACATGTCGGATCATTGACTGGCGGGTTATTTCAAATACTCCTGCACGGTGTTGAATGGTTTTGTAGGCTCTCATGACACGTTGATGAAGAGTCCCTGTATTATTATTGTCTGCTGCAGAAACCATTAGTTTCAGGTGGCTCCACAGATAAAAATACAAAGAATTGAGGTCGGGGGAACGTTCCGGCCATGGAACCCATTCTCTCCTACTTATCTATCTTTCATGGTAGATATCAGCCAGTGAATCGCGAACAATGTGACTAAAATGTACTGGAGCGCCATCATGTATGAACCACATGCGTTTTCGTATTAGCAGGGGTACATCCTCTAGCAGGTATGGAAGTATGTTCGAAACAAAGTCCCTGTAGACAGTTCATGTAAGACGTGCTGGGAGAACTAACCTACAATTCCAGCCTATACATTAATCGTAATCTGATTCTGGTGTCTAGCCTATATTGTACCATGGGGATTCCGATCTGTCCACAAATGTAGGTTTTGTAAATTTGTTATTCCATCTCTTCCAAATGTTGTCTCATCCGTAAACAAGACTGAAGGTACAAACAACGATTCGGCAGTTTGTGCAATAAACCATCGGCAAAAGTTCTCCCGTGGTGAGTGATCAGAGTTCGAAAGACCCTGCACACGTTGCAAATTATAGGGATACAGGACCTGCTCTTGAAGTACCCTCCATGCAGTACGATGAGAAGTACGACCTGTTAGGGCCACTTGATGTTTGCTGATAATTAGATCGTTTCGACAGTTTGTAGAATGTGCTCTTCATGGCCAGTAGTATGAGCTGATCTCGGTCTTCCTCGATCCATAGTTTGTGACACCACGCATGCTGTTTCCTCAACGCGAAGATAAACAATAGCAAAGGTTGGTTGACTCGGCTGTCTTCGGTCTAGAAACGCAAGCTGATACAGTCGTGTAGCCTCGCGACGATTACCATTCGCGAGGTCGTATGTAAAAACCATATCTTCCGGCTCACGATACGAATATCATGCCATTGTTAAACGTAACACTTCTCTGTTAACTCACTACAACACACGTTAAACGTTGACACAGACTAACTACAAATGTACACGACTGACAAATGTAACCTAGTCTACATTTCAACACATTGTCATCTTACGTAAACTTTCTTTGAAATAAATAATTCAAAAACGAAATATTTGCGGACACATGTTTATGTGGACATTTGCACTTGTTTTGGTGTGAGTAACCTATCCCCAAATTTTGTAGAACTGTTTTTGATAGTAGTGGGTTGGCTAGTCTGTATCAGTGACAAAATACAAATTAGACTGACCCTCTACTATTTTCACTAAATCAAATGTAACAAAGACAACAACAACAACAACAGAAATAATCAAATAGGCAGATATTTGTTTTAACAGAAAATATTTTTTATATCACAACGATATAATAAAGTTGTTTAAAACACTTTAAAGTTCTTGGTTGTGTGACCAAGGTGTTATGCTATAGATCTAGTAAGGAATTAAACAGTTTATGTTGATGGTGAAATTGAATGAAATAGATTGCTTGACTTACTGTAGAGTTGTCTCACTTCGACTGATATAGTTACGTTTTCTTTTATGCTGTTAAGATATTGAGTGAGTTGGTTTCTGAATCTCGTCTTGGTGGAATTAGTCACTAGATGAGTTGATGTTGAAAAGAAATTGAATTTCACAAGCCGGGTTGATGTTAATAAAAATTAACTTTTAGCGAGGAAGTTGGGTTTCATGGATTCGTGTGACGAGTTGATTATTTTAAGGACTCACGAAGTTGTGTCGAAGTTTCATATTTATGAATTTTCTTGATCGCGTGGGCGCTTGAGAACGTTTACATTATTTTTGGCGCGTTGAACTCTGATCGGGTCAACTCCAGGTCAACCGCGCGGAGGTAAGCAGAAACATGACATTATTATTTATGGACCAATCAGAAAGCATTGTTTCGTACTGAAATCTGGAGCTGATTTTAATGTTTTTTTTTTTTTTTTTTTTTTTTTTTTTAAGCGTATCACCCCAAGCAAGGCCGGTGGCCACTATCGCGCATGGTGTTACAGAAGGGTTGGAGGAAGAGCAGATAGGAGTGGTAAAGGAAGGGATGTGGAGAAAGAGAAGGACGGAGGGTCGATCGAGGCAGGGGGGTTACGGGAGATATAGAGCGAGAGCAGATAGGAATGAAAGATGTCAGGAAGTGGATAGATCAAGGCAATTGGAGATGACGATTGACGCTACACTTAAACCGTTGGAGATTGTATTTGTCAGGGAAACAGTAGTAGGGAAGGAAGTTCCATAGGCGAGATGTGCGAGACATGAAGCTATTGGAGTAGAAAAGACGTCTACATCTAACAGTTTCAACGGTGAAGGGGTGGGAACGGGATGCCAGCCTCGTAGGACGCTTAAATTCACGAGGCTTAGGGGCAAACGAAAGCAACTGTGATCCTCTTTTAACAGGTTTAAAACAGAGAATATAGAAACAGACTGTCGCCTCTAAGTGTTGACTTCTATGTTCACTTTTATATATATATATATATATATATATATATATATATATATATATATATATATATATATATTCGAAAGTACTTGCGTATTTAAGCAAGACTTTATACAGCTTACAATAAAAAAAAACAAGTATCATAACATTCATCGAGTGATTTGTAGGTTAATGCATCTTTAAAATTTTGTTAGCGAAGGGATTTCGCCATTTTATATCATTAACTTTACTAATTTACTTTTTTGTACAAATTCATTGTAATATAAATTGAACTGCACCACATATTTGATATATATATATATATATATATATATATATATATATATATATATATATATATATATATATATATATATATATATACCCGGTGGAGTAATGGATAGAGGCTCGGATTGAGAAATCGTAATTTCAGTCGAATCCATTATATTGGCTCAAGTGCTAATAACATTGAATCCTATTCTTCTCCCCTGCAGCTATAGGTTCTATAGCTATTGGTTCGCAGACGGTCTAGGAGAAGGAGAACTCTGAATTCAAAACCTGCGGTGTGTCGTTTGGGGACCTTGTGTCATACGGTGCATCAGGACTCTGTATTCGCCTTTTCCAAAAAGTCTGCTTGGTTTTTCACAATGCCATCATCACTACAATTAAATCGTATTTGCAGATGTCTGGTTGTCGGTTCCTAGGAATTGAGTTGCCTGACTCTCAACGGCGGAGAGTCCAGCATATATATATATATATATATATATATATATATATATATATATATATATATATATATAAACACAATTTCGGTTAAATATTGGCGAAAGTTCTTCGTTAATGTTTTTGTCAGACACAGGACAATTTATATGTAAAACTTTGAAAATTGTAGGTGACAAGGGTGGGAGAAATCGAAGGGGAGTTTCACAGTCGAGAAGTCCGAGAAAATCTGTTAGAATAGAATTGATGGTCACATCTAGCTAGTTCAACAGTAAAACGGTGAGAGCCAGTTGCCTATATAGTAGATCGCTTACATTAATCTTCATCTTCTTTTATGGTCGGAAATATATATATATATATATATATATATATATATATATATATAGAGAGAGAGAGAGAGAGAGAGAGACAAAGAGGGAGAGAGAAAGAGAGGGAGGGAGGGAGAGAATAAGCAAATAAAGTAGGCAAACAAATACTTAACAAAGAACTTTCATTGGTCTATAAGGAAACTTGTAGAAACAAAATAAATATCAGGTCAGTGCAAAAGTTCGTCCCCGATTTCCATTGTTAATATAAAATGACCACAACTTGACGCTGGTGTTTGTTTTGGTGCCGGCTTTTAGTGTGTTCTAATTTTAAAACTCGCATCATTCATTTGCGAGTCAGTCTTTGGTGAATGTTAACGTTTTGGCCACAAATGGATGCCTTAAAGATGGAGGATCAATAGTTGCACTTTCGGCATATTATGCTCTATTGGATTTTGGAAAGGAGTAAGCGCCGGAAGTGTGACAAAATCATCAATAAGGTTTATTTGGATCGTGATCCGGCTCTTCGGACAATCAAAAAGTGGTTTGGCGGATTTCGTCAGAATGATTGCGATTTGCAGGTCTCGAACACTAGAATCAAGCAAACGCAGAAGTTTAAATATCTGGGAAGCGTTTTGATAGAGAATGGTAAGTGCGACCCTGAGATCCGTAGACGTATTGGGATGGGCAAGGACGCATTCTAAAAGCTGGGCAAAGTCTTGCGAGACAGGAGGATTTCTTTGGTAACAAAGAAAAGAATACTGTTACGTATTAGCTGTTACGTAATATCTGTCCTTCTTTATGGCAACGAATGTTAGACGATTTCCTCAAAGATGAAGAAGAGACTCGAGGCGACGGAGATGTGGTTCTACAGAAGGATGTTAAGGATAACATGGACCGAGCATGTGAACAACGATGAGATCTTAGAGAGGATGCAAACAAGGAGGAGTCTTATTCTTAACATCGGGAAGGGGCAGCTGAGGTTACTGGGACACATAATGAGGAAGGAGGGCCTGGGGAATCTGATACTCACGGGTCGAATAGAGGGAAAGAGAGACAAGGGAAAACAACGCGTGACATACCTGGCGGAGCTTAAGCAAGTGGATGACAGAACATGGTCTGGGGAAGAAAGCAGAGGGAAGGAACTTGTGAGCTGCAAGGGATCGAGGGAGGTGGACAGTCATGATCGCCTACGTCCTGAAAGGACACAGCACATAAAAAGAAAAGAAAAATTTTAACCTAAACGTTCAACCACGCTCCGGGCGAACTTCCGACATCGATGAAGACGCTCAGCTTGCAATCGTAGATAATGAACTGAAAATTTCGACGGAAGAGTTTCTTCTATAGCACTTCTCGCTTGTGGAACTCATCAACTTTGATTTAAATATATTTTTTTACAATATATCATCTTTATTATTACAAAAATTACAAAACGTCCAAGTAAGGTGCGAGTAATTAGTGGCGCTAATAATTGCATCACTTTGATGTGGAAGTGAATGGAACAAAATCCAGGTTTTTTCATTCGGAATTTTTTCCCATTTTTTGGCAGAATCTCAAAGATCTTGGAGATTCCGTCTTTTTCGTTGGAGCCCTTCTTTCTTCACTTGCCACCACAATGCTTAATTTTAATGAACTTTGTGCAGGCCAGTCTCCAAAAATTGAACATCTTCATCCACAAGAAACCTTTTTGTTGCATGTGCCCAGGAGCACCATCGTCATGCTGAAATTTGATGCAGCCCCCTACCATTACGCGTCCATCTCCAAATTGTACAGTCTTTGTTGTGTATCTCGTATCTAAAACATTAGATTATAATTAAAATAAAAAAAAACTATATAAAAAAGGTACGAATCAAAAATATTAGAATATAATTAAAATAAAAACACTCTATATAAATAAAAAGGCGCGAATAAAAAACATTAGAATATCATTAAAGTAAAAACACTATATATAAAAGCAACGAATCAAAAACAGAATATTAAATTATAAAAACTATTTTTTTTAAATAGTTAGAATCATATTTCTGACATTTCAGTATTTTTGAGTGAATATTTTATTCGGAAATTTTTTTATAGAGAAATTATTAGAAATTTCTTTTTGATTTAAAAAAATGAGTTATTCATGAGCATGCAAATTTAAAAATAAAATTATGAAATAATAATGCAATAATTGAGAGTAAAATTGATTGTTAAATTCTAAATTCATATTCTGTCGTCTGTCAATTATGGACATTAATATAATGACAATTATAAATGAACGAAATTGTTTTTTAAATACTGTATATAGAAGGGTCGATAGCCATGGATGATTCTGGGAATCCCATGCACTGAGCTTGTGAATAACGACGACGTTGTACGGAAAATTAAATAAAAAAGACACGTATACTTGAACCAGAAAGAGACAATTGAAATTTCTATGGCACATAAGGGGCTTGGAGAATTTGACACTCACAAGTACACAGAAGAAGAAGAAGAAGAAGAAGAAGAAGAAGAAGAAGAAGAAGAAGAAGAAGAAGAAGAAGAAGAAGAAGAAGAAGAAGAAGAAGAAGAAGAAGAAGAAGAAGAAGAAGAAGAAGAAGAAGAAGAAGAGTTGGTCAAAAAGTAATGCTTGTTCTTCTTAAATTACAAAATTTAATAATAGAAATCCACAAAGCATACCAAAATGAATACAGAAGCTTCAAGATTCCAAATCTAGTGATTAATATTTGTTCTTATTCATCATATTGGATTGGAGTCATATATATCTGTCTTATAGAATAGTCTTTGCTATTTTCTTAGTTTCGTGCGAATTGCATCTTTCTCATCATTATCACTGGAGAAAAGCTGTTCCCTGAGTTCCACCAGCATTGGCTCAAAAAATGAAATCTGAAGATGCCAGTTGAAGATATGAAGCTTTATGAAGCACTGTTGCCTAGTCATGCACTGTAACTGCTTATCTGGTGTTTAACATGCTGTCAGGCCTTGTACTCTCACGTTGAAAAGGCACATCACTCATTATCAAATTATGGCTTAGCTCGAGAAGCTTTGCTCTGAGTTTTGACAATGTGCTCACGTAGGAGTCAGAATTGACATTGGTGCTATGACTATCACTATGGCTCCTTTATACTTCTGTCATCTTCTTTTGTTCTCTAGCTCATCTTGATGAACGCAAATCATTTCCTCTGATTATTTTGTTTAGGAAAATCTTGTCCATGTTCTTCAATTCCAGAAACTCTTAAGCAACCACCCTCTGTTCATTCCTGGAGTAGATCCATTCTGGGAATCCACTTAATAGAAAATAGACGCACTAAACTGCAGGCGCTCACGTGAAAGTTTTTACAGAGTTTTACTATAGGGATTCTTCTGTAAGTTCTAATGAAAACACTAGCCTTTGTGCCCTTTTCCTCATTCACAGCAGCAGCAGGCCTGCCACTGTAAGGCCTGTCACGAAAATCAGTTTCTCTTTTCTCTCTAGGATTTCCATTAACACCACTAACAATTCTCTTTACTTTTCTTATATCAAGTTAAGCCTTTCCATAAACATTCACTAGCCTGCTATGAGTGCTTGGACCACTTTCTCCTTCCAAAACCAGAAATTCTATGATAGCTCTTTGCTTTATACCTGTATCAAAAAGGGCATCTATTTTGAAAGAGGATTATTTCACAAATTCTTATTCTGGGACCTAGACATGTATGGCGTATAGTTAAAACAGAAGAAAAAAACGGAATTTTGAATTACACTTTTAAAATTGAATTAAAACAAGCATTATTTTTTGACCGACCCGCATATTACAATTAGAAATTCAAAAATATTTTTATAGCTACAAAATTGTTTAGCGAGAAAAAAAAACTGTAGAAAAGAAACCTATAATAGCGGAAAGTTGTTATTAAAAAATGAGACAGTTTAGCTTAAACTAGACTCGAAATCGTATCTCTCTGATACAAATCCACTAGTCGTGAACAGTTTTAATGACTTATCCAGAATAACTCTATTGCTTTGATAAATCAACTGAACAAATTCAGCCTTGACTTCCCAGACATTTTTTAGTTTCTTTTATAACTCCTCTGATTCACTCAGATGTTTTCGTATGAAAGCTAAGTGTATAATAAGGGAGGTATCAAATTATTTGAGTGCACTCTTACTCGTTGTAAACCTCCTCACCTTCCTCAAATACGATGTCCTTTCAGGTCGTATACGATCATGGCCCTCAACAGCAGCAATTTAATTTAATATCTGTAAAATATGCATCGCTACAATTGTTCTTCCACCAAACCAGACCTTTACAGCTAAGACCCGCCATATTAGGTACACAGAGGCGATCCATCCACATTCCCTACGTATTCCATTGATAAGAAAGACGTTCTATCCGAACAGTTTCTTTCTAAAAGCTATTTGCTTTGTAGAAGAAACTCCTGGTTGGGTGCTTCCCCAACTTACACACAAATAACCTTGAGAAATCCATTTTCGGTATCCATTGTTATTCTCAAAAACATTGTTAATCCCAAAATATGTTTCGGGTTTAAATAACCCACAAAGAGTTGATAAGCCGTAAATAACAAATCAATCAATCAAACTCCGACCTCTACAAGCTTAATCTTAGGGTCAACCGTTATATATCCATATAATTCACAATTCACAAATCTTACGCCCATAAAACAACTCTATTCAGTAATCCCCTACCTTGAGTGGCTGTTGGGCCTTATATTAGGGGATCGCTAGCATAGAAAATGATAATGTAGTGTTTTATTGTTGGCTTTTGAATTTACTTATCCTAGATTGGTTGCCAACTAAGACCTGAGAGTCCACTATTTCTTGCTATTTAACACAGAGCTGGAGCAGAGAGAAGTTAATTCATGTTTTCCTCAAGTGCGAAGAGAACGTAAACTGTTCTAGCTGGAATTTGAACTCTGTTCGCTGGTTGCATTCCCCGTTATGCCACTTTTGCATTTCACCTATTGTAATAGTACAAAAAAATAGAAACTGATGTATAATACGCCTTCTTAGTACTTCACGTCCAAAGAACAGTAAAAGAGATAGATTGAATGATAGATAGTGAGAGAGAGAGAGAGAGAGAGAGAGAGAAACAGAGAGAGAGAGAGAGAGAGAGAGACAGAGAAAATAAATGTTCAGTTTATATGTTATCAGAAAGTATTATAACTATAGTAGTCCAATTTTAATAAAGATAAATATATGTTAAAATTCCCAATATATACAGGGTGAGTCAAAAATAGCGCCATGATATCTGTTTTTATGGCTCCAGTTGATTGTTTGTTTGTCATTTGTATTACAGTGTACAAAAAGATAGAAATCAGTGAAAGGCATCTTAATCTTACCATTTATTCCGAGGGAAAAAATAATCCAAGCTGTTTTACTTGCAATGGTCAAGGTAACGTCCGTTGTGAAAAATGCACTTTTGAAACCGAGCAGAAGCAGAGTGGCGCACACGCTGACAGAGTTTGGTATCAATTTGATCAAACTTTGCAGTAATTTTTCTGTATAACACGACGCTTTTCACGATAAATAAGCTCTTTCATGAGCTCTGTAATATAGTAACAACACTATATAGAAGGTTCTTTTCTTTTTATGTGCCATGTCCTGAAAGGCGATCATGGCTCTCCACCTCCTTCTATCCCTTGCAGCTTTCAGCAAGTTCCTTCCCTCTGCTTCCTCCCCAGACCGCGTTCTGTCATCCACCTGTCCAACCTGCTCAAGCTTGTCAGGTATGTCATGCGCTGCTTTCCCTTGTCTCTCTTTCCCTCTATTTGACCCGTGAATATCAGATTCTCCAGGCCTTCCTTCCTCATTATGTGTCCCAGAAACTTCAACTGCCTCTTTCTGATGTTTAGTATAAGCCTTCTTCTTGTTTGCATCCTCTCTAAGAGCTCATGGTTGCTCTCATGTTCGGTCCATGATAGCATCTTTCTGTAGAACCACATCTCCATCCCCTTGAGTCTCTTCTTCATCTTTGTGGAAATCGTCCAATATTCGCTGCCATAAAGAAGAACAGATGTCACGTAACGGCTCAGTAGAAGGTTATGAAACTTTATTTGACTCATTTTAGGTAGTGAAAAATGTTTATTTTATTGTGATGGATGGTTACAAGCGAGAGGGGAGATGGGATGTGCTTAAAAAAATGAAGATATGAAATTATTATTCGCGAATATGTTTTAATTAAAGCTGGCGTGATTTCATAACCACTGACAAACCCATTCTTTCTAATTTACAGAATATATATATATATATATATATATATATATATATATATATATATATATATATATATATATATATATATGTATATATATATATAAACACAATTTCGGTTAAATATTGGCGAAAGTTCTTCGTTAATGTTTTTGTCAGACACAGGATAATTTATATTTAAAACTTTGAAAATTGTAGGTGACAAGGGTGGGAGAAATCGAAGGGGAGTTTCACAGTCGAGAAGTCCGAGAAAATCCGTTAGAATAGAATTGATGGTCACATCTAGCTAGTTCAACAGTAAAACGGTGAGAGCCAGTTGCCTATATAGTAGATCTCTTACATTAATCTTCATCTTCTTTTATGGTCGGAATATATATATATATATATATATATATATATATATATATATATATATATATATATATATATGTATGTAGAGAGAGAAGAGAGAGAGATAGAGAGAGGGGGAGGGAAGGAGAGAATAAGCAAATAAAGTAGGCAAACTTTATGGAAATCGGGGACGAACTTTTGCACTGACCTGATATTTATTTTGTTTCTACAAGTTTCCTTATAGACCGATTTCCATTGTTAATATAAAATGACCACAACTTGACGCTGGTGTTGGTTTTGGTGCCGGCTTTTAGTGTGTTCTAATTTTAAAACTCGCATCGTTCATTTGCGAGTCAGTCTTTGGTGAATGTTAACGTTTTGGCCACAAATGGATGCCTTAAAGATGGAGGATCAATAGTTGCCCTTTCGGCATATTATGCTCTATTGGATTTTGGAAAGGAGTAAGCGCCGGAAGTGTGACAAAATCATCAATAAGGTTTATTTGGATCGTATCCGGCACTTCGCACAATGAAAAAGTGGTTTGGCGGATTTCGTTAGAGTGATTGCGATTTGCAGGTCTCGAACACTAGAATCAAGCAAACGCGAAAGTTTAAATATCTGGGAAGCGTTTTGATAGAGAACGGTAAGTGCGACCCTGAGATCCGTAGACATATTGGGATGGGCAAGGACGCATTCTAAAAGCTGGGCAAAGTCTTGCGAGACAGGAGGATTTCTTTGGTAACAAAGAAAAGAATACTGAGCTGTTACGTAATATCTGTCCTTCTTTATGGCAACGAATGTTGGACGATGAAGAAGAGACTCGAGGCGACGGAGATGTGGTTCTACAGAAGGATGTTAAGGATAACATGGACCGAGCATGTGAACAACGATGAGATCTTAGAGAGGATGCAAACAAGGAGGCGTCTTATTCTTAACATCGGGAAGGGGCAGCTGAGGTTACTGGGACACATAACGAGGAAGGAGGGCCTGGGGAATTTGATACTCACGGTTCGAATAGAGGGAAAGAGAGACAAGGGAAAACAAAGCGTGACATACCTGGCGGAGCTTAAGCAAGTGGATGACAGAACGTGATCTGGGGGAGAAAGCAGAGGGAAGGAACTTGTTGTGAGCTGCAAGGGATCGAGGGAGGTGGAGAGTCATGATCGCCCACGTCCTGAAAGGACACAGCACATAAAAAGAAAAGAAAAAGTTTAACCTAAACGTTCAACCACGCCCCGGGCGAACTTCCGACATCGATGAAGACGCTCATCTTGCAATCGTAGAGAATGAACTGAAAATTTCGGCGGAGGAGTTTCTTCTATAGCACTTCTCGCTTGTGGAACTCATCAACTTTGATTTAAATATATTTTTTTACAATATGTCATCTTTATTATTACAAAAATTACAAAACGTCCAAGTAAGGTGCGAGTAATTAGTGGCGCTAATAATTGCATCACTTTGATGTGGAAGTGAATGGAACAAAATCCAGGTTTTTTCATTCGGAATTTTTTCCCATTTTTTGGCAGAATCTCAAAGATCTTGGAGATTCCGTCTTTTTCGTTGGAGCCCTTGTTTCTTCACTTGCCACCACAATGCTTAATTTTAATGAACTTTGTGCAGGCCAGTCTCCAAAAATTGAACATCTTCATCCACAAGAAACCTTTTTGTTGCATGTGCCCAGGAGCACCATCGTCATGCTGAAATTTGATGCAGCCCCCTACCATTACGCGTCCATCTCCAAATTGTACAGTCTTTGTTGTGTATCTAGTATTGTCTGTTTTTCCCAGTCGACTTATTACATATTTTCTTGTATTAGAATATAACTCAATTTTGCATTAATCAAAAATTACTTTTTGCCATTTTCTAGCTTCCCATGACAGTTGTTCTTTTGACTATTTCAATCTTTTATTCCTTTGTCTTTTGGTTAATTATTTTTTGTGCCGTCATCCGCCCGTTCAAGCTGTATTTTCGTAATACACTGCGTACTGTATCAACTAAAACCTCATCGTTCGAACTGCATTCACCCCTCAATTGTCTGGCGGTTAATTTTCGTGTCTACCGAGACTCTCACAGACTTTCTTTCATCTCTCAAGTCTAACTTTGCGGTCTTCCGGTTTTCTTTGCACTGAAAATACTTCCAGTAGTTGCAAACGTATTTTGCATGGTTTGAACACAGATTCTGAAAATTTCTGGAAATTCCCAGCTACCTGGCTATCTCTCACTTCAAAGTCACAAGTTTCTTCTGTGTTTCAAATTAATTTTAGCCATGATTTTAGTCTAAACAACAAGCTAATACATACTACAATGATTTTCCAAGACACCTTACACTCATATTAAGATGGAACAATCCCTACTAAGAAATTTGCACATTATCATGACTTTATCATCTGAGATCTTTAATGGCTCAAGTGTTTTGTATGACGCTTCTCTCAGTTTGAAGCTCCTTAAATCGATGTACCTTCTGTTACACGGCAACTACAGAAAACGCAATAACATATTTTAATCTTCAAGGTCCACAGACACTACTTCTAAAAGCATGCCGCTAAATAATAACTTCTTGATAAAATAAAGGTGTATAATCATTTTACATAGATACCACAAAACTTTTGCACGACAATATATATATATATATAATATAAAACAGAACATATATTAAAATAATTGTCGGACTTAGTCCATTTGATAATATATGACGTCATTTGTTTATGTTAAGATACGCTTCGAGCAGATATGAGCGTTCGAGAGAAATCATGGGAAATTTGTAGTTTAAAAATAGTAATTTGAACTTCCTAACCAAACTCTTCCTCTGTAGCTAAATGTTATAGCACGTCAGTCTATATGACGGTTCCGTGTAGGATACAGCTTCGATTCCTGTCGGAGGACGTATTTTCTGTGAAATTTCAGACATTCAGGCCGGTAAATGTTGTTAATATTGCTTATTATAAACAGAGCATTTACTTAAATATTTGTATCTATAAGAATAACGTATAAACTGAATATATATATATATATATATATATATATATATATATATATATATATATATATATATATATATATTGTGTGTGTATTTAGGCAGCATTTTTTCATTGATGCATGTTTCATTAAATAATATAGACAAGTTTTGTTTATTTATTTTAAGTAAATTCCTTTCATATTGTCTGATAAGCTTAATAACATTATCACCATATTGATACATGGTTTTTAATCCAATCTAAGTTTTCGGCTTACATAAGCCATTATCAAAGATGACAATTATATTTCAATATATTAAACAATACACGAACAAAACAATTATGTTTTTGTTCCATGGTAGTTTCCAAGCAACGACAAACTCGTGTATACGAGACACGGAAGCGAAAATCACATCGCAGCTCGTGACGTCACACATGACCACACGAGAGTGAAAATGAGAAGTATTAAGTACGGAAGCCGTTGGTATAAACCAAAGGCTTCTGTTATAAACTATTAGCATTTAAGAATATTTGTGGAGATTTCATAGTTTATTTTGTTCAGGTTAGGTTTCAACTGTTTTATGTATATAGCTACAATAATTTTTAGTTTTTGTTTATTGTTTTCATGTTTAAGTATAGTTGTGTTATCAAAGAGGATTTTCCGGAATTGTGTATGCGGCCAGGCATGTTGTTTTAAATGCCTAAAAATGTTAGAGTTATCATGCAAATGTAGAGTCAAGCGTCATCAAAGCGAGTTTGTTGTGTGACTAACATCAATATTATCTAATCCATTGAAGATACAATCTCCCAAAGGGCACTTGAAATTGTAAACTATGTTGTTTTTTTGCAAATCGCTAACAGGGTGTGTGTGTGTGTGGGGGGCGTGGTTGAAGAATCATTGCGAATAATTGAGCTGGATATACTAGATTTATATATGTAGTATATGATTAACTTAATTTTTTGCTAAGATCTGTTGTAGATATATTAGTATTTAGTAATTTTTTAGGTATATTTTCATCTTGTTTAGTATGCATTTTAGAGAGATTAATATGTTGGGATTATATATATATATATATATATATATATATATATATATATATATATATATATATATATATAATCACATGATCTATCTTCAGCGTGGATGTGGTTTTAAGTTCTGCTAGGGTCTTAAATTATCTTTCACAGTTTGACAACGTTTGGCCTCTTTTACAGTACTTGTTACATAAATATAGCATTACGTGTAATAAATGACTTTCCTCTGTGCGCGATGATTTCGGTAATTTTTTATGCCTGATCTACCTAGACAGACGAAACAGTATTCATTACACATTAGTTCGAATTTTATGGAACATTTACGAAAATATATATATATATATATATATATATATATATATATATATATATATATATATATATATATATATATATATATATATATATACCAGACATAACACTTATAAATGAGTGAAAACATTACACTCAAAATGTACCAAAGAAACGCAATGTGTTTATTTATAGAATCGTTTCTATCGGCCGAAAAAATTTAAATTGATAATGTCTGAAAGACGAAGGCTCTTAGAAGACATTGGATAGTTTATGTTCAAATTATACCCGGAAACCATAAAAAATGGCATGGACCTCAGGATGATTAAATAACAACTTTTAAATAAAGAACTTTCATTGACGTTGAACCAAAGCTGAAGAAATGATACATGCTCCCCCCCATCTCAAAATAAAATGCTGCCCAAATACATCTTTCTCTCTCCCCTCTCATTCTCTTTCTCTCTTTGTCTCTCTTTGTCTCTCTCTCTCTCTCTCTCTCTATAAATATATATATATATATATATATATATATATATATATATATATATATATTATAATAATTTGATGTAAAATGTTAAGCAAATCTTAGAAATGGAGTTAAGTATATGGTTAGCGTTTATCATTTATAAGTCAAAGTAAAAATTTGTAGGATAGGAAAATTCGTTCAAGCCAACATGTAAACACCTTCCCTTATAAAATATATTATTACTGGAGTATTTTCGATTTGTTTGACCCCAAAATTCTTCAATACTCCCTTGTACACACACACACACACACACACACACACACACACACACACACACACACACACACACACGTGTGTGTGTGTGTGCGCGCACGCGTGTATGTGTGTGTGTCTCTGCTTTGTCAGGCACAATGACAATTGGGAAGTAAGAACATGGTATAGTAGCATCTTTGGTGAATATGCTTACTTTTTTTTCTAATCTTTTCATTCCAAGCGAGATGATAATCCCACTAAGACACACGGGGTTACTGTAAGTGAAAAAGAATGGGTACACTTTAGAAGGACCCGGAAACCCAATCCTGAACAGGTAAACAAGGGATTCACCTCTACTCCTGCTCAGAGACCGGTCGCCAGTCTAACCTATCTGCTCTTATTGAAGAACAAAAAATTAAATAGCAAACTAAATTTCAGAGTTCAAACGGAGACGTTAGATGAATAGAGTTGAAGTAGGCGTTAGAAGGAACCGAAAACTTAATCCTAAACAGTAAACATGGGATAAACAGGAAACGAGGTATAAACCTTTACTTCTGTTCAAAGGCCTTGAATATCAGAAATTCGAATTACTGAACGCAGATGAGACACCGATGGAAAAGAACGCAATGTACTCAAGAATCAACCATTAATATCCATTATCCCATTCTTTGGAGGGTGGGTATTTGTGGGTTGTAGGTAAAAAATTATAATTATAATAATAAAAAAAAAAACTATAATTATAATTAAACGGGAAATTTAAATAAAAAAAGTGTTTTGAAAGACGTGTTGTGCCAACATTTTTTCTTTGTATTTTTTTAGTAGGGATATTCTGTTTAGCTTTAAAATCAGTACTAATAATATGTCTTTCGTTTTATATTAACTCGAACACAAATTATTGGCTTCGCAACAATCTCAGTCATTACAGTAATCCATAAAGTCAAATAGAAGGACATGATTGTAAAGCTCTTCGTAACCGAATGTCGGATTAATCGGCAGTTTCTCCTGCAAAGAGAGACGCAGATTCGAATGTTGTCGGTAAGCGCATTTTCTTTAATTAGTTTTCTCGAATATGTAGGTCGGTAGAAAATAAGCGAAGCATCTACTCAGATACGTGTATCCACTAGAAGTGATGTTTAAAGTAATAAAAACGCACGTATATACATATAGACAGAGTGGCAATAAAGTCACTATACAGTTAATTAAAATAAAAAAGCAAAGCATTGAAGCAGGTGGCTTGCAGTTCAAACAGTATCGGTAATTTATTATTGTCTACCATAGCATTTTATTGTTATTAACTAGAATTAACCAGAAACATTTTAATAATAGATTTCTGGACTGTTGACTTAATTGGTTTGTCTTAATTGTTATCTTAAGTAACTGTATAATGACTTTATATTGTTACCCTATATATATATATGTATATATATATATATATATATATATATATATATCTATATAATGATACTTTCGTATTTTTATTGATATATATATATATATATATATATATATATATATATATATATATATATATATAATGATACTTTTGTATATTTTTATTAATATATATATATATATATATATATTAATAAAAAAGATACAAAAGTATCATTATATATAATAATACCTTAGTATCTTTTTTATTATGATATATATATATATATATATATATATATATATATATATATATATATATATATATATATATATATATATTAAAAAAAGACGCAAGCATATAATAACGATTAAAATTTAGGCACCTGTCAGCCGACACATTTTTAGAAAAAGTATCGTCTGCAAATAAGACGGAGTAATTGGAAAGAAAAATTATTTTCAACAATTTATTTCTTTTCAACTCGTCCGTCTTTATTGCCGATATTTTTTCTGACGATGTGTCGGTCGAAAGGTGCCTAAATTTTAATTGTTATGATACTTTTGTACCTTTTTTATTAATAAATTATGATCCCTCTTTTAAAGATCATCTTAATGTGGCAGTAATAATCTGTTTATATATATATATATATATATATATATATATATATATATATGCGCCTGTGTATTCGTTCACACAAAGAGAGATATAACTAAATCCATACATATATATAATTAGCACCCCTCTACCTCGCCACATATATTTACTTATTCAGGCATAATTTACAATTCATTGAATCATATATAAGCCTGCCACCTATACTTTCTCTAACTTATGTTCGTCTTGCCTGTTTAAAGATAAGAAAAATAAAGGCGAATAGTAAAGCTAGTGTTTGAATCTGAAGGCTGGTATGCCATCTAGCGAGAAATAAAGTAAGTAAAATAAAAATACATTACAAATAAGGCACTATCATTGCAACACACACATACATACACGCATATATAAAAATATGTATATGTCCTTCTATATGTGTGTGTGTGTGTGTGCGGGGGTAATTTTTGTTGGATGCGTGAAGGAACAAGTTACTTTATGTACCTTTAAGTTTTTCTGCGCCTTTCTTTCTGTGAATTGACCCCATTACAGTTTTACACAATTCCCGTCTGCGTTTCTCCCGCCTTTTTAGCTCTCTTGTCCCATAGAGGCGGTGGTGCGTGGAGTGGGTTTGAGACTAAGGAAAAAAGGGCAAGGGGACACCTTCTTTCATATCAACTGGTGTCGCTAATGAGCACTACTTTTCGCTCAACGGAGGCTGATCCGCCTTGTTTCATAGAGATTTGAACATTTTAGCGTAGCACCTGCCGATTCACTTCCCTCACTCCGTCCATCCGTGCGGCCGTCTATCCCGCCCGACTGTGATTTTTTTGTTTTATTTTACTTTTTCTATTTCTTGTATTTTATAGATTTTTCGTCCATCGCTTTTCTCAGCAGTCACACGGCCTGGCGAAATATTCACAAATTTACCTTTATCTTTCTGATATCTTTCGATATCGCTACATAACCTATCTCTCTATCTAAGTCTGTTCATATCTATCTATCTATCTATCTATCTATCTATC
>OZ038476.1:114847058-114852058 GCA_964036315.1 Acanthosepion esculentum | reverse complement strand
TGATTCTATCCTCTCGTCTTCCGGTATCAACCATTATTTATATAGTTGGTAGTCACCTATGCAGATTAGGTGGATCCCACCACAACACCCCCCTCCCAAGCCTTGGAATCCTTTTGGATTTCAAACTGGCTTCTATATGGGATGATGATGGTTATTTCTTTGTAGATCCCCTTTGCATAGTTCATATATATATCTGTTTTTTTTTTTTTTTTCAATATCTTTTCCGTTTTGGATTCACGTCCAATGGGTCCGTGAACTTTCGTTTCCTACCGGATCTTCTCGGTTCACGAGCACTCTGCGGAGGTTCTACTTGAAAAGTATCATACATTACATCAATGGGATCTTCCTCCTCATCCGGTATACTCTCTTCATGCTCTAGCACGTAGCATTTTTTGAGTTGGTTCTGGTGCCTTTTATGAGTATTCTTCGGCCCTTTTATTATGTAAATCAGGTCACCGATTCTCTTATCCACTATGCCTCGCTCCCAGAACTCAATGTTGTTCCTATAGCACTTGAAAAAGACCTTCTCTCCGGGGGTGTATCTTTTTCTAGCTGTATCCATAGTGTTCTTTATTCTATTTCTTCCTGGCAAAAGCTTGTCAAACACTGACTTAACTTTCCTAGCGAACATTAGTTCAGCTGGTGCCATGTTTGATGGTGTTCTCTGGTTAGGCGTGATTCTGTATACTTGTAGGAATTGCTGAAGCGCCTTTTCCGTTGGAACTTCTGAGGCTCTCTTCAGAGCGCGCTTTAACGTATCTACAAATCTTTCTGCGAGTCCATTGGATCTCGGATGATACGGCGGCGTCGTTATGTGGTTAATTTGATATAACTCACAAAATTCCTTAAATCGTCAGAAGTGAATTGTGTACCATTGTCACTCACAATACACTCTGGCACACCGAACCGTGCAAATAGTTCATGCAATAAAGTTGTTGTGGTATTGGACGTAGGCTTTTTACAGCGTAGTACTTCCGGCCATTTTGTAAAGCTATCTACCACTATTAAATAGTAATAATCTTCTACTGGACCAGCGAAATCAATGTGTCATCTTTCCCACGGATGATCCGTCTTTGGCCATGGTTTGTGTACTATAGGTGGTGCCTTAGCTGCTAACGCACACCCTTTACATCGATGAGCCATGTTTTCGATATCCACATCCATTCCTTTCCAATATACAAAACTTCGCATTAAGCTTTTTGTTCTATTAATCCCCGGGTGACCCATATGAAAGTCCCGTAGGATTCTTTTCTGCAACTTTTTTGGTACTACTACTTTCTCACCATTTGCGAAAAGCATGTTACGTTTCTTTTTAAATATAGGCATAGTATTTTCTTTTCAAATTTAGCTTCAATTTTGTTACATCTTCCAAGACCAGGTGTAAAGGTTTCCGGAAACTTTTTCTTTAATTCCTCTTTAATGTCCTGTCTTGATTGCGTATTACTTTCTACTTTTCTGCAGAAAGAGTTTAACGGTTTATCCCACAATTCGAATGTTTCAATAAAATCTGTACCCAACAAGTTTTCTCCATTTCTCAGAATGAAAACTTTTATTTTTTTAACGATCCCATTCAATTTCATTGGAAGTACAACCTCGCCTTCGAAGTTAATTTGCTTTCCAGTTACCGTTCGAGCGAGTTTCGTTGACTTCATTATTGTAGGCCTTTTTAAAATTTTCCATGTTTTATCGTTCATTATTGTTAAATCTGACCCTGAATCGAGTTGAAATTTTATATTCTTTTTGAATATTTCAGTCGTCACATATTTCCTCAAATCTCTATCTGATTTGATATTCGAATTTGTTTGTCTAATTCGGTTCTTGCATATTTTCGTTTTACAACAAGATCCTTTGTGACCATTCTTTTGGCACACGAAACATTTCTTATTTCTATATGGGCAATTTACCTCCCAATGTCTTTCGTTACAACGTCTGCAATTATATGGTGGGACTTTTTTATTTTCGTTCTTTTTATTTTCTTGTCTATTATTAAAGTACGCGGAATATTTTCTCCAATTTTTCTCTACTGGGTACTTTGACTGCTTTTTTTATTTTTTTAATATAAGCAATACCAGCTTTTTCGATTTTTTGCGACTCTTTTTTTTAACTTTACGGCCCGTTGACACTCCTCTGCTAACTTTTGCAGGGTAAGGCCTTGTTCAGATTCGAGTTTAGACAAAACTCTACGTCTTATTTCGGCACTCTTACTGGATACCAGTCCTTGAGCAAAAATTAAACACTTGAATTCTTCAACCGTAATCTCTGCCAATCTGAAATTGTCACAATGTCTATTCACTATAGATGCATATGTTAAGTAATCCTGATCGTCGGATTTAGAGACATTCATGCATAACCATCGCTTATGCCAAAGCGACATATTTGCTCCAAACAGCTCTTTTAGCAATTTCACTGTTTCCGAGAATTCCAATTCAGTTGTTTTTCTCGGTAGAATAAAATCTACAAATTTGCTATGTTCTGCTGTACCTAGCTTTCTTAGTAATAGACTGACTTTTCTTGAATTCGACCAGTTTTCACAGTCTGTGTAGAAAATATCTTCATATCGTTTAAAGTACGCTTCAAACGTTTTTTCTTCGTCTGGCACCTAGTTGAAAGTTTCCAGCGAATTAAATATGGTGTTATTAGAATATGAAGAATTTCCCTCATTTGCCTGAAAGTTGTTTAATTTCTCCAGTGTTAACTTTTCATCTTGTTTTTCTTGATATTTCTGTCTTTCATCTTGTTTTTCCTGATATTTCTGTTGTCTTTCCTCTTGTTTATCCTGATATTTTTGCAGCGCTATTTGTTGTTTTTGTTGTCTTTCATCTAGTTTCTCTTGATATTTATGCTGTGCTATCTATTGTTCCCTTATTAATAAGGCAAACTGTTCCTGCTGGGATTTGAATAATTCGGATATGACTTTGGATAGTTCATCCATTTTTAGCTGATCGTGTTCATGCAACAAGGAATATACTTTTAATTTGTGTATCCACGAATATCTATAAGCTGACCAAAAAAAATCGAAACAACGTACGACCTTTTAATTTTATGACTTGCTTTTACATTCACGCCCGTGCTAATCAACTTTGGTATTTTTTTTTTCCGTGAACAGAGAGCGTCGGACTTTTTTTTCCCGTTTTCGACTTCTGTTCGCGTATTTCAATGACAACGTCTGATTTTCTTATCAGAGCTAATTCGTCACTATATTGTTGAACAAATAATTAAAAAAAATAATTTTTTAAAGTTTGTTACCTTTCAAAATCGACACGGTGTATTTGTGCTCCTTTTAATCCATGCATGTGTTTGTAGTCGGCCAATTTTTCTTTTTAGCGGGTGTCTCGGTGTAGATAATTTTTTAATTTAAAATTACCGTTATTCGATTACGACACCTTTCCACTTTTTCTGAGTGAACGTTCCTTTATGCTTAGTCGTCTTTTAACGAGTTTTACATATCCAGAAGTTTAGAATCCTTCGTCGTTACGTTAACGTTGAACTTTTAATTAATAGTTTTTTTTTTCAGCCTGGGTTCTTCAATGACTTGTCCCAATTGTTGAAAACTCTCACTATTAATTATTTCTTCTTTCCTTATGGTTCGTTCTACTTCTTTGCCTTTGTTGAAACTTGGCGTATGGTTCGTTCTACTTCGTCGCCATTGTTGAGTCTTGACTCAATGTTGAATCTCGCCTATTGCATGGAATAATAATGCAACACAAAATGTACTTAGAACAAGAATGTATTATAACAAGAAAGTGTACACAATAAGTACATATAGTATTTCTGTATATTTCTGGGAAGACGTTCCTGGAGAATGTGTTGACTAGTCGCAGTCGATCAGAGTCTCTAGTTGGATCTCGTGATTCTATCCTCTCGTCTTCCGGTATCAACCATTATTTATATAGTTGGTAGTCACCTATGCAGATTAGGTGGATCCCACCACAACAATATATATATGAGTGGGTGTGTATATATTCAGGCACGGTGGATAGCGGTTCGATTGAGTTCGAATCCATTACATTCACTTACGTGCTATTACCCTTGGGAAAGGTATGAATCCTCTTCTTCTCCCTTCGGCTATGGGTAAATATCAGGACAGACTGGGTTCTTTAGCTTTTAGATGGCAAATGGTTTAGGAGAAGGACAACTCTGAATTCAAAACCTACGGATGTTCATTTGGGGACCTTTTGGCATGTAGTGCACCTGGTCTCTGTATTCGGCCCTTCAAAAAGTGTGGGTGGTTCTGCACAAAACCTTCACCACTATAATCAAATCTCATGTGCCGGTGTCGGGCTTTCGGATCCCAGGAACTGATCTGCTTGACCCTCATACGTCGAATTCGACGAGATAGTCGTGTATATTCAGAATAAAGCTATCTTTTTAAAGTATTGCTTACAGTAACTTTTATTTTTTTATCACAAGAGAACGGATGTCAGTGTTCAGTGTATGTGCACTCTTCAAGATCTAGTGGTCATACAAACCTTTATGGCTTACAGCCACATCAAGTTGAAGCATTGGTTCACATCCGATCACCGAAGTTAAGCCACATCGAACCTGGTCAGTATCTAAATGAGTGACCGGTTTGGAATGTGCGGTTGGTATAATGGCTCGGAATTATGAATCAGACTGCCGAGTCCCAATTCCAGTTGGCCTCGTTAAATACTTTTATGCATAAATACCCATGAGAAAGGTATGAAACCGTATCTTCTCCCCAGCTATATGTGTTTATTTAGTAACATATGTGTTTATTTAGTAAGACTTCTATTACGAAACCGTTATTATCTAAAAACAAAACAAAACAATACGTACAAAATATTTAGATTTTAGCAATAAATAACCCATAGAGGTTGATATTACTCCAAATATAAACAGCTAACCAACAAATTTTTATGAAGGCAAGTTTATAATTCTCTTATATAAACACCGCGTCTAATGAACTTTAGAAGTTTTTAGTACTTTTTGTTGTTGTTAAGGGGGTGAAAAAATACGACTGAAGGATGCAAAATACACTT
>OZ038476.1:114819558-114842058 GCA_964036315.1 Acanthosepion esculentum | reverse complement strand
TTATTGTGCCGATGAAGAATAAAAAAAATGACAAAACAAAATCATAATCGTTTGAAAAAAATGTTCGAATAATGTGCCAATGGAATTAGAAACAATAATTCAAAGTGTTTAATACGTCAATAGGCAGAACAATCTAATATTACAACGAAAACAATTGTGAATATATGTATTCTGTTTATACGTTATTTTTATAGATGTCATTTATTTAAGATTTTGCTCTGTTTTTTAATTAAACAATATTAATTACATTTGCCGGCCTGAATTTTCGAGAAATTTTGTAGAAATTGTGTATTTCTCCGACAGGAATCGAACCTGTAATCCTAATGGTTAATTCGGACGTTACTAACCAGACACTTCTTTGTGGTTGAATGGTTAACAGCACGTCAGATCAAATGATGGTTCCTCTGTGTGTGTGTGTGTGTGTGGTGTGTGTGTGTGTGTGTGTGTGTGTGTGTGTGTGTGTGGTGTGTGTGTGTGTGTGTGTGTGTGGTGTGTGTGTGTGTGTGTGTAGTGTGTGTGTGTGTGTGTGTGTGATATAAATAAACTGTATCTATAAAGACAATATTAATAAAAGGAATGACAAGAGGGAAACTTTTTATGCCAACACGTTCTGTTCCTTGAGGAAATTTATCAAAACAAGAAATTTTATTTAGTAACCTGTATTTATATACAGAAGCAACGCGGAGAAAACGTTGCGTTTAAATTTTGAATTAGAGAAACACTTAAAAATATTGTAAAATCTTACTGCGTGAAGTTTAACTATGGCGGACGCTAAGTGAACGTACACTTTTAGCATACTAAACGAGTGTGAATTATTATTGTTGCTGTTGTTGCTATTGATTTTTTTATTAATTTATTTATGTTTATTTTATTTGTTTAAGTATTTAATTAATTCATTTTTAGAGGTCTTGAGTCAGTTGTTTTCTTTTAATTTTAGAAATATTTTTATGGTCATACATAAATATATGACCTTGAGAAAGAATCATTTATTTTAAGAAAGGAGACTTTAAAAAAACAGGGTGTAATTTAATTATCTGGTAAGAACCAATTATAGCACTTTCAATAATTTTTTTGTCTAAGTAGGTTATTTTCTCTCTTAACAAGCATGGCATTTAGGAAATCTAAACTGGTCTAAATTACTGCCTAAATATACCACCTCTCTAACTTCTCTCTCTCTCTCTCTCTCTCTATATATATATATATATATATGTGTGTGTGTGTGTGTGTGTGTGGGTGTGTGTGTGTATGTGTGTTTGTTTGTTTGGTTTGGTTTGTTTTGTTTTACGCCATATCAACCACAATGGGTTATTTAATGCCGATAATTTTTATTGCTGGTAATATTTTTTTCCTTCAAAAATGTATTTCTGGTAATATTTTTAAAAATAATGTATATTTGGTAATATTTATTTTTTCAAAAATGTATTACTGGTAATAATTTTTATAAAAATATTTCTGGTATTAAAACCTATTTTTATACTTTCATAGTGTTTTGACCTCGATTTGGGAGGTTAACTATTTACCCATAGCTCTGACCCTAACAGGTGCTACCATCCTGGGTCAGGGTGGACGTGGGTACATCAGCAATTAAGAGGTGGTTCCACGCTTCTCAAAACCTCCTGATCAGAGGCCTTGCTGTTGGACATAGTTTATCGTCATACCCAGGCTCTGTGTCTGTGTGTGTATGTGTGTGTTTGAGAGAGTGAAATTAACGTTGGCTGTGAATCAGATAGAATGATAAATATACAAATAAGTTATGCTACATAAAAAAGAAAACAAACATTTTTAACAAGCAAACCTACGTCATGTTTTGTTTGATTAATGTAGCTTTTCTTTTTTTTCTGAAATAATTTGTTTTCTGATGACACTGTTCGTTGGCGGAAGATGTCAGAGTAGAAGTTTCACAAATTTTCTTATACATTTACCCCCCTCACTCTCACACACAAATGTAAAATAAAATTCATTAAATATTTAGACTTAACTCAATGCAGAATTAAGTCTACAGCAGCAGACCAAAGACAGCGAAATAAAGTCGTAAAGTAGCCTGAGACCGTTTCTAACGAGTCACATTGGGGAAGGAATGCAAAATTGAATTTTGAACTTGCTTAAATCGGCCTAATGCTGATTAATCGGAATATATTTACTAAGCTTGGGTTAAGTATTGATCACAGTAACGTAACACCCAGGAGGCACGGTGGTGTAATGGATAGTGGCTCGGATTGAGGTGGTTCCACGTTCCTCCAAACATCCTGATCAGACACAGTAAACCAACATTCATTCAATGCAGACCTAGCAACTGATTCAATATAATCTTTCCATTTAATGTCAGCGAAAAACGTTAATCCAAGAAGGTGCAACGAGTCACTCTCCTGGAGCTTAGCATCAGTCATTGTGAAGGAAATTTTCTTTTGGAGGCGTTAAATTTAACAAGGCACAGTTAATAACAGATTGTAGGTCATTTTTCTTAGATCAGCAGCTAACTTGACCTTATTGAACCGATTAAAATTACTATTAAGACAAGTAAATAGTTGTGTCATCAGCATAGAAACTAAAGAAATATGAAAAATTAGGATAAAAATTAGGAACAACGTGTGTCCAAGGGTATAAAACACCTACATTAATAGAAAATAATCTAGAAGAATGGCCATTAAAGACAACTTTCATTTCGCGATTGAAAAACTGAATCAGTTCAAAACATTCGCCCAGAAATACCATAACATTTCAATTTGTGAAGACCAGCCTGCCAAACCGTTAAATTCCTTCGATATATCTAAAGCAACAGAGCGAGCTTCAACATTCTTATTTAAAGCTTGATAGACTCAACAATAATCATTAATACATCAGCAGTTGACCTAGAGAAGCGAAAGCCATATTGCTTATCTGCGAAAGCCCTGCGAGGTGAGACACTTAACCAATTCAGAGTTAATTAGTGTCTCTAGTACTTTGACGAAAAGAGATAGGCTAATAGGTCGATAGTTGGATCAAACGGCTCGCCCGATTTCTTAATAACTGGAACTACACAAAAAACAGGAAAGCAAAAAGGCATTTATTGCCGACTTTATCAATTCGGCATTTAATCTCCTTCTGACGCCACACACTTTATCCAGTGTCGTTTCTATTGGTGGAAGCATTCCTCGAACTCCTTTCTTTTGGGATAGCGAGCAGATGCCTCGTCGAATTCTCTTGGATTTCCTCGACGTCTTGAAATATTGTCCCTTTCAAGTGGGATTTGATTTTTGAAGAGAATAACATTGCAAGGTGCAAGATCTGAGGAATATGGTGGTTGTCAGACCTTCGGAATGCCGTGCTTGGCCAAAAAACCCTGCACAAGCCAAAGGTCCCTGATGGAACCTCTGTGATGTGTTAAGATGACAACACTCTACACATTTTCATTACAAGCATTGCTATAAATAACGAAAGAGAGCGAGAACATTATAACTTATTGTGCATGCGTGACAGAGTTCGAAGTCAATCTGTGCTAAGCGGCTTCGCTCTGCGTACTTTAATTCTGTTACCCTAGCAACATCCCCAATACTTTTTATCAGACAGCGTATGGTAGAAAATGAGTTGAGGCACAGTGTTATGAAGTAGACGCGTCTGATACTGATTTCTTAGAGAGAGATAGAGAGAGAAAGAGAGAGAGATGTTTAGAGCATGAGGAATTAGAAATATGCTGATAGAGAGGGAGGGGTCGAGAGATAAAAGGAAAGAAGTCAAAGAGGAAGGAGGTCGAATGAGAGAGGTCGAAAGAGATAGCGAGAGAACGGTTGAGAGAGGTCGAGAACAGTCGAGAGAAGTTGAGAGTGAGGTTGAGTGAGAGAGAGAGAGAGAGAAAGAGAGAGAGAGAGAGTGAGAAAGAGAGAGCGAGTGGGCGTAAAGGCGAAAACAAGAGATATAATGTGATAGGTTGAGAGAGAAAAAGAGCGATATATAGAGAGAGGTCTGATTAAAATATAACCTTCCAACCAAGTCGAATTTCTGTTTGACATTTTTCGACAAAATTTCCGACACCTTAACAAACCCTTTCTAATGAGAAGCTTTTTTTTTCGCTCGCGGCTTCTCCGTTCAGGTTGGGTGCATTTTACGACTCATGTCCAAATGCCTTTTCAGCAACAACAACGACGCTTTATTGACGTAGCGAAAGAAAAGTTTTTGAGAGAAAGACTGATTGAACGAATGAAAAAAAAAAAGAAGTAAAAAAAAAAAAAAAAACCACTGCCCTTAAGGTATTGTCTTCGAGAAAGGGGAAAGTATGTAAGCTGTTGAAGAGAGGACCGTGCGCATGCGCACACAAAACCACAAAGCAGACTTGTTATATTCTAACAGAAGAGTAAAAAGAAAATATTCAAGTCTGAAAGAAAGGACACGTGACATTGAGCGATGGTTAACAAGCTTCTCTGAAAGAACAATATAATTGCATTGAGTTCGATTCGCACATGTAACACTGTTAATATCATTGTGTTACAGTAAAATACATTATTATGTGTTAGTAATCCTTGTAGGGTGTCATTAATGTACGGAGTTCGAGCCTCACCGGATACAGTAAACTTGTTTCATCGTGCCAGACTAAGGTAAGTTTAGTAAAAGTAGGTTTTGTGTTTGAGATAATTGTGCATATCCTGTGTCAGAGGCCAGTATTCATGCGTAAGTATTCCGAATGTGAGCAGCCCCACCATATTGGCGAAACACAATCTTTTTGTCTAGATTTCGCCAATAACTAAATGTCTTCCAGTGTATTAATTTAACCTTAGTAAATACCAGTGAAGTCTGAGATAGAACGATATATATATATATATATATATATATATATATATATATATATATATATATATATATATATATATATATATAGAGAGAGAGAGAGAGAGAGAGAGAGAGAGAGAGAGAAATAGAGAGAGAGAGACAGAGAGAGAATGGGAGAGAGAAAGACAGAGAGAATAAGAAGTCTCATATCATAAAGTGCCTGTTGGCGGTGGTCACCCAATACGTTGCTCGTCAGTTCGATCCTCAATAAATGCCTTTCTATTCTTCCTTTTAAAGCACCAGATAAAGTTAAACTTATATCAATGAAGGCGCCTTGTTTTTCGTTACTAATGATCACCATATACGAGGTCTAAGAGCCACTCAAAGTAGAGGGTTACGCGGTAAGAGGCTTAGTTTATAGTTTGGTTGATTTTGTTTATCGGCATATCAACACCCCTATAGGTTATTTAATGCCGAAATCTAAATATTTTGAACACAATTTTATTGCTTCAACTAAATATATTTTGAACGCAAGTGTATGTCTTCAACTACAAATAAAATTTATTGTTGATAAATCTAATATAAATGTATTTCTGGTCATTTGACTATAAATAGGTATTTTTATACCTACATAGTGTTTTGTTTTTGTTTGGGGCTTCACTGTTTGCCTATTGCTGGGATCCTAACAGGTGCTACCACTCCGAGACACTCCTCAAAACCAATCTTCCAAACAGAGACATTGCTGCCGGATGTAGTTTATCGTCATACATAGGTCTGGTATGGGTGCGGATTGAAAGATAACGGTTAATCTTAGACTTGAAGAAGTTAAGATTGTAGTGGCTGGGAAAGTATTAAAAATGTGATTTTAAAACTAGAATGACAACGTGTATACTTTGAACTGTTACACTGGAGTTATCAAAGACACCGAGGGAACTGTGGCATATAAGGATAATGTTTGTCCTCATAATCACTGGATCACCTGAAAGTGTATCAAAAGATTAAATGAATTATGTAAACATACAAATTCATGTAGTAGTAGTAGTAGTAATAATAATAATAATAATAATAATAATAATAATAATAATAATAATAAATTGATCACGTCTGCCTTGACGAACCGTACTTACTCTTTTCTCGAAGCGAACAGCATTCTTCCACTAGAACAGAAGGGGTGAACGAGATGTTCATATGGTTGCAAAGATCAACTCCTGAAAAACTAAACGATCTTGGAAAATTGCAGAAGACGACGTAGAAATCTTAGCGCAGCGTGGATTGATTACCGTAAAGCCTTTGATAGTGATCCTTAAGACTTTGGAAATGTACGAAGTTTCCACCGTGGTAGTAAATGTCCTTAAACACAGCATGGGAATTTAGAAAACAACCTTATACCTAAATCACAACAGAGTGACAGCCATCTCTAACCGCCTGAATATCCGACGGAGAATCTTTCAAGGAGACTCCCTGTCACTCCTTCTGTTTTGTCTGTCCCTAATTTCGCTAACGCATGAACTAAACAACAACAGCTATGGTTACACACTAAACAAGAAAGTATTCAATCACCTACTCTACATGGATGATCTCAAAATCTTTGTCAAAGACGATAATGAAGGGTCTCCTTAATAATGTAAAATGTTTCAGTGACGACATAAGTATGGATTTCGGATTAGATAAATGTGCAAAAGTAACATTCAAGAAAGGGAGAATTACAGAAACACATTCAATAGATTTAGATTTTGTCAAAAAAAACTGAAACAAAATGAAGCTTATAAGTACCTAGGAATTAGCGAAGGAGATGGCATACAGCATACCAAAATGAAGGAGAAAGTAAGAAAGGAGTACTACAGGCGTGTGCATCTGGTACTCAATACCGAGCTGAATTCAAAAAACAGAATATCAGCCATAAACACCTTGGCTATCCCTATGGTGCAATACAGTTTCAACATCCTTAACCGGACCATAGCTGACATTATGTGAATGGACGCCAAAACGAGAAAGCTTCTCACTTGCTATCGCATGCATCGTCCCAAAGCTGATGTTGAACGTCTGTATGTGTCCAAATCCGAAGGAGGCAGAGGATAATAATTGACATTCAAAGATACCTGGAAACTACAGAAGACTTGATGATGATATGTGTCAAACAACATAAAAATATTAAGCGACTTTTTTCCGTAATAAAGGAAGCCAACAAGTTCAAAATGGAATTTCAAATGGGTGTAGAAATACAAATAAAGCACGATACACCGAAGCTGCAAAATACTTAGAAAAAGAGAGCAAAATCAAATGCAACCGACCAACTACAGAAACGATGGCAAGATAAACCGCTTCACGGACAATACTCTGACCGTACCAAACAAGCAGGGTTAAAAGCTGAAACCAAAAATCTATCCTTGCTGCACAGGACCAATGCTTGTTAAATAGAAATTATCAAGCACACATGGTAAAAATATTGTTTTAGCTCAAAATACAGATTCTGTGGTAAATATCCAGAAACAATTAATCATCTTGTATCAGGTAGCACGGTATTGACAACCACTGAATACAAAAAATCGACATGACAGAGTAGGCCAGTATATGCACTGGAAAATCTGCAACTTCTACGGAAAGGAAACTGAAAGAAATTGGTATGAATACCACCCAGAACATGTTATGGAAATAGGACCTGTAACAATTTTATGGGACTACACAATACACACAGAGAGAACACTCAAAGCTAATCGCCCTGACATCGTTATTAGAGACCGCAAACAAAAAAATTGCCTTTTGTCTTTTTTAATTGCTCAGTGGAAAATGCCATGATGCTATTTCTGACCTTAGGTCTCTGGTTTGGACCCGGAAAGAAATGAGTACACACCAGAAATCAAAGGAAATAATAATAATAATAATAATAATAATAATAATAATAATAATAATAATAATGACGATAACAAAGACACGTTCTCGGTAATGAAGAATACTCATTTGAATTTCCATTTAAACGTCATAGAGACTATATATATTAAGTTCATCCAGCTGTATCGCTGTATTAAGATGTGGCTTATAGCCCTGGATGTTATCAGCCGTTGATGATTATGTATTTAATATATTTTATATTCTGTCTTTAACAGTTACTAGAAAATTAAAAGAAGACGGTTAAATTTATAACCTAATGTTATCTATATATATAAAACGGAAGATGTGTGTGTGTGTGTGTGTGTGTGTGTGTGTGTGCTATTTATGCACGTTCACATTTCTCGACCGATTTCGATGAAATTGTACACACATGACCAACTTTTCAATCTTCAGCCCCCACCACTGGGTTTGGCAGAGAAATCGATAAAACTGAAGGTGGGCACGGCTTTTTGCAAAACCAAGGCAAAGTTACACGAGAACAAAATATTTAATGGATGAGCTGATGTTCTTTGCACTTAATGCAAAACATGGCTTTTGTTATGAGGTTTATGTAGAGTGCTTGGTAGTTTTCCTGCGACATTGGCTTCACACAAAAAAAATGAAAAAATCGGATTTTTCGTACTACTTAAAATAAAAACTTGAATAATTTCCTCACTTTGTATCCGATTTTCTTCAAACATGTCGCAAAATACTGCCATCACGCAAGAAATTTTAGTCCTGATTGCTTCCCCGGGTATAACGAAAAACGACAAAAAATTGTTAAAAAATCCCGTTTTCCGGCCATAACTCCCTGGTTTTTCATCCTATGCTTTGCCATGTAAATTACATATGACACACAAATTGTCTTGCGTGAATGTTTGGTTTATATTATTTCAGCTAAGTGGACGAAATCTGCGACAAACTAGGTTCAAAATCGGCATTTGCCATTTAACCAATGTTTCTTCATGTAATTCCATCCTAAATTGGTATTGGAAAAACTGATGCAAAGATTGTTTGAGAAGGATTATTGAAGCGTTAACAGGGAAAATTCCCGAAGAAACGCTTATTATTGCTTTACAGTAAACGTGCGAAGGAGGGGGCGTTCATGCGTTTGCACTTGCAGTTGAATCAAACACTGATGCTTCACCTCTGTTTTTGTTTGATTATAAGATTTGTGAACAATGCCTTACTAACTATTCGAAAGTTATTACGGCCATAGGAAATTTACTGAATATCTAAAACATTGAAACAGTTTAACCCCGAGCAACGACCACACAAGAAGGTATTATCGATAGAATTCCTTTATTAAGGACAATCAAACAATTGCGAAGGACATAGCGTAAAAATAAGAGTGGGGAGTAGCTTAGTATACCAACGGATGATGCATTCAAGCGGAGACGCAGGGAGACATTTCTAGACAGCGGTTGTGGGTATACAAGACGGTGCGGTTATACAATTGCAACCTTGTACGTCGTCCAGTTTAAAATAAAATAACACATAAATTAATCCTAAACTAAAATAATTTAAATATTAATTTGTACAAAAAATTCAAGAAAATCTTTTGCTCATTTCGTTTATTAGACATTAAATTATCTGTCCTTCATAAATTATCCAGACTTTTCAGCTAATCTGATGAATATTTATGAGAGTTTCTTAAATTTAAAAATCTGAAAAACTAACATCATTTTTGCTATTGTCTATAAATACTTGTTACAAAATAAAATCTTTGCATTTACCTTGATAAAGTTTCTCAGAGAAGGAAACGTACTTTTGTCTTTATTTATTCTGTCCTTAGTGTTTTTATTCATGCGCTCTGTACTTTGGCAAGATCTGACGAGAGAGGAATTGATTTCTTTTGTCCTTCTTTTTGTTTTTCAATTCATTTCGTCATGGTAACTATAAATTATTTTATTGCTTCCTTTCCTGCTGTTTGATTTTAGTAAGTCCAATTTTATTGCAAATAATAATAATAATAATAATAATAATAATAATAATAATAATAATAATAATAATAATAACAATAATTGCCAGAAAAGGAAAATTCTACAGTCCTAAGTCACTTCACCATATATACTTCCCACACTATAGAAACAAGCCAACAGATTTTATATAATAATAAAAGACGTCAAAAATCATAAGAGTTACTTCATGTACATTGCCACCTCATTTGATAAAAAACAAAACAAAAACAAGACAAATTGACAAATAGGTGAAATAGAAAATGCGAAAATGTAGCGTTTAAACACAACCACTGATTCAATAATAATAGGAGTATTATCTTCTTCCATAGACAGTCATGGCTCTCCAAAAAGTCTTATACCTTGTGGCCCTTGGTAGTTTTTCTACTTTCCCTTCTCCATTCGGCCATCCATCCACACAAACTTGTTAGTAATGTAGCTCGCTGCCTTTCTCTATCCATGTTTCCCTAAATATGATCCGTGAGCCCTCCTTCCTCATTATGCGTCCAAGGAATTTCAGTTCTCTCTACCTTATTCTGAGCATGTCTTCTTTTTGTTGACATTTTTTTCAACACTTCTTCCTTGCTCACTCGCTCCGTTCATGGAATTTTCAGTATCTTTCTAGAGAACCACATTTCTGCTACCTTCAGTTTTCTCCTCATTCGTGGGAAGAATTTCCAGCATTCATGGCCATATAAGGGGGTGGATATCACATAGCAATCCAGCACTCTCTTATTTGTTTCTGACGATTCTTTTCTGTTTTTTAGCAACTCGCTTCACTTTTGGAATACCTCTTTCTCTAGTCCAATGCCTGTTCGGATTGCGGTGTCGCATTTTCCACTCTCTGTTAAATCTCTTCCCAGGTATTTAACCTCCCTTGCTTCATCTTTACATCTCTAATATGTAACTCGAATCTTGGGCTGTTTATTTTACTGATGACCAGACGTTCTGTCTTCTTGCCGTTCATGTTTAGTCCTTTATCCCGCTTTCGTTTACAACCCTGTCTAGGAAGTCCTGTAGTTTTCTTTCTTTATCAGACATCAACACAGTGTCATCTACGTATCTTATATTGTTATTATTGCGTCCTAGTAGGGTTTCCAAATCTTTTAGGATAGCCTCTTCGTAGAGGTTGAAGAAATCTAGGGGGAAGACACATCCTTGTCTTACGCCATTTTCTTTTTTTGTGTAGTTAGTATATTCATTTTCTATTCGTATGCAGAAGGTTCGCTCCAAGTATAAGTTCTGAATTATTCGAATGTCCTTTCAGAATAGATAGTTTTCCTAGCAGTTCAAATTGACCTTTGTGTCGTAACTTGTCAAATAATTTTGCGTAATTTATGAAACATAAGTCTACGTCCTTCTTTGAGTTTGCTTTTCTGATATAATTCTGATCATGACTATCGCATTTCTTGTTTCATTGTCCTCGACGAAGCCATACTGTTCTTGTCCTATTTCCTGTCTATTTCTTCTTAGCGCTCTATTCATCAGAATTCGCATCATTAGCTTGGTTTTGCGGCTCATTAAACTGATTGTCCGAAGGAGCCCGCGTTCATTTGCATCTGGTTTCTTAGATAATGTAGCGAAGCTGGATTTAGTGAGGTCCTCCGAAAAAGAATACTGATATGCACATTAAGAAAATTGCAACGGCTCGCATTCTGAGAAAAACTTTCTCAACGTATTAATGATCAATATGTTTTGAAGAAAAAAAAAAAAAAAAAAAAACTAAATTAAATTTACCTCAGGACTCAAAAGATTTGGTAAAAGATTGCATCAAATAGCAAATCTGGAAAATATTAATTCAAAGCAAGGGTATTAGAAGGAACCATAAAAATCCTAAACAGACACGACAACAAAAGAGCAATTGTCGCGTATACGTAGCGATGAAAGAAACCGTTAATCAGATAAGTAAATGGATTAAACTGGCACAGAAATAATACAAAACTTTACATGACTGGGTAGAAACGATAACTCACTAAAAATTGTGTCAACGACTCGGGCTTGATTATTCAGACCAAGGATATGTGCAACATGGCGTTCTATACTAGAGATATACTCATGTTGCAATTAAGGGCCAGAACTAACGGCCTATTTCAAAATGTTTGAATTTCAGAAATATTGCGAGGTAAGTTATTTTATATTCTTAATAATATATTTTTTTTATTAATTTTATAGTATAAAATATTGCCTACTTTTTATTTATTTTGACGTTAAACTAAATTAAATTTGACACTAATTACTCATAAAAACTTAGATTTCATCATCAATATATTTGCTATTATGAATAGTAATATCACAGAATATTTAATAGTAAATTAACTTATTGAGAAATAATGATATTTTAAAGTAAATTTCGCAGTGTAAAAACAGAATGGCGGAAGGAGAGAATTAACAATGAAATATAACAAAACATTAAAATTAACTTTCTTGAAAGAGTCTTTGTAACATTTGTAAGAAGAAAGACGTAAAAATTCTATTATTAGATTATTTCTTCAAAACAAGCAAAATGACGCATTTTTTAGTCTTGTTTATATTAAAAATTATTTAATTTTGCTCTTTAAAATGATACGTTGTGGCGTAAGAACTGTGCTAAAAATTCAACCTATTTTTTTTACTTCTTGGAAATAAATGCAGATTATGCAAAAAATTAAAGTTCACCATTAATGTATGTATTTTAACGAATAAAAAATTATAAAGAACATGAAATTAACTTTAAATGAAAAATGTAAATAAATTTCGAAGTACAAGTTTCCTGAGTTACAATTTTAATGAATATTGCATAAAAAGTTTCTTTGCAATAAATATAAAATAATACAGCAAGTCTTAAGAAAATAAATAAATATTATACTTAATTCAATTAAAAAGCTAAAGTTCTTCTAAGTATAAAAACAAACTTTCTTTGAATTTTTTAAGCCAACTACAGTAGAGAACTACCACAAACCCAAATCGAAACTAGAGTGTAGAGTGTGAGCTTTTATAAATAGGCCTCCAGTTCAGACCGTTAGTTACACGATGAGTAGGGCTGTAATATAGAACGTCATGATAATACTTGTACTGTTCACACATCTCAGTTGCATCTCAGTCTTCGGACTGAGCGAAAACTCGGTTGTATCTCTGTCTGCGGACAGAGCGCAGCTGAAAATGATTTTGAGAGGTGCCCAGTGCCGGGGAAAACTTCCCACGGCAGTACCCACCTTATTGCACTAAAGACGGGGAAAACCTAGTAATACCGATGCTAGTGAAGCCGACGGTTGCGGGGACTAGGCTATTTTTGGCTCTGTCCCCAGTGATCGCGCTCGAGCTCTCTACATTAAACCGACCTTGTTTCACATCTCGTCACAGTGTGAGGAGGGACGAGCAAATACCATAAAACGCTATCCTAAGGAAAAGAAAAGAAAAACTTACTTGAGACCTTGAAACCCAAATATATCATCTTATCCTGGTCAGATTATTTTTTATTGATTGATTTGTTCAACGGCATATCAACTTCTTATGGGTCATTTGATGCCGAAATTTAATTTTCTTGGAAGCTCTGAAGTAATAAAAAATGCTATATGTTATTCCACTTTCACAATTGAATACATGGTAGATGATACTCAGCTTTTGTGTATATACATGTTTGTTGGTTGTTTGTTTGTTTAGAGGCGTATCAATCTCTATGCGTTATTTAATACCGAAATCTAAATATTTTGTACATAAGCTTATACTTTTAGGGTAAAAGGTACGTTTTTTAGACATATAGTTTGTAGATCTTAAAATATATTGCTATTAATTTCACTACAAAGATGCATTGTTGGTAATTTTTTTTATAGAAACTGTATTGCTAGTAATTTTACTATAAAATGTATTGTTGGTAATTTTGTTATAAAAAATTATTGTTGGTCATTTTACTATAACAATGTACTGTTGATTTTCGTTCACTACTTGTCCGTAACTGGGATACTAATAAGTGCTACCATTTTGGATAAGGATGGGCCTGAGAATTTGCTTAGCAGTTACGAGGCGGTTGTACGCTCCTCAAAACATTCAATCTCCCGATCAGTGGCATTGCCGCTGGGTGTAGTTTGTCGTCATACGAAGGACGATCCTGGTCAGAACGTTAGATTTGATTATCGTAAACATCAAATAATGGATGGTGTTGTTTTTTTGCCAAGCCTATTACAGAATAGAAATGAAAGAGAGAAAAATATTTGGGCCTTGAGAAAGAATGGGAAAAAGTATATAAAACTAAAGTGACCGTAGTAATTGTAATGGTGATGGCTATATTAACCGTTTCCTTATAAGGAAACATTCGGTATTCATTGACCGAACAACCAATGCTACTGTTGGTTGTAGTTTATACAATCTTTCTATTGAAACATTTTTTCAGGAAAATAGATTCCTTAAGTCCATTGTTATCACTCTTTCCAGTACTGATGGGGGCTTCTTTCCTAACATTTTGTTCGAAGCGTTGTGAAAAGTCAGTATCTCGGTTATGTCATTATTTTCTCTTCGAGTTACAAGTGCTACCCATTTTAGTAGTTAGCCTCATTGAAAGTCTCCAAGGGATGTGGTTTCTCTTATTTGTCACAGTTCTTTGTGACACTGCAGCTATAGTGCTAAGAAGAAGGTTGTTCCTCTCTAAGACCTACAGCTTTCGCACGTGGCCACTTTTACTCATTAATCTGGGAAAGCGGTTGTATAAAGCAGGTAATTTAGACATTTCTAAATATTTGGCGAGATGCAGGACATCTATATGAAAGTATCGCCCTGACGAAGTTAAAAATATTAATTGAGTTCTTCGGTTAATGTTTTGGTTATGTAGCATCTTGCAGTGTAGTACACATCAATTTTTGGCACACAAGGATTCATCACGAGCCTTACAAAGATGTTTGAAGAACTGGAAGAAATCTACGCAACTGCATTAATAAAATCAGAATATTGAGGTGAGTTTAGTGCTGGGGTATTTAGAAAATTTGTTGTCTTTTAATCTCCAGTGAAAACCATCTGGTGTGGTAGCCTACCGCTTATAAATTGAATAAGACATGTCATGATAAAGGTATCTTTAATCAGTTGAAGAACCGAAACCATTCAAATAGCGTAACTAAAATCAGTGATATTACTCAGGAGAGTGATGGGGTTGTTTATGAGACTTACTGTCACTTAATCTCCAAGGAAAACCACATAATTTTTTTAATGTTAAACCTCAACGAATACAAATCACAAATCATAATCATAGCAAACTAGTCAGAAACAGACGATCAAAAACTATACGTAAGTAGACAATCAAAACCCAGAAAGAATCAAGCGATCAAAACCCCGACAGAAGCAGACGATCAAAAATCCAGATAGACGCAGACAATCAAAACGCAGACAGAAGATAATCAAAACTTAAACATAAGCAAACGATCAGAATGAAGATAGAAGAAAACGATTGCTTTCAAACAGGATCAGACGATTAAAACCATATAGAAGTCGATGCTCAAAACGCAAACAGAATCAGGCAAGCGAAAGTCCAGACAGAAGCAGACGATCAAAACGCAAACAGAAGACAATTAAAACGCAGACAGAATCAGGCGACCAAATCCTATACAGTATCGAGCAATCAAAACACAGATAGAAGAAGAGGATCAAAAACCAAACAGAAGATGGTCAAAATCCTAACAGAAGTAGACGATCAAAACTCTGATAGAAGTAGACGATTACAAACGAGTCAAAGCAGACGATCAAAACAGACAAAAGACAATAAAAACTCAAACGGAAGCAGACGATCAAGAACTAGATATAAATAGACAATCAACACCCAAACAGAATCAGGCGATCAAAACCCAGAGAGAAGCCGATGATCAAAACTCTGACAGAAGCAGACGATCATATATCCAGACAGAAGCAGATGATCAAAACGTAGACAGAAGAAAGATATTAAAACCCAAACAGAAGCTGACGATCGAAAAATAGACACAAGCAGACGATCAACGCCCATACAGAATCCGACAATGAAAATCAAGAGAGAAGTAGATGATCAAAAACCTTGACAGAAGCAGACAATTAAAAAGTAGTTAAAGCAGACGATCAAAATTCAGAAAGAAAATCAAGACGTAAACAGAATGAGACGACCAAAAATCAGACGGATGCAGACAGTCGAAACCCAGATAGTATCAAATCAGTGAAACCGAAACTGAAGCTTATCATGAAAACCCCAAAACGAAGCATGCTTTCAAAGCCCGGACAGAAGCAGGCGATCAAAACCTAGACTGAAGCAAACCATTAAAATCTAGACGCAGAATATCAAAACCCATCTTAAGCAAAAGATCAAAAACCCAGACAGGAGCAGACGATCAAAACCAAACTGAAAACGACAATCAAAACCCTAGACAGAAGCAGATGATCAATAACCTGACAGATGCAGACTATAAAAAACCCATATCGACGCAGACGCTCATAAAAAAGGCAGGAAAAATTAATATTTCCCCTCTCAAACACATTATGCAAACTTCATTCTTTCGAGCACAAATCCCAAAAGAAAATACTTGTATCACTATTTCAGCGTGTAACATTTAAATTGAACCTACCAAACTAGAACAAGCTTCCAGCGAATTTTGGCAGAAAATTTTCTGAACGCCATTAACAACGTCGTAAGTCTGTGAAGAAATTGACGTCATCTATACTTTTATGATTACATTTATATGCACACCTGTGCAACTAAGAAGAAATGAAAAGTCTCTTTTTATTGACATTTCCCATTCTTAAACGAAAGTCGTTGAATTCGTCAAACTCCCAGACAGAAATAATATCTCTCGGAAATTTAAAATAGTGCAGGATATAATTACTCGTAATAAAGCCATGTAACAACAATAATAATAATAATAATAATAATAATAATAATAATAATAACGATGATGATAATAATAACGTGACAGTTGTATCTATAAATACTGATGCTTTTATAACAGGCTGAAAACAGTTATAAGAAATTGGAAGTAGCAGGGATTGAAAATATATAGATATCGGCAGTACTAAAATCAGCAAGAATACTGAGGAGGGTCTTGTAGTCTTAGGATACTTGCTGTCAGAAGGACTCTTGAAAACCCGATACGTCGTCTCGGTTGTTTGTGGGGCCCGGTGGTTTAACATTTTTTCTGATGTCCATTATTTCCTTCTTAGTTTCAAATAAGAGACAATATCATAGAAATTGCTAAATTAGACCAGAAAGAATGCCAAAATATGCAATATTGGGCAAAGGAATCCACCGTGTAAACGATTCCTTTTTACCACATAGACCAGAGCAGAATCTGTCCTAGAGAATGAAGCTCATTAACGTTATCCGTCCTGACCTGGCATCTCGGCGTAGGTTACTTTTCCACTGTCGTAATGTAGCTTCCCTGTGCATTTTCTATAAATATTTTCGTGGTTATTGTTCTGATGAGCTTTCCTTCTTGGTACGTCGACTATCACTAATTTAAGCACAGTGCTAGATTGCAGCGAGGTTTCATAATTTGACTGTTGAAATTGCTAGATATAGCCGTATCTCCTAGGCTAATAGTTTCTTTTCTCATACTTCTCTCTTGTGGAAATCTCTTCCGGTTTCATGTTTTTCTCTTAAAAACGATCTCCAAAATTTTAAATGCAATGTCTCGTCATCTTCTGTCTCCTTGAATCTTGCTATTTTACTTTTCGTCTCTGTATCTTTCAATCTCAGTAAACCCTTGCAATTTAGTTACTTCATTGCTTTGTTTGAAATTCAAATGGATCACCCAATCCGAGCAAGAACAGTGGATTCTGTAGCAGTAAACACGATACTGAAAACATGGAAGATTTTGCTGATTCGGTACTACACAGTGTAGATTTCAAAGAAAGAGAACAAATTCTAGATCTTGTTAAAGAGTTAATTTGTAGGATATGACGGTGAAAGCTGGGGCCAGTCGTTTTCGGAGCGTTAGGAACGGTCCTTAAAAGCCTAGGAAAAAGACTAACAAGAATTGAAAGGCACTGGAAGAGTTGGAACATTCCCAGTTGACAGAGTATTGAAAACGGTTAGAATACTGTAAAAACAATTTCTATTTCATGGAGACTTGCTGTCACTTGGTATCCAAAGTAAGCCATTAGTACTTGTGTTAAGACGCTGTGAGCAGATCATATAACCATCACAAACGTCACCACCACCGCCACAATCAATAATAATAATAATAAAAAATGATTACACTGTACAAGCCAATAGGCTAGATATAATAATAAAAATCATTCAAAAACGCGCTTTTTTTTTTTTAAGATAATAATGGTTTAGTGATAAAAGTCTTACTAATTAACACATAGCTGGTGGGAGAAGAGGTGGATTCATACATTTCCCAAGGATATTTGAGCGTAAGGGAATATAACAAACACAACTGGACAACACGGCTCTCCGATTAACGATTCAGAGCCATTATCCATTACACCACCCGCACATCCAGCACCTGGGATTCCCAAAGCGCTCACCCATCTACATATTGACCAAGCTAGACGTTGCTTAATTTCAGTGATTGTAAGGGAACCAGCATTTTAACATGATCTGGCCGTAAGCCTGTTCAAGGATAGAGCAAGAGGTCCATATTATGAGGATATGTAGGATAGATAACTGTTGACCTTAGACTTGAAGAAGTTAAGATTTTAGTGATTGGGGAAGCATCCTTTCGTCGGTGTGTTCAAGAGATTTTAATGGAACTTTATTACGCATAACTTTTTCACACTCATTAGAGTTGTGTTTTAAAGTTCAAACTGGAGAATTTACTGAGCCTGATCAAGCTCAGATAAAATTACTAATGCAACAGTTCTGTGGAAGAAGCTGTATGAGTAGAACCTCTTGCTAAGCCCTTACAAAGCATCATTTAGTAACCATGAATAAGTCTTGGGCCGTGTATTGGGTGAATTAAAAGAAAGAACAAAAGGTAATTTGAACTGACCTTGATCAGGCGTAGCAAATTCTCCATTTTGAGTCTTATTTCATGTTTAAAATATAACCCTAATGAAAGTAGAATGTTATACGGAATAAAGTTGTGTTAAAAATCTAAGCCTTAATTTTTGACTAACCTGAGCCTTGTCATGTTTATAAGCTTCTTGCTAATAAAAAAACTGAGATTGTGTACATGAGCCTCACTCGCATACGTAGAAAAATCTTTCTCAATGTAATATGCCCATTAACTTTCTAAGAAAAAACTTTTATTTATCTCATGTCTCAGGTAAAAGACATGGTAATGAATTATCTCAAATAGCAAATCAGGAAAACAGGATAATGGCTCTCATGGCTTCTGGTTTTAATTGCTTGGAGGTGTTAATATGTACATGTTTTATTTGTTGAATTATGATGGACTACAGAAACCCGTTCAGTAAAACATATTTTCTTGCCAGTTGCCTGACCTTAACTAGTTGGTGATATCTTGTAAGGATTAAGGGTTGCATTATTGTCTTGTGTCGAGAGAGATTTGTTTTGAAGTTTTAAAGATAAGTCAACTAAAGCGACTTGGGTGTCAAATTCTACTTAAATAGACTGACCCGTTTAAATAGACTGGTCCACTTAAATAGACTGGTCCACTTAAATAGACTAGTCCATTTAAATAGACTGGTCCACTTAAATAGACCGGTCCACTTAAATAGACTGGTCCATTGAAATAGACTGGTCCATTAAATAAACTGGTCCACTTAAATAGACGGGTCCACTTAAATAGACTGGTCCACTTTCCACTTAAATAGACGGGTCCATTTAAATAGACTGGTCCACTTAAATAGACTGGTCCACTTAAATAGACTGATCCACTTAAATAGACTGGTCTATTGAAATAGACTGGTCCATTAAATAAACTGGTCCACTTAAATAGACTGGTTCACTCATAAAAAATAGGGAAAATTGTTTTGGAAAAATACTTTTTGTAGATTAGCGTTCTTTAAACCATCCTTATATCACGACACTTGTCAGAATCGAAAAACATTGATTTGTTATCGATTAAGAAATCGGACCCTGATCATAATATCGATACTGTGTCAAATAGATCTCTGACTTTTAAAGAGTTATTGCGAAGGGAAACAGACATTTTATGAGGTGAAGTTACAAAAACATTTCTCTTAAATAACGAACAGATACAGACATCTATCTATATTTCTGAGATGAGTTATTGTAAGTATTTACACTGTTTACATTGTTCAGACTGTTGTCCTCATCTTTGTTGTTATATTCACGACGTTTCGGCCGCTGTACGCTTGATGTAGACAAACCCCGTATCCACCAGAGGTTATGTAGTGCAGAGTTAAAATCTAAAACCGAAAGTTTTATTCTTGCTGCACAAGACCAATGCTTGCTAAGTATAAATTACCAAGCATACATACTGAAATATTGTGTTAACAGGAAATGCAGATTCTGTGATAAATATCAAGAAACAATTGACCATCTTGTATCAGGTTGCACCGTAATAGAGTCCACTGATTATAAAACCTGGCATGATAGAGTGGGCCAATATATTCACTGGAAAATATGCAACTTTTGCGTGAAGGAAACTGCAAGAAACTGGTATGAACATTACCGAAACAGAAACCTGTAACAATTTTATGGGACTTTACAATACACACAGACAGAACAATCAAATCTAATCGCTCAGACATTGTGATCAGAGACTCCAAAATCAGAATGTGCTTTCTTATTGTCATGGCAGTCCCAGTAGATTGCAATGTATTTTTGAAGAGCTTCAGACACTATCAAAATACAAGGATTTTAAAGTGGAAATCGAAAAAAACGTGGCACATGAGGACATCAATAATCCCAGTTGTAGTTGGAGCCCTCGTATTGATTGGAAAAGGTTCCGATATACTCATTGAAGCTATTCCTGGTTGCTCATGTGTCAAGGAAATAACTCATAAGTACAGCTAACACATTACACATTTTTTTATCTGTGTAAAATGTGTGTGTTCTTAGTTTTTATTTTTTTAAATTTAAAAAAAAAGATCAGTGGAAAATGCCATGAAGCCATTTCTGACCTTAAGTCTCTGGTTGGGACCTGGAAGGAAATGTGTATGCAACAGAAATCTAAGGAAATAATAATAATAATAATAATAATAATAATAATAATAATAATAATAATAATAATAATAATTGTTGAGGGGTCCTCTCCTTTTTTCACAAATGGACTCACCCAAGGTATACGTATACTACTGCCAGTGAATACCCGAGGATCGAACAGAATAACGAACGAGGGAACGAACGAACGCGAGCATACGAACGTAGCGGGCAAGAGTCACAGTGAGCGAGCACGTAGACTCAGTAAGAAGTCATACAGCGATACGTCAATACCAAAGACTATATATATATATTTTTCTACTAACCCGCATTCCTGGAACTACTAACCTTTATTATCAGTTTGTATTATTACGTTAATACATTTATTTTCCTATATTCCTTCTTGGCGTTTGTTATTATTGGTACCGGATTTCATCCCGGAATCCACAACAATAATAATGAATATGCTGGAGTATTGAGTAAACATGCTGTCACTTAATATCAAAGAGCAGTCAGCAGTTACTTCTAATGTTTATACACGGTGAGTAAATAATAATAATAATAATAATAATAATAATAGTGAAAATATTCGAGTACTTGAGAGACTTATAAATTTCAAATAGTTGCTGATGTGTCAGAAACAGTATTCAGAAGTAGCGAAGAATATATGTGTTTGTCTATATTTATTTCCTTTTTAGTATACCAATCTCTCTTGTACATAGGATTCTTTAAGCTGTTCTTTCGTCATTCAATCCGTTTGTTTATCAAAAATGTCGGTGATTACCTTGTAAGCTGTCGCCAATCTTGGTCGCCTACCAGACAACAATTCAATTTCTTCAATAGTACAAAAAGCAATAGAAATGTATAATTAATCTCTTTCAGGGGAAGTGGCGAGTAAAGAGTCGAAAAGGATTCAATTCTCAATCCTGTAAGGATTTATCAATACTCAACTGTTCTTTCTCTTCATTTTTTTTTGTTTTTCTGATGGTGACAGTAAGAACGACGCGTTTCTTAAAGGGCACTTGATGTTAAGTCGCCGTCTGAACTGAACTGGCCGGGGAACAAGAAAAACAAGTTGACTGGCGATATAATATTTGTTTCAGTAGCATTCTAAGTCGGGAAGTCAAATCTGACAGTTTGTTTACACAGTGTCCGGTAACGTAATTGTCTGGGATAAGGGGACATAGTTTCGTTTTTGGCTTTTTCTCTCACTACATTTTTTTGCGCCTGAAGACTTTCTGGGATTCCGATCTTATCGTTCTAATTTGATTTTGCCCTATAGGATCTAAGTCAATATTTATTTGCTTTTTTTTCTAAATTCAAATCTATCTATCTATCTATCTATCTATCTATCTATCTATCTATCTATCTATCTATCGTGGTCGGTTCACATTTTTTAAAAGCATTTCACCCCAAGCAAGGCGGGAGTGCCACTAACACACAACGGGTTACAGAGAGTGAAAGTGAGAGAAAAGACTAGGTATAGGGTGATTGAGGAAAGTATAAAAGATGAACGGGGTTCAAGTCAACAGAAGATGGCGGTTGACGCTACATTTAATTTTTTGAAGATTGTAGTTATCAGGGAAGCAAGTAAGAGGAAGGGAGTTCCACAGTCGGGAAGTGAGAGAAAAGAAACTGTTGGAGTAGAAGTGACGGTTATCTGTCTATCTTGGTCTGTTCATCCCCCCCTCTCTCTCTATATATATATAGTCTGGTCATTATCTATCTATCTATCTATCTATCTATCTATCTATCTATCTATCTATCTATCTATCCATCTATCTATCTATCTATCTATCTATCAGTTTTTTTGTATATATCTCTCCGTACAGATGAAGACGTGACATGAAGAAACAAAAATGTTGTTCTACAAAAGGATGCTGACAATACCATTGACGAAACATGTGAGCCATGATCACGAACGTCCCGAATGGACAC
>OZ038476.1:114784558-114814558 GCA_964036315.1 Acanthosepion esculentum | reverse complement strand
CGCATTTACATGATTTAGATTGACAAAATGGCGTTTATATTACTGTTATGGATAGCCAGATAATACTTCAGAAAAAATATAAAATATAGTGAGTTGGATATTTACCTGTTGATAAACTATTATTGCACAAAACTAGCCATATTTTTTGCGAACATAAAATTCTGTATTGTACTGTACTCAATCTTATGAGTAATGGACGAGGATTGTGGTCTTGCTTTTTTTGCCTCAGACAGTTGAAATTTTGGACACTGAGATAATTAATGTGACCGAATTTTTGGTTGAAAATTCCTTCATTGAGGTCAGTTTTTTCGGTATGGCGGGTTAAGCCTTGACTGTTGCTTTCTCACTTTTCGACGTCGTCCTATTTGCCTTTCGTTTGGCTGATCTTTTGGATTCGAAGAGTGTTGTTCCGTCACCGACAATGGATCGTCATCGATTCCTGTCGATTGCAGCCGATTTCCAGCTGTTGATGTCGATGTTACGTTTCTTCATGTTTTGTTTTAGGAATTCCTTGAATCACTTCTTTTGGTCTCCACTTTTCGATTTCCTTTTTTCTGCTGGGAGTAAAATATTTGCTTTGGTAGGCGGGTGTTATCCATCGAAGTCGATTTTGCATGACGTTTTCAATGCTGCTCATAAGTACCGCTATCAGTCGAAACCGTCGTTAGATCCGACGTGCTTATACCGACTCAACCACACATTGACGGACCAGAAGTACTGTATTACATTCATTTTATCACATGGAAAGGACTGTAGTATGTATATATTTTTTAACATAGAGACCGCATCTTTAGCCAGCTAGCCGTTCTGTTTAGGTGAAGGAAACTCCAACAGATAACACAACTGGGAGATCCCACTACTATCATCTCATTCTGCATGGAAAATGAAAGAGTGTTTTAAAGTAAATCGGTTAATTTACGGGATGGCACGGTGGAGTAATGGATAGCGGCTCGGATTGAGGAATCGGAGAGCCGAGTTCGAATTCCAGTCTAAGACATTCCGTTACGTGCTATTACCCTTGGGAAAGGTATGAATCCTCTTCTTCTTCCCCCAAGGTATGGGTAAATAGCGGGTTTCTATAGCCTTGGGTAGCAATTGGTTTACCGCAGAAATGGCAACCTACTGCGGAATAAAATCTGCCTCGTCAGTCATATATCGAAAGCGTGTATCACGTATGGGTTTACGAAATATATGAAATTGAAAGACCAGTTTTGGACTGATTACCGGAGATATGCAACATTAAGCCTGTCCAGTACCTAGATAAGTAACCGCTTGTGAATTCTAGGTGCTGTAAGTTTGAATATGCGGATGGTATAATGGATAATGGCTCAGAATGAGAAATTGGAGAGCCGGGTTCGTATTCCAGTCGGGATCGTTATATTCACTTACGCGCAAATACGCGTGGCAAAGACATGAATTCACTTCGTCTCCCTCGGCTATGGGTTAAATAGTAGAACTTGTATCATAAAATCATTATTATCTCTTAGAAAGTTTTAATACGATATTTGTCCCACCAAAAGAAAGAACTCTTTTTAAAATCCCCGAATATGATTCGTGTTAAATAACCTACGAAAGGTTGATAAGCCTTAAAAACAAATCAATAAACTAACTGCGCTCATTACAAAGTATCAATATTACAATAGATATTAATTAACAAAAACCTTGTAATTTAGCTTTTTCGGTTGTAGTTCATATGCTCGTAGGCGTTAACTCTCTCGACGATACGAGGTTAATTATTTGGAACGTGTAAATTAAACGACATTTAAAGCTGAAATACAAAATACTGTACTTTCTAAATTTTATGAAAGCATAAATTTGTCGTTATAAAAATATTTAAGTTTTAGGTAAAAGTTCTAGCGCCAAGAATTCATTGCATAATGTTCCGCAATCTAATTCCGAACGCCTTTATGAGTAATGAGTTCAACCAATATTTCAGGTCTTGTACTATTTTAATCTGACTAAAAATAGAAATGGTTGTAAGACGAGGATGAGTATTCTTGCCGGACTTATTCAACCTATAAAGTGTGAAAATTCTGAGAGAATTAGAAATCCTGCCAGAATTCGTTAATGGCCGACACAATCTTAACTACATAAGATATGCAGTTGACACTGTGTTGATAGCAGTCAAGGAAAGAAAACCACAAAAAAAATCCTACTGAAGGTAGTGAAAGGAAAACGAGAAGAAAGTATCAAACATCAACTACAGGTAGACAGAATGAATGGTTATTAGCAAAAGGATGAGTCCAAAATGCAGATTACAAACTGGAGATACAAAAATCAAACAAATACAAAAATTTAGGTATCTGGGAAGCCATTTTAACAGGGGACGGGAAATGCGACACTGAAATCCGAAAGCGCATTGGGATAGCGAAAAATGCCTTCCAAAATCCAGGTAAAGTATTAAGAAACAGAAGAATTTCGTTAGAAACAAAGAAAAGAGTACTGAACTGTATTGGGAAAAGAGTACTGAACTGTGCTGAGAAAAGAGTACTGAACTGTACTGAGTACATTAATATAAGTTTTCCTATATGGTGATGAACACTGGATGAAGTAGAGACTTGAACCAACAGAAATGTGTTTCTACAGAAGGATGCTGAGAATACTATGGACCGAATATGTGAACAACGATGAACTTTAGAGAAAATGGAAACCAGAAGGAAACTTATACTTAACAGAAAGAAACAGTTGGAATTTCTAGGACACGTAATAAGAAAAGAGGGCTTGGAAAATCTGATACTCACACGACAGATTGAAGGTAAGAGAGACAAAGGAAAACAACGTATAACATACTTAGATAGCTTGAGTAAATGGATCGCGGAACAAGTTTTAAGAAAAATAACAAAAAGACAAAGTTATAAGAGCTACGAAGGACAGGAAATTGTGGAGAGTCCTGATCCTCTACAATCCTGAAGGGAGACGACACATAAAGAAAAAATAGAAATATCTTTATAGTTTCAATTTTATATACAGGTCGCAGAAATCATTAATATGTGTATGCGCGTGTTTGGTGAGGGAGAAAGGAATATTCCTCATTAATGGCGGGATTGGGAGGGTATTGTGCATTCCATGCTCACAGACTTTGAATTAAGTACAATTCCCGACTGGACCGATTAAAGGCGCCAACCGATTAAACGCATCCGGAATTGGCCACGAAACGGTGTGATCTTATCAGGAACATTTGCAGTGATGTATTACTACACACGTCGCACTCACCGTCGGATTACCACTTAGTTTGATCCCTGTGAAATCCCCTTAATGGAAAGAACATCAGTATTTTTGGAAGGCTGTAAAAAGCCCTTAGAGTAGTTCATTATTAAAAAAGATGCCGATTTTTGGGAGAATAGAATCCTGAAAGATAGAATCAAAGATGGAAGTGAAACAAAATGGCAGATATGTGATCGACTAAATTTATATGTCCTGAAGATCCTTTGTGGCATAAAACTGACAATCGCCATGCAGTATTGTTTTCTATGTCCACACTATCTGTCTATTGATGTCTGAAAGATATGGTGTATATATATATATATACACACACACACACACACACACACACACACACACACACACACACACACACATATATATATATATATATATATATATATATCAGATATCAGAATTGTAGTGGACATGTGAATGATAAATTGGAAAATATTTTGTGTTGAGTTTCGCTACGAGGAAAAACTTTTTCAGGCAAATAACGGTTTTATTCAGAGAATTAGTCTTACATACACAAAGAAGGAAAATTTAAATTTAAATGTTGAGCGTCTCCATATCTTTAACGTTTCGATGCTGTAACCGTCTTTTCTTTTATTTCTTTCCCATCTCATTCCCTCTTTTAAAATATAAGACTGATTCCATCTATAAAACAGTTATAGAAAAGATAACACTTATCATTAGAAGAGGTTAAAGTTGTAGTGATCGGTTATTAGCTTTGAAGGTCAGAACGGCCGGAATTAAGGAATGTAATCCACAATAAATTCTTCCATGGACAGATGATAGAATAGCGAGACACCTTTTGTTCAACGCAACGTTTTGACTCAAACCATTTGTTCAGTGCAACGTTTTGAATAAAAAAATTGTTCAATGCAACGTTTTGAATCAAACCTTTTGTTCAATGCAACGTTTTGAATTAAACCTTTTGTTCAATGCAATGTTTTGAATCAAAACTTTTGTTCAATGCAACGTTTTGAATCAAACCTTTTGTTCAATGCAATGTTTTGAATCAAACCTTTTGTTCAATGCAACGTTTTGAATCAAACCTTTTGTTCAATGCAACATTTTGAATCAAATCTTTTGTTCAATGCAACGTTTTGAATCAAACCTTTTTTCGATGCAACGTTTTGAATCAAGCCTTTTGTTCAATGCAACGTTTTGAATCAAACCTTTTGTTCAATGCAACGTTTTGAATCAAGCCTTTTGTTCAATGCAACATTTTGAATCAAACCTTTTGTTCAATGCAACGTTTTGAATCAAACCTTTTGTTCAATGCAACATTTTGAATCAAGCCTTTTGTTCAATGCAACGTTTTGAATCAAACCTTTTGTTCAACACAACGTTTTGAATCAAACCTTTTTTCGATGCAACGTCTTGAATCAAACTTTTGTTCAATGCAACATTTTGAATCCAGGCTTTTGTTAAAAGTCAACTCTTTGTTTAATGTTGACGTTGCTCACCATGAAAAGTTTTATGTACGTGTTCGAAATTCGATTAAGCCATTCATATTTTTTCCACTGATGCATTTATTTTTGCGTTTATATTTAAGTTTATGAATATACATTTTTCAATATGGCTCCCAGGCATAATGAGAAAAGGTTTGTTGAGTGGAAAAAAATTAATCTCTCAGAAGATCGCGTAGACCAACATTTCTCAACCAGTACGCCCGGGCGCACTAATGCGTTCTGAAAGGTAACCAGGTGCGTCCTAATTGAAAAGGAGGAGTAATTCATGAATTATTTTTATATTCAAAAACTCATTCTTTTTAAAACGCTAGAGACACCAGGCGCATATTTTCCATATCTAAGTTAAGTCTTTGTCATTTGATATTTTAAACTGGATGCTAAATTCTTAATCTTTAAGTTGTGGATATTCCTTCCCCTTCCTTAAGGTATAACATATGAAGCCAAACACTAAAACAATTACCCAAGCACACTAAGCATAGGTTTCACAGAAGCATACTTAGATATACAATGTACTGTATAAAAAATAAATGCTTATTTCAGGAGATTTCTTTATTATTTTCCTATTTTCAAATTTCTTGACCAATTTTTCTTTATTAAAATTTAAAGAGCGCCCCAGAACTTTAGTTAATCTACAAGTGCGCCCTGAAGTAAAATGAGTTGAGAAACACTGGCATAGACACTTTTGCGCTTTCTTTCCAGAGTGCGCGATCGGAATTAAAGTTTCCGGCGGCGTATATATTGCAATCTACATACAGACAGTTTCGCTGTATCAGAGCTCATCAGTGCGACTAGACATCAGATTGCCTCAAGCCAGGACCGAAACCCGACTGATTTGGTATCAGTTGTAGATTTTATATATATTGGGTGTAACAGCAAAATTGTCAAATTTTTACATTAAGGTTTGAACCATTGTATTTTAGAAATGATTATAGATATCATACTTGCATTCGCCGAAGTTTTTATAATACTATTGGACTCTAATTTGAAAAAGAAGAATGTATCCCTCTTGCTGTTGTGGCATCCTGATCCAGTTTTCCTCTCTACTGTTCCCTCTTTTTAAAACTTATTCATCGTTTCCTTGATGGTTCTTGAATCGAAGCCAGAGTATGATTGTTGATACCACTGCTGAAGGCCTGAATGATCTTCTTCCTCTCACCATTGCTCACTTGAGAAGATATAGTGGGGCTGACACAAAGCGATTTTAACCTGTTTTCTTTCTAGCTGAATAACTCAAATGGTGTCAAGATGGCTAAACGTTTTACCTGAAAACCTGGAAAAAAGAAATTCAATTAGTTTAGTGTTCAGATATTAGACATTTTGTGGGATGGACAATTATCGCATACTGTTACCCGATTTTCACAATTTTGGTGTTACAGCTGATACACACACACACACACACACACACACACACACACACACGCATATATATATATATATGTATATATATATATATTTATATATATATATATATATATTTCTGACCGTGAGACCCGGGTTCGAATCTCACCATGGTCGATTTGTCAGGAAGGAGACTTCCTGATGTTATCGGAATGGATCGAGGTCGATCACAGCGTGTGGCATCTCTAGAAAGTGCCTGAAAACCATAACACGAGTTTACCCAAGCTTTGTGAATGAGATTGGGTAGACGGAACTCTTTGGGGCCGTCGATAGCTGTGCTAGCAAAAAAGCCACAAGTCATCGTGGCCGAGGGCTTGAGCGTGCTGGCCTTGTTCAAATTGTTGATCACGCTACATAACACGCTCTCTCCCAGAAACTGTAACTAAAGTCTGCTCAGCACGGTTTTTGTATAAACCACAGGTGGGCTCTGTGGGTGTTGAGCAAACACAAATGTGCCTGAGCGAGCGTCTGCAATAGGGGTTGACTAACCGCCCTAGTAGATGGGTATCCTCGAATACGAGTGGCCAGTTATTATATATATATATATATATATATATATATATATATATATATATATAATGCATGTATCATAATAACTCCGTTTCTAGTAGCACTGAGCGGTGAGGAATAGATATATAATAATTATTAGTATACATCTCAGCTTTGTTATTTTACATCGAAGAATGTTTTTTATTTTATTATTGCTAGCACTTAATGACCGCTATTTTATATTTATCTTTCTTATTACTAGAGATGTTATTTTTTATTGGATGCAAATGTTTTGAGGCCCGGTGGTGTAACCGATAGCGTATTGTATTCGGAAAGGAATGAATCCATCTTTTTTATCTGCAGCTATGGGTAAATAGCAGGACAGATTGGGTCATTGGGTGGCAGCCGGTTTAGGAAAATGACAACTCTGAATTCAAAACCTGAGAGGCGTAGAGTTCGAACCGATGGTGAAACACATCATATTCCGTGGTCTTCAGATGTCGATCAAGATCTTGGAGAGAATATGGGTGCCGCTAATCTATCCGCTGAAATGATCACGGGGAAGAACAATCAGTCTGTTTCTTCCGCCCTCAGGTTCCCCGAGGATTGGAGGGATCGAGGGTTAAGAATGTATTTGTGTTGCTCTCCCTGTTTTGTTTAATTTCCTTAAACAGTGAAATTAATAACATCCGGCCTAGCTTGAGAAGTCCTACTAAAGAAAGATTGGTACCACTGAGAGGAACCGAACATGAATCTTCTTTTCCATCAGGGAAATCCCTTCTATAGCCGAAACGTGCTTTTAACAATTCTATCAACGCAATCTCCGTGTCTGAATTGGGAAAAGCATATTTCAGCTATAGAAGTTGTTTTCCCGATGGAAAAGGGGATACACGTTCGGTTCCTGTCGGAAGCACAATAATTATTTAGTAGGACTTCTCAATCTTGTCTGATTGCTATTAATTTCACTGTTTATGAAATTAAAAAAAAAGAATGTTAGTAACACATCTACGCGTTTCCACTAGCAATAAGAAATAATGGACAAAAATACATTAAAAGAATTTATATATGTGAGAAGATGATATATAAATTTCTGTATATTAGAAAGATTTTAAGCAATTGAATCACAACGTGGAAGAAATTCAGTGTACCACATTTTGTCCTTTAAGACTTCATTGGATTGCATTTATTTATGTATGTGTGATAAGATAAAGAAAAAAATAGGAAACGTCTATCAATATATCATATTTCACTTTTATTAAAGCTTCATCAGAGAATGAGATATGGAGAAAAAGAAAAAAGAAATTCTGGTATTTTTATTTTTGTGTTGTTTGATTTTCATTAGTTAATGATGTTTCATGTGCATTCGACTTTTTAAACAAACTTTAGCATAATTTATGGTGTTCCGAATTCAAGAAGAGACGACCTGTCCATTCGATGGTCAAAGAAATTAACGGATTCCAAGCCAAACTGAAAAACTATAAATATTGCTTTATATAAGTAAATTATGTAAGTTTATAATAATTCTAGCTTGTCTATGTGTGATTCTGATGATAGTGTATATTCGTAAATGTGTCTTTTATGTGTGTGTTTGTGTGCAGTATACATTATGTTCATCGGTTTTTCGCATGTTGATTTGCAAACCTTTTTACGTACATACCGTTTGTTTGAGATAAACATACGTTAGATTCTTTAAGAATGAATCCGATATCTAATAAAGGTTGGTGATATAATATAAGGCTTTTGACGTGTGTTTATAGTTGATAATAATATTATTATTAGTCTCTCGAAGTACTTTCGACGTAAAGAATTATGTCTTTTTTAATTAGGTTGGCATTTGTAAAATCAAAGTTATGGCTACTTTTGTTCCTGTGTATTCCGAACGAGTTTGAATGGTTGTCTAAACGTAAATCTCTTTTATATTCGTAGATACGGGCTTTTAGATTCCATGCTGTCTCATCGATATGAATGCTTTTACATTGGAAGAGAATTATTTATGTATGTGTGTTTTATGTATATGTGTACATATATGCTTATTTATTTATGTATGTGTACATTATATCTATATATGCGTGCATATGTGCGTATGTATATATATATATGTCTGTATATATATATATATATATATATATATATATATATATATATATATATAAGAAAGAGAGAAAGGAGAGAAGGAGAAAGCGAGAGAGATTTGAAAAACTGAAATAAGCATACTATATGAACCGAGGTAGGTAGATGTGAACACTGAGTTAGATATAAACAAATTTTTGTGAACAAACTGAAATAGGTAGATATATATATATCAACATCTATAAGATAACTCTGTATATGTGTGTCTGAGTCAGTGTGCATTATCTAATGTTCTTGATTGAATCATCTTATTTCCAATTGGCTGTCACGTTACTCGGTATCTCAGACTGTCGGGCCCTGCGGCGCACCGGCAAAGCAATATGCTTAAATGCACGAGAAATTTTCTCTTGATAAAAGCCGTCATTGACGGTGTACTTATGCTGGGAAAATTAATTCTTGGTGTCGTCTTCGTCGAACACAACAATCTTTGTCGTCGTCGTCGTCGTCGCCATATGGACAATGAAAAGATCCAGGTTGAATGAAATAGAAAATGGCCAAAAAATAAAAACAACAACAACAAAAAGAAAAAAAGATTTCACTTATTAAGAGACGCACGTCTTGCTCCATTTATCCGATTGAATTAAAAAATCTGTTCAACTTTTTCATGATTCGAAAATTTTGTCCGCCCCCACATGCAATATTAAAATAATTATATTTTCCATGATTTACGCTTGAGCAAGTTCGTTTTCTTTTTCTTTCAATTTTTTTTTCAATTTAAACTTAACTCCATTGATTGTAATTTATCTTTACTTCAAATGTCATCTTCAAAACGTAGATAATGACTCTTTCTTTCTCTTTATTATCTGTGAATCACCACAATATCACAATGAAAACACCGAAGTTAAGCAACGTCGAGCCTGGTCAGTACTTAGGTCGGTGACCGCTTGGGAATACCAGGCGCCTTTCTTTATATGTGCCGCAGAGGAAAGTCATGGAATCAAGTATGTGGCTCACTTCCTGGCAAGTAGAGGTCCACGTTGAACAATCGGCACTTTCTTCTACTCTGATTTTCTTTTACCTTCAACTGAGCTCTTGCATTGTCAAACGGCGACAGGAATGGATGACGGGTGACGGGAGCAGGTTTTGGTGAAACTGGAAGCTTCGCATCCTGAACCTGCACATTGACGGTGAATATAGCAACATCAACACCATCATCACAAAGGAAGCGATCAACAAAGAAGAAATTAAATTCTTGGGCACAAGCTAAAGCCGACGATCACAAATACTTTACAATGGTTTTCACCCTGTCAAAGGCTGAAGAGCCACTCGAGGTAGAGGGTTACAGAGTAAAAAGCATCACCCCAAACAAGGTAATAATTCCACCGAGAATAAGTGACCACCGAAAGTAAAAGAGAAGGCTTTACAGGGAACCTGAAATCCAATCCTAAACAGGAAACAAACCTGTGATAGAAAATGCAATGGTTTCCTGTTGCTTCAGCAAGCTATTGAATTCAGAATTTTTCTTCTCTCAGAACGACTGCCGACCAAGGCGAGCGAGCTCAGTTTACCCTGATATCCCCCCCCCCGTAGATAATGGGAGAAGAGATGTTCCCCTACCGTATCCAAGAGCATTTGTTTGAAAGTGAACACAACAGACGAGACTGGAATTTGAACCCGTCTCACTAATTCCACTTTCCGTGACGATAACTGTTACGCTATATAGACATCTTAATAAATTAGTGCTGGACTGCTATGTAATTTTTAATCTAAGGTACAAATAGCAGGAATATTTTGTAAATTATATTTTCATTTAAATTATACCATCAATTAATATATTTATTTATATGTGTGGGCGTAAAACTTTGGTTAATGAGGTAATCTCGACAGCCATATTTACATGGAGTTTAGAAATTGCATAGCAGTCAAGTACTTTTCTTTTCTTTCTGAATTTCTGGTATGAGGAGTTATCATTATTTACAGACTAATGTCCTCATCTTTGTTGTTAGTATCACCTGATTACCTTCTGTCTGAATTTCATTATTTACATTCAGACTATTGTCTTCATCTTTGTTGTTATTTTCACCTGATTGCCATTTGTCTAAATTTCTGGGATCAGGAGTCATCATTACTTACATGCAGACTAATGTCCTCATCTTTGTTGTTATTAACACAATGTTTCTGCCGTTGTGTCCTCCGACCTTCATCAGGTGCTTGTCGACCCGGATAAACTTCAGGGAGTTTCGAACAATTCAATCTCTAAGTCGGCCAGTGCTGAACTGGATTTACTGGAAAAAGGGTGCAAGCATTAATTGAGTAGCACTAAATAAGAACAAGACTTTAACAGCGGTTCAGTTCGAAATTCCCTGAAGTTTAATCAGATCAACAAGTGTCTGATGAATGCCGGAGAGCACAGCGGTCGAAACGTTGTGATAATAGCAACAATACGATGGAATTAGTCCCATTGTAAATAATGTAATTAATTCCTTTCTTTGTTTCTATGTATATTTTACGATGCCTTAGTCCTTTTTAGAAACAAAGAAAAGAGTGACCGACTGTTATGAAATGTCAGTCTTCCTATCTGGTAATGAATGCTGGACAATCTCACCACAGAAAAAGAGACTTTAGTCCAGAGATGTTCTACAGAATAACATTGGCTGAACATGTGACAAATGGTAAGTTTTAAGGAAAAAGGACAGTTATACTAAGAATCTGAAAGAGACAGTAGAAACTTATAGGACAAATAATAATAATGATAATAATAATAATAATCATCGTTGTGATAATAAGGAAGTACGGTGGAGTAATGGATAGCAGCTCGGATTGAGAAATCGGAGAGATGAGTTCGGTTCCAGTCGAATCCGTTATATTCACTTACGTGCTAACACGCTTGGGAAAGGTATGAATCCTCTTCTTCTCCCCACAGCTATGGGCAAATGGCAGGACAGAGCGTGTGGCAACTGGTCTAGGAGAAGGACAACTCTGAATTCAAAACCTGATCCTCCAGGTTGGTGTTGTGCAGTAGGTAAACAACCTACTCATTTAAAAACTGACTTGTTATAGAAAGCGCAACGATATCTTGCGGCCCTATGTTCCTAAAAATTTTTTAGGGCATAATGTATATAATATATAGTGTGATAATAACCACACATGAAAATAGTACAAATAGTTAGACACTTTTCCAATGGTTTCGTTAAAATGTTTTCTTTTGTTCAATGGTTTTGTAAATTTTTTTAGAAAATAAATAAATAATTATTTAATAATAATTTTTGACATTATCACGTATTAGACTTTCATCAATTTCATTTTTATCTCCTTTTTATTAAAAAATAATTCAATGACGTCGGATCTAAATTGGAAACGCTAATATAACAAAACTTATCCGAATTCAGATGAATAGAGCGCGCAGCAGAATCAGGCCTGAAATAGAACAAGAACAGCTCGGGTTCGTTAAAGACACTTTAACAAGAGATGTGATATTTATGCTCAGAATGATATCAGGAAAAGAGCAATAAAAATGCCAAGGGAGGTGTACCTGTGTTTTATAGGTGATGCAAAAGCGTTTGATAATGTATATCACAACCTATACTGGCAGCAAACCGCCTGCCGAAGGATAGAAAATTAGTTCAGTAAATATACTAAATAAAGGAAGTGGTGTAAGGCAAGGATGTGCCTTCTCACCTGACTTATTGAACCTATACAGTGAGGCGACTGTCAGAGAGACAATCTTAACAACATAGGGTATGCAGATGACACAGTGTTAATAGCAGATACAGAAAGGAAATCATAAGAACTCCTACCGAAATTAGGGAAGGAAAGCGAGAAGAAAAGACTAAACATCAATTGCAAGAAGACAGAATACATGGTTGTTAGCAAAAGGGACAGCCCAACGAGCAAATTACGAATTGGAGATGCCAAAATCAAACAAGTACAATAATTTTAATATCGGTTTTAACAGAGGACGAAAAGCGTGACACTGAAATCCGAAGGCGTATTGGAATAGAGAAAGATGTCTCCCGAAAGCTAGCCCAAGTATTAAAAAACAGAAAAAATTCGTTAGAAACGAAGAAAAGAGTACTGAACTGTTTTATAACATCGGCCTTTCTATGTGGCAGTGAATGGTGGACAATCTCCACACGGACGAAGAAGAAATGTGAAGCAACAGAAATGTGGTTCTACAGAAGGACGCTGAAAATATCATAGATAGAACATTTGAGCAACGACGAAGAAACAGAGGAAATGGAAACAAAAAGTAATTATATTTACCATCAGGAAGAAACAGTTGAAATTTATAGAGCAGATAACGAGGAAAGATGTTTTGGAAATTTGGATACTCACAGGAAAGACTGGTTGTAGACAGGGGAAAATAACGCGTAACATACCAAGTGAACTTGAGCCTCGCCCAGAATTGCACAACACCTGACTCTGCATGAGCGTGCTCAGCTAGCATCTCTTCATGTGGTGTGGCAGTTTGTGGTAAAAGTGTAGAGATGGTGGTGTAGTGTTGATGGACCTCGTGCTTCAGTTGATGGCCAAACAATCAGAAATTGTAATTCCAAGCTGATGAGTATGGGATCTATGGCAGAAGCAGTCGTCCTTGAACATCCCAATCGGAAGAAAATGTGCGAAAGATGGAATTTTAACAATGTGCAGTGTTTCTCGCGTTATACTGTTCAGAATAAAAAAAATGTTTGATGAAAATTGACCAGTAATGAATAAAATTATTAACAATTTTAAATGGGGAGTTTCTTTCACACATCCTATACACACACACACACACACACACACACACACACACACACACACACACACACACACACACACACACACACATATATATATATATATATATATATATATATATATGCGAGGGTAATTCAATAAATAAGTTGAGTTTTTCGGTATAAGGACTTCTAATACAGATAGAAGCTTACTCTTTTTTTATTTTTTTTTTGTTTTACTTCTTTTTCACATGGATTTAATTTCTTTTGCAGATTAAAAAAAAGAGTTTTGGCAATTAACAAAGATGACCGAACAAGAAGCATGCTCCAGGATTGAACAGCGGTCAGTTATCAAGTTTTTGGTTAGTGAAGGGTGCAAACCAGTTGAAATTCATAGGAGAATGTCAACTGTGTATGGTGCCACACGTTTCAGCCAAAAAGATGTCTACAAGTGGGCTAAATTGCTTAAAGAAGGACGAAGCAGTGTCGAGGATGAAGACAGGCCTGGGAGGCCTACAGAAGTGAGGTCTCTTGAGGTGATTGAATCAGTCAATGACCTCATTCAGTCTGACAGAAGGGTGACAGTGGATGACATTGCAAGGACTTTGAGCTTATCTGTTGGGACAAATGCAGGGGTCATCAGTCAGAAGGAGTTGTCTTTCATCATGACAACGCAAGGCCTCACACAGCATCCCAAACGAGCGGGGCTGGGAACTGCTCTCTCATCCCCCTTACAGCCCAGACCTTGCCTCTTCAGACTTTCACCTGTTTGGTCCTTTGAAAGCGTTCACGAGAGGCACGAAGTTTAAAAGTGACGATGAAGTCAAAAGTGTTGTGAGCGACTGGCTGAGACATCAGTCCAAAGATGTTTACGCTGAGGGAATACGGAAGCTTGTGCACAGATGGGAAAAGTGTGTGACAGTGCTGGGAGACTATGTTGAAAAATTAAAAAAAAAGTAAGCTTCTATCTGTATTAGAAGTCCTTATACCGAAAAATTCACCTTATTTATTAAATGACCCTCGTATATATATATATATATATATATATATATATATATATATATATATATATATATATATACATATATATATATCTACAGCGTAGAGCTAATAATATTTATTTAAAAATTATAACATATGTATGTTATAACATCACTACAAAAATAGCCATTTTGTTTCAACACTTCTGGTGTCATGTCAGGTGATGGTATTGATTCTACCAGAAATGTTGTATACTATACTTACGTTATAATTTTTAAATAAATATTATATATATATATATAATATTTTATAATAAATATTATATATATATATATATATATAATATTTATTTAAAAATTATAACGTAAGTATAGTATACAACATTTCTGGTTGTATACTATACTTACGTTATAATTTTTAAATAAATATTATATATATATATATATATATATATATAATATTTATTTAAAAATTATAACGTAAGTATAGTATACAACATTTCTGGTGGAATCAATACAATAATTACGTTATAATTTTTAAATAAATATTATATATATATATATATATATAATATTTATTTAAAAATTATAACGTAAGTATAGTATACAACATTTCTGGTGGAATCAATACCATCATCAATTTTTAAATAAATATTATATATATATATATATATATATATATATATATATATATATATATATATATATATATATATATATATATAATATTTATTTAAAAATTATAACGTAAGTATAGTATACAGCATTTCTGGTGGAATCAATACCATCACCTGACAAGACACCAGAAGTGTTGAAACAAAATGGCTATTTTTGTAGTGATGTTATAACATACATATGTTATAATTTTTAAATAAATATTATTAGCTCTACGCTGTATTGAGCACTGTTTTTTTTAATATAGTGTTTTTGGTTACTGGAATTTTATTCCATATATACCCACTTTGTATTAATCTCTCTCTCTCTCTCTCTCTCTCTTTATATATATATATATATATATATATATATATATATATATATATATATATAATGTATTGCAAACGTTTAAAAATAGTAAAAATCATGTATTGCAGGCAAGCATTAAAAATAATATATATATATATATATTTATGTAAAGAGATAAAGAGTATTCGGTATATCTGTAATATGTTCAAATTAAGAGAATCGATTTTAAAATCGAATAAATATGACGAAATACTACACTATTTGCGTCTATAGATGTATCATTTCACATATGCACACGAATACACGCCTGCACACAAACACACACACATATACACATACACGAACACATAAATAACAATTTGCATGCATTAAATCCGCGCGCGCGCGCGTGTGTGCGCGTGCGTGTATTGGGAATAGGTTATAGTTGTTCCAACGGTAGAAAAGTGTGTATATTAAAAAGAAGAGAGAAATCGCAAAAGTTTTTGGTTGTAATGTGGATTTAAAAAAAAAATATTATGCGTTATTTTAATTAAGGAAAATAAAGCATAATATATTTTTTTAAAAAAATATACACATTACAACCAAAAACGTTTGCAGTTTCTCTCTTCTTTTTAATATATATATATATATATATATATATATATATATATATATATATATATATATATATATATATATATATATATATATATATATATATATTGGCTCGTAGCACATGCTGTAGTTTTGTGATGGGCACATTGCCAAACTTGAAAATTTCGAAATACGCAGAAGAAATCTGGTACCACGAGTTTATCCTTGGAGCGAGGAAACATCGTTACCATCCCCCACAGATGCAACGTCGCCTCCAGCCAAAATAAAATCCTTTCTACAGCAAAGAAATTCACTGAACGATGTAATAATAATAATAAAAAAAAATACCGAAAACTTATAATCTCTGCTTACTATTGTGTTATATGTTTATCATTTTTTGTCTTCTTGAGAAAGGCGTTCTTTTCCCCCAAAATGAAGTGGGGTTAAAAAAAGAAAATGGAAGAAAAAAAAATGAACAAAAAACCCCCCTCAAATCTGTCGTTAAGGTCGAATGATTGCATATGTTAGGGCGGAGAAAACAAGAGAATTTTACATACTTAAACTAGGTCACCTTGCAATGGCGTAATGTTTGTAAGCTAGTATCTTTCTCTCTCTCTCTCTCTCTCTCTCTCTCTCTCTCTCTATATATATATATATATATATATATATAGAGAGAGAGAGAGAGAGAGAGGGAGAGAGCGAGAGAGCGAAGTGTGATGAAAGCTCACAACTATATGATAATATATATATATATGCATTAACTGCTCAAAGACTTATCTCAGAGACCAACTCCAGTGTTTTTTGTAAAGTTGATCAATGAGATAAATGTACATACTCTTGGCGCTCTAGTTATATATTTAGTACTTTCTGGCTGTGATTAAAATAAGTTAAATTCATGTCATATTTATATGGCGCGCATATATATATATATATGAAAATATAGCTTTAAGGTATGCTATATGTAAGGCTAAAAGTACTAAATCAGGAATAGAGCGTATGTAAATATAAAATAAAATAAAAATGAACACAGAGTAGCCACAGTCTGTTTCATGCTTGAACACAATATTCTTGTCAAATGATATCTATCTATCTATCTATCTATCTATATATATATGTATATATATATAAGTGGACATTGAAGTTAAGACTCAGCGTCGACAATCTGTTTCATGCTTATACGCCGAGCCATATACGTATTAACATGAAACAGTGAAACAGACTGTCGCCACTGGATGTTGACTTCAATGTTCACTTTTATATTTACATACTCTCTATCCCTGATATTTAGCGCTTTTAACCCATAAATATAGCATACATTCAAACTATATTTTATCACACACACACACACACATACACACACGCACACACACACACACACACATATGTATATATGCATATGTGTGTGTCGACTGCAAAGTATAGTCAGTTGAGCACTCTCTATGAGAAAAAAGCACCATGACACAATTCACTCCGCCTGCAAATTTTGAAACGGCATACTGTACGGCTTGGCATTTGCGCCGGAAGCTCCAATACAAACATTTCAGAGTGTTTAGGTGTGAATCTGAGGACAGCGCAAAGTCTTTGGAAAGAGTTGGATGAATCTAGTGGTGATTACGAAGGTGTTTGGAGTGATTGCTAGTTATGTCCGAGATCCTGTGGGATTATGAATGGAAATTCATATTACCACAGGGTCTCGGACTCAATACAGAGGCCTACATCAAGTGCCTGGGTCAAGAGAGTGGCTGCTGGAAGACCCTATGTCTGGCAACATAACTCTGCACCATACTGCACAAGCAGGAGAACCGAGTCGTAGCTGTCAGACAATTTCTGCGACCACATAACCACTTTCATGTGGGCAGGCTGCAACTCCTTTGATTATTATGTGTGGGGCGCTGTTGAGCGAGAGACCAAGAAGGGCTTTCTCTTCCTAAAAGGTTTTATCAAATATACAAGAATAAGAAGAAGAAGAAGAAGAAGATGATGATGATGAAGAAGAAGAAGAAGAAGAAAAACGACAACATCAATAATAATAATAATAATAACGAAATTAACCTATTACTGAATAAATACCCCTCAAAACTTTGATTAAGCTATATAGCTGGGTAATTGTCATCTTCAGGATAGCGGATCTTCAATTTTAGGTTCCCCACTTCTCTAAATTTTTGGACGTCATGAATTAATGGGAAACGAAATCACAGTAATAACAATAAAAAAGCTAAACAACCTACAGTCTTGATTTAAAGATACTATTCTTACTGCTGTACGCACTTAACCTCATTGGCAACATTCGTATTAATTTCGGGGGAGGATAGTAAGCGAGGAAAAATTCTATGTTCAGAGCCAAATTCTTTTCCTACGTGTGTTTTGCAATGTATGGCCATTGCATGAATAACAAACCTTTCCGATTGGTCAGTAAAACTCCTTTTTTCAACAAAGATTGGTGTCGTGCCTCCAATTGATAATTGCAATTAAATATTTCATAGTACATGTCACCCTTCGTACCCCCACCAAAACATAGCGTAACCTTCTCAGAATTTGCAATTCTGGGTTTGGCAAAGGCACAAACGTTTCCTTCGAAGGTAATCACGATTAATTTACCTGAATATGGTTCTAGTTCTAATCAATATGGTTCTGGTTCTTCGCCCAAAAATGCTTTAGAAGTGAGTCACGTCTTTAATGACGAGTCGTTGATTAATTTGTGAAAGCCATTGGCTAGGTTTTCCCATTTTACCGAATTGATTTGAGTATTGCATGGTCTGTATCGAACTATTGAGATATTTTTCCTGCTGTCAACATCGGATTTTCTTTAATTCTTGTTTGGAGATTAAAATCGCTCGTCCAGAACGAAAGAAATATTACCCGACCAAAATTGAGTAAACCGTCGCTGCTATTTACCGAGAAATTTCAATACCCCCCCATATATATATATATATATATATATATATATATATATATATATATATATATATATATGTATAATTATTTATTAAGTTTGTCAGATACAGGCCACAGTACTGGAGAATATATAGATGAAACTAACTATAATAGCGAACTGGTTTGCGAGATAAACTTGCGACTGATCTGCAGGCGCCCGTATTTTATCTTTTATATTGTAAACAATGATTAAGATAAATCCCCCAAATCTGGTCAGCACTTTGAAACAACAGACAAGCTGTCTGGAACCATTGGACCTCGCACTGAGCGAAAGAATGGACTCCAAGTTTAGTCTTTCAGAGGCCCTAATGCGATAAACGGATAGCGAATTGACGTAACTTGGCGACATTTTGAAATATGATCCAGTACTTTGCCGAATTCAAAAGGGCCCTATTTAATGACGCATTGGCAAACAAATCACCGGCCGGCCGGGCGATTAAATCTCGCATTCTGGCCTAGAGAAAATAGACGTCCAAAATCCAATAAAACCAGGCGGAAGCAAGAGCTTCAGCTAACAATGCAGTGCAAGACGCCATAGAAAGACTAGAAGACGGCGCAACTCGCAGGATAAGAGTGATGCACTCTCGGCAAAGCGAAGACGGGCATTTGTAGGACAGTTGATAATGTAATCAAGTGGTGTTTAAAGACCAGCGAATCCTCTGAGTGTGGTGAATGGATGCAGAACATTGAACATATTCTGCGGAACTGCGGGATTTCGGCTGATCTAACCGACACTGATCGGCTGACCATCAACCAAGCAACAATGAAGTGGCTCGCTGTTTGGCGTGACGAGCAATAAATAAAACAAGTTGGAAATAATGTTTCGGGATAGTGGAGACATGTAGATATTTCTGCAGCAAAAAGTAAACTTCTAACTTTATAGAAAAAGTGGCTGGCTCCGTCTTAAGTTTAATATGATACTTCTAAAATCCACAGCATCTTGATTTCAAAGAGAAGAAAATAAGGGTCAGGGTAGAATACTGTTGGCGGTGGAATCTCGCTTATTCCGATACAATTTTTATATAATAAATTACACGCAATACAAGGCTCGAAAGTCACTCAAGATAGAGGGTTGATATTAAAATTGCAATGATGTGTGATATCAATGAAAGAAAAATTGGAAGTGGCCGAAGATTATGAAAATGAAGAGGATGAACAACAATTGACTTGTGACTTGAAGATGTTAATATTGTTCAGGGAAGCATCCATGCAGCAGTTGTCGGGAAAAAGCTAATTGGAATACGGGAGAAATGTGGCTGATTCGACTCTGTGGATGCAGCATGGTGAGTCCTAGCTATAGAGGTTTGAACTGGTGGGAGAAATAATAGAGCTCATTTGAACATTTGCCATGAAAATAGTGACGAAGTAGCGATAGGCTTGCAACGTTGCGTTTGTGGGAAAGGGGTTGTATAGTAGAAAATAAGTCATCGCTCACAAGACCGCGTAAACAATTTTGAATTCTGTCAAGGGTGGAAAGTGTGGATTGAGCAGGCACCGATACTCCATTTTTGGTCTAATCTGACTCTTGTAAACGTAAAGCATGGCAGAAGGGGGCAGGTACCTCCTGGAATGATAGAATGAGCAGACCATTTTTCCGGCGTCTTATATATGAGCTCCGCTTGATGCCCGAAGTGAACTTGAGACCCAGTAGACGCTCGAAGTTTTTGTTTTTAGATGGATTATGATTCACGCTTGAGAGAGAGAGAGAGAGAGAGAGAGAGAGAGAGAGAGAGAGAGAGAGAGAGAGAGAGAGAGAGAGAGGCGATAGTGAGGGATATATATATATATATATATATAATATGGAGAAAACAACTGAAAAGTTGCAAATTAACAAAAATTGAATGTTTTTTTTGTGAAAGTATTTATATATATATATATATATATATATATATATATATATATATATTTGATATTTCAGATCTGCCCCGATCTTTCATCAGAAATAGCTGTATTCAGATGCTATATATATATATATATATATATATATATATATATATATATATATATATATATATATATATATATATATATATCGGGAGAGAAGAATATAGATATGGGAGGCATTAAAACGAGCTCATTCAGTCGTGATAATCGGAAAATTAAAAATAAAAATGAATGAACTGTTAATTCCCAAATAATTTCTATTCTTTAAAGGATTTTTTTTTATTATATAAAATGATATTTTTATTTTAGGCTATAAGAACATTATTTCGAAAAGATATAGTTCATCTGGTAAATGAGTTTACAGCGTCTGTTAACCCGAGAACATATACATATTTAATATCATATCTATAAAGAAAAGTCGGCGAACTTAGAACTTCGATGTGTCAAAAGAACGGTTTTCCCTTGACACCGCTTTTATTTTAACTACCATCACTCGTCGGCAATGTTTTTGTTTTATTAACATTCTAATCATCGCTTTTAAAAAAAACAACCGATGATTAGAATATTAAAAGAAAACTTAAACATATGATGTAAGTGAATGTATACATTGTCTTTGTTCTTCAGATTTGACAACAAAAATAATAAACACTATTTATTTATTAGATTGTTTATTTACACCATTTACTATATTTTTTTATAGAAATGGTTTACAAAATTTGCCAATTGATTCGAACTTTATAAAATGGCAAATATGTGTGGATATGTGGGTGTATATATGTATATATATATATATCGTGTCATGTATATAGGATTACATGTGGCCTGTGTATGTAGATATGTGTATATATAAATGTAAGTATTTGTGAGTTCGTATATGTAATAAGTGTGAATATATGTAAAATATAGTAATATAAATACGTATGCAGGTGTAGGTATTTATGGTTATGGATCTTTTTTTGTGTGTGTGTGTATATATATATATATATATATATATATATATATATATATATATATGGAAAGTATTCTAAGGGAAGGACTTAAAGTTCCTTTATTAAAGTTTTATCTTATTTTCTCTTAATATTCTCTAATTAAAATTACATATGATGTAAGTGAATGTATACATTTTCTTTGTTCTTGAGATTTGACAACAAAAATAATAAACACTATTTATTTATTAGATTGTTTATTTACGCCATTTACTATATATTTTTTATAGAAATGGTTTACAAATATTGCCAATTGATTCGAACTTTATAAAATGGCAAATAATAAGGATTTCCTTACAGTTGGTTCCCATATTTTAATAATTTAGTAAATGCTTATAAATTTATGAATAAAAAAATGTTTATTTTTTTATTTCTTTATAATTATTTTCCATTTAATGTGCATCATGGGAACGACCAAGATGGACTGTTTTATTATTTACCCACACATTTTTTTATCATCCCAATCAAGGCAATAAAGCTACTAAAACGCAAGGGGTTACTGGGTGTCAAAGAATATGTGAAAAAGAAAACATTATTAAGGCGAGAGAACTATATATGAACATGAATTAAGATAACAGAGGATAACGATTGACATTACGTTTAATTTTTTGAAAATCAAAGTTGCCTGGAAAGCAAGAGTCCGGAAGAGGGTTCCTCAAGTGAGAAGTGAAGAAAATTTTAGCATAGAAATTACGTTTACACCTAGTAATTTCAACTGTAAATTGATGAGACCGAGCTAACAATCTAATACTACGTTTCAATTCATAAATTCGATGTACCAAACCATTAAAAGCAATGTCTTTCCTAAGGGTATTAGTGCCAAAGTTAATGCAAACTATCCTATCTGGAGTTTGAACTTAGTTTGCCGATTTTATTCCTTGCCGTTAAACTTAACCTTCTTTTTTGTATTACTTGGATATCACAAATTTTACAAAACAGTGACCACTCTAGTTGCCAAAATGTGATTTTCATATTTGCGTGTGAGTCGAGTGCAGACTATACGAGGCGAATGAAAGTAATAATAATGAAATTTTCAAAAAGACAAAAATATTCTTTCACGTTGTCGACATTTCGTTCCATTTTATGATGAGAGATTCACGAACCTTCTTTCGTTTTTCCTCTTAGAAACAGACAATCTGTATTCTCACTTTGATTACCGATACATTTCGAATTAATCCCAGATTCAAAATGTATTTGAAGAATTTTTTTTTTTTTTACTGATTTGGTGGTCAAAGGTATTTAAAAAAAATCTCTTCCCTACCAATGTCTAGTGCCCCATTGTTCTATAATTTCCCCTTCTGTATAAAAATGTATGTGGAAAACCTTCAATTATTCCTATCCACTTACCGTTGGAAACAAGGTTTTTGTTTTTAGTAATGTGCATAATCAAAACTAAATTTCGGGCATCAGTGTCAAATGAAAATGATATACATACGTGTCTCTCTGAAACGATTTCCAGAATTTGCTTGCTTGTCGAAAAAGACCAAGCTCATCAATCTCGTATGTGTAACAATGCAGCAAATAAAATTATGAATACATATTACTTACTGTTTTATGGTATCCATACAATTAAAATATTCTTCGTAAAGGGTACGCCTACATAGTCGAGCAGCACGAAAGGTTACGCGGGAGGAAAAAGTTTGAGAATTCCTGGCTTACGGAGATAAAAAAAATATACCTATTATGTAGGTACTTCCAAAAATTCGCTACAAAACGATACACGATGAAAACATTCTCAAAACGAGAAAAATAAAACTGATCGTCAAAATCTTTCTGACATTATTGAGAGGAAAGATCAAATGAATTTTATGCATTTAAAAAAAAAAAAAATCTTTTTAGAATTCTGGAAATTTTGGTTAAAATTTGTTTTTGCGTTCAAACGGGACTTCAAAATTTGTACAGGAAATGTCAGCGTTTTTTTGCGGGGTAAATACATTGCATTAGAAATTCTTTCAAAAATCAGATAATTGTCGGATTTTAATATCTTATTCAGAAATGAGTGAAATTACTTTTTCATTTTTAGAAACTCTTTGTAAAAAATTTTTTTTTTAAAATCTGTTACTCTACCACTCATTTAATTTTTACAAAATTTCGATAAATTTTTTTTTTATCACATAATATTTATATTTGTTATAAGAACAAAGTCCTCAGAGAATTTAAATCATCAATTTGTTTTGTTCAAACAGGGCCCCCAGTTACTGAAAAAATTGTTCTGAATCATAAAATGCAATAAAACTAAAACGAATTTTATTGTTTCTATTAATGAAATACATTATGTACACTACTGTCTGTAATGACAAAAGTGCGCAGGTGTAGAAAAGAAAGCTTTATTCATTTGAGAATACAATGTTCGCGTATAGTGTCCTTTAATACTCCTAGTAAGCAGAAATAGCTCTCTCAAAGAGGATAGTAACAAAACAAGGGGAGACCACTTTTGATTATTCATAACACTATCATATGAAAAGTATTTCGATGAATAATGAATTTTTACGAGAATTATTTTCATTTTTAAAAAATTTTGATTAGAATAACTTATAAAAATTTAAATCTTTTAAAATTCTGTGTGTAATTTGTAGTTACCAAGTGATATTCGTATTAAATTAAAACTGTATTTACTAATGATAAAAGGAAAAAACCCATTACAATTCTGAATTTTTTGCGTGTAGAAAGGTGTCGGTCTTTATAAACACGGAAGCCTATACACGACGTAATAAGAGAAGTGCCTATAATAGATTTAAAATTTATTGGTAATTTACTAACATTTTCTAGGTAAGCGTCTTCGTGAGTAAGACTATAAAAGCTAATAGTACCTAAAATTAAATAAAGTATGAGATTGCTTAAAATATTTTCTTAAAGTTTAAATTAATGGTTAGTTAAAATAATATACAGTGTAACCCGGATATAAGAGAGTTGTCGGGACCGGAGAAGAAGTATTTTATATCCGGGTTTCTCTTATATCCGAGTCTCTTATATCCGGGTTACACTGTATATAAAAAACCGTTAACGTTGTATTCAAACAATTTATTTCAGTTCTGCCTCCTTATTTAAATATCCCAAGCATCAGGCTGTCAACAAATCACTCAACACCACAAAAGCAAACCCTCTGTGTAAAAATTCCTTTCTGTTATATTTTAAACTAAAAGTAAGTAGTTTTCAATTCAGATTCATTAAATTTTAAATCAGTTAATTATCCTCAAATAACGTTTAAACATATTTTCCTTTTACAATAAAATTATTTTGTGTTGACCTATTTGTCAATATGGATGACTTTACATATTTTGCTGATATGGATAAAAAAGATTCCAATCAATTTAAATTCGGTTTAAAATATAACCAAGTGTTTTGTTTATTAGGAATATTAAATGTAATCAATTAGCTTTAAATTAAATCAAGAATTAAAAATCTAAGAAACATTTTTTTTTTTAATTAAAATGTATTATAAACTTAAGTATCACTTTTTTTAGGCCCTTCGGTCAGTCAGTTATGTGCCATGCATGTAGACGCTTAGGCGATCATGTATCTTTCAACACATGACTGACGAGGCAGATTTTTTCCCGCAGTAGGTTGCTATTTCTTTATGCGGTAGACCAGTTGCTAGCAAAGGTCTGTCCTGCTATTTACCCATAGTTGGGGGAAGAGGAAGAGGATACATACATTTCCCAAGGGTATTAGCACGTAAGCGAATGTAATGGAGGCGATTGGGTTTCGAACTCGCCTCTGTGATTCCTCAATCAAAGCCGCTATCCATTCCTCCACCGTGACGGGTAGGTTCTTACAATTATGTTATTCCATCAACGAATGCTTGATGTTCAGGATTTATTTAAACCTGGGAATGCTGGTGAAGAATTATATTTCATTGGAAGCAAGTTTAATTTCGTCTGATTTATGACCATTACAGTGGGGATCGAACTTTGCAATTGACACAAGCTTAGAAAAGATCAGCCTCTAACTAGTAGTACTGATATTTATTATATTTGGCTCAGGGCATAAATTATATCATTTAGTGTAAATATATTAGTATGAATTGTATCGAATTATATAAATTTCATATAATTTATATTATATTTTGTCATTTATATCATTTCATATCAAAGTAAATTATATATAATTTATATAATATAACGTATATATATATATAATATTGTTCGTGTATTGCTTAATATATTGTGTAATTGTCATCTTCGATAATGGCTTATGTAAGCCGAAAGCTTAGATTGGATTAAAAAATATGTATCAATATTGAGATTTTCTTTCATCGTTTAATGATAATGTTATTAAGCTTATCAGACGATATGAAAAGAACTTACATAAAATATATAGATAACACTTATCTATATTATTTAATGAAACATGTATGAATATATATATATACACACACACACACATACATATATATATATTACACATTTCATTGAATACGACAGAAAAAGTGCTTTGATTTAGTTTTTTTATAAAATTTCTCATGTGATCTAATAATTTTTTTCTTTTCGGATGATAAATTATAAAAAAACTGTCCGAATGTTCTTTTTTCCGACCGCTTTCGGCTATACATTTAACGATTTTCCAGGATGAAATATTTTAACTGTTAAATAAGAAATAGCTTGATGCATGTATGTATTTATATAACGTTTTCATTTTTCAAAACACGGTCAAGACATTGTGTTTTGTTGTTTTTATTAATAAGGTTTCCATTAATTTTTTTTTCTATTGTCAACTGGTGTTGTGCATATTTATCTTGGCCGTGTTTTGAAAATGAAATCATTATATAAATACATACATACAACAAGCTACTTCTTGTTAACAGTTAATACATTTCAATCTTGAAAATGGCTAAATGTATAGCCGAAAGCGCTCGTATAAAAAGAACAATTGGACAGTTTTTATATAAGCACCTTGTCTGTTGTATTCAATGAAATGTGCACGAAAGAAGGATTTCCTCCTAAACACACAATATATATATATATATATATATATATATATATATATATATATATATATATATATACACAATATATATATATATATATATATATATATATATATATTATATAATATAAATGTACATATATAATATATCTATTAAATATATACATGTATATGTTAAATTTATGAATGTATAGCCTTTATAGTAAAAAACATTTTATGTTAACAGAAATGGACGTGTCTGATAGTGAAAGTTTATAGATAGTTTATAAATTACGAGTAGAAAAGGACATATCAGCATTTGGACTTTCAGAAACTTTTATTCTATATGCCATATGTAGTGTATATATATATATATATATATATATATATATATATATATATATATATATACACTTCTATAAATCCATACATATGTTTATTATTTGTATATTCAATCTCTTACGCATTCCATTAAAGGTGCATTTTAATATACGCACGCGATGTTATTAAAATATACTTATGTATTATTTATATTGTTGTATATAAAATGATGTATATATAAGTATATATATATATATTTATATATATATATATATATATGATTAAGGTATCTAGATCTCAAATCTAGTTCTAAAATATATAAATAATATAAGTAACATGTACAAATATATATAGTTTTATATACATATAAATCATATACATCATTTTATGTATAAAATGCAGTATACAGATTATAATTTCTATCATGTTTTGAATTAAAATGAGAAAGTTTCATAAAAATTAACATTGATGTCGTCATTTCATGCATTAATCCCTGTTTGCAGAGGAAAAAGAAATTATTACCGCATTGATTTCGAGAAACTGCAATATAATTTTACTTACCATTGAATCCTTTGATCTCTAGCCGATTTACTTATCTGTTTGATGTAGATCTGGTAATTTTGATTTAACTGACTACGACCTGTTGGAAAGTCACGTATTTATCTCGATGGTTTTTGAATTTATTCAAAGCGACATCGATTGGGAGAAACTTCTCTTTTCCTTCCAAGCGATTTGTTTCCTAATATGTCTGCAAAGTATCAATCGTATTGTAGCTCTTAATTTTGTCTACTTTCCTCCACAGTCTACCGTTTTAATACACACACACACACACACACATATATATATATATATATATATATATATATATATATATATATATATATATGTATATATACATATATATATATATATATATGTATATATACATATATATATATATATATATGTATATATATATACATATATATATATATGTATATATATATAATTATACATATATATATATATATATATATATATATATATATATATATATATATATATATATATATATATATATATATACAGGGTGTATCAAAAATACTCATAGAAAATTTTTGAGCTGGTTCCTGACACAAAAGCAAGGTAAAATGTTCATATAAACTTATGTCCAAAAGACCATCGTTGTTCCTCAACACAGCATATATATATATATATATATATGTATATATATATACATATATATATATATGTATATATATATATATATATATATATATATATATATATATATATATATATATATATATATATACAGGGTGTATCAAAAATACTCATAGAAAATTTTTGAGCTGGTTCCTGACACAAAAGCAAGGTAAAATGTTCATATAAACTTATGTCCAAAAGACCATCGTTGTTCCTCAACACAGCACCCCCGCTTGCTTCTATACACACATGCACCTATCGGACTGGAAGACCCTTTCAAATACTCTCACACGATGTCTAATTGTTTTGCAGGTCCCCATGACACGTTGATGAAACGTCTCTGCATTATTAATATCTGCTGCATAAACCGATTTGTTAGGTGACAGTTAAAAATGCAAAGGATTCAGGCCAGGGAAATGTGCGGGCCATGGAACTTGTCCTCGCCTACCTATCCATCTTTCGTGGTAGATGTTAGCCAGTGCATCACGGACAGTGTAACTAAAATGCGATGGAGCACCATCATGCATGAACCCCATGCGTTTCGTATGAGTAGGTGTACATCCTCTAGCAGGTCCGGAAGTGTGTTCGAAATAAAGTCTCTGTAGACAGCTCCTATAAGACGCGCTGGGAGAACATATGGACCTATCAGACAGTCACCTATAATTCCAGCCCACACATTAATCGTAAACTGATGTTGGTATTTAACCCCTATTGTATCATGGTGATTCCGATCTACATACATATGTTGGTTGTGTCAATTTGTAATTTAATCTCTTCCAAATGTTGCCTAATCCGTAAACAAGACTGAAGAGACAAATATCGGATCAACAGTCTGTGCAATAAACTATCGGCAAAAGTTCTCCCGTGGTGAGTGATTAGATGGCAACAAACCCTGCACACGTTGAAAATAATACAGGTACAAGAGATGCATTTGAAGTACCCTCCATGTGGTACTATGAGATGTACAACATGCAAGGGCCACTTGAAGTGTGCTGATACCTGGATTGTCTCTGGCAGCCTATAGAATGTGTTCTTCGTGGTCAGGCATGCGAGCGGATCTCTATCTTCCTCGATCCATAGTTTGCCACGGATCCTTTCTCAGCGACGCGAAGATAAACAGCAGCAAAGGTTGGACGACTCGGCTGCCTTCGGTCTGGAAACGCAATATGATACAGCCGTGCAGCCTCGTGTCCATTACCATTCGCGAGGCCGTGTGTAAAAATCATATCTGCCTGCTCACAATATTAATATCTTGCGATTGTTAAACAGAACATTTTTCAGTTGACTCACTACTACACACATTAAACATTGAAGACAGACTAGCCATGAATGTACACGAATGACAAATATAACATAGTCTACATGGCAACACAGCGCAATCTACAGTAAACATTCTTTAAAGTTAACTAAAATCAAAGGATTTGCGGACATATGTTTATATAGAATTTTTGTTTATATTTTTATATAGACATATGTTTATATAGAATGTTTTGGTTTGAGAAACCCGCCCCCAAATGTTTGCAAATGTATTTTTGATACACTTTGTATATATATATATATATATATATATATATATATATATATATATATATATATATATATATATATATAAACAGTTTTTTTTTTCAGACAAATCTTTGACCGGAAAATGGTTATATAAAAGAGTGGTCAATACACAATGTAAAAAAGAAAAACCGAATATGCACAGGTATTAAATATCAAAGTCAGGGAATACTAACCACCCACGCTATCATGGTTTCCACTCATTTTTGGGATAGCGACCATTGCCTCGTCATATTTCCTTGGATTTCTGCGACGTCTTGAAATCTTGTCCCTTTTAAGATGGATTATATTTTTGAAGAGGAAAAAGTGGGTGAGATATGACGTTTGTCGAACTTGGAAAATGTGTTTG
>OZ038476.1:114777058-114779558 GCA_964036315.1 Acanthosepion esculentum | reverse complement strand
GAAGCTCCAACACAAACATTTCAGAGTGTTTGTGTGTCAATGCAGAGGATTCGGAAATAGTTGAATGAGTCTAATGGTGATTACGAAGGTACAGCAGTTGGGAAAACTCCCTCTGATCGTTCTGATGAGAAAAGGACTCCCGATTTTGATGGTGAGATCCAGGCTATGATTGAAAATTATCCCTCCAAGTCAATCAGGTCAATAGCCTGGGAGGCAGTGCTGCCCTGGGTCAAGAGGGTGGCTGCTGGAAGACGCTATGTCTGGCAACAGGACTCTGTACCATGTCACACAAGCAGGAGAACCCAGTCCTGGCTGTCAGACAATTTCTGCGACCACATCACCCCTTACATCTGGCCACCTAACCCCCCAGATTGCAACCCCCTTGATTATTATGTGTGGGGCGCAGTTGAGTGAGAGACCAACAAAACTCCTTGTAACATCAAAGATGAACTTAATGCAAGGATTATGGCAGCAGTCACCAACTTAAACAAGGAGATCGTCCAGAAGAACTGCAGGAGATTCCAAAGTCGTCTTGAGGCCATGGTTGAAGCCAATGGCGATTTTATTAAATAAATTTACTCTTTAGTATTTCAAGGTATTTTTGTGTCATTTTGCTAAATACATGTTAAAATGAGATGTCAGTGTTATTTTTATTTTATTTTTATTTTTATTATTTTTATTTATTTATTTTTATTTTTTATTTTATTTTATTTTTTTAAATTATTTTTTATTTTTATTTTATTTTATTTATTTTATTTTATTTTATCTTTTGTTTTTTTTTTTTTTTTGCGTAATTTAGACGACAATTTATCCATCGCACCCTGTATATGATATACAACTCTATATATCAGAATTATAGTGTTTTGTTGAATGGGAAAATGGAAAAACAAAATTATGTTACGCGTGTTGTAGAACCGGACAGCCAGACTACCTGCACACATGATTTGATTACAGTGGCGAAGGCTTGTGCACAACCGACCACATTTTGGGGGAAGAGCTGAATACAAAGAACTGGTGCACAGCGTGCCACAACTTTCCCAAACTACCCTCATCAGGTTTTGTTTTCAGAGTTGTGCTTCTCCTAGACCGGTTAAAACCCAAGGATATAGGACCCAGTCTATAATAATTTGAAATATAACCGTTACCGTCCACCCTATAATCATTAAGATAATACAGTAGACCTTACTACCCATAATGCACCATTAACCAACATATATAAATAGTCGAGCCAAAACACAACACACATAGCCTGAAGATTGCGTTCAAGCATGAAACAAGCTGCCGCCAATCGGTGTTAATCTCAATGTCCACTTATATTTATATATATATTAGGATTGTGAATTTTTGCAAGCCGATGTTCCTGTCATAAATCGATCAACAACCAGTAAACTTTTGTTCAAAAGTAATGAAAAAGGCATTAATTTATTTTAGTTCTTGAAAAGGTGAAGGAAACGAAAATTCGATTTTACCATATTCACAATAAGGGTAAAAGATGGAAATATTTCAGAAGCTTTGTTTTTCAATTTGCTAATAGTTGTACGCGGATGCAATGATGTATTTCTAACGCATTTAACAGTTTATCGCTATACCATAAACATACAAACTTACAAATAAAAAAAAACATGTTCTAAAAGGTAGCATAAAATTCTAGATGGTTGCAAGAAGTGCTAGAAGGTTCCAGAAAGTTCCAAATGGGGGTCCAGAAAGTCTACTTATATACGATTTTAGAAGTTTCGTGTTGGGGGTGACATTTAAAAAATGAACTGAATTAATTTTAAGCAAAATTTCATCGAATTATGATAGAGGAAATCAATAATTTTACAAAAATTCATAATCCTAATATATAGATATATATATATATATATATATATATATATATATATATATATATATATATATATATATCGAACCTGTATCCTATACGTAACCGTTTACATTTGATACGCTACAGCAGATATGAATAGAAGAGATTCATGGAAGATTTAAGTTTAAAGATAGTAAAATCGACCTTGCTAACCAAATATATATATATATATATATATATATATATATATATATATATATATATATATATATATATATATATACTTTAAATATATTATTTAGTAGATACATGTGTTTGAGAAGACAGCTTTGTTAAAATTTACATTGTTTTAAAAAAACATGGATGTCTACTCAATAAATATGAAAAATTATGTCGGATTATGAATAATATACATTATCTCCCTCCATAGAAATTACAATATATATATTTTTAATCATTTGATTCGAATCAGGACAGTAAAGCCACTAAAACACAAATGGATACCGATTGTAAAATCATAATGAAGAAAAGAAAAAAATTATTAAGGAGCGGGAACAATAAAAAAGAGGAATCAAGTTAATCGTTAACTGTTTGACATTGAATTTAGATTTTTGAAGATCAACGTTGGCTGGAAAGCAAGAATCCAGAAGAGGATTCCACAGGCGAGAAGTGTGAGAAATTAAACTATTATCAAAG
>OZ038476.1:114729558-114774558 GCA_964036315.1 Acanthosepion esculentum | reverse complement strand
ATTAGCAACCATATATACGTGCGTTAGCGTGCATACACAGGTAAGCGAATAAATATTTACTTAATTTAATTTAAGGTGTAAACAAAACAGTGCTCTCTGTGGTTAGACAGAACTGAGAAGTATATATTAATATATATACATATACCTACGTTTGAAGTGAAACTTAAATTATATACATATATATATATATATATATATATATATATATATATATAGTGGCCCAACGATTGCATCTAGCATGAAACAGACTGTCGCCTCTAAGTGTTGACTTCTATGTTCACTTTTATATCTATATATATATATATATATATATATATATATATATATATACATATATATGTATATATGTATATATATATGTATATATATTTATATATATAATACGAGGATACGAGGAAGTGATGAATAGTTCACAGCCCGACCAAAATAACCTTACTTAAATATTTAGTTATTCAGTCCTATTTTTGGGAGCGGTTGTGCAAAGTATTCTTCAACCTTACCCCTCCACACCAATTTGCCAAAGATAGACCCGGCGTTTTTTTGCTTTAATAACTTTGAAGTTGCTGTTTGATAACATAAGACAAAGTTATGCTCATAAGTCAGTGTTCGGATCTGTCTTTTTTCATTTCAGGTATATTTAATGTCAAGTTAAATAGGAAAAAAATAAACATAACTGTAGATGAAACCTATTTGTGGTCCCTGTAGGCATTACGAGTTCAAAAAATGTTTCATCAGCTTATAAAGCGGCGAGGAATATTTGCCCTGTCTATGGAAATAAGGTCTTCAGTGTCAGGAAATGTCAGTGATGGTTGAATTTAGTTTCAATCGAGGAATCCAGCTCGCATAACCATGACTGAAATAATAATAATAATAAAAAAAAGAAATCCTCAGCTCGCAGTATGAGAAATTGTACAGTACAACCCATATTGACGATTGGTTGCTCGTTTCCGTGCATGTCTGTCTGCTCGGTAAATTTTTGTATCCTTCACCCCCATAGAAACAACCTGTAGTTTATACTTCAACTATACTGAGGACTTGCAGAAAGAGAGAGAACTCAGTCATTCGAACCCTGCCGGAGAGCGCAAATGTTCATTTAATAAGATTTTTCGAAAATCAATAAATGTACTGTTTAATAAGTAAACAGAGCGTCTACTCAAATACGAATATCCACTAAAAATAACATTTAAATTGATAGAATATATATATGTATGTATATGTGTGTGTGTGTGTGTGTGTGTGTGTGTGTGTGTGTGTGTGTGTGTGTGCGGTATAACATGTATAAGCCTGTATGTATTTGGGTTTATGTATACATGAGCTTCATCCCCCCCCAAAAAGAACACAGAAGGATATTTCACCCTCCCACTTCCACAACACACAAACAAACAAACACAAATAAAGCATAAATACATCCACTTTTGAAAAGTGAAGCAGTTTGCCTGAATATCGCGAATGCGTGAAACTTAAGGTCGCAAACAACTCTCCATGCAACCGCATCTATATCTATCTATCTATCTATATATATATATATATATAGAGAGAGAGAGAGAGAGAGAGAGAGAGTCGGCTGGCTAAAGAGGCAACAGCAAAACGGCGTATATATAGACGACAACCAAGACAACACCACGTGACCAAAGGAAAAAAAAACAAAAAAAAAAACCGAAAGAAAAAAGAAAGAGAAAAAGAAAAAGCGACACCGTGGGGGATGGTGTATAGATCAAATAACTAAAAGGAGAGGGGATATTTAAGAAAACACAAACAACAGGCCTGACGATTGCGTCTAGCATGAAACAGACTGTCGCCTCTGAGTGTTGACTTCTATGTTCACTTTTATATTTACACACTCTCTATCTCTGATATTGAGCACTTTATCCCATAAATATAGCACACCCTAAGACTATATTTCTTCATATATATATATATATATATATATATATATATATATATATATATATATATATGTGTGTGTGTGTGTGTGTGTGTGTGTGTGTGTGTGTTTGTGTGTGTGTATGTGAGAAGATGAGATAAAGTGGAAAATTTATCAACGGCAGACACTCTCGAGTCTGGACATTGGCGGTGATGTGGTAATCTAATTTATGGTTATCACTTATCCTCAGAGATCCCAAGGCATTTTTCCTAACATACAATTTTGTCGTCGTGCTCATAGTTGATATTATTGAGTTTTGGCCTTTTCTTTTCTTTTGTTTTTCATTAATAATGCTACCATTATTTTTATTTTTTTTTTACATGTAGATGAGGCGATTATATTTGTATTGTCAATGAGTATGCTGACGACTATGGACACGGCCGCAATATGCTGACCGTGTTTCGAAAAATAACCCTGTAACTCTAGATACATACATAAAACAATCCGTACATTCAGTCAAAAGTAAAATAAAATCATCCTTGATAATGGCTAAACGAATAGTCGAATGCACACGGACATACAGAACATTCGGACAATTTCTACGTAACTGAAGTGGAGAAAAGAAAAAAAACATGATATAATCACAAGAAAAATTAAATAAAAACTTAACAGTACCTTGTTAGACGTTTTTAAGCAAACTTGCATAAAAAGGGATTCCTGCCCAAATACACAATTATATATATATATATATATATATATATATATATGACAGCCGAGGATGCACGTCTACTGGGGTGGATAGCTAATACCCATTGTAAACGCCCACTCATGCAAATTTTGTGTTTGTTCAACACTCCCGGAGTTCACCTGTGGTTTATACTGCAAACATGCTAAGCTATTTAGGGTGATTAACAATCTGAGGACAGCACGCTGAAACCCTCGGTCACGATGACTTGTGACTTCGTGAATGCATAACGTTCCGTCTACCCAATTTCACTCACAAGGCTTGGGTCAAACTGTGGTATGGTTTTCAGGCACTTTCCAAATGTGCTGCACTTTGGGATCGCCTCCTCCAGACCGATAACATCAGGAAAACTCCTTCCTGACAAATCGACCCTGACGAGATACGAACCCAAGTCTCATGTGCATATATATATATATATATATATATATATATATATATATATATATATATATATATATATATATATATATATATATATTCAATTGGATCGTTTCATATTCACGAACAAGCTTTTTGGCGTCATTATTAAAGGAAGGAAGAAAATTACCGTGTTGCTGCATATTATTTTATTCCAAGTACTTTCGACATAGCACAATTTCATCATCAGGGTGTTTTTGAGACAAATATTGGAGTGTTCATCATTTTCAGAGACAAAATTGTTGTGTTCATCTGAAAGATGTTTGTTACTTGTAAAGTGGAGAACTGTGGAGTACTGTGATTGGGTTGGGTAATACTTCAGGGGAGGTAGCTAATGTGTTATCGTGAGTTTTTTAATGAATAAATATTAAAACTATTAGTACAAACCTCGATATTTTAAACTATTTACTGTAAGCATTTAAAAACATATGTGCAGTATTCAGAATTAATGGTTTGGTTTTAATTTTTCATATAGATAACTTCGAGAATTTTTACTTTATGTTTATTATTTTCATGAAAAATTATAGATGTATACTCAACAAGAATTTTTCTGAATTACGAATGTGGACAGGTATGCTGTTGTACATATTTAGAAATATTGAACGCATCAATCAAATGAAAACTCATCCGCCAAGACAACGTAGTTGTAGTGTGGCCAACATAAATAAGTACTTGGAATAAAAATTATTATTATTATTATGAAAACATACTGCCAAAATATACGCAATATATATATATTGCGTATATTTTGGCAATATATATATATATATATATTGCGTATATTTTGGCAGTATGTTTTCATTGAGACATGTTTCATTGAATAATTTTTATTCCAAGTACTTATTTATTTTGGCCATATATATATATATATATATATATATATATATATATATATGAGAATGGAAATAATATACAACAAAGATCACTGTGAATAAAAAAAAACTGTACCGCAAGTTATGGTAATGGTAATATTAACCGTTTCCTTATAAGGAAATATTCCACATTTATTGATCGAGCACTCAGTGCTGCTGTCGGTTAAAATTTCTAAAATCTTACTCTGAAAACAATTTTTCGGGAAAACAGGTTTCTCCAGTCCAGTAGCTGTTATTGATCTTTCCATTATTGATGGGGGCTTTTTTTCCTTACCTTAGCAGTAGTGTGGAAAGTTAGCATCTTAATTACATTATTTTCTTCCTTCGTGTTACATGTGTTATCCCTTTTAGGTTTTGCTGCGCTTGAAAAAGTCAAAAGTGTAGATATGCTAATAAAATCAATGTGTCGACATCAGATGAACGTTGTAGTAATTCAAGGAGGCAAATGTATGCTACTCAGCCGAATATCTTTTGGATTTATTTCAAAATAAAAAAAAATTATATTGTACATACCTAAACAGCTTAGTATTAATATTGTAAAAAGGCTAACGTATGCAGGATAATTTCAATACGGGTGGTAATGAGACGATGAGATGTGGTTCTACAGAAAGATGCTATGAATACTATGGACATATATATGTTTTACGCCAGGAAATACCAGAGATCTGTATCGAATTTGGGGACCGTGTGGCACTTAGTGCACCAGGTCTCTGTATTCGGCCCTTCAAAAAGTGTGGATGCTTCTGCACGAAACCTTCACGACTATAATCAAATCTCATGTGCTGTTGTCGGGCCGTCGGTTTCCTTGGAACTGATCTGCTTGACCCTCATACGTCGAATTTGACGGGAGAGTCGAGTATATATATATATATATATATATATATATATATATATATATATATATATATATATGTCAGAAAAAATACACATATGCACGCACACACTAATACATTTATAGATATACACATTAAAACACACAAATAAAATCACCCTAAGATAGAAACGTTGAGAAATGAGTGTGTATGTGCGTGTGTGAATAAGGGTATGTGTGTTTATGACTGAATAATGGTATGTGTGTGTGTGTGTGTGTGTGTGAGAGAGAGAGAGAGAGAGAGAGAGAGAAATAGAAAGAATGAAATAGAACATAAAAACTTTATTTTGAATACATTTTTATGCTTAAAACTTGATAATCTAAAAACATTATTAATTCTTTAGTATCTTTTCCAAAGTCAATTTGGCGAATATCATGTACATTTTTCCCCACCCACCCAAATCTATTGATCTGATCTTTTGGCGTAAATTCCATCTGATGTCGATATTTTAGAAAATTTTAGATGAAAACCATTCTTCAGTCGATTAAAAATCCCAGATTAACATTAACATTAACTGTCCATGTTGATTTGCTGGACTATTCCAGCAAATTAAATCCTGAATGATCTTCCAATCGAGTTCATTACATTCACTTAAGCTCAAATAACCATTGGGAAAGACATGAATCCATATCTATGGGTAAATAGTAACATTTGTATCTGAAAATATTGTTATTTTCAAAATTTGTTAATACAAATGTGTTCCGGCTTTAAATAACCGACAATGGGTTGATAAAGCGTAAAAAACAAGTCAATAAATCAGTCAATTTTCTAAAGCCTCAATAAATCATCTCCTAATTACAGACAGTCCGAAGAAGGCGTCTGTTAAAATGTAGATAAAAACTGTACATATGAGGATATTAGTCCGAATAATTAGCTGAATAATAATGAAAACATGCTCATAATCAAAATAAATCTATCTATCTATCTATCTATCTATCTATCTATCTATCTATCTATCTATCTATCTATCTATCTAACATAAACTCACATCTGTTTATATCTATGAAGTATAAACTTGCACTTTATTCGAATACGTTGTTCATCAGAGTCTTTCAAAATCAATACAAAACAAATTCGTTCATTGATCTTTTAACCCTACTTAATCGAACTTACTAACACTGTTCTCAACCCAATTTGTATTTAACGAATTTTTTAGAAATTTTAAATCAGCGCAGACAGACACCAGATTAAAATAGTTTAAATCGTCGCTCGAAACAAATGAATTAGTTGAACGTTAAGTAATTTGATTGGTTCGTCTAATGACCAAAAGAGGTCGCCAGACTAAGGTGTTCGGCTGGACAGTGACCAGGAGACTATACTTAACACCGCAATGTTGCAGTATGGGACGAACTCTCGAGGGCATACTTCTCTGGTAACTACAATCTTAACTTTTTCAAGGTCAACCGTTACCTGTCTTACATATCCTCGTAATATGCAACTGCTGCACCCTCTCCTACATTTTTATAACATTGCCATTCATTAACCCTCTACCTTGAGTGGCACTTGGGCCTTGTATTGGGTGAACAATTGAAAAGAAAATGAATGATAATGGTTTTAGTGACGGTAGTAGTATGAAGTAATCTCTTTCTTCATTTTAACTGTAGAAAGGAAGTTATTTGGTAGTGATCATTTCCTCTGTCTCGAGTGGCCCCTGGGCCTTGTAAAGAGTGAAACTTACTGCAAGAAAAAGTAAAATCGAACTGTAATAAATTAGATCGCACCAGTATCAGGTATTAATACTTAACGCGCCTGCACTTGTATAATATATCGATGGTACTATAATTATTCGAGTATAATACAGATTTTTAAGTTTAAATGTTAAAGGTGCGTATCATACACCACAATTAAATATTAACTTTTTTCTTTGCCGGGCTATCATAAGAATTCGGGATGTGTGATTAGTAAATACTAAACAATTCATATATCCCGGCGTATGGATCAGTTATAAATTTTAGTATAGGAGAAAGGGAAATTGAAGATGGAATAGGCTGAACTTGAGGTAGTTTCGCTCAGCACCGCGAGTTGCTACAAAGCCAAAACATTTAGCTAAAAACTCGTGTCATGTTCTTAAATAAGACTCGTCAGATCGAAACTTTCATGTCATTGTCATGCATGGTGCCAGACGCATTAAAAAAATATCTAAGCTGTCAGCTGTAAGCAACCGATTTCTCAGATCAATGGTTAAAATGCATTCGAGCAAGTGGAGTATATAGGTCTAAATCTTTTTTCAAACTATGTGGGCTGCCTCTACAGAATCATTGAGAATTGTACTAGCTAACAGAAGCCACATCATATGAAGACTTTCAACAGCAGAAACAACTAAAATAAATAGCACATATAACTAGAAAAGAAAAAATAATGACATAATCAAGATGGCGTTTCACAATACTTATAAAAAGGTTATGAAGGAGACCCTCATCAGTTACTTTTAATCATTTCACCCCAAGCAAGGTAGTAGTGCCACTAATACGCAGGACGGTACAGGGAGTGGAGGAGAAGACCGAGAATATGGAGGACTGAGGAAAAGACAAAATATGAAAGAGGCCCAAGAAGAGAGATTTTTGAAGATTTATAGTTATCAGGGGAGTAAAGGAAGCGGAAGAGAGTTCCAAAGGTGGGAAGTGCGAGAAAACAGTAGGCGTGGCGGGCGCATTTAGCTATCTCAACATTAAAAGTGTGGGACCTAGATGCCAATCTAGTAGCACATTTAAACTTATATAATCGAGACTCCAGGAAAAAAAAAGAAGCTCGTCAGAGCAGTTGCCATGAAAATATTTGTAGAAAAGACAGATGGAAGCTATGTCATGTCGATGCGAAAGTGACTGAAGTCGAAATGCCTGGCCAAGATCAATTACATTACAGATCCTTCTTTGAATTTTATCAAGAATCTCTAGATGTACATCAGGAGTACATGACCAGATGTGGCAACAGTATTCAATACATGGACGAATAGCAGTTTTGTAAATGTTCAAGATGGATTCTGATGAGAAAAAATTTCTAGCACGACACAGTGGCTCAACTCTTGTAGTTGCAGCTATTAATTCGATATAGTCACTCCACTTCATGTCAGTGGAAAACGTGAGGCCAAGAAGGCGCAGTGTGTTGTTCTCCTATTGTCTAGCGTCAGCTATGCTGATGGCAGACAAGAGCTTCTCTGTGAGGGTTAAATTAATGCAGTTTTGTTTTGGAGTCGTTAAAATTAACAAGATTGACGGAAGCCACGACACGTCGGTGAGAAAATGACTGAAATCAAGATGCCTTGATCAGGATCGATTACATTACAAATTCTTCTTCTATGTCTTCCGTGTCCCTTCAGGACGTGGTCGATCAGGGTCCTCCACGACTTCTATTCTTGCAGCTCTTACTGTTTGTTTTTTTCACACCACTCCTACCTCCGTTCCATCATCCCTTCCGCCATCCGTTCTGCCAGATATCCACATGAGCTTGACGGGTAGCTGTCCTGCTGACTTCCTTTGCCCCTTTTGCTTTCGGTATGTCATGTGAGTGTCAAATTCTCCAAACACTCCTTTCTCGAAAATTTTCAGCTGTTCTGATTCGGATTCTAAGTGTTGTTGTTGTTCTTCTTCTTCTTCTTCTTCTTCTTCTTCTTCTTCTTCTTCTTCTTCTTCTTCTTCTTCTTCTTCTTCTTCTTCTTCTTCTTCTTCTCTTCTTCTTCTTCTTCTTCTTCTTTTCTTCTTCTTCTTCTTCTTCTTCTTCTTCTTCTTCTTCTTCTTCTTCTTCTTCCTTCTTCTTCTTCTTCTTCTTCTTCTTCTTCTTCTTCTTCTTCTTCTTCTTCTTCTTCTTCTTCTTCTTCTTCTTCTTCTTCTTCTTCTTCTTCTTCTTCTTCTTCTTCTTCTTCTTCTTCTTCTTCTTCTTCTTCTTCTTCTTCTTCTTCTTCTTCTTCTTCTTCTTCTTCTTCTTCTTCTTCTTCTTCTTCTTCTTCTTCTTCTTCTTCTTCTTCTTCTTCTTCTTCTTCTTCTTCTTCTTCTTCTTCTTCTTCTTCTTCTTCTTCTTCTTCTTCTTCTTCTTCTTCTTCTTCTTCTTCTTCTTCTTCTTCTTCTTCTTCTTCTTCTTCTTCTTCTTCTTCTTCTTCTTCTTCTTCTTCTTCTTCTTCTTCTCTTCTTCTTCTTCTTCTTCTTCTTCTTCTTCTTCTTCTTCTTCTTCTTCTTCTTCTTCTTCTTCTTCTTCTTCTTCTTCTTCTTCTTCTTCTTCTTCTTCTTCTTCTTCTTCTTCTTCTTCTTCTTCTTCTTCTTCTTCTTCTTCTTCTTCTTCTTCTTCTTCTTCTTCTTCTTCTTCTTCTTCTTCTTCTTCTTCTTCTTCTTCTTCTTCTTCTTCTTCTTCTTCTTCTTCTTCTTCTTCTTCTTCTTCTTCTTCTTCTTCTTCTTCTTCTTCTTCTTCTTCTTCTTCTTCTTCTTCTTCTTCTTCTTCTTCTTCTTCTTCTTCTTCTTCTTCTTCTTCTTCTTCTTCTTCTTCTTCTTCTTCTTCTTCTTCTTCTTCTTCTTTTCTTCTTCTTCTTCTTCTTCTTCTTCTTCTTCTTCTTCTTCTTCTTCTTCTTCTCTTCTTCTTCTTCTTCTTCTTCTTCTTCTTCTTCTTCTTCTTCTTCTTCTTCTTCTTCTTCTTCTTCTTCTTCTTCTTCTTCTTCTTCTTCTTCTTCTTCTTCTTCTTCTTCTTCTTCTTCTTCTTCTTCTTCTTCTTCTTCTTCTTTTCTTCTTCTTCTTCTTCTTCTTCTTCTTCTTCTTCTTCTTCTTCTTCTTCTTCTTCTTCTTCTTCTTCTTCTATGGGCCGAGTCCCTTCAGGAAAATAGGCGAGCATGGCTCTTCTAAGATTTCCTATCTTTTGTAGCTCTTAATAAATTTTGTTTTTTACTATTTCTCCTAAACCTTGTTCCGCCATCCATTTACCCAAGCAGACTCGCAAGTAAGTCATGCGTTGTTTTCCTCTGTCTCTGTTGCATTCAATCTGTTCTGTGAGTATAACATTTTCCAAGCCTTCTTTCCTCATTATGTGCCCTAGAAATTTCAACTCTCTCTTCCTGATGTTAAGTATAAGTGTCCTTTTTGTTTCTATTTTCTCTAAAACTTCGTCGTTGCTCACATGTCCGGTCCATGGTAACCTCAGCAACTTCCCGTAGAACCACATTTCCGCCGCCTCAATTCTCCTCTTCATCCGCGAGGAGATTGTCCATTATTCACTGCCATACAGAATGACTAATATTACGTAAACTGTTCGGTACCATTTTCTTTGTTTCTAACGAAATATTTATGTTTCTTAATACTTTGCTTAGTTTTTGGAATGCCTCTTTCGCTATCCCAATGTGCCTTCGGATTTCAGTGTCTAACTATATCCGTCCTCTTGTAAAACACTTCCCAGATATTTAAATTGTTGTACTTGCTCGATTTTAGTATCGTCAATTTGTAATTTTCATGTTGGACTAGTCCTTTTTACTAACAACCATGCATTTCGTCTTCTTGCAGTTGAAATTTACAGTGGGATTATAAATCTAAAAGATCCCCATTTTATGAGAGCAACAGATAAAAAGAACTTACCCACCTCCGCATTTAATCTCTGACTTAGCTCCCACCCACGACTTGTTATTTTCCTGGTGTCGTGTTTGCATCTACTTACACCCACCCGAATTCACATCAATACCTTTCAAGTTTTTATTTCCGATATTATGTAATATAACACGAAAGTTATTTATTTATTTATAGTTGTTTAGTGGGTCAGATAGTTATGCATTAACGACAGTGCACGGTGTTCAAACCCAAGTTAAGGAATTCGAATGCTGATTTTCACGGATTGGCGTAATAAAATATACCGACTCACAATATCCCCTTAACTGTGTCTGTGTTGAGATGAAATATCTCACGCGGCAAAGGCACTAAAATATATCGTATTTGCTATGACATCCCCCCCACCACCACCAAGCACGCATGCACTTACTTATACGTATATATACACATGCGTACATGCACATACACTTATCACTTCTTGTTAATTAGCAGGTGTGGGATTGCACCTTTACTCGTTTTCGTTAATGCAGATAATGTTAATGCACATATTACCACCTCAGCTTGTGCACTGTGAAATACACGCGAACACACAGACACGAGAAAGTCAGTAATATCATCGAATGAAATTTACGATAAAATTTAAAAAAAAAAAATTGATGACTGGAGTAAGGGAAAAGTAGGGCAAATTGAAAGAGTGGGGTGGAAAAGAGAAAGGAAGATAAATATTTAAACTTGAAATTCAGGAAGTTTCAAAGCAGACAGTTGCACCTGCCAACGCCCTGAGGAGAGAAAAAGGAGTTGATTTAAATTAGACTTTTAACATGAGACTTACATTTCTTTCTTTCTTTCTTTCTTTCTTTCTTTCTTTCTTTCTTTCTTTCTTTCTTTCTTTCTATTCGTTCTCTTTATCTTTCTCTCTCTCTCTATTTCAGTCTATTCATCTCACTGTCACTCTTTATATATATATATATATATATATATATATATATATATATATATATCAGTCTATCTCAGTCTATCTATCTATCTATCTATCTATCTATCTATCTATCTATCTATTTCAGTCTTAACTCACTCTCTCTCTTTCTCTCTCTCTATATATATGTATATACTTTAGTCTATTTATCTATTCATCTCGCTATCTCTCTCTCTCTCTCTATATATATATCTATTTCAGTATATTCATCTCTCTTTATCTATCTATCTATCTATCTATCATAGCTTGATAATATTCATCAGCTTCTGATAGTCTGAAAACTTATTTGAAAGTTGAGAATAAATAAAAAAAAACAATTATATTTTGGTGTTTATTATAGACCTATCAGTTTCGCACTATTTTCACTACACACACATGTACACATATATTCACACGCACACACACACACGCCAATGTGCATTACCGCTCATCATTAAAGGTGGACTTGACCAATAAATAAAGGAATTTCGGCAATTTATTATTATCTTTTTTTAAATTCCATAAAAAAATGATTGCTGGGTATAAAACGGGTAGAGAAGTATATGTGAGTTATGCTTAATTCTGTAATTAAACTATGTTATATTCGCAACGTTAGTCTTGTACCAGACTAAACTAAGAGGATAGAAAAGTGAATAACCTTAGTAAGTAGTTACATAATACAATTTAATGTAATTTGCTTTTAAACGGAATGGTATAACAATCTCCTCATAGATGCATCTATCTATCTATCTATCTATCTATCTATCTATCTATCTATCTATCTATGCACACACACACACACACACACACACACACACACACACACACACACACACACACACACACACATATATATATATAAATATATATATATATGAACATTTCAGACAGAACTAAGAATATAGATATTTTTCAGTGCGACCATGTCGCTACCGAATGTGACACAAGATCAGTTTAAAGTTGGTTTAGCGGCAATACTGTGGAAAAATTGCCTAAGCTCCCCTCGGCAGTTACCCTTTTGGGGACGCCTCAGGCGTTGTGCAATAAACCCAGCCCCCTCCCGAATTCGCCTACACAAGATATCTGTCAAAGTTTGTCTTATATATATATATCTCTATATATAAAGTCTGCGTGCATGGATAGAAACCAACCCAAGTTTTTAATACAGAGAGAGAGAGAGAGAGAGAGAGAGAAAGAGAGAGAGAAAGAGAGAGAAAGAGAGAGAGAGAAAGAGAGAGAAAGAGAGTGAGGAGGGGAGGTAACAACAAATCTACGCATCGTTAAGGGAAAAGAGGAAGGTAATAGTCATAGGGGTAAATGAGTGTCAAAGTGAGTGAGTCAGAGAATGGTAGTGGCACGCAGTCAGGGAGGGGAGAAAGGGCAGAGCTGTACAAGTGCACTCGTCTTATTATATTGTTGCAGGCCAATCAAACGAACATGGCAGCCGGGCCAAAAAGCACTAAACGCTAAGTGAAGTGTAGCAACTGATAAAAAGCGAGTTGGATTGGGGAGGCGATAGAAAAGGAAACATAAGAAAGAGAGAGGGGGGAGTATTTTTTCTTTTTCTTTCTTGAAGCGAGAGTGATATACAGAAACGTACAAAGTGTGTTAGGACGGGAGAAGTTTTTTTTTTGCCGATAAGAGAGAGAGAGACGAGGGAAAGAAGAAGGAGATTGGGTTAAAAAAAGGGTGGGAGGACGGAGAGAGAAGTGGATAGCATTGAAGGAGAAGGAGAAGGGTGAAGAAGAGAGTAGAGTCAGGAATGCGCCATGAAGTAAGAGGAGGATGACGTGAGGGAAAGAGAGAACGATTGAACGAATAAAAGAGGGAACAGTCGAAAGGCGATGTTTTCTACTCCTCCCTCTCCCCCTCCTTTTTTTAAAAACTAATTTAAATAAAATGAAAAATTTAAATTTGAATGAAAAAAGAATAAACTTTTCGTTTTTTTTTTAGCTGTGCCTTGTTTTTTGTTTTGTTTTTTGCTTAAATTTGTTGTTGTTTTCGTTGTTTTCTTTTTTTAAAAACGTCATTGTTATTTTTTTTAACAGCCACGCAATTTAAATTAAGTGAATTTAAATAAACAAATGAATTTGAATTTGAATGAGTTCGCCTAGAACTGGTGTCGCTAAGAAGGCCGCGTTGCCATTCGTTTGGCGTTTTGTGCTGCCTTGTTTTGCCATGTGCTTTGTGCTCAGTCGGCGCTCACCACGCGCACCAACCGACAACAGCAGCAGCAGCAGCTCAGCATATGCAGATACACTAACCCAACGCTTTGTAGAAACACCTGCTTGAGAGCGATCGTTAGCGCACCACTCCCTGCAAGCCATTGTCAATGCGTTCATGCCTCATCGAGTGCTCAATTACTATATCCTTGTGCCAGACTAAACCAAATAGTAATAAACCGACAATTCGATACACTCCCGAGACGAAGACACATTAAAGTAGAACGGTTCAAATGCTATTTCAGAGTAGCATACAAAAAAAAAATACATTGCTTAGCCTATCATAAGCTATATCGAAAAGAAGCGAATATATTTACAGGAAGATTGTATTGCGCCAATCTTTTACGTGAAGTAGTTGTTCTTTCTGTGTAAATCTATATTTGTAATTCTGGTTTGAGGCTTAACTATCGACCACTGGCGCAAGTGGAAAATATTTAACTCGGATGCCGTATCTATCTATCTATCTATCTATCTATCTATCTATCTATCTATCTATCTATCTATCTATCTACGTGTGTGTGTGAGTGCGTGCGTGTTTGTGAATGTTGGCTTTTCTACTTGTTTGTAAACGTAATAAAATTAAGTAAAAAATTGGCAAAAGATCAAAGGTTATAAATTAAGAATATCAATTAATAATTTTATTGTTTACGGATTTTAAAAAAAAGCTTAAAATGTCAACCTTAAAATAATCGGTAATTTCAAATGAAACCTAAAAATTAATAAGAAAAATATTAAGGTAAGATATTTTTTGGTTCGTGTTTTTAGAATCTTTCTTCTGACGTGAAAATATTTAATCAGAGATTACATAATTCAATTGGGATTGTTATGAAGCACCCTTATTTTCATATACACTGTTTCTTCTTTTCTTTTCTTTTCTATTCTTTTTTTTTAATAATTAGCAAGAAGCCTGACTGAAATTAATTAGTTTAAAAATTAAGCATATTTTAAGCATGAAATAATTTTTTTAACGCAACATTATTAAGCATGAATTTCAAACTTTCATTTGAGCCTGAAATAAAGTTAAAGCTAGAGAATTTGCTTAGCACCATTGGCAGACCTTAGAGGTGGGGTCGATACGAATGATTCATCCCCAAGAGGCAAGTATGAGAGGCGGCATTTAGGTGAATTATTACCGTTAATTAGTTTGTTGTTGTAATGTAGTAGATTTTAAAATGGGGTAGCAAATTCTACGACAGCCCCGGACGGCGCTTAGTATGACCAGGCTCAGTTAAAATACTTTTTATGTGCCATTTCCCTTCAGGGCGTAGGCGATCATGGCTCCCCACGATTTCCTATCCTTTGTATCTCTTAAATGTTTTTTTTTGTTATCTCTCCTAAACGTTGTTCCGCCATCCATTTACTCAAGCTCGCTGGGTAGGTTATGCGTTGTTTTCCTCTGTCCCACTTACCTTCAATCTGTCTTGTGAATATCAGATTTTCCAAACCCTCTTTCCTCATTATGTGCCCTAGAAATGTCAACTGACTCTTCCTGATGTTAAGCATAAGTTTTCTTTTTTCTTTTCATTTCATAATCGGTCTATAGTATTCTCAACATCCTTCTGTAGCTTAAAAGAATACTGTATTGTAGATGACCTTTGTAGATATAATGTGAGACTAATGTAGTTCATGTCTCGCAGATAAATTTACACTTTTAAAGTGAATTAAATCCTCATTCATAGCCTAGTCTCACTAATGTGTGCGTGTACCATAATTTATAAACCAGTTTAAAGCCTGCCGTAGTGCGATGTTTTTCAAAATCGTCTTGAAGACCAGTTTGTACCAGAAGTGTTTCTCTCTTTAGCTTGTTTCACAAGTTCCAGGCTTTCAGATGGGTAAAGACGCCTGAGTGAAAGAGACTTGCTTTCCTACCTAGACCGCAGGAGAATGTCTGGCAGCCGGCATACACCGCCACCACGCGGAGCAAGCTCTTTTCTTTGGCCCGTTTTTTTTTTGTCTTTTTCATTAGTGCTTAATTCTGTAAGAAAGTTTGACAAATTTCTTTCTTCTTTCTCTCTCTCTTTGCGCACACGCACATAGGGCCGGCGCAAGGGTCACGTGACCCCCCCCACCGAATCTATGATACGCCCCCACTCTACTAAATCTCAAGTTTCATAAGATAGTATTCATATGAAATACCTAATTATGTACAATAATGGATCATATATGCAATATAGGTAAACAATTCAACTTAAAAATTTGAAAATAAATACAACGTCCCTAAATACAAATTAGAGACATGTCATAAGAGATCATTCCATCTTAAATAAATCAACCATGTTTTGCGGCAAATTTTAACATCAACTTGTAATTTTCTAAATTGATAAACATTTTGCCAATTCAACAGAGTTGAAAAAGATATTCAACATTCTCTCGCCAGCTTTGGGTTAAATCATAGGACATACTTGCCTTTCTACCCCTGGTTAGCAACCAGTCAAGCAGGACAACATTGATTTGGTACAAAACCGTGTGTAGCACCGGCGTAGCACATACTATAAAACCAGCGACAAGGTCATGGAGGTTACAATGACTCGATAATCTGGACGATGGCCGACTTACGACTGCGTGCATGAGTTATAAATTATTATTAATACAGTTACATGTTTACAAGCCTCAGTGGAGGCCCGCTTCTGTAAAGATAATCCTCATATTATTGTGGATTTGTTGAAGGGTTCTATTAATTGTCGTAGGAAGCATTTGTTGAAATACTAGATACATGAAGCCAAGAGGAATATTATATTAAATACAACGATATTTGCTGACCCTCTCTTTCTCTCCCTTTATTTAATACTATATCACTCTCGCTTCCTTCTCCCCCAGCTATGGATTAATTAGTAAGACCTGTATCACTAAACTATTATTATCACAAAGAAAATTCTTATAATCTAAAAATATTTTCTGGCTTTAAATGACCTTCAACGTGTTGATAAGCCATAAAATACGAATCAATCAATCAAAAGAAGGAGGAAGAAATAGACGAACGAACGAACGAATCAAAATAGAGTTCAGAAGAATCTCTATCGGTACATCAATAATTCCTTAGCCAAATGACAAAACAGAAAACATATATTTCCGACATATTTTTCAGCATAGTTTCTTCCCTATCAATGCACTTAATTCAGCGATAAATACTAGTCATACACCTCATATATACAATGGAAATTTAATTGCACAAAAATATAAACTTACATTAAAAGTATACAATTTTCAACATAATCTCTTGTAAATGCATTTAATTCAGTGCTAAATGTTAATCGCATCGAGCTTTATACAGTGAATATTTCAGATCAAAATTCAGTTAATAAATACGTGTCAGGCTGTGAACTCGGTGTGGACTACTGATTAATATTTACCAGTAAATTTTTGATTATCCACATAGAATCCATTACATTCACTTACGTGCTAATACCCTTGGGAAAGGTATGAATCCTCTTCTTCTCCCAGCTATGGGTAAATAGCAGGACAGACCGGGTTCTATAGCTTTGGATGGCAACTGGTCTACCGCAGAAAGAAATGGCAACCTTCTGCGGGAAAAAAATCTACCTTGTCAGTCATGTATCGAAACATACATGATCGCCTAAGCATGGCACAGAACTGACTGCTGCGTCGGTTGAGCGAGTGAGATAGAATAAAATAAAATAAAAATATTGAAATAAAATCACAATCATGAAATACTAAATTATTTAATTCGTTTTAAAATAATTTAATAAGCGTGACTTATAAGAATTTAATTGAACTAAATGATTAAATTCGCCGAAGATCGGAACAAACTCAACGAGCACATCAATTTCTGGAAGAACCGCAGCACGTGATAAAAAAGAAAATACATTTGCGTTAAAAATCTCTGGGTACGCAAACGAAATCAAAATATATAAGCTAAAAAGAAAGAGAAACTCAGTGAAAGAAATATTTAAATACAAATCGAAATCAATACTATATATGAACAATAAAAAATAATAAAGAATATCTCTTTGAAATAGTATCAACGCAAAATACAACACGAGAAAACAAACCCCACAAAAAGTACGCCCTAAAAATCTACCTCAAAAAAGAAAAAAGAAACCAGACATCCATGTCTCGAATATATCTCTGTGTGTGTGTGTGTGTGTGTGTGTGTGTGTGTGTGTGTGTGTGTGTGTGTGTGTGTGTGTGTGTGTGTGTGTAAATGTTATATAACTAAATATATATCTGTAAAAAGACAATATGAATAGAGATAAACGGAAACATTTTCTTAGCACGATGTATATTTACAGTGTAACCCGGATATAAGAGAGTTGTCGGGACCGGAGAAGAAGTATCTTATATCCGGGTTTCTCTTATATCCGGGTTTGGTCTATTTTGTTTTATTAACACAGGCTCTAATTTGGGGCCAGAGAAAATCTCTCTTATATCCGGGTTTATCTTATATCTGGGTCCCTTATATCCGGGTTAAGCGTTCTTAAATATAAAATTTTCAGAAAAACAAACGACATTTTTACTTCTGTTGATAAATACTTATTGCAAAATAAAATCCTTACATTTGCTTCTGAGGACGAAACGCATCGGCTAAGAAAATTTTCCATTTGTTTATATATATATATATATATATATATATATATATATATATATATATATATATATATATATATATGAAGAAATATAGTCTTAAAGTGTGCTATATTTATGGGATAAAGTGTAATATCAGAGATAGAGCGTGTGTAAATATAAAAGTGAACATAGAAGTCAACACTTAGAGGCGACAGTCTGTTTCATGCTAGATGCAATCGTCAGGTCACCTGACCGCCTGATGATTGCATCTAGCATGAAACAGACTGTCGCCTCTAAGTATTGACTTCTATGTTCACTTATATATATATATATATATATATATATATATATATATATATATATATATATATATATATAATAAATGAGAATGTCACTGTGTCACCGTGTCACACTTTTTCAACTTTACTCCTAGAAGCCGTAGCACAACATATACCATTTTGAAATCAGGCCGACTCCCTGAGCAAATTAAAAACATTCCGGTCCGGATCCAAACCCGCAATCCTGAAATTTTGGATTCCCAAGTTTTCATTACGGCGATTGTTTTCTCCTAATAAAAACAATTAAAAGAACATAACTCTTTAACTTTCAATAGCTCATGTTCAAATAAAAAAAATACTGTTCTCAAATTAAAGTGTTTCAAAATAAAACTGTCCGTGTTTTCAACTTTACTTCTAGAGGCCGTAGCCCAACATATTGGTCTACGGCCTCTAGGAGTAAAGTTATTGCCCAGCATATTCCATTTTGGAATCAGGCCCACTCTGTGAGCAAATTAAAAACATTTCAGGCCGGATTCCGGACCTGCAATTATGAAATTTTGGATTCCCAAGTTTTCATTACTGCGATCGTTTTCATCGAATTTTTACGTGATTTTTGCGATGATTTTTTTGTCCGATAATAATTTTTATAACTTGGAAATAAATTTGAGAATAATTTAAATTAATTGCAAAGTGCAGGAAAAGTCACCCATGAAATAAACTAATTGTTTGTACGGAAAGTAAGGGCCTACATACATCAAATTGTATTTAAATCAAGTGGCACAGAAGAATTATCGTGAACTTTTAAAAGGTAAGCTTAAATATTAATACAATACTTAAATGCAGCGATCAATTTTGAGTTCTTTTGTAGTTTATTGTTGCTTATCACATCAACTACCTCCCTGCTTTTAAGCTATTATATAATGAAATCAAATGTGCTTGAACTCTATTGTAAGTGGAACTTGCAACAGTATAAAATCTGCTATAGACAGAAGCATGATTGTCTAATCAGAAAGTTCAGAACACAAGACAATGGAATATATCTTCTGTAAAGATGGTGTTCTATATAGTAGGAAATTCTTCAAAGCCAAACTCTAGGAGAGTAATGGCATTCTTCTTTTCTTCAGAATATTTGTGAGAAGTGGTCACAAGCATCCTCAACCGCAATTCGAAAAGGTTCCTTTGACAAGCAAAGATACACACTTCGCATTTGCACAGACCCAGTCCAACACTGATGAGGGTATATCTGGAGGCGGTGACAGTTGTGTATTTGCCGCGATAGGTAGTAAAGGAAAGCGAGAAGAAAGGACTAAACATTAATTGTAAGAAAACAGAATGCATGTTTGTCAGCAAAAAGAAAAGCTCAACATGTAAAAATACAAATCGGTGATACCAAAATCAAACAAGTTAAAAAAAATTAAATATCTTGTAAGTGTTTTAACAGAGGATGGAATGTCCGACAAGAAAATTCGAAATGAAAGATGATTTACATAAGCTGAGTAAAGTATTAAAAGACAGGATTAAAAACAAAGAGTATTTAACTGTTATATATGATATCAATCTTCCTATATGGTAGTGAATGCTAGACAATTACATCACAGATTAAGAAGAGACTTGAGGCAACAGGAACGTGGTTCTGCAGAAGGATGCTGAGAATATAATTGACTGACGTGTGAGCAATGAAGTTTTAGAAGAAAATGGAAAAAAAGACACTTATATCTAGCACGAGAATGAGACAGATGAAATCTTTAGGGCACATAATGTGGAAAGAGAGCCTGGGAAATTTGACACTGACAGGATATATTGAAGTCAAAAGCAAGTTTCCAGGATAAAAACTGTGGTGAACCATGATCACTCGCGCCCTGAATGGGCACTGCATATTGAAGAAGAAGAAGAAGAAGAAGAAGAAGATGCCAAAATTTCCGATACTGATTTTCCAGGCAAACCAGATCCATTCACTCGGAAGAATGGTCCAAAACAATCATCCACGCACAAATATTCTTTCCACTTGGTTTTGTATTGTACAAATCTATTAAGCTATTGTTCCGTGACTAGGGGGGTATTTCATATCAGTTACCCGACTCCCCGTGCTATCATCTACTTTTACAAGAGCCAGATCAGGCCGAAAATGGAGTACTTTTGCCATATATGGACAGGAGCTGCCCAGTCTTCACTTTCCAGTTCTAAAGAGTCTCCGCGTCTTTGTGGGTGACAGATTATTTTCCACCCTACGAACCCTTTCTCACAGACAAAACGTCGCAAGCCTCTATCTCTTATTTCCATGTGAAGTACAGGACGAACTAAATTCCTTAGTTCCACCAGTTCTAACCTTTACGGCCCAGACGCACCATGCTACATTGTACCGAACCACCCTCGTTCCCTTCGTATGAGATGGAATTTCCACTCGAGTAGCTTCTTCCCGCGAACCGCTGCTTTATGGAATCGACTCACAATAAGGTGATTCCTGATCGCTACAATCTTAACCTGTTTAAGTGTAGAATTAACTGTTATCTTCCCCACATATCCACCTAAAGTGTTACTCTTACTCAGTAACCCTCTACCTCGATTGGCTCTCAAGCCTTGTATAGGATGAACATCACTGTAAAAAAGAAAAAAAAGAGCCAACTATTTTATTCCCCTTCGTATCGCTTGTGCAGTTCTTCAACTGAACCAAACCTAAGATTGAACATACAACTGACCAATACTTAATCCACTCGGCCATGTTTTTTTCTGTCCGAATGGTAAGTCATATAATAATGATCGTTTGTTATCGCTTATAAATTCGCTCAGCTCAGATCAGATATTTACTGATAAGTTTTACTTTGTTTGGTGATCGGGCTAGTTGCGTATTTTGCCGCCTCCCAGTAGTTGGTGTTTAAGACGAGGCAGGCAGGTCCCCGCTACTTGGGAAATTAGCGCGGCCAGTACAATATTTCTACTTCTATTTCCCTTCTGCTTCGATGTTCACGCGTGTGTATTTCTGCCAACTTCACAGTCGCGTGGTTCTATGATTGATACTATGATAATGCAATACAATAATTAGCGGGCAAAATGTTAGAAGAAGATTATTAAATAACTTCATAACGACACGGTGAATGCTTTCATAGAAGCGATCAGCTTTATTTCATATTTGATCTGTTTCAGTTGACGTAGTTTGAAACAGCGTCACCGTCGTTGTGTTGGCTATGGTTTCTATAAAAGCTTTTAGGCATAATTTCTTTTTCATCTCTGCGACGCATTCAATAACAGTATCTTTGTGGCGGCCACTTCTTAATCTCGTCTCGACTACCCGTCGACCCACCTAGAGCCGTGACAATTTCATCTCCACCGCTGTAGACGAATCAATTAATGATCGGCCAGTCATATCGACAATGTCAGTAATTGATTAAAATAGCTAAACCTTCAGGTTGCTTCGTCTAATGAGGATATTACTTCATTGTGTTGTTGCCCAACGTTCAGATTAATTTTTTTCTCTATTGTCTTTCGTAAGGATTAGCGGACATTCTTAGCGCTTAATTTACAACTCAAGAGAAAAAAGGTATTAATTACTCAAAAGAATAATAAGCTATGAAGTTTTACAGCTCAAATAATAAGCTTTATGGTTTGCAAATTTTAACACCTCAAAAACGAAACTGCTATTCAACTTCTACTCATCACAGAGAATTATCTTTTGCCTTCCATCAGCGTGGCTGATGTAATCTTCAGGAGGGCAACTTTTTACGACTTCTTGGTCTCACGTCTTCCACTGACACGAAGTGGAATGATTACAGGCTGCGATGAATAAATTGTCGTCTAAATTACGCAAAAATGAAAATAACACTGATATCTCATTTTAAGATATTTACCAAAATTACACAAAAATATCTTGAAATACTATAGAATAAATTTATAAAATAAAATCGACATTGGCTTCAACCACGGCCTCCAGACGACTTCGGAATATGCTGCATATTTTCTGGACGGTCTCTTTGTTTATGTAGGTGAATGCTACCATTATCCTTGCCTTCAGTTCATCTTTGGTGTTAAGAAGAATATTGTTAGTCTCTCGGTCAACTGTGCCCCACACATAATAATTAAAGGGATGGCAGTCTGGGGAGTTTGTTGGCCAGATGTATGGGGTGATGTGGTCACAGAAATTGTCTGACAGCAATGTAGTGGGTTCTCCCGTTTGTGTGGCATGGTGTAGAGTCCTGTTGCCAGACTTATGTTCTTCCAGCAGCCACCCTCTTGATCCAGGGCAGTACTAACTCCTCAAGGTACTTGATGTGGGCCCCCGTGTTAAGTCTAAGGCCCTGCGGAAAGAGTAATGAAGGCATAACGTCGCCATCACTAGCGATCACTCCAAACACCTTCGTAATCACCATTATACTCATCCAACTCTTTTCGAATCCCCTGCGATGTCCTCAGATTGACACCCAAACACTCCGAAATGTTCGTATTGAAGCTTCCAGCGCGAATGCCAAGCAGTACAGCATGTCCTTTCCAAATTTCTGGCGGAATGAATTGTCATGGTGCTCTTTTTCTCACAGACGTTGCTCCACTGACCCTACTATACTGTGCAGTCGACAAGATCAAAATACAAACATCGCGCATGCGCTAAAATAAAAATATAAAATGGTGACAATTTACCTATCGCACCCTGTACATTGACTCGATTGCTAGGCCTGCTGCTCGGAAAATTGGTTCACACCGTACTGACAGACAATTCCTCTCCCCAGAAATAATCATGCACATTTATAAATCAATCGAGCATTGAATATTGCTGCCCTACCATACTTCTTTGAACATTGTTAATTGGTGCTACAAAATCAAAAACATTGAACTGTATTAAATGGCAAAACCACATGACTTGAGAATTTCCAGCAGCAGCAGCAACAACTAAAATGGATATCACATGTAACTCAATGAGAAAATAATGACATGTGATGTTGACGTTTCGCACTACTTCGAACAAAATCCTAGGAAGAAAAACCCCATCAATACTAGAAAGAGCAATGACAGAGAATCTTGGGAAACCTAGTTTAATATTTTTTTTTAATTGTTTAATAGAAAGGTTTGTTTTTTTGTTTTTTTATAAATTTTAACCGAAAGTGGTACTGGCTACTCGGTTTAATGAATTAATTTACACACAGATTACGCCTCATTTCAGTTAAAAAGCTGGAATTTATTGTAAGTTGAAGAAAATTCTTTCATGACTGATGACTGAATAATAATGGCACGAATTCATATGAAGAAAAGATTTAGTCACAATGCTGGAAACCTTTGCATTGGTTTTGAGAGTTTCTAAATTCGTGAAGTCGAAATATCTATGTTTAAACCTGAGATCAGTCTTGTACTAGGATAATTGACTCTCTGTCACTAATTGTGCCGATTTTAATCGAATGGCATAAGGAACGCATACCACCTCAAAATAAGGCAAGTGAACAAATCACTACGATGCCTTTCTTATGAAGGTAAAAGAAATCTCGTAATGTTCTGCTTCCGGTTAATATGTTTCGTGCTTTTCATAGAGTTTCATTCCAGTTGAAGTTCTTTCAAACACAGCGCGTTCTTTTCATCTTTCCTTCATTCTTTACCGATCCGAACAATATTCCAATACAATGTGAAAGTGGTTGATATATTTTTATTTCCTTTTCAATTGGCTACTTTTCATGGGGTTATTCTTGCAAAGTACAGAACCGCTGTGAATTTTAATAGCGCGTTGCGTGCACTTTTATCTGATTACATTTGCACATGCGCACATGTACCCGTACGCAGTCACTTCTGCGCGTGCGCACGTGAGAATTTGGGTATGTGAACGCAGGAAATTGCCTCAGTTTTGACTTAGCTTCTCCTTTCTTCGTTTCTCGCATTGGCTTTCTCTTTGTATAATAAACAAGGAGCAACATGTGTAAGAAATAAAGTAATGGAGAGATTTCGTGAAAGTAACTCCGAAAAATATGCTTGCAAGTTTTATTAGGTTGGTGCAAAAATAATGTCGTTTTTTGACGTTCAACTTCATGTGAGAAAACGGCATTATTTTTGCACCAACCTAATAAAAGTTGTCTAGAGTATTCATCATTATTTACATTATGTTAAGCTATGACGGCCTCCTCAGTAGGACTAGCGTACCATAAGGAAACCATAAATAAATAAATAAATAAATAAATAAAGAGAAACGCCAGACGAGACACTCAAGCTTGACAGCAAGAGACTAGCAGCAGGGGAGTGGAAAAAACGCTTCAAGTTATGGATGGAGGTTTAAAGCGTTGGTTCCTGAATTTGGTGCCAGTGTAATTGTGAGTCAAATCCCTGGTCCGCGTAGTAGAGGTTCAGACAGGACGATCAGTAACGAAGCAGCAATAAAAAAAAATATAAAGAAACAATAAAAAACAGCAAGACGAGATATAATATGCCAGGGACATGGACAACGGAACGAGAAAATATCTCCCTGAAGATTAAATCAAGGGATCAGTTAGAAATTCCTTGAAGGTAAATCGGAGAGTATTAGTCAGAATGAAAATGCAGCAAACATGTACGTTCGTGCCCACAAAAAACGAAAACGGAGTGTCAAAAGAACGGTTTTCCCCTTGACACCGCTATTATTTATAACTACCTTCACACCACGGCAATGTGTCTTGTTATAAAAAGCGACGATTAGAATTGATATAAAACCTAAACGTATGATGAAAGTGAATTAATGCATTTTTTGATCTTGAGAATTGACAACAAAAATATTAAACACTATTAGATTGTTTATTTACAAGAATAATATAATATTTACAACATTCTAAAAACTAATAGAATTAAAACTAATGCAATGCACTATTTATCAATTAATAAAGAAATAAACATGAAACCAGTGATTTACTTATAAATTTATAAACGTTTAATAAACTATTAAAATGTTAACCAGTGACAAAAAAATCCTATAATTATTTACCATTTTTATAAAGTTCCAATCGCTTGGTAATTAGCCGTTTTTTGGTCAAGCATTCCAACAGACAATCTAATAAATAAATAGTTTTTATTATTTTTGGTCTCAATTCTCAAGAACAAAAATGGATGAAATAATGAGGAAGCAGTGCTTGGAAAAAATAAACCTCACGAGACATATTGATGGCAAGAGATATAAGAGAATGCAGCGGGTTACCTACATGACGTGCTTGAGTGAATGGATAGCGGAACGAGGTTGGGATCCGTAGCAAAGGAAGAAAAACTGCTAAGGGTCAAAAGGGATTGGAAATTTTGGAGAGCCATGATCGCCTATATCCTGAAAATGTGCAGCCCATAGAAGTTTTATTTCATTTTGTATCACTTGTTTGCTTCTTTCACTGAACATATACGATTTTCAGCACTATCAGATCAACTTGCAACTACGTTCAAACATCGGTTATCGTACAATCATTGAAGTTAAGCAACTTAGAACCCGGTCAGTACCTAGATGGGTGACCGATTAGGAATACCAGGTGCTGTAAGCTTGGATGGGCGGGTGATGAGATAACGGCTCGGAATTTTTAATCGGGAAACAGAGTTCCAATGCTAGTCGGATTCGTTATATTCACTTGGAAAAGGGACGATTCCACCGTTTCTCTCCCTATCTATGTATTAATTAATAGCCATATTTTGCTTAGAATAATTGATACAAGCGTAGTGACTATTGGTAGTCCTCTACAAACAAAAGAGTTTCCCAAAGGGAAGTAACCATACAATTAGTGCAAAATGAACGCGACAGAATAGATACGAATTTTTGTGACGATGACTATGACGTTACTCGGATATTTTTATTTTCTTTACCAAGTGGTAAAAATAATACATAATTTTTTTGGTGTAGATATCTCTCAAAATTCACCAAACAATGAAGCAGAACCATTTACGTTGCCTCCTTCAATGTAGCGAGGAGACACTACTTGGAGACAGATACCTGTTTTGGACCGGGTATAAAGGTACACAAGAGGCCAGCAGTTTGGGGCAAACGCTTGAATTTAACAATTAGTAAGTTTAATAGCTTCTATTAAGTTAAGATGCTGAAACTATTTAATCCACGAGTGCATGGCGTCCAATCTTTTAGGCAGGGCTTGCCTAATATTAACATATAGCAGCCCGAGATTAGGCAAAAATGCTAAAACTTTACTGAATATTTATGCAGTAATGGCTTAATCCCATCATCATAAGTATAATCATCATCATCATCATCATCATCATTAAATAATAATAATAATAATGATAATAATAATAATAATAATAATAATAATGTGTATTGTAAAGTCGTACAATCAATGAAGTTAAGTACCAAGAAGAATGACCGCTTTGAAATACCAGGTGCTTTAAGCTTGGATGTGCGGGTGATGTGATGGATAACGGCTCAGAATTTTTAATGGGAGAGCCGAGTTCCAATGCCAGTAAGATTCGTTATATTCACTTGTAAAAAGGCATGAATCCACCTTTTCTATCCCTAGCTATGCATTAATTAATAGGAGTTGCATCATAAAATCATTATCTCTACAAGATTTTTAAAATCTAAAAATATTTTCTGGCTTTATAAATAACCCGCAAAATGTTGATAGTCCATAAAAAAACAATCACTCATGAACTTACAACTTTCAGGGGACCCTATATATTTTAAATAACGATTTCATCCCCTAGTGCATGTATGGTAGCATGTGAAATTGTATGTTAAATTTCGCGGAACTCACCGTATTCACTGCAGTTGCATTTAACTAACAAAACTCAGTAATGGACAGCCTTGGAATATGCCTGGATAGATAGTCCGTTTGTCTCTTTCTTTTGTCTGTATCCTTTTTACCTTTCTTTCCATTCATTTTTCTTTTCGTTTTTCTCGGGTTTTCTTACTTAACCTCTACCTTCCATCCTTCACACCTTTTTCCTTCTACTTGCATTCTTTTGTTGTTTTTTCCCCCATTCTGTTATATGAACACTATTTGATAGCCAGTTAACAGCTACATTGTATACTGGAAGTTTTTTGCAACACGCTTACACATGTTAAAATCTTCACAGTATTTAATACTGTTGAAGTTATCGCTAAGAGTTTTTGACGAGATTTATAAACTCTCCGTTTCATTCAATTTCATAAACCAATCGATGAAATTTGAATAAGCTGATTTGTTTGCAAAATACTCTGACAAAAAAGCCCACTGCGTAGTTTAATAATTCCTTTAATTTAATCTAATTTCATAGGATTTCATCGTAAATGATATATTTTAAGAAAATGTCGTTTATTCCTTTTCCTTTTTAATTTGTTTATAGTTCTCGCAAACGCAGAGCGAACTGAAAACTGAATTCTTATATATATATATATATATATATATATATTAAAAAGAAGAGAGGTACCGCAAACTTTTTGGGTTGTAATGTGGGTTTTTAAAAAGAATAATATTTTTTTTAAAAACCCACATTACAACCAAAAAAGTTTGCGGTACCTCTCTTCTTTTTAATATACACACTTTTCTCTCGTTGGAACCATTATAACCACTTCATTTCATTTTATATATATATATATATATATATAAACTTAAAGAAAAGATATGTAAAAACCATTGTACTTTGTACCCATTTAACTGTTTACACTTTTCCCCAAATTTGGACGGACTAACGGAAGTCACAGAATTTTATATATAGATAGATGCAACAGTTTGTCTGAGAATACAAATCTTAGACTGATGCTGGGCAGAAATTCCAAAACTATACGTATATAATCGCTTCATTTTTGACCGGTATTATACTAATGATATATCTAAAAAACACATGTATGTAAACACATTCATTAAAGCAATAAATAAATAAAAATAAATTACCGCCAAAAGTAAATATTCGTTTGAATATCAATCAAATGATCCTCTTCCCACCAATGTTTTTTTTTCTTCCGGTCTTGTAGAAAACCCGAGGAGAACAAGTACGGCGCACATGGCAAAGTAAGCAGCAAATGATCCAAATAACGGACCCGTGACCCGTAAGCTCGGCAAATCGTTCCTTAGAGAATTGCTGAAAATCCTGACACCGAAGATAAATGACCCTTTCATCATATATTAACCTCACAACCAGTCTTTGACATTAACGGTGTTTTTACTGTACACCCATGGATACTAAATCAAATTCCTGGTCACCAGGCTAGAATTTCTTTGGAAATTTTCAGCGTCCAATGTGCTGTCAAGGCATTCATTTTTGGTGTGTGTTTTTTTAATGCTATAGACCTTAAATATGTAAGCCATGTTGATTCTTCTCATTTTCGTTTTTCTTTAATATGAGAGAATTGCCTTGACATCTTAGGTAAGATAGTGGAATCGCTTCCCGTTGCCCTTGTCAATGTTACCGAATTTAAAGTAGACCTACTCGACAGGCTGCTACCCAGGACTACAGCGCCCAGTCGACCCATTGCAGGAGAATTACAAACATTTATGCTTTTCCGAAGGATATTAGTGTAATAACAAAAGAGAAGAAGAGAAGGCTTAAGGGAGCCTTATTCTGTTTAGAATAATTGATACAAGTGTAGTGACTATTGATATTCCTCTAAAAACAAAAGAGTTTCCCAAAGGGAGGTAACCATAAAACAAGGGAGATTACTTTATTACAATTAGTGCAAAATGAACGCGACAGAATAGATACGAATTTTTGTGACGATGACTATGACGTTACTCGGGTATTTTTATTTTCTTTACCGAGTGGTAAAAAATAATACATAGTTTTTTTTGGTGTAGATATCTCTCAAAATTCACCAAACAATGAAGCAGAACCATTTACGTTGCCTCCTTCAATGTAGCGAGGAGACACTACTTGGAGACAGATACCCGTTTAGGATGGGGTATCAAGGTACACAAGAAGCCATGAGTTTGGGGCCAACGCTTGGATTTAATAATTAGTAAGTTTAATAGCTTCTATTAAGTTAAGATGCTGAAACTATTTAATCCACGTGTGCATGGCATCCAATCTTTTAGGCAAGGCCCTGCCTAATATTAACTATCTCCGTGAACGGGTCTGTGTGATTTTTATACCAGTTTATTGCAGTTTATCTCTCACCCTGACTCAACGTATCTCAACCTGCAGGTATTCTCTCTGTCAGTATAAGTATACTTTGGACGAATTCATCTTGTGTAAAAGGGGTCTGCCAATGTAGCGCTTGACATAAACGTGAGTTCACATGCTATGACTAAAAATGACCTTGGTTGAAACAAAATGTGTGTGTGAGAGAGTGTGTGTGTGTGTGTGTGTGTGTGTGTGTGTGTGTGAGAGAGAGAGAGAGAGAGAGTGTGTGTGTGTGTGTGTTGTCCCTTTTCAAATGTCGACACACAGCATCTGGATAAATGAAGCTTCCGTCTTGACATTAGCGGTTCGGATCTGTTATTCCATACGACTCGAGTGTTACGGCCAAAAAGTTATATGCAAAAGAAACGTGTGCTGGAAATAGACTGAGATTAATTAAATCAGAAAAAAAGTAAAAGTTGCATATTTTCCAGTGCAGATATTGACACGCTCTATCATGCCGAATGAGTGCTCACAGCGTGCAACCTTATACAAGATGGTCAATTGTTTCTGGATATTTATAACAGAATCTGCATTTTGAGTTAACACAAGTTTTCAGCATGTGTGCTTGGTATTTTCTAGTTAGTAACCATTGGTCTTGCACAGCAAAAATAAAACCTTCGGTTTTAGCTTTAACTCTGCACTACATAACTACTGTTGGGTACGGGGATTGTCTACATCAGCTTGTTTGGTACAAGCAGAATATTCATCATGAAGAGGCTTATCTTGCCATCGATTCTGCATTTAGTACATTGCATTTTCTTTTGCTTTCTTTTTTAGGTTCTTTGCCGTTGCAGAAGGTGTATTATGGATTATTTGCACTTCTTCATCCACTTGGAATTCCCTTTTGAATTTATTGACTTCCATTATTGCTGAATAAATTTCATTTCTTTCATGTTCTTTGACACAGATCATATCCTATCTACTGTAGTTTCTAGGTATCTTTGAAGACCGATTGTCTTTTAAAAGACAATTCTAGTTGAGCTATTGCTCTTCCCCCTTCGGATCTGGACACATACAGACGATCAACACAAGCCTTAGGATGATGCATGTGGTGGCAAGTGTTGACCATGAAGAGGCTTATCTTGCCATCGATTTTGCATTTAGTACATTGCATTTGCTTTATTTTTTTAGGTTATTTGCCGCTGCAGTAGGTGTATTTTGGTTTATTTGCACTTCTTCATCCACTTGGAATTCCCTTTTGGATTTATTGACTTCCATTATTGCTGAGTAAAGTTTCTTATTTCTTTCATATTCTTTGAGCTGTCTCGTTTTAGCATCCATTCGTTTAATGTCAGTTATGTTCCAATTAATGATGCTGAATCTGTATTGCCGTACAAGGACAGCCAAAGTTTTTTTGGTTGATATTCTGTTTTGTGAATTTAACTTGGAATTTAACACCAGACACATACGTCTGTAGTATTCTTACTTTTTCCTCCATTTGGGTATACTGTATTTCATCTCCTTCGCTGACTCATAGGCTTGTTTTCCCCTAATCTTTGTGACAAAATCTAAATCTACCGAGTGTATTTCTGTAATTCTCTTTTACTTGAATGTTACTTTTGTTCATTTATCTAATCCGAAATCCGTACCAATGTCATCCCTGAAACATTTTACAGTATTGAAGATTCTCTGCTACTCATTGTCGTCTTTGGCAAAAAGTTTGATACCATTCATGTAGAATATGTGGTTAAACACTTTCTTTTTGAATTTTTATTCATAGTTATTACTGTTTAGTTCAGGCGAACAAAAAATAACGTGAAATTATTAAACTATGTTGGAGGAATATGTTATATTCCGTGCTAATAGGAATATATACTTGAAAAAACAAGGTGGAAAAAGTAAGTAAAGGTTTATTGTAAAAAACCAGCACAATAAGAATAAAGGTACAGTTATGCACAAGGTCGTCGCAAGTCAATCCATTAGTGAGTGCTACTACTGAAAGGTTGGTAGTTCTCGCGTAAGTCTGTCGTACTCAACAGATAACAGTTAGTATATTTATATGTGGCTCAAGGCCGAGTTTAACGTGGGTTTTCCGTTCCCGTAGGCTCAGCCAAAAATATTCCATATTTGAACGCGTATAAACGGGTTCAGGATCAGTCTACCTCCCCGAACGAGACTCTGCCCTTCGGCGGAGCCTCGCCCGGGTTCCTCTCTGTCCGAAGGCAGAGAGTTCGACTGTTTAGCTGGAACAGTTCGCAGTTAGTATATTTAGCTACCTCCCACCACGAGGGTTACATGAGGTACAAGGCCGGTTTTAATGTGGCATCTCCGAGCCCGTAGGCTCGACCAAAAATATTCCCTTTTGAACACGTATAAACGGGTTCAGGGTCAGTCTACCCCCCCCCCCAGAACGAGACTCCGCCCTTTGGTGGAGCCTTGTCCGGGTTCCTCTCTTCTCAGAGGCAGAGAGTTCGACTGTCCAGCTGGAACAGGTCGCAGCCAAGATATCCTCCCACGAGGGTTGCATGTGGCACAAGGCCGGGTTTAACATGGGTTTTCCGATCCCGTAGGCTCAACCAAAAATATTCCCTATTTGAACCCGTAAAAACGGGTTACGGGTCAGTCTACCACCCCGAACGAGAATCTGCATTTCGGCGGAGCCTCGTCCGGGTTCCTCTCTGCCCGAAAGCAGAGAGTTCGACTGAATAACTGGAACAGGTCGCAGACAGTCTCTGTAATCCGTTGACATACAGATACTTATAGGGAGTTACTACCTATAGTGTAGTCACTCACGGGGGTGATAGGTTATTCCATTACATCAGAATAAAATTGTGTTAAGGCTGGCATGTCCTTTTTTTGTACGGGGCTTACGGCCACAACGTTGGAACACGAATCCTCGTCCGATCACCGAACTTAAACAACGTCGAACCTGGTAAATAACTAAATGGATGACTGCTTGAGAACGCCACTTGCTGCAAGGTTGGATGTGCGGGTGGTGTGATGGAAAAGCGTTCAGAGAGCCGAGTTTCGATTCCAGTTGTGTTCCTTACATTCCATTACGCACTAATATCTCTGAGAAAGGTAAGAATTCACTCTCTCCTCAGCTATGGGTTAATTAGTATGACTTGTATCACTAAATTATTAGTATCTCAAAAAAGAAAGTTCTTACAATCGAAAAAAAAATCTGGCTTTAAATAACCTGCAAAGCGTTGATAAGCCGTAAAAATGAATGACTGGTCTTTTTCGTACATGAACGCAAAGATCATATGAAAGATGGTGAAAGACGTAGAACGTTGAAAAGAATCCTTTGTTTTGTTTGATAGAATTATTAGAAATTCACTTTTGGAGTTAAGTAAACTTACGGCATTGTATGCTGTGTAATATCCGCATCGTGTTCAATGTGACATTAGATTGACTGGTGGCCAAAAGCCCCCACCGAGAGGAAACGAGACACGTCCTACTTGTGTCGCATCCTTAGGCTAAAAGAAGAGAGAGAGAGAGAGAGAGAGAGAGAGAGAGAGAGAGAGAGAGAGAGAGAGAGAGAGAGAGAGAGATAGAGAGACAGAGAGCACAAGAGAAAAAGAAAGAGAGAGAGAACGAGAGAAAAAGAAAGAAAGAGAGAGAGAACGAGAGAAAAAGAAAGAAAGAGAGAGAGAACGAGAGAAAAAGAAAGATAGAGAGAGAGATAGAGAGAGAGAGAGAGAGAGAGAGAGAGAGAGAGAGAGAGAATTTTTAATGTTTTGTTCTCATCTTCTGCTTTTGCAACGGCGACTAGCAACTGTTAGCAGAGGTACTGTGGCAGAAAATTAGTAGTAATTATTTTTTTAAATCTGAAAACGAACACGTTTTTTTATTTGAGTTTTAATTTAATTAAACTTTTCAGAGCGTTGCCAGAACTTCTTTATCTCCCGTATACGCCGGGTAGCGATCGATTGAGCCTCCATGTTAATTAATATTTTTCAATCTCGAAGCTTGGTTACGTTTTCGATGACGACAGTCGATTCTAACGGAAACGTTTTAATTTTGACTCAACTCGACTAAAAGCTCGAGTTTTATTAATATTGATTATTTGTTTACGTTCGATTACATCCGGTATTGATCGCTTACTCAATCCTAAAGGATATTATTTCTTTTCTAATTTTACATTAAATGTAGACGACAGCAATATTTTACGAGGGCGGTTTTAATGATTTATTTATTTAACTGAAATAAACACCGATAATAAAAGGTTAATTTGAATTCTGATTTAATTAAAAATCTCAGTCTATTTCCAGCACACTTTCTTTTGCATATAACTTTTTGGCCGTAACACTCGAGTCGTATGGAAAACAGGTGCGAACCACTAATGTCAAGATGGAAGCTTCATTTATCCAGGTGCTGTGTGTCGACATTTGAAAAGGGACAACACACACACACACACACACACACACACACACACACACACACACACACACACACACACACACACTCTCTCTTTCTCTCTCTCTCTCACACACACACACACACTCTCACACACACATTTTGTTTCAACCAAGGTCATTTTTAGTCATAGCATATGAACTCACGTTTATGTCAAGCGCTACATTGGCTGACCATTTTACCTTCTGTTGTGGGGCAGACCCCTTTTACACAAGATGGACTTGTCCAAAGTATACTTATACTGACAGAGAGAATACCTGCAGGTTGAGATACGTTGAGTCAGGGTGGGAGATACGGAGACAGACACATGGTGTTCACAGAGAATTATACGAGAGTCCAGAGAGAGAGAGAGAGAGAGAGAGAGAGAGAGAGAGAGAGAGAGAGAGAGAGAGAGAGAGAGGGAGAGAGAGAGATAATTACGGCTTCACTTACAGAGACTTGTACATATACTTTCTACTAAGCCGGATTCCTGGACTACTAATTTTCACTTCAAGTCTGTATTCTTACATTTAATACACTTATTTTTCTATCTCAATTACTGGCGTTGTTTATTTATTTGTGCAGGATTCCATTCCCGGAATCCACAACACCTTCTTTCTGTTAAAACTATAGACTAACGTACTCGGAACTTTACAGAACTTTCTATCAGTTCCTTTACAAGTTTCCATTTGATATCAAATGATATGTTAGAGTTAGACACCGTAACACATTTAGTAAAGGAGATTGAACATAGAATAGGCCGCACTAATTGTGGTTTTCCCCAACACCACCAGTTGCTACGAAACCAAAACATAAACCAAGCACTCGAGAGTCATATTCTCAAATAACCTTGTCAGATCGAGGCTTTCATATAGATTTCATACAAAGCGTCAAACCGGTTCAGAAATAGCTAAACTCTCAGCTGTATATAATCGCTATATCAAATCGATGATTAAAAATAGTTTCGAGTAAATGAAGACTGTAGATTTTAGCGAATACCGAACTTCTTCGAACCTTGTGGACTGGCGCTACATAATCATAAACAAAAACTGTACCAAATAATTGAAAACCCATTAACTGTAGCAATAATTAAAATGGATAGCACATAACTCGAAGAGAAAAATAAAAACATAATCTAGATATTGACGCCCTACAATACTTCAAACAAAAGGGTGGGAAGGAAACCCCCATCAGTACTGAAAGGAACGATAACATATAGGTACCTCCAAAGAAACGCGATACCTAAGGTTTAAAATGATTTTTTCGAAATGAAAAATTTTCTTGAATCTTTTATTTTAGTTTTAATTTCAAAATAATAGATTAAATTTAATATTTCGTATAAGCAAAATAATTTGCTGTATTTGAAAACTAATTAAAATCGACTGGAAGGAAATTTTAAAAAAATCGTTGGTTTTGTCAGCATTATGCGATTTTTTAAATATTAGTGAAATGGTCTGGAAGACTTGTTAATTACTGATGAAGCCCAACAACACGAAATGGAAACTGCGTATTACTTTATTATTAAGATAGGTACCTCATTAGAAAACGTGATATCTAAGGTTTAAAATAAATTTAAAGAAATGAAAAACCTTTTTTTGTAGCTTTTATTTTAATTTTAAGCTAATAAATTTAATATTTCCAATAAACAAAATACTTTGATATATTTCAAAACTAATTTAAATTCACTGAAGGAGTTTTTCTTCTTCAAATAGCTGATTAGTGCCATTTTGAGCCGTCGTTCATCGCAATATAATTCTCTTTATTAAAATGTCTTTCAAAAATAAAATATACTTTTCTGAAACTTTATTTAAGTAATATCAGCTGATCTAAAGTTTAGTTAATCTTATTTGAAACAAATATTACTTACTTTTAGTTTAAAATATCACATAAATGCATTTTAACAGTTTGATTAGACGTTGACAGCTCTGTTGGAAAAGTGACAGCCGAAGGTTTATCTAATTTTTTTTTATGGGAGCATATTTGTAAAAATTTCTTAAGGAATATAACAAGAACTCTTTTTTTAAATATCATTAATCTTAAAAATTTAGGAAAATATTCTCCGTAATATAATGTTTTTTGAATTTTTGCTACTTTGGCCTTACATTTACTATAGTTACTGCTTTTATTTTCTGATTATGTCGTGTATGGACGTCCGTATTTACAAAAATCGACACGTTTATACACACACATGCACACACAGAGACTCACAAACAAACAAAATATTCTTTTTTTAAAAAAATACTGGTGGTTGTTGAATTGTAGTAAGCTTTTCCATTTATGATTAGTAAATATAGTTTTTACTTAATACCACCTAACAGGTAAAAACTAATACAGAATGTTAAAAGATTTAAAACGATAAATGTTTCTAATCAAAATAAAAGAAAATAAAAACAATTCTTGTAAAGATTAATTATTCATCGAATTTGTTTTTCTTAAGGGAATAGTGTTCATAATATATATCTTATTCATGAAAGCAATTAAAAGCTTTTCTAATTAAATGATGTTTTAGCTTTATTGCTTTTTTATTTTACGATTCAAAGGAGATTGGCGGTGACTGGGAACCCTGTTTGACACCCCTCCCACACAAAAAAAAAACAAATTAAATGATTTAAATTCTCCATGGAGTTCTGTGTATAACTAATATAAACATTAAACTCTACAAAAATTAAATTCTCGAAAGTTCATAAAAGTAAATAAGTAGTGGGTAACAGATGTAAAAAATGGTTTTACCATGATTTTCTAAAAACGGAGCATTTCTAAAATAATGGTCCTGAAACTTATATTAAAATCTGGTGAAAATGTCATAAATTAGTATAGAATTTTAAGATAAAATTTCCTATACTAATTTATGACCGTCGCTAATGCAAGAAAAACAAATATTTTAACCAAAATTCCGAACATTCTAAAAAGGATTAGAAATATAATGTAATAATCAAAACATCTTTTGGTCTTTCCTCTTAATAATAACATAAAGATTTTGATGATAAAACCGTGTTTTTATTAGTTTGGGGAATCTTTTCATCATGTATGCACATTTTTTAGCGAGTCATTGGAGACATCGAGATAATCTGGAAAATCGTTTTAATAAAAAGATTTTATGAATTTAAACCGAATGTTACAAGGGCTGCTCGGCCAATAAATGCCAAATGTTTTTATATAAAAAACGTTTAATGTTAGCATTAGAATTAGAGATAAGATACTACACTTTGATCATAACAAGGGAATGAATCAAATCAAATATATGAGGCATTATCAAGGATTTTTTGAACGCAATATAGAGATTTATATGGCGAAATTGTCGCCACTATATATATATATATATATATATATATATATATATATATATATATATATATATATATATATGTGTGTGTGTGTGTGTGCGTGAAGGGTGCGATGGCTAAATTGTACCCATTTTATATATTTAATTTCGCGCATGCACGTTCTTTGTTTCTTTATTTTATTTTGTCGACTGCACAGTATAGTAGAGTCCGTTAGGCACTGTGCGAGAAAAAGAGCACCCTGACGCAATTCAATCCGCCAGAAATTTGGAAACGGCATAATGTATTGCTTGGCATTCGCACCAGAAGCTCCAATACGAACATTTCAGAGTGTTTGGCTGTCAATATGAGGACAGTACAGAGGATTCGGAAAGAATTGGATGATACTAATGGTGATTACAAAGGTACGGCAACTCATTGTGATAAGAAAAGGATTCCCGGATTTGTTGGTGAGATCCAGGACATGATTGGCAACAATCCATCTAAGCCAATCAGGTCTTTAGCCAGAGTGGTAGTGCTATCTTGGGTGAAGAGGGTGGCCGCTGGAAACCCTACGTCTGGTAACAGGACTCTGCACCATGCTACACATCATGGCTGTCAGACAATTTCTGCGATCACATCACCCCTTACACCTAACTCCCATGACTGCAATACCATCTTGATTATTATATGTGAGGTGTAGTTGAGCGAGAAATCAGCAAAACTCCTTGAAACACCAATGATGGATTGAAGGCAAGGATTATTGTATTATTCAGCAACTTAAACAAGAAGACTGTCCAGAAGAGATGCAGGGGATTCCGAAGTCGTCTGGAGGCCGTGGGTGAAGCCAATGGCGATTTTATTGAATAATTTTACTCGTTAGTATTTCAGTATATTTCTGTATAATTTTGATAAATATTACTTACATTATTCGGACTGTTATCCTCAGCTTAATTGCCATATTCACAACGTTTCGGTCGTTGTACAATTCGGCCTTCTTCAGGTGATTGGAATTTCGAACCGAACCTTATATTTCGTCCAGCGGTGTAGATTGTTCTAGTTCCCCGTGCCATGCCTCTTCCGGATATCCCAGTTTCAATTTCAGCTATTTCCCATTAGTAACTCAACTCTTCAAGATTTTGTGCACTGCTGCTGTGGTTTTGTATTGAACTCAAAATTCTTGATCAAGTCACTGGATTACGTCAAGCAACGTTTTTATCCACTGGGCTATGTGTCTGTGGCGACCTGAAGAAGACTAGAGCGTTCAAGGCCGAAACGTCATGAATGTGACAACAAAGATGAGGGCAACAGTGTAAATAGTTACAATACCTACTCTTAGAAATATAGACAGACTACTAAAATTACTTTATAAAAACGGATAATGTTTGCAATAATGAAAAAACACTTCATTTCTGTACTTCAAACAACTGTGGTATGTGCCTCATCCCAGATTACGTCATAATAGACTTTGTACTCTTGAAAAGAAGTCAGATGGAAGAACACTCTGAGAGCTGATATTCGAGCCGTTTTGTCGATATGCGCACTTCATCCGAGATCAGTAACTACCCTAATACGTGAACACACGATCAACCCAGCTGCGCTTGGGTTGGAGACGCGTGTTAAAGAACCGTATGGTAGAAATATATAGAGACTCACTCCACAGAGAGAAACGGATTCTTTTACATTCACCTGAGAATTTAGGGTCCACGTTCGGAGAGGGCACCAGGGCAACCCACCCACTGGCCAACAGTAATTGAGGAAGTCTGGAGTTGAATACAAATGTTAATGTTAGATATGAGATTTAAGAATTGTAGTATGCCATAACTTTCACTGGGAGAGTAAATAGAAATCTGAAGTATTCGTCGATGAGAGGCAACATGTATTCGAATTTAGAAGAGGGAATGTGTCCTTATACAACATTTGAAGGTAAAGGAAGGCTTTATTAATTTACTCATATGCCCTTTGGTCTGATGGATGGAATGCCTTGCTTCTAGAGGAAGATGGGTGTATTTATTGATGAACATAAACTGCCTGACTTTTTTGCATATCTTGATAATGCTACAATTTGTGATAACAATATATATGAGCACGGCACAAAAATTAAATCTCTTCCTCGGAACTACCCAGGGTGGTAACTTAACATTTAGCTAAATGTGTATTTTCAATTTCACCACATGCACGTATAACGAGTCGATTTAAAAAATTCTTTTTACCTTTATTTCCTCGGTTGGATTTACTCCAGACTAAGGTAATCTCAGTAAATACTAATCTAATTTAGTCTTCTTAGCTGTTGAAAATACTTGCGTTTTCTTTTTCTACTGGGATTAGTGGTCAGCGTTCAAGCCTAAATAAAAACGCTTGGAAACCGAATTGTGATTTTCAAGGCAGACAGACACACTTTCCTTATTTCTAAAATTAATGCAAAACAAACTTCGTGAATATCTACGCAGACACAGATGTTGTATTCATTCCCCCGTCTTAAAAAATGTGTCCGCCGAGGAAGCACCAAAGATTTATTTCTTTTGCTCCGGTGTCAAGACTAGATTACCAAAACTCAACCTCCAAAAGCAAACAAACAGACCCACAGGAGAGTCTCAAATCGCGAATTATACAAGGTAAGCCATTTACAGCTGGTGCTACCATCTCCCGGGTAGGCGACGCGACAAGCTTAGCCAAGAGAGATAACAATCGTATCACGCTCGTTCGTTCATGTGGGAATTCAACGCCATGAGACGACACGTATAAAAGGCAATGTCGGATGTATGGGTCGAATTTCAAGCGTCAAATTTTATTTTACCTCTTTTGAAGAAATTATTTTATTAAAATTATATTAAAATTATATATTTTTTTATGTTTCTTTGTTTATTTACCATATTTCTGCTGTTTACTTTTTTGATCTGCTTTGACTTGCATTTTGCCTTCTTTTTTTGTGCACTATTTAATTTTCTTGTGTGTATTTTGTTCATTTATTTTCTTTAAATCTTTTAAGCCATTAGTTCTTTCCTCTTCTTTTTTGTGCCTGCGTTTATTCACTTGTTTCACTGTCTTTCTTAATTCATCTATAACTAGCCGCTATAGTCTATTTCTATTAATAATAACCTATATATACAATACGCCGTATATATATATATATATATATATATATATATATATATATATATATATATATATATATATGTACATATACAATTTTTATATATATTATTTATATATTATATATGCGTGACAATGCGCAGTACTTATTGAAAAGCGCTCAATATCAGTGATAGAGCTAGGGTTTGTCTGACTCATATCAATCCAACCATATATAAATATATATATATATATATATATATATATATATATATATATATATATATATATAGTTTATTTTGTGTGTGTGTAAAAATTGAGGGGCAGTGTGTAAAATAGCGATGACCCACCCGGTACAGTGCTAAATTGGTCCCGTTGTCGCGTAATGATATCCCTATCGGAGAGAGTTCGCATATATAATACGCCATATATATCTTCAAGCATGCTTTGTTCATTTGTAGAAATTTATTTTAAACTTTAAAAATTATAATTAAAAAAAGAGGTAGGGGAACAAAAAAAAAACTACATTAAAAAATATATCTGATGATAAATAAGAAGACTCTGAAATTACAGATTGAATCTCCGGACTGTCAAGGAATACTCGCTCTTTCCTTCCTGCTTTCAATATGCCCTGTGCGTGTCAAATTCTCCGAGACATCTCATTTTGTGTCCAGAAATTTCAATTGTCCATTTTTGATTCTAATTACAAGTATCCCCAGTTTATTTGAAAATCAGAACTTTAAAACTTCCTCGTTGCCTACATGTTCCGTCTAGAGTATTCTCAGCATTAACAACTTTGTTGCCTCAAGTCCCTTCTTCATCTGTGAGGAAATTGTTCAGCATTCCTTGCCATATACCACCAAAGAAGAATAAGATCGACTGAAAATGTTGTTATAAAAAGAAAGAAAATATTAGATATCTAATAGAAAAAACGGAAAAAAAATGCGTAGTGTATTATCTGGCACCTCGACTTCAGTCGCTTTCCCACTGTCATGATGTGGCTTCACTCTGTCTTGTCTATACATATTTTCATGGCAATTGTACTAATGAGTACTCCTTCTTTCATATTGTAAATAGACATTGGAGTTAGTTTTTAAATTTTTGTTTTATTAGCCCACAGACATGAATTGTACATATGGGGACTAGTTAGGACTTCATGGAAATTCTGGCGTCTTATGGTGGATGTGATAAGAATGGTAAGTAATAATACGATGTTTTGGTGTTAGGAATATTGTTGTATGTTTGATCAGTGATTGTGGCTAGATTTAAGACAGAAGAAAACCGTCTCCCCCCCCCATTCCCCATTTTGGCCTTGTGCCACATTTTGTATTTTCACACATAAATATTGCTCTCCTCCTTGGTACCTTGCCTTGGGTCGTTAGGAGTTGATTTACATAGAACAATGAAAGTCTAGTTACCGTTAACTAACAACTCGCACATCGAGTTAGCGTAATTTAAGTTGTCTGTATGTCTGAGACGAAGAAAATCCGTTATTAACTTTTTGTTAGTTTTTCTTTTCATTTTCGGTAGCCTTTTATAGAACCCCCCCACCACAAAAAAAAACTCCAGCTGGATTTTTTCTCTTACGTGTCAAAACCTCTCATAACTGAAGCGATTATGGGTCTCCTCAACTTCTTAAGTAATTTTTAACCTTTTGCCATACCTTTTTTGTCTGTTGTGCCAGCCACTCAAACAAATTCGTTAAATACACGCTGTTTCTCTCGGGTTCCTTTGCCTTCAATATGCCCCACGAGTGTTAAATTCTCTAGGCCGTCTTTCTCATTAAATATCCCAAAAGATTTCACCCGTCTCATTCAGATTGTAAGTATACGATTTCTTGTTTATATTCTCTTTAAGACGTTATCATTGCTCGCATATTCTGTGCATGTTATTCTCAGCATTCATCGGTAGGACAATGTCGTTCCAAGTCTCATCTTCATCTGTGAAGAAATTGTCCACTGTTCACTTCTATATAGGAGACACGCAGTTCTGCATCTTTTACCTATGTTTTAATACATTACTTAGTTTTAAAGCTTCCTAACCTGGGAGCCAAAGGAAAAGGAAAATTAGAAGTGGCGCGGGGGGGGGGGGGCAGCGCGTTTTTTAAATTACCAAAAATCGGAGAATTATCAAATTTAAATGAATATTTCAGTACATATTCATTTTATTATTTACTATTATTATATTAATGATAATTTTAATTTCATTTAATAAATCTGAGAAAGTATTATTCTTTTTGTAATAAGCGCCAATATTTTCATGATTAAATTTTATGCGAAAAAATTGTTTAAAAGTGTACAACGACCGAAACGTTGTTTTTTTTCATTTCCATAAAGATTAATCGCCGACGCATCTCCGCTGAAAAAAAAAAGTTTTACAATGGTTCCAACAAAACACAAATGGGATTATCTTAAAAATTTGTTTCAGTTTTCGGGAAATTTTTTCATGTGTTGAAATCTATAAACATTTATAATTTTTAAGGGTTCATTTTCTTGGCTTTATATTTCAAGAAAGGGAATAGAAAATTTATTTTAATTACTAGCCGTGGACTTTTGGTTAGTATTATATTAGTAACAAAAAAAAAAAAATCAGTGGATGATCTCGGAATAAAAAATGATTTTACCGAGATATATTACCCTCTTAATTGATTTAAAAGAACGGTTCAGAAAGAAAATTACAATTGAAAAAAAAAAGAAGCGCTACTGAAATTAGCACTTCTGCCCCCATCCCCAGTAGACATGGGGCCACACTCGGTTGAAGGGTTCGTATAGTAAGCATCGGCCCTGTCGATTATTATAGGTGATGATTGACAATACAACTTAGGTAGTACCCCCCCCCCCAAAAAAAAACGCTGCTGAAACTAGTCGTTATGGGGCTCCAACTTCGTCGGGGGTTCCTGCGTAGTACGCACCGCTCTGGCTATGCAGATACACGATGCATATTATTAGTTGATGGCTGACAATGCAACGTCAGTTTTAAAATAATTTAAAAATGGCGGATGGCCCTAAAACAGTGCTGAAAAAAAATGGCAGCGGCCACAATCACCCCCCCCCCCCAAATAAAAAACACCGCGGGGGTGCCCTCCGGTCGGGGGTAAGACGCGCCGACCTTAGGAAGGACATATTTCGCTATTCTTATGCGCACTTGCAATTTCTGTCTCATCTATTATTACACTTCACAGAAAGTTGAATTTTTGTAACTGCTTGATTTTGTCAACCCCAATACGCGACCCACATCTTTTCGTTTTTGCTGACAACCATACGTTCTGTCCTTTTATGCTTGATAGTCCTTTCTTTATGATTACATTCTATGACGGTTAAATTATCGTTGAAACGGCCTGAGAAGCGAAAATAAGATGAAAAATTCATGCTAGTAAAGTTCTTTCTCTTTTAGTTCTTCAGTTTTATCCCTATTCTACCAGTTTTTTTTATTTTCTTTCATTTTCTTCCCTCTTTCTTGGTTGTCGATGGTTCACGAGCCTATCCTATTTCTAGCAAGACGCCCAGCAAACTTTGCGGTGGCGTTAAAGTAAAATTTAGCACGCGCACTTTCAGTTTCCAATGGCATGAAGTGGAACGATTATATTGAATCAACTGCTAGGTCTGCTGCCAGGAAAATTGCTTCACTGTGTCGTGCAAGACAATTATCCTTGTCAGAATCTATCTTCTAAAGGTCTACCATTCAGTCGTGTATCGAAAATAGCTGCCACATCCTGTCTGGTGCTTCTGCTGTATATCTAGAGATACAAAATTAAAAGATCTGCAACGTTAACGGTCCTGTCCTGGCATCTCGGTTTCAGTCACCATAACGTAGCTTCTTTTTGCCTTTTCTATAAATATTTTCATGGCATTTGTTCTAATGAGCTTTCCACTTTGGTACATCGACTTTAAGCAAAGTATTAGATTGACATCAAGGTTTCATTATTTTACTGTTGAAATGGCTATCTGTAACCGTAAGTTCTATGATAATATTTTCTTCTTTCGAATTTCTCTTCCAGCTTCTTGTTTTCCTGCTAACATCAATCTTCAAAAATTTAAATGCAACGTCAATCGCCATGAGCCATCTCTTTGAATCCTGTTCTTTTAAAGTTCTCTCTCCCCTCAAAGTTTCATCAGTATCTTTTACTCTCGGCAACCTTTTACGTCTTAGTAGTTTTATCGCCTTCTTGTGATGAAATCATTAAAAATAATCTACATTTTACTTGAGAAACTCCCTCTAAAATATAATTTCGTGGAAGAAAACGTATAACTAAAACTAAAGTTCAGCGTCAGAAAGTAAGAGGTTTAAAAGAAGCAGCACATATGGCATTCTCAACTCTTTCAGCCAGCAGCCCGATCATAGACATGAACCGCGTATCAAAATGTCTAATTAAAAGAAGAACAGACATTACATTTAAGATTACAAAAACTTCTTATAGCCTAACGAGATATAAGTTGAAACATTGGTTCTCGTAAGATCTTTAAAGTTAAGCAACGTCGAGCCTGAACTGTACCTTAGATGTGCGGGTGGTGTAATGGATAAGTGTTCGAACTTGCAATTCGGAAATCCAAGTTCCAATTTCCGTCGGGTTCGTTATATTCACTTACACGCAAATGAATCCGCCTATTCTTCCCCAGCTATGGATTAATTAGTAGAACGTGTATCAGTAAATGTTTATTATCTCAAAAAATTCTTACAATCTAAAAATATTTTCTGGCTTTAAATAACCAGCAAAAGGTTGATAAGCTGTAAAAAACAAATCAATATATCCTAATGAATAAAAGGACTGGTAAAGCTCATCTGCTTCACCAGAAGTGTTGCGTTCAGTGCCTAGTTAGGCGGTGTCGACATACATACCGGGGTAGTTGCAATATGGTACCATAAAAATGTGGTTGTTAAGGTTTCTGAAAATTCCCTTGGGAAAAATACCCACTGAGTTTGGGATAGATATAGCAATGTAACAGTTTCGCTGATAAAAAAAAGTGTTCTTTTTGTTGCACGCATTAAGAAGTTTACTGAATACGACATACCCCAGAGGAAGGCCGGAGTGTACGACGGCTGAAATGCTGGACT
>OZ038476.1:114639558-114717058 GCA_964036315.1 Acanthosepion esculentum | reverse complement strand
TGATCTGGTACTACAGATATATTTAGAGATTTTTGATAAAATCCAAAAGAAGAATCTGCAATGTTATTTGTGCTGGCCTGGCTTCGCGGCTTCAGCAACATTACCACCGCCATAAAATTGTTTCCTTGAGCCTTTTCTATAAATACTTTTATGGTAATTGTTCTGGTGAACTTTCCGCTATGGTAAGTATATTTCATTAATTTAAACTCAGTATTGATTTATGGCACGGTCTCATCATTTAACAATTGTTATGGGTAGACGTAACCGTAAGTTCTATGCTAACAGTTTCTTCTCTCACATTTCTCGCTTGTGGAACTCTCTTCCGGCTTCTTGCTTTTCAGTCAACTTTGATCTTCTAAGATTTAAATGCAGCATCAATCGTTATATTCGTTTTTCTTAATTCCTCTCCTTTTATTGTCCTCTCTCCTTAATAGTATTTTTCTCTCATATTCTCTAACACTCACTAACCCCTTTGCGTCCTAGTGGCTTTATTGCCTTGCTTACGGTGAAAAAAAAGTAATAATTTCTATTATTGATACTAAGCTAAAATTTGATCTGAATGTAGTTAATACTTTGGATATACTCGGTGTAAAGAGATGTTTGCCTCTACGTAAATTTATTGACAAATACAACAGAAAATAACATGTAAAAGTCTTGGACACATTTTGAAAATATAAATGAAGCAGGATTAATGTAGATTCCCGGTGCCTTTTCTATAAATATTTCCATAGTAATAATTCTGATGAGCCTTACTCTTTGTTACCTAGGCTTCATGAATTTAAGCACAGTACTAGATTGCGGCAAGGTCTCACCATCTTACAGTTGAAATAGTATATACATAGTATATTCTCTGCTATCAGTTTCTTCTCGTTTGTCGAACTATATCCAGACTTACTCATTCTAGTCAACTTTGATCTTCAAAAATTTAAATGCAATTTCAATCGTTATCTAATGTCTTCTTAATTCCTGTTATTTTAATGTTCTCGCTCCTTAATCATGTTTTTCTTATATTCTTTCACACTCAGTAACCCCCTGCGCCTTAGTGGCTTTATTGCATTTCTTGACGTTAAATTATTATAAAAAAAAGGATAAATGTTTGAGACTGACTTCTATTCAAATTAATAATTTACAAAATTTCTGCCGACCACTGAGAACACGCCAGGCACCATGATTGAGAAATTACAAGGTCTATGAATATTTTGAACGGTTATTATGTCCGCTTCGTGCGAGGATTTTTCCAATGGCGAAGACAAAGTAACTCTCTTAAGAATTGCGTGAGGTAATAATTGGCCATTGTAGTTGCAAGATGGGAGATCGAAAGATCTGCAAACAGCTCACGATACTAATTTGGTATAGTTGCAGTCATCATTTGAAAATTGAACGAACATATTATGATTATCGATCTCGTTTGAAAAGGACGTAATTTCAAACTTAGTGAATTAGCAGCTAGATCCATTGGCGAAAATGTATTGCCTCGCCCACACCCGCCAAAATGTCAGTGTGTAGCAAACAAAATCTTGCCTACCAACAGGGCCGGATATAGGTCTTAAGAGGCTCCCGTTTTAATAGAATTTTGATGGGGGGTTTCTTTACGTATGTCCCTCCCCGTGTCTATGAAACAAAAAGACATTTTTAGATAATGCTTTTTTGGTGTAAAGCTTGAAACACATCAACTAATTTTTAATGATTTTAGAACTCATCCAATTTATTTCATTAGCTTTTTATCTGAACTTTATATCACCATTTACATTATTCGGACTATTGTCCTCATCTTTGTCGCCATATTTATTACAACGTTTCGGCCGTTGTACGCTCCGGCCTTCTTCAGGTGGTTGGAATGTCGAACTAAATGGCGACAAAGATGTGGACAATAGTGCGAATAATGTAAATAGTGTACATAATACCTCGTCTCAGAAATATAGACAGATACTGAAATTTATATCCTTCAGAAATATATCTAAAATGAAGGACCTGTATTACGCTGAATTTCTAGTGTTTAAATTCACTAGCAAAACATCTTAAAAACATAAAAGATGATAAAGAAAGAAAATTCTGACATTGGGCTCCCCTAGTCTGAGGGTTCTTACGCTTCAGCCCATAGTAGCCTATTTGTAAATCTGACATCATACCATACTTACGGAATTCAGTTCATGATAATGACTGAGGCAAACCAAATTATTTGATTGACCGTTTTATTTTTTATGGGTTGCCAACCTTTTGCACGTTACTTAAAGCTAGAAAATATTTTTAGATTGTAAGATTTGGTTTTGGAGATAATGATTTACTGAGACAAGTCTTACTAATTAACCCATAGCTGAAGAGGAAAAAGGTGCACGTAAGTGAATATAATGAACGCGATGGGAAATGGAACTCAGCTATCCAATTCCGAGCAGTTATTCACTAGACCAGACGCATATTCAAGATTACAACACATGGTATTTCCAAGTGGTCACCCATTTACGTAGACCAGGATCGATGTTGTTTAATTTCGGTGATCATATGAAAACCGGTGTTTCAACGTGATATGGCCACAAGACGAATGTACTTTAACAAAAAAAAAAAGAAAAAAAAAAGGAAAGTTTCACAGTTTACTTCCAATTCTGATCGCGACGGACAACACTTATTCAAAAATTAGACAGACAGATAAACAGATCGACTTGTTCGGTTGAATTTATCCAAATTTCTTTTTCATATATAATGGTCTGCTAAGCGTTTTCTGCGCAGAACCTTCTGCTCGGGCGGGTAGCGAATCCCTCTTGCAGACGGATGCACAGTTCGTTCTACACCCACAGTCCAACTGTGACTTATACTGTGCAGGGCGGTCCTTGGTTACTGTTTCTGGGAGAGAGCGCATAATCTGGTATGATCAGCAGTTTGAACAACGTCAAAATTCTCGATAACGATGATTTACGACTTTGGGCGAGCACAACCATTGACGAAGTGAGCATAGTACATCTATCTATCTATCTATCTATCTATCTATCTATCTATCTATCTATCTATCTATCTATCTATCTATCTCATTTAACTCCAAACAAAGCAATAAAGACGCAATGCTTACTGACGGGAAGAGAATATGAGAACAAAAAAAAAAAACAAACAAAAAACAAAAACAAAAAAGAAAAAAAGAGAAAAAAAGAAAAGATTATTAAGGAGCGGAAACAATAATAATAAAAAAGAAACAGGAATTAAGACGAGAGAATTGCATTTAAATTTGATTTAATATTTAATTTGAAAGTTGACGGGGAAACAAGGAGCCGGAAGAGTGCTCCACAAGCGAGTAGCGAGAGAGAGGAAACTTTTAGCATAGAACTTACGGTTACATCTAACCATGAGACCTTGTTATCAATCTAGTGCAGCGCTTAAATTCATAAAGTCTACGTACCATAGAGCAGAGTTCATCATTATAATTACCATGAAAGCATTTATAGAAACGGCTCGGGAAAAGTACGTTAAAATGGTGGTAAAGTGATTGAAGCTGAGATGCCAGGTCAATGCGAAAAACATTGCATATTATTCTTTGTATTTTATCAAGAATCTCTAAATACATAGCAGTGACTATTACTACTGCTCATGCAAGATCTTTGTTAAGACCATTCGAATTCTCCCATATAAATACTTCTAAATTCACCTTCATTCATCGCTTAGTGGGTAGAGTCTCCGAATGATACCAAATCAGTCGGGTTTCGATCCCGGCTTAAGGCTATCGGATGTCTAGCCACACTGATGAACTGTGAAACATCGAAACAGTCTCTCTGTGGTTTACTATATATATATATATATATATATATATATAAATATATATATATATATATATATATATATATATATATATATATATATATATATGTATGTGTGTTTGTGTGTGTGTGTGTGTGTGCGTTTCGTCCCGCCGGTTCGAATACTGCCGTAGGACGCATATTTTTCTGGCAAGAATTCTCGAATATTCAGGCCATTAGTAGTCGTTGGATGGAAAATACTGTTTAAGTAAAAAAGAGCTTCTACTCGAATATGAGTATCCGTAAATAATAACGTGTAAACAAATTAAAGATAACAATATGTCGGATTTATTTCATTTCCTAAAAATAAATTGTCTTCGTTTACGCTAGGATATGAAAACAGAGCAGATATGGATGTTGCAAGAATCGGGAGAGAGTGTGCGTTCAAATACCACTATTCGGGCATTGTTTGACCGGAAGTCCTACATCGCCGAGCGGTTAGGCACATCAGCAACAATTAACGTTCCCTATGGGGATGCAGGTTCGAATCCCGCAGGAGGGCGCATATTTTTTAACAAGATTTCTCGAATATTCAGGCCAGTATATGTAGTTGGATAAAAAAAATACTTTTTAATTAAAAAAACACAGCATCTACTCGTATATGAATATCCATAAAAATAAAGTTTAAACAAAATAAATTGAAAATAACAATATGTCGGATCGAATCCATTGCCTATATATATATATATATATATATATATATATATATATATATATATATATATATATATCAGATAAAATAAATAAAGAATAAATAGGAAACGTATATCAGTTTAACATGTTTCAATTTTATTAAAGTTTTGTCAGAGACAAAGCTTTAAGAAAGTTGAAGCATGTTAGATTGATATCAATCAGTTAAGTGCCATAAGCGATACACGCTTGGGCGATCATGTATCTTTCGATACATGATTGGCGAAGCAGAATTTTTTCTGCAGTAGGTTGCCCTTTCTTTCCGGGATTGAATGGTTGCCAAACAAGGCTAAAGAACCCAGGCTCCCCTGCTATTCAATCCATATCTGGGGGAAGGGGAGAAGAAATGGATTCATACGTTTCCCAAGGGTATTTGTGTGTAAGTGAATCTAACGAACTCATCTGGAATTTGAACTCGGCACCCCAAGTTCTCACTCTGAGGCGATTTCCATTGCACAGATGGATATATGTTTCCTATTTGTTCTTTATTTTATTATCCTGTTGGATTCCGATCCATATTTGAGCTGAATTTGATATATATATATATATATATATATATATATATATATATATATATATAAATTCCCAAGAGGATAGAATCCAGGTAGAACTCAATATCCAGGACAGAGTAAGAATATAATATAAAAGGCTGAAACACTAATATTCCATGGTTATAATTTATTACATTGGAATCGTAATCACGATCCAATTCATCAGACCTACAATATATATATATATATATATATATATATATATATATATATATATTTATTAATACATATATATATATATATTCATCAGATCTACAAATATATATATATTAATACATATATATATATATATATATAAATATATATATATATATATATATCGTAATCACGATCCAATTCATCAGACCTACAAATATATATATATATATATATATTATAAATTAATAGATTTAAAATATGGTTTTACCGCTACACAGTGATGACCATGTTTCAGAAATAGAGCACTATTGTGTAAAAATAAAAATATCTATAAGAACACCGGATTTTATATCTTACTGTTCTTTCCTTTTTATTTATATATACATATATATATATATATATATATATATATATATTTATATTATCAATACCAATATCCGTTACTCAGAAGTTCATGTAATAACAATCATTCCTCACATGAAACTCTGAGTAGCGGATTTTAGTATTGATAATGTTATATTTAGGCTCTGTTGACTTTGGCACTGAACCTTCAGTTTATTTTAGATTTTAAGCTTATTGTAAGCTTTAGCTTTTATTCTAAGCTTTAGCTTTTATTCTTATAGATATTGGAAAATTGGTGAGACATAATCTTCTCTGACTACATATACCCTTGTGATAGTTAACGTAAATCTTTTTCATTGTGAATGTCAGCAAGGTTCATGGTTGATCTGTGGGGTGTACTTGTATATTTCTCAACAGCACGGGTGGTCACGGTTGATGCAGGAGCAACGGCCTCAATTATATCTACGGAATAATCTAATTTTTAGAAGAACATTTCACATTCAAAATATTTTCCTGTTCATCGTGCTAATAGTTTATGATGAGCGTTATTTTGTATTTCTTTTTAAAGCTCGCGATGATATCCTTTTCAAAGTAATTTACCGACAAAACCTGTAAATGAGGTAAGAGAAGAGCTACAACAAAGCTGAAGAGATAAGAGAATTTTTGCTTATCGGAAATTAACTCGATAAACACGCACACGCACACACACACACGCATGCAGAACAAACGCACGTATGTGAGAGTGTTTTCTGGGAGAAAAAAAAGACGACTGCAAGCAGCCACAATAATAATGATAAGATTTGGAGAGGAAGAGAGACAGAGGAAGAACAAGAAGAAGCCATCAGCAGTAGAACTTATAAATTTGATAATATATTTCGAGTGTCTAAGAGGAAAGAGAATCGGAACAAGGGAAGCTCGAGAGAAAAGAGTGATGGTAAAATTGAGATTGAAGCGGCAGAGTGGGAAAAGGAGAATATAAGCAATAATAATAATAATGAGGGTAAAGTTGCAGAGAGCATGAATAAACTCAAGGTAGAAGAGAAAATCAATAATAATAATGAGTGCGAAATAACGGAGGAAGAAGAAGTGAAATGAAGAAGGGAACATCAGCAATAATAATAATAATAATAATAATAATAATAATAATGATAATAATAATAACGAGTGTGAAGTAGTATTGAGGAAAAAGAAGCAATAGGAAGAAGAGAACATCAGCAGTAATAATAATAATACGGGTGAAATGACAGAGAAGAAGAAGAAGAAGCAGCAGGAAGAAAAGAAAGTCAACAGTAATAATAATAATAATAATAATAATAATAATAATAATAATAATAATAGTAATGAGGGTAAAATGACAGATAAGAAGAAGTAGAAGTGAAGAAGAAAAAGCAGTAGGAAGAAGAGAGAGTCACCAGTAATGATAATAATGATGAGGGTGAAATGGCAGATATGAAGAAGAAGTGAGGAAGAAGAAGCAGTAGAAAGAAGAGAAAATCATCAGTAATAATAATAATAATAATAATAATAATAATAATAATGTGGGTGGAATGACAGATAAGAAGAAGGAAGAAGAAGTAAAAGATAGAAGAGAAAATCATCATCATCAGCAATAATAATGACTGTGGAATTACAGAAAGGAAGAAGAAGCAGAAGGAATAAGACATAAGATGAAAGAAGAGAAAATCAACAGCAGCAGCAACATCAGCAATAATAACAATGATATTAATGAGGGGGAAATGACAGGTAAGAAAAAGAAGCAGAAGAGAAAATCATTATCAGCTACTATAATAATAATAATAATAATAATAATAATAATAATGAGAAGAAGAAGAAGAAGAAGAAGAAGAAGAAGAAGAGGAATGAGGGTGGAGTGACAGAATGGAAAAGAAGTAAACGGCAGAAGAAGCAGAAGATGGAAGAACCAAAAATCAGCAGCAATATTTTTCTCGAAAAGACGGCGTTTTTATATTCCAGAATCTATTAACGGAACACTATATGCTGTTGTCACGTCTTTAGCACATTTTAGCTTAACTTAGTTTGGCTCTAGGCCACAAATTTGGGGCGCCTATAGAGCATCGAACTAACTTCTCAAACTTCGCCTCTCATTACTCCAAATCGAGTGCCACTCCGTATGCTTCCACTTGCAAATGTTAAGTAAATATAAGTAATGTTATTTCATGTGTTAATGTTGGCTTAGAAAACTGGTACGAGGTAATGATACTAGAGGATCTTCTGTGGTAAGTTTGGGGAGAACAATCCAGCTTTTAAATATATAAGGTAGGAAGTTTTGCCAAACAGTAAGGTTGCATATCTGTGAACTGTTTTTTATTCTGGGAAAACTTGTTGATTTTTGGAACAGCTTGCTCAATGAAAAAGTAGGAATAAACAATTATAAAGCTTCCCCCATATTTTCTGTTGATCTAAATGAGGTATGTGCAGATGATCTCGATTAGTGATGTTATTAAAGTTTCTCTTAATGTATACCACTTCGAGTTTCCATTCTCATTTTGTCCATTGTACAGGTATACCTCACGCTACGTCGTTAATTGGTTCTAGACTTAGGTCGAAAAACGACTTAAGTCGAAATAACCACACTATAAACCACAAATAAGCACTCCCCCACTGCCTATTACAGTAGTCATGCTATGTACGTACAGTATTCTGAATAAAATAATTAATTTCCACCTTATCTTTCAGCGATATAGCTTTACGCTTAGCATTAGCACTTGCACTGGGACTTTTCTTCAGGGCCATAGGCAAAAATATATTCTAAATCAAAACTGAAATGTTATTGAAAGAACGTCAACGGCAGGACGACACAGATATAAACCGGTCTGAATTCAAAATCGGCGTTGGAACGGAGAACAACGCACGAATGTCGCCTGTCGGCAGGAATTTGAAATATGAACATCTGCTAAACCTAATTTATTATACTAATTATTTTGTTTTTGATGATTGTATCTATCTATCTATCTATCTATCTATCTATCTATCTATCTATCTATCTATCTATCTATCTATCTTATACATAATATTATTTTTAAATTTATTCAAATATGATTTTATATGTGTTTATTGTTATTTTAGAATTTTGACATTTCTAATATTTTAACGACCTACGTAAACTCAAGTAAAACGACCTAGAGCGAGTTTTATTTTTCCATATGATATTTAAGAAAAACCGACGTATCTTCGAAAATGACTAAACTCGAAACGACTTAAGTCGAGGTATTACTGTATCTACTTTTAACATATATTTCTCATTCACATTCTAGTCATACAGGAGTCTGTCGAATTCCAGTTTAGGTACGTTCTTGCCACACTTCAATTCTCCTAGTTTCATACTAAGTTTACATATCGGTGGAAGGTAGGTGATCGCTCCCGCAGTTGGCACTTGAGTGTACTTTTTGCAGTGTATAACTACATTCCCGAGTGTCTTACTAATAGTTATATAGTCAATCTGGTTTTTCGTTTCTTCTCCTGGCCTTATCCATATCCGTATATATTCCGGGTATTTTAGAAACCACGCGTTGGCAACTAGTTGATCATTCACTGTGCCCCATTGGACACATTTTTCTTCGCGTTCATTACGAGTTTCTAGTCCGAATTTGCCAAATATTTTATCATCTCTAGGTCTCCCATGATGATTAGAATTTCTTGCGATTTGCACTGAGCCTTGGCCCTTGACACATTTCTCCACGTCTTGGTTTAATATCAGTTCCACTCTTCTCTCATTTTTCTCTACGCTTGCATATATGTTACTGACGAAATCCTCATTGATTGTTCTCATCCTGGGTATGACGATAAACTACATCCGCGTCCTGGGTAAGACGATAAACTACGTCCAGCTGCAAGGCCTCTGATCAGGAGGTTTTGAGGAGCGTGGAAACAACTCTTAATTGCTAGTGTTCCCAGGTCCACTCTGATCCGGGGTGGTAGCATCTGTTCGGGTCCCAGCCATGGGCAAATAGTTAACCACGAAACTGTGGTAAAAGCATTATGAAAGTATAAAAATAAGTTTTAATACCAGGAATACTTTAAAAAATTATTACCAACAACTAGCAGCATGGCCCGGCGTTGCCCGTCCTTGATTCAAAAATCGTACGACTCATACAGCAATCGCTATCACTTGACTTAAAATATTTTTGCCCTTCCTTGCCTTTAAAGGAGTGCTCTTTGCCGTACTGATGTTGCTACATGCCTTACTTCTTGCCTGTCTCACACTGCGATTTTTTTCTAAGCTCTATACTAAACATTAAATCTGTTACGAAAAAAGAACTAAACAAAATGAACAGAAAACGATCAGCTTTAAAAAAGGACTCGTAACTGGAAAAACCGAATGAAAAAAGCATGTTAACAACAAATACTTTTTCACACCCAACCCAATTCTGCGGAATCAGAATCAAGCGAATGAGCCAATTGGAGTAAAGTGACATGCAGATTTAAATTTTTCCCACTTGTAACGAATGCAGCTATTGATTTTTTTGCATGTTAGCAGGCTAGTTAACATTCGTGTCAGTCAGCTGTTGGCTCTCACGCTGGCCAATAGAATCTTCCTGCCTATTCGTGGCAGCCAGCTATAGGCTCTCACTCTGGCCAGTAGAAAATGGCTGCAAACTACATGAAAACTGCCGTAGAAGCAGGAAAAAATCGATTATTTCCGCTATCGATGGGAGTTGAGAAATGCAAAGTCCATCTTGACCTTTTGCACTAACTTGGAGCATGTGCATGTAAATTTTGGTGCAAATCCGTCGAAAATTGCGGCCGTGCATTCGTTACACACACACACACACACACACACACACACACACGCACACACATCCTGCCTTTTATAGATAGAGATAAATTTTTGAAGAAAAAAGACTATTACCAGCAATACATTTTTGAGAAAAAAAATAGCAACAATGTTTGAAAACAATAAATATTACTAGCAATACATTTTTGACGAAAAAATATTACCAGCAATACATTTTTGAAGGAAAAATATTACCAGAAATAGATTTTTGACAAAAAAATAAATAAAATATTACCAGCAATAAAAATTTTGTCGGCATTAAATAACCCATTGAGGTTGATATGCCGTAAAACAAACCAAACCAAACTCATTGATTGTCCACCTCGTTTCGCCTAAAATATTATTATTTAACCTGTTTATTTTCTGCTTTATATTTTCTAACGTCCACATTGATTTCGTATTCTGACATTCCATATCCTGAGATTATTTTTAGACAAAAAAATATTCTGGTCTAATTCTCCTGCGCAATCTATACATCAGAATTCTGATATGTTTTATTATCTGGCTCATTACGCTGATTGGTCGATAGATTTCACATTCATTTGCATCTGACAGTGCTATGGAAAAGATCTACTTAGGTCTCCCGGTATATGACGACGGTCGTATATTTCATTTATTATGTCTGTAATCTTTTCATTGCCGAAACCATCGAAAGTTGCGAACATCTCTATTTCGATTCCGTTTGTTAATGTTGCTTTGTTTCGGGTAGAATTTAGCCAGTGCTGATTTCTCTTTAGATTTAATATTTCTGGTCCTTTGATATTTCTGTGTAGTTTTGGTTGTTCTCTAACGTCCTGGGCGAGTTCTTCGATTTGTTCCATTTCTGATGTATTTTTCTTTCTCTAATATCAGTGTCTCGTACTTAGATTTTATGCATCCTGCTGATGAGCATGTCTTTTATGCTGTTAGTTCTTTTATTTTTATTCTTTTTATGCGATTCTTATTATTATATATTATACCAGGCACATTTCTGCACATTTTTCGTTGAGTCATTCCTCTTTAGCTCGCCTGAATTTGTTCCTAATTTCTTTGCGCATTGTCCTATATTCTGTGTCGTATCTTTACATTGTTTTTGTCTTAGATGAGAGATGAAGTTCTCGTCGCGATGAAAAGAAGACAAAAAACAATGCTGGAACAACCAAAAAATACACAAAAATATCGAAGGACCAGAAATATTCAATCAGAAGTGAAATCAGCACTGGCTAAATTGAAAAGAAATAAAACATCATGAACAGACGTTATTGTAATAGAAATGCTGGCAGCTTTAGACGGTTTCAGCATTGAAAAGATTACAAACATAATAAATGAAATATACGACAGTGGTGATATACCGTAAAAAATTAGTAGATTTTTTTTCATAGCACCATCTAAGAAGCCAGGATGAAAACGAATGTTAAATCCATCGGCCAGTCAGTGTAATATGCCATATAACGAAACGTATAAGAATACTTACGAATGGAGCGCGCAGCAGAATTAGACCAGAAATAGGACAAGAACAGTGCGGGTTTGTTAAAGACACTGGAACAAAGAATGCGATATTTATGCCCAGAATGATATCAGAAAGAGCAATATAAATGCGAAAAGATGTGTACCTATATTTTATAGATTATACAAAAGCATTTAATAAAGTATGTTACAAAGATCTGTTGCAACTACTAGGTAACCTTGACATATTTGGGAAGAATATTAGAATAATCCAGAAACTATACTGATAGCAAACTGCCTGGATACAGATTGAAAATGAATTCAGTAAATATGCAAAAATAGAAAGGGGTTTAAGACAAGGATGTGTCGTCTTACCGGACTTATTCAATTTATAGAGTGCGACGATTCTGAGAGAATTAAAAGTCCTACTAGGATTCATTATTGGCGGCTACAATCTTAACAATATGGACTATGCAGATGGCACACCGTTGATAGCAGACACAGAAAGGAAACTAAATGAACTCCAACAGAAGGTAATGAATGAAAGTTAGAAGAAAGGAGTAAACATCAATTGCAAGAAGACAGAATGCATGCTTGTTAGCAAAACGAACAGCCTAACATGCAAATTACAAACTGAAAATATAACAAGTATCGACAATCAATCAAGTACAACAATCTAAATATCTGGAAACTGCATCACTGAAATCCGTAGGCGCATTGGAATAACGAAAAATGCCTTCAAAAGCTAAGTAAAGTATTAAGAAACAGGACAATCTCATTAGAAACAATGAAAAGAGTACTTAAACATTATGTAATATTGGTCTTCCAAGATGGCTGTGAATGTTGGACAATCTCTTCACAGATTTAGAAAAGACTTGAAGCAACAGAAATCTGGTTCTACAGAAGGATACTGAGAATACCATGGACCGAAAATGTGAACAACGACGAAGTTTTAGAGAAAATGGAAACAAATGGGACACTTATAGTTAATATCAGAAAGAGACAGTTGAAATTTCTAGGGCACATAATGAGGAAAGGGGGTTTAGAAATTTTACAGGCCGGATAAATGCAAGAGGAACAGAAGAAAACAACGCATAACCTACCTAGGGAACCTAGGTAAATGGATGGTTGAACAAGGTTTAGGAGAGATAATGAAAATACAATGTTTATTAGGAGCTACAAAAGACAGGAAATTGTGGACAGCCATGATCCCCAACATTCTGAAGGGATACGGAACGAAGAAGAAGAAGAAGAAGAAGAAGAAGTGAAGGTGTCTTTTAGAATTACATTCAGATTAATATTGAGACATCAAATATAATAAAGAAATGAGTTATGCGAATAAAAATATTCTCTATTTTAAAGATTCAAAATTACTGATCTTCCAAGATAAGCTTCACATTTCATATTCATAAATTGACTAGACTCATAAATCGTCAATTTAACGTAAATGCTAATTTTCTAAAAGCAATTGCTCTCAATTTTTAAAACATCTTTTTTGTTTAAATGTAATTATTAGAATAATTTTTCTCTGATAAACATGAAAGAAAGAAGCCTCAAAAATTGAAAAATTCAATTTAACTCTCTAATTAACCTCATAAAATGCGGGGTCAATTATAAAAATCAAAATCAAAATCAGGTATCATAAATTTCTAAAATGTCCTGCTGCTATGTGTGTTCTCTTACTGAGGCGGAGTAATAATTTTTAGCACTATAGAAAAGAATATCTCGACATCCCAAATAGAGGAAATAAGTATGCTTGACCGATAAATATATATGGTCATATTGTGTTTTGTTTGGTCTGCTTTCTGAAATTATTTCCACTTTCGATATTTTCATCCTAGCAATTTTAATTTTTTATTGATTGATTTTTTTTATGGCTGATCAACTCTTTGGTTTATTTATTGCTGATACATATTTTGGATTGTCAGAATAATTCTTTTTTTTTTGCTAGAGAATATTGTATTAAGAATTTTTTCTGAGAATAACAATGATTTTTCTAGAGACATGTCCTACTATTGATCCCATAGCTGGAGGGATGAGATGGTTTCATACCTTTCTCATATGTATTTGCGCATAAGTGAATGTAACGATCCCGACTGGTTATGTTTTTTTGTTAATGTAATCAAGTATATTCTCTTGTTTTTATAAAGCGATTTAAAAATACATTTATTTCAAGTTATTAACATTATTATCATTGATTTTGCATCCTTATTATTTCTATTATAGAATATATACCAGAGCAATACACAAGAAAAGATTGCAGGTCTAATATATTTCCTATCAAAGTCGGATGCGGAGATTTTTATTACCAAATCATCCTTGTTATATATAATTCAACTAGGATTGTCACAATCAGTAAAGTGGAAATATATTAAGAGCCTTCAAGATGGGGTAAAGTTGCATCTGTATGAACATTCCTGCACTGTAGCAAAAAAAAAAAAAGACAGCAAAGTCTGGTGGTATCGTGAGGTACTGGTGGGGTGCACTAGGTTAGTGTCGATTATGCTTCAACCCCCAAAACTAAGTCTGATCCTGGGATCATCAGTTTGGTTAGAGGCATTGCTGCATTATTGAGCGAGAGAGAGCACCACGCCCAAAGAAGAAAATAAATAACTCTGTGGTACGAATATACGAAGGTCAATATCCCATCATAACACCTAGGCCGATGAAGATATACCAGGCACATGCGTCACAGCCAAATGTGTGCGATATAGTGATAGGTTTTGATAAAAAGAAGCACATAACCTTCCAAATGGGGCCCAGTTCGAAATAATTTCATGCCGGTTCACAGATTCCACTCAGATGATGTTCGATTACTTATTTCCCCAAGTATCTAGACGTGTCTCCCAAGTCGCCTTGGCTGTCTTGTATTTAAGAAATTAAAAAAAAATCCTTTCTTTGACTGGACATGATGCTGCTCAACTACTCCGCTCAAGGGTGAATATTTTCAGTATTGCCTCCATATCTGGTGTCGTGTTTCTACTAATTATTTTGATATGTTTGATAAATTCAAAGAAGAATCTGCAATGTTATCGGTCCCGGGTTAGCATCTCGGCCTCAGTCACTATCCAACCGCCGTAAACGTAGGTTCCCCTCGCTTTTTCTATAAATATTTTCATGGTGATTCTTCTGATGAGCTTTTCATCTTTAGTACGTTCTATGCTAACGGTTTCTTCTCTCACACTTTTTCTTGTGGAACTCTCTTCCGGCTTCTTGCTTCACAGTCAACTTTGATCTTTAAAAATGTAAATGCACTGTCAATTGTTATCTTCTGTTTTCTTAATTATTGGTTTCATCATTTTACAGTTGAAATGGCTAGATGCAACCGTAAGCTCTATGCTAACAGTTTCTTCTCTCACATTTTTCGCTTGTGGAATTCTCTTCTGGCTTGTTGCTTTCCAGTCAACTTTGATCTTCAAAAATTTAAATGCAATATCAATCGTTATCTTTTGTATTCTTAATTCTTGTTCTTTTTATCTTTAATAGTAGTTTTTCTCATATTCTCCAACACCAAGTAACCCGTTGCGTCCGAGTCGCTTTATTGCCTTGCTTGGAGTGAAATGATTAAAAGAAGAAAAAACAAACAAACAAAACAAAACAAAACAAAAAAAACACAATCGAAATCACTTCAATGGAAATTCTTATTTACTAAGTGCATTTTTCATTTTCTCCTCCATTTCACTGTCTTTATTATTCTTACTATTATTATTGCTACCGATGTTGTCTTTTTTGTTCTTTTTCTTCAACTCTCTTACTTAACGCTCATTATTATTATTATTATTATTATTATTATTATTATTATTATTATTATTATTATTATTGTTTCCTTTCATTTCTGTTGTATGCACATTTCCTTCCGTGTCCCAATCAGAGATCTAACGTCAGAAATGGTTTCATGACATTTTGCACTAATAACTTCTGTAAAAAACCAAAACCAAAAACCAAAAACAAACAAACAACAAAAAACCTCCCACCCCCAGATCACACACATTTGACATAAATAAAGCTCTTGGTAATATGTGAGTTGTACTTGTGAGTACAATTTTTGGTATTTCTTAAGGCAGGGGCTACAAGGGATCCCTTCAATGAGTCTATCGGCACTTTTTCCAATCAATGCGATGACTCCAACTACAACTGGAATTATTATTATTATTATTATTATTATTATTATTATTATTATTATTATTATTATTATTATTATTGTTGCCGGTGTTGTCTTCTTTCTACTGCTTTTTATTCGTCTCATCCACTTCACCGTCATTATTATTATTATTATTATTATTATTTCCTTTGATATCTGGCGTTTACACATTTCTTTCCGGGTCCAGCCCAGGGACCTAATGTTAGAAATGGCATCATGACACTTTCCACTGCAAAAAAAAAAAAAAAATTACATAGATAAAGTCCTTCGTAAAGTGTGGGCTGTACTTGTCAGAACAATTTTTTGTATCTCTTTGAGGCATGGACTTCCAGGGATCCCTTCAATCAGCCTACTGGAATCTTTTCCAACCAGTCCAAGGGCTCCAACTACAACAGGAACTGTTGATGTTCCCGTGTGCCACATTTTTGAGATTTCTATTTCAAGGTCCTTGTATTTTGACAGTTTTTCGAATATCTTCAAAGATACATTGCAGTCTGCAGGGACTGCCATATCAATAAGGAGGCACTTATTTTGTTTAATATGGTCTTTAATAACAATGTCTGGGCGGTTGTTGTTATTATTATTATTATTATTGCTGGTGATATTCCTTATTTCCTTCTGTTTTTTTCTTCGATGCCACTTCACCGTCATTATTATTACTTATTTTCTCTTCTTCCTTCTGCTTTTTCATCGCCTGTGCTAATTCACCATCATTATTATTGCTACTGATTTTCTCTTCTTTCTGCTGATTTTCATTCTTCTCTACCACTCGACTTTCATTATTATTATTATTATTATTATTATTATTATTATTATTATTATTATTATTATTATTATTATTTCTGATGATGTTATATTCTTCCTTTTAATTCTTTTCCTTTTACCTTACATCTTTATTAATATTATTTATTTATTTATGTTGTCGTCGCTGTTGTCGATGCCCTATTTTCCTTTCTGCCGCTAGTTTGGTAAGCTTTGGTGTCAAATCTGTCGCTAATTCTTGGCACCATTTTGTTATTCATTACTTCTTTCCGGATGTTTCTTTTTTTTTACCTTGCAAAGACGTTATTGTTTCCTCTTTGGAAATACTATCAGGAGAAAACGAAGTTACAGAAATGCTTTGTTTTATCCAGAAATGCTTTGTTTTATATACACAGCTTGATCAAATGACCTTCTTTTGAGGGCTGAGCGTGTTAGAAAGAACGTGTTCGTAAACACTTCCCTGTGCAGATACTGGGCTCTACTTTATCTGGCACAAGGTGACAGAAATTAGGGCACACAGGGAAGTTTGAACTCATTGCACTAGCTTGGAGTCTGAGAAAACCCTGAACTAGAACTCTAAAGGAAATATTGATTGATTTTGTTTAGCGGTATATCAACATCTATGGGTTATTCAATGCCGAAATCTAAATATTTTGAACTCAATTGTATGCTTTCAACTACAGATAAAATGTATTGTTGGCCATTTTTACTATAGATATGTATTCTTGTTCATTTTTTAAATATATATATATATATAAATATATTTTTATACTTTCATAGTGTTTTGTTTTTGTTTGGGGGTTCACTATTTGTCCATAGCTGGGACCCTAACAGGTGCTACCATCCCATGGGTCAGGGTGGATCTGGGAACAACAGCAATTAAGAGGTGATTTCATGCGCCTCAAAACCTTCAAACTCCCGATCAGAAGTCTTGATGCCGGATGTAGTTTATCGTCATACTCAGGACAACTCTAAAGGAAATGACTTACAGTACTTTACTAAGAGGGTTTTAATATGGTGCAGGGTTAGAACTGTGGGACACTCAATGAAGATCGAACTCACTACAATGGAAGTAGTCTGAGAGTTTTGTTTGCTAGCCATTGTGCCAAGAGGAGGTGCCGGGTATATATTTGATAAGCGGATTTTTTTCTGATTTACCATAATAAAATGATTTAAATTATCCTTTTTGATTGTTTAGTCTTTGTTTAAAAATTTACTTTTTCGCTTGAATGCTGAACAATCTCCAAAGATGAAGAAGAGAGTTGGAGCAATAGAAATGTTATTCTACAGTAGGATGCTGAGAATACCATGGACTGAACATGTGAGCAACGACGAAGCGACACTTGAAATTTTTAGGGCACATAATGAGGAAAAAGGGCTTGGAAAATGTGACACTCGCAGAATATATATATATATATATATATATATATATATATATATATATATACAGAAAAAGCGACGCGTAACCTATCTAACGAGCTTCAGTAAATGGATGGCAGAACGGGGTTTAAGAGTCATAAAAAAAGACAAAATTACCTAAAGCTACAAAAGACAGGAAGTTGTGGTGAGCCATGATCGCCAACGTTCTGAAGGGGCATGACACATAGAAGCTGAAAATCAAATGTGATTTTGTAGCGAGAAAATATCCAGGATTTATCTTTGTAAAAACAAAATTCAAAATTTTACTAGCTAGAAAAATATGCTATTATGGAGATTAAGAAAGTTTCTATTGTAAGCGAATAAATGAATGAATCACACTTTAAAACAGACATTAATATATATACAAGTATAAACTGGTGGTATGCATAAATTGTTGTACACACTCAAACATATGTACATATACACACAGACGGATATACAGTGTGCGATGGGTAATTGCCGCCATTTTAAATTTTTAATTACGCACATGCGCGTTGTTTGTTTTTGATTTTGTTGACTGCACGGTACTGTAGGATCAGTTGTACACTGTCTGTGAGAAAATGAACACCCTGACGCAATTCACTCCGCCAAAAATTTGAAAATGGCATGCTGTACTACTTGGCATTCGCAACGGGAGCTCCAATACGAACATTTCAGAGTGTTTGGGTGTCAATCTGAGGACAGTGCAGAGGATTCGGAAAGAGTTGGATGTGTCTAATGGAGATACAGGTGAAGGCTAAACCAGAGGAATACAGGTGAAGGCTAAAAGCAGTCATGAGAGAGAGAGAGTGTGAATGAGAGAGAGAGAGAGAGAAGGAAAGAGAGAGAGAGAAGGAAAGAGAGAGAGAGAGAGAGAGAGAGAGAGAGAGAGAGAGAGAGAGAGAGAGGAAAAATGAAAGAAAGCTAGAGAAAATATTATTTTTTAATTTTTACGAAGACTCTTTTCAGTGCAAAATAAAGATGACATTTACAAACGAAAAATAAACTTTCTGTCGAGTGGGCGGAAACGGATGCCCAGTTCATGAACGGAAGTCGGGTCGTTGTGTACAGAAATTTGAGAAAAGTCGGCACAAAGAAAAAAATATTCTTTAACCGTAGTTTTTTTTTGTTTTAAATTTTTGAAAACATCTGATTTTTACAAAAATTTAACTAGTCACTATTGAGGAATTGTACTAAAATATTTAAACAAAAAAATAAATGACCTCTCATCTGTCCGTGCTGACAAATCGAGGTTAATATCGACTTACATTTATCGTAAGGTAACGTTTTCGTTAGACCTTACTAATAAAATCAAGAGACATAATCACTCAGGCGTAACATTACTATTTATTTCACTCCCAGACTTGATCAATAATCGTTTTTTTTCCTCAGGCATGCACACCACAGGCATAGCTTGGTGGATCACTTGTTCATCTATCGGGTCAGTCACTGACATTCTGTGAAAGAGAGATCTTCACTCCTAGCCAAAGGAGGTAATCTCTCATGTCAACCCTATCTGGTGTGACATTGAGTGCAAAGTCTATTCATGTAATATATCCGGTGAGTCACATGCTACACTACCTCCGAAAGATTTAACTGTAATTACATGGGTAAATATAGATACCCATATTTGAGTAGACTCTCCATTTTATTTTAAGTGGTATTTATTTTGCCTGCCGGCAAGCACGCTCGATAATAAATAAAATGTACTCTTCGGCAGGATTCGAACTTGCATCCACATTTGCGTGTCCTCGGCACAGGTGCGCTTCCTGTCGGAGGGTACACTTTGGTTAATAAGTTTTCTCGTGTGTGCAGACCAGTAGGCGAAATAAATACTCGTCTATATGTCTGAGATGAGGTGGTAAAAATATTTACATCATTCGGACTGTTGTCTTCATCGTTATTACCATATTCATGACATTTCGACCGTTGTATGCTCCGACCTTCTTCAAGTAATATACCTTGGAATATCGAACTGAAACCTTTACTTAGTCCACGGGGTAGATTGTTCTAATTCCACTGGCCAGAGACACTAGGTTTTGTAAACCTAAAAAAAAAAATAAATAAATAAAATAAAATAAAATAGCCCAGTGGATAAAAGTGCCGGTTGAGTAATCCAAAAAGTGACTTCACCCAAAGAGTTTTGAGTTCAATACCTGGCCATAGCAGAGGGAACAAAATCTTGGAGAGTTGAGTTACTGAAGGGAATTAACGGAAACCAAGATATCCCCAAAATGCAAGACACGTGGAATTAGAACAATATTACCAAGTGGACTAAATGAAGGGTTCGGTTCGAAATTACAACGTATATCAGCTGAAGAAGGTAGGAACGTACAATGACCGAAACGTTAGAAATAAATACTGTTTAAAATAAAGCGGAACGTCTATTAAAATACGGATATCCACTAAAAATAACGTTTGAAGTAATAAAACTATATTAGATTAAAAAACAAAATCGATTAATTCTTTAGAATATTATACATAAACTTTAAATATCAGATAAATGGTGGTTAATTGAATGACAACACAGATGAGATCCTCTGTGACGAGTTTCGTATGGTTAAAGTCCAGTAGCATTGAGCCCGGTCATTACTTCTCAGAGGAATCTACGGGACTTGAGTGAATAAGTGGTGAGGAATTTCATTCTTCAAAATGATTTCTTCAGACTAAATAATTACTTTATATGGGATCTATCTATCTATCTATCTATCTATCTATCTATCTATCTATCTATCTATCTCTTTTTTTCTCTCTTTCTGTCTTTATATATATATATTCTTGCAGATATACCACGTGGTGCAGAGCCACAGTTTTAGTAGCTAAGTGTTACTGCTGTGGTCTCTCTAACAATTTGGTTTCCACAGGTTGGAATTGCTAGCCATACACCAACCTGTTTTTTTTTATAGTTGTCCTTCTTCGAGACTGGTTATCAAAGCTAAAGGGCAAGTTGGTTTTGTTAGTAGCAGTTATTAATAAAAAGAGTGAGAGAAGCATTGCAGAGACTTAATAAAGAAAATGTCTTTTCCAGCGGGTTTCGAAACTGTGTTCATGTGTATACGTGGTTTCTCCAATAAAGCGGGTAGCAAATCCGTACACTGTCGGAAAGCGCATTTTCTTTATGAAGTCTCTTCAATGCACATACCGGTAGACCTAATTTACAATATTAAAAACAATTCATACATATATATATATATATATATATATATATATATATATATATATATATATATATATATATATATATATATATATATATGCACACATTCACATGAAAACATTGATTGCCATAATAAAATTTGATATGGTGTCTGTATACACACACGCGCGTATATATATATATATATATATATATATATATATATATATATATATATATGTATATATATATATGTATATATATATATGTATATGTATATATATATATGTATATATATGTATATATATATATATATATATATATATATATATATATATGTATATATATATATATATATATATATATATGTATATATATATATATATATATATATATATATATATATATATATATATCCTCTAAAGAGTAGACGAAGTAATTCCTGGAGGGTCCGTTTACGAAACTCCGGAGTCGGGATGTGAAGGTAACATCAATCAGCTAAGTAACAAACATTTTACGTGTATTATATATATATATATATATATATATATATATATATATATATATATATATATATATATATATTACTTATCTATTTATTTATAATTGAAAGTTATTCCATGTATATCAAGATATTATATATATATATATATATATATATGAAGCTATTTCCATATTTTTATCAACGTGTTTTTCTGATAAATGAGAAAGATATGAATATTGACAATAACATAAAATGCTGTCAGTATTCATGATAGTAATACACAGAAACTTTGTGAAAATAACGCCAGGTAATTTCATCCAGAATAATGACAATCGAAGACTGCGATACAAACAGCAAAGGAAAAAAAATGCAAATAAACAAAACAAATCAATGAAATTACTGAAAGCGACAAACACGTTTATCTCTCACCTCTGAGATTTTCAACAGGTGAATCATATGACACGTTCTGTTCTCTTAGTCGAACAAACACAGTGGGTTTCGGCAAGAACAAAACAGAGGGTAATGTCATTTCTTTGTAAATCTGGCAAACATAATTACTTCGTTTGGTTTTTGTTTTTTTTCCATGTTCTTTATTTCCTCTTCATGGGCTTCTTGTTTCTTACATTCAGCAACTAAAAAGTATGTCGGTATGTATGCATGCATTGATGGATAGATGGATGTTTAAATATCCTAAGATTAATTATTTTGAAAAAAAATTGACAGTGCGAAGCCATTTTACCCGAGATTCGTTGTTATATTCTCTTGAAACAAGATAAATAGGTTATATATATATATATATATATATATATATATATATATATATATATATATATATATATATATATAAGAATCAGAATAGAGGATTTCAGATTAGAAAAACGTATTAGTTTTCCGTCAGATATCTTTTCTATTTTATTAGGCTTTTCCCGGTTGATTTGCGCAAAGATGCCGCGAAAATGTTTGGCTCCTTCAGTCACCCCTGAAAACATCTAACGCCTTTTGCCATGCTTTATCTTTCCATGACTCAGATTAGACCGACAATCGTGTATCACAGTTATATCTGGTCTGGAGCTACTCGGTTTCCATCCTTGACACAGTTCAAAAGCGTTTACGCATCCTTGTGGATGCAAAATTATGTCCCCCCCCCCGCCACGCAGCTTTCTTTATAAAATCACTTCACCCCAAGAAAAGCGATAATGCCACTAAGACGCAAAGGTCCACTGGGAGTGAGAGAGAATGAGAAGACTTTAGAAGGAACATGATCCCAATCTTAAGCAGGTAACGAAGGATAAACCTCTACTCCTGTTCAAAAGTTTTCCACAGACACAAAGTTGCGAAACTATCTCCGTTCTTTCGCTAATTCCATCCCAAATATTCAAACGATCACCATTTTTGAGTGACATCATTTAAAACCTTTACGGCTAAAACCAGCCTTGCGACACCCACCGGGTTGAATCGTCCGCATTCCCACCGTATTCCACTGGTAAGAGGAAAGTTCTATTCAGACAGCTTCTTCCCATGAACTACTCGGTGGAATGGACTTCATCGTGGGTACTTCTCTGAACTCTACAATCTTAAACTTTTCGTGTTAAAAGTCTATTATTATATATCCTATATGTTCTCATAATATTTACTTTCTAATTCCTGTTCTGTCGTTAATATCACGCCTTGAGTGCCTCTAGAAACCTGTATCGGGTGAATATAAGTAAGAAAAAAAAGCAACAACTCTTATTTGACGCAAACTTGATTTCTGTTAAGAAATATTCGAATTCGACAAGAAAAAACCGAATACACACTACTTGTAACGGTCTGCAATATGGGCTTATTAACCATCATTCTACGTCATAGAAAGACTCTATAGCACAGAGCTGCCAAAGTTGGATATCATGTAAGTATAAGACTCATTACTGTCAGACTAGTATTGTAGCTTTTAATGTACAACAGATAAAGTAAAACAATAGCACTGACTGTCAAAAGAATACTTTAATTCAGCACGTCATCAGTATAAAAAATGTTTGCAGGAGCAACTGCCTATGTTAAAAACAAACGAAAGAGTACTGAACTACTATGCAATACCAATCCTTCTAGATGACAGTAAATGTTGGAAAATTTCCTCACAGATTAAGAAGAGATGCGAAGCAAAGGAGTTTGGGATCTACAGAAGGATATTGAGAATACCATGACCGGGGCATGTAAGCAAGGAGAAAGTTTTAAGAAAAATGGAAACGAAAAGGACAATTATACTTAAAATCAGAAAGAAACAGTTAAAATTTCTTTGATGCATAATGCGGGAAGTAGGTTTGGAGAATATGACACTCACAATAGATACTGAAGGAAATAGGAAAAGACGAAAGCATCAATCTACTTGACGAGCTCATGTAAATGGATGGCAGGACAGGGAGTACGGAGGATAGTAAAATACAAATATTGCCAATATATATGTCCTGGGTATGACGGTAAACTACATCCGGCAGCAAGTTTTCTCATCGGGAGATTGGAGGATTTGAGGAGCATGGATTCACCTTTTAATTGCTGTTGTTCCCAGGTCCACCATGACCCTGGGCGGTAGCACCTGTTAGGGTCCCAGATATGGGAAAATAGTGTCTACCAGGGCTGACCAAGCTCTTTAGTGTTATAGAACACGATTGGTCTAGGAGATGGAAAACTCTTACACGGAAAGCCTGAGGTATATTGTCTGCTTCGTCTATGGCATTTATTTGCACCGACTAGGTGTATCAATAGTTCCGAAAAGTGTGGATGGTTCTGCACAAGCCATCATCACTTTAATGAAATCACTTGTGTGGGTTTTCTGGCGGTTTACCTTGATTCGTTCTTATACACACAGATTCACTTGCAAGTCCCACTGGCGAGAGAGTGAAGACGACGGGGTCAGGTAAAGGATATTACTGGAAGGCTCTAGCTGGAGCTCTACACAGTGGCAGACCGATAGGTGATGGCCGTTCTTTTACAAATCCATGAGCAATTGTGATGTTCGTGTCCTCCATCGGTAACAAAGCAGCCCTATTTAAGATTGCACTACTTTCGCTATTATGGGGAGGGGCGATAAAAGGAGCCCTAAACATTGCTTGCTCACACAGTGACTTAGCAGCTAGCTGCAGCTGTCTAGTTATCCAATAAAGCAGTCGAAACAGCAAGGAATATCAGAATAAATATGAGAAGAATTTCCATTTTGGATCTTGGAATGTCCGCACTCTTCAGGACAATGATTCTGCACCAGAGCGTAAAACAGCTCTTGTTTCTCTCGAGTTAAAGAAATATAACATCGACATAGCGGCCATTAGTGAAACACGTCTGGCTGGTAATTCTCAGCTTAGAGAAGAAAAAGGCGGATACGTATTTTTATGGGATGGTAAGACTGAGAAAGAGCCACGCCAGTCTGGTGTTGGCTTTGCCATCAAGTCAGACCTTGCTAGCTCACTGCCTTCCTTACCTAAAGGTGTATCTGATCGCATAATGGAATTAACCCTCAACCTGGAGTGCAACACCGGTGTGACGATGGTTACCTGCTACGCGCCAAACTTAGGTTGTTCAGATGAAGAAAAAGATGATTTTTACAATCTTATTCGGGATGTTATCTCCAAAGTCCAACATAAGGATAAATTAGTGCTTACAGGTGATTTCAATGCTCGTGTTGGCAATGATTATCATTCTTGGAAGGGCGTTTTAGGTCGCCATGGTATTGGTCATGTGAATTCTAATGGATTACGCCTTCTCATTATCTGCAAGGAATTTGACCTTAGTATCACTAATACCTTCTACCAGCAACCCAACTGTCGTAAGACCACGTGGATGCATCCTCGTTCGAAAGACTGGCATCTGATCGACTACGTTATCACCAAAAGACGGAACATAAAAGATTTTAAGATAACGCGTTCATTCCACACAACATGCTATCTGTCAGATCACGCTCTACTTCGATGTAAAGCTACACTGCATCTGCAAAAGCGAAGGATTATAAAATCTACAGTGCCCAAGCGCATTAACGTACTGCCTCTTAACTCGACTGAAACGAAAATTGAACTCTTTGACAAACTTGATGCTGCACTTGATTCTGTAAATATTACCAATGATATCGAATCATCTTGGAAGGCTCTGCGTAATGCAACATATTCTACATCCTTGGAGGTTCTCGGCCTTCCATATCGTAAACATCAAGACTGGTTTGATGACAATAATACAGAAGTTCAGCAGCTTATAGATCAATTGCACTCTTCTAATAAAGCATGGATTGAGGACAAGAACGCGTCCGATAAGAAGATCGCTTACAAGAAATTCAAAAATCAGGTTCAACGAGCTCTCAGAGCCATGAAAAAGCATTGGTGGTCTGAAAAGGCCACTGAACTCCAAGAATCTTCAGATAGAAAGGATCTAAAGGCTTTCTATGCTGTCCTCAAGAGCATTTTCGGCCCTCAGAAAAGTGGTGTTGCTTCTATATCCACAGCAGATGGTGAAACTCCCTTGACGGTGAAGTCAGACATTTTAAATCGCTGGAAAGAGCATTTCGAAACTGTGTTAAACATCACTTCCGTTACTGATGAGGAAGCCATCACATCAATTGAGCAAAATCCTGAAATTCCGGAGTTGTCTTTGAACCTACTTATCAAGAGGTAATTGAATCTATCAAGCAAATCTCACCTGGAAAATCTTCTAAGGATCCTATTCCACCCGCAGTGTATAAGCATGGTAGCCAAAAGTTGGTAAAAAAGTTACATCTCCTTTTCGTGGAGATATGGAAGGCAGGCTGTGTCCCACAGGATTATGAAGACGCCTCTATCAAACACCTCTACAAAAACAAGGGTTCCAGGTGTGTCTGTGATAATCATCGGGGAATATCACTACTTTCAATTGCAGGCAAAATCCTAGCGAGACTGATTCTAAACAGAATCATTATACACCTTGTTGACGACATCAGTCCTGAATCGCAGTGTGGTTTTCGGTCGGGTCGTGGCACCATTGACATGATATTTTCTCTTCGTCAAGTTGCAGAGAAGGTTCGCGAGAAAAAAACAGGAGTTGTACATGGTGTTTGTGTACTTGACGAAGGCCTTTGACACTGTGAATCCAGAGGCTCTTTGGCAAGGCTTGAGGAAACTCGGCATCCCTGAAATCATGCTAAAGGTCATCATCTCCATAGAAAGAATGATGCAGCTACTGCCAAAACTATTGTCGCTGCTTAGACTGGCAGTAGAACACAACATTGAGTTTTACCTTGTTTTTAATCCCTCTTTGAACATTGGGGACAGGCGCTACACGATCACAAACAAAAAACTGTACCAAATAACAGAAAACACATCACTTGAGGACTACCAACGGCAGTAACAACTAAGATGGATAGGACATGCAACCCGAAGAGAAAATAATGACATAATCAAGATGTTGACTTTCCACACCACTCGAAACAGAATGTTCAGAAGGAAAACCCCATCAACAATAGAAAGAGCGATAAAAACGACTGCAGTTGAGAAAGTTGCTTTCCTAAAAATTGTTTTAAGAGAAAGATTTTTTGAATTGCAAACGAAAGACAATACTGGCTGCCCAGTCAATGAATGTGAAATGTTTCCTTGTAGGGAAAAGGCTAATATTACCATTACCATTATCGTTAGTACAAAGACATATTAAGTCAAGAACTTTCATTTTCCACTAAAATAAATCACATTATATTGTCTTCGCATATCCGAATTAACAGTCTCACATCATCTTTACCTTGACGAATCGACCATAGTGAAATTCGAACCCGGTTCTCATGGGTAGAACGCTAGTTTTTAGTTTTTTGATGCAATCTGATTTTAAAATAGTTAACGTTATAAAAAATAATGACTTTTAAAGAAAATTTGATTTCTGAAAAATAAATCCAGTTCAACGTCAATTCTCTAGAAGAGTGGATACAATTCCATAAAACTCAGTACGTGAGGGTGATGTATGTAGCGGATAGCGGCTCGCTGTGAGAAATACGCGAGCTGAGTTCGAATTCCAGTCAAGTTCGTTATATTCACTTCCGTGCAAATACTCTGTGAAAAAGTATGAATCCATCTCATCTCCCAGCTATGGGTTAGATAGTAGGTCTTGTATCTGGAAAAATCGTTGTTATTCTCAGTAAAATAAATTGTTCATGTAATATTTATTCGTCCCCTCCCCACAAAAGAATTATTCTTACAGTTCAAGATATACTTTTGCTTCAAATAACCCACTGAGTATTGTTAAGCTGTAAAAAAACAAACCAATCAATTAATTCATGAAATTCAGAGAAGAGATATTCAAGAAGGAATTGAACAAATTTAATTATTATTATTAATAATAATAATAGCAATAGTAGTATTAGTATTATTAGTAGTATTAATAATAATGATGATACTGATGGTGATGTATCTCTTCATATCAAACATTTTATCTACAATGACTGCTTACCTTAAATACGTCATCTTCGCGGAACAGAATTCCGTATGAAAGCATCATTAACCTAGTTCCCTTAGTTGCCTCGGATTTCCGAAAATGGATAATCCTCTGGGATTATTGCACACACCAATAGAAAAATGCTTATAGTTTTACAGTTATGTAAAATATTGTCTTACTGCTGACAAAAATAACATAACAGGTAATTAAACTTGAACTGAAGATATAATTATTCATTGAAATGAAAATTGCAATAAATTTGTTGCATAAAAATGTGTTGTAGGTGAAATACAACAATAGAGAAAAGTTTTATTCATCAAAAATAACCACAATATATTTGCATGTATATAGAGATATTACATTAGCTAAATTAATAATTACAAGACTGAAATAATAATAATAATAATAATAATAATAATAATAATAATAATAATATATATATATATATATATATATATATATATATATATATATATATATATATATATATATATATATATATTATTAATTAAAGAATATCAAACACTTAAAATCCCATAGGAAATATTTTTTATTATGATATTCTTTAATTAATAATAATATTCTCTGTCTTTTGACATAGAGCTCTTCCACGATGTATATATTCTCCTGGAAATTCCATGCGGATTACCATATTGTATCTTTACTACATATATATAATTTTGTATATGGGCAGCAATGCCTCTTTTACATCTTATTTAAATACACATGGAGATCTACCAGATTCTATCCGTAACATACTTGTTGATAATACAAATAAAATAGCATCATCCACATACACAAAAAGGCTATAAATTATGGAAGCATTATTAATAAAAACAGAAAAAGCCAACACTCGATAATATCGACTATGAACACGGCGACAATGTGTTGACTGTTTGGAAAATAAAACATTCCTATAACTCTAGATACGTACGTAAAGCAATCCACATATTCAGTTAAAAGTAAAATAAAATGCATCCATGGTAATGGCTAAAACTATAGCCTAAAGCGCTTGGAAATCATTCTGACAATTTTTCTATATTTTATGTCATGAGAAGAAAAAATATATACGAACACATGCGAAATTATATGAAAAACTCAACCACAGTAATATATATATATATATATATATATATATATATATATATATATATATATATATATCCAGGTTACATGAGAACGAATTGAGTACAATTCCAATTTCAACGTTCGTAAGATTTATTTAAAAGAGGGCTCAATACAAAGTAGAGCAATATTATTTACTTTAGGATATTAAACTGAAAACATCTCAAAATCGCTACACAATTGCAGTCGTGTTTCGATGCGTATCAGTGCACCTCATCAGACACAAATTGGCATTATATATATATATATATATATATATATATATATATATATATATATATATGCAAAAAATATAAATCATGAGAATTTTGTTAGTCTGGTACAGTGACAGGGCCCTCAGAAGAAGAGGACATGACGTCTGCCTCCAACAACAGTTGAGCTACAACAGCGCTACACCACGTGCTATACTGAGCCAGGAGAATTGTCGGAGGGAGTAAAAGAGATGTTGCCAATTAATACAAGTACTTTTGTTGAGTCTTGTACTCATTGTTGAATCTCGCCTATTGCATGGAATAATAATGCAACACAAAATGTACTTAGAACAAGAATGTATTATAACAAGAAAGTGTACACAATAAATACATATAGTATTTCTGGGAAGACGTTCCTGGAGAATGTGTTGACTAGTCGCAGTCGATCAGAGTCTCTAGTTGGATCTCGTGATTCCTCCCCCCGTCTTCCGGTACCAACCATTATTTATATAGTTGGTAGTCACCTATGCAGATTAGGTGGATCCTACACAACAACTTTAAACATTTTGGTATAAAAAAATACACCATGTGACTAACACAGAGTTAAGTAAAACATATGAATTGCTTGTTTTGTCGGTTGAACTTGGTTTTCTGAAACCCCTGGGTCGTGAGTCAAGAGCTTATAATCCACGCAATAAGTGTTTTTTTCAGGTTTATGTCAACCAAATTAAAGGTATTTATTTTGCAGTGGATACACCTGCTTCTTGAAGTACCTTCCCTTTTTTGTTTCTCATTTAACTCGTATCATTCTTTCGTGTCTTCTTTGATATATATTTTGCCTATCATTATGTTTCGCGAGTTTTGAATTTTCAATTATGTTTCCTTCGTCTTTTTATAATGTTTACATTGTCTGTGTTGGTACATTTAGAGGTGCAGACACCCTAGAGTAGAGAACAAAGCCGAATATCCGAGTCAGGTGTGAACGCTTGTATCGTAAAATCACACTGATGAAGGCTTTGTCGGCTGCGCAGCTGTTGTTTTCGAAGCAGCACCTGTGTGATATGAAATATAGTCAAAAGAAGCAGAAGAATAATAAATAAAAAAAGAAATTTCTTGAAACTCCAAACGAGGTTTGTTAAGGTGATCAAATTTCTCTCTCTCTCTCTCTCTGTATATATATATATATATATATATATATATATATATATATATATATATATATATATATATATATATATATGTAATGAAATGGACTAAGTCCGACAATTATTTTAATATATTTAATATATTTATTGTTTATACGTTATTTTTAATAGATACAAATGTTTAAGTAAATGCTCTGTATAAATAAACAGTATCAACAACATTTACAGGCCTGAATTTTCTATTAATATATGACGTCGTTTGTTTACGTTATGATACGCTTCGAGCATCCGAGAAAAATCATAGGTGATTTGTTGTTTAAAAGCAGTAATTCAACCTCTGTAGCTAAATGGTAGAGCTCGTCAAGCTATATGACGGTTGCGTGTAGGATTCAGGTTCGATTCCTGTCAGAATACACATATTTTCTATGAAATTTCTCGGATATTCAGGTCGGTTAATATTGTTTATTATAAACAGAGCATTTACTTAAATATTTGTATCTATAAAAATTACGTATAAACAATATATATATATATATATATATATATATATATATATATATATATATATATATATATATATATATATATATATATATATATATATATATAGGACAATGGTATATCAAGAAAAGTTTCGGTGGAAAGATATATAACAAAGCGGAAAAAAGTTTTCGTGTGACTTCATAAGACTAGGTTTGTTTCCATTCATGCGACTACAGATGCTCACAAATGAGAGACGCTAGGAATTTTAAATTTAGAAACTTTTTTGTCTTATCTGCTTTGGGTATTAATTTCGCCAATTTCATTTAGAGTATTTTTCTTTTTAGCACCCATCATCTTTGTAATTAAATATCCCACACTCCGGTAACAGAAGATCTGCCAATAACGGTGAAACATTGTAAGGACCTGGACGCAAATTTACTGTGGATGAAATAGCGCTTAAAGGACTTTCTATATAATTTCGTCTTTGTGAATTATTTCCTATTTTAATTAGAGTAGCATTTTAGGTCAAAATGGTGGTAAGCCACGTTACGGTGAGCAACTAATGCGTTTAATGTGTTGTTTTTTAAAAAAAATATCTCTTTCGTGTTCATGTAATCTTTTATTTGAACTTCTTGAGGTTTCTTGAGGTTTCTCCAATATATTCTTTCTGGCATTCCTTGCGGGTGACAGAGTAAATTCCTCCTTCAAGTTTTGGCTCGCTTTTTTGATTTGTATTGATTAATCATTTACTGCTTTAGAATGGAGTTGTGACAAATTTTATGTTGAGTTTAAATAAATTCTTTTCGATTGTAACAGTGATAGTTTGGTTTGTTCTGTTTTACGGCATATCAACCTCAATGGGGTATTTAATGCCAACAAAATTTTTGTTGCTGGTAATATTTTTTTTCAAAAATCTATTTCTGGTAATATTTTTTCTTCAAAAATGTATCACTGGTAATAATTTTTTACAAAGTATTTCTGGTATTAAACCTATTATTACACTTTCATAGTATTTTGACACCAGTTTAGGAGTTAACTATTTGCCCATTGCTGGGAGCATAATATGTGATATCACGCCGGGTCAGGGTTGACCTGGGAACAGTAGCAATTAAGAGGTGCCTCCATGATCTTTGTTGAAACTTGACTAATGTATGGAATAATAATGCAACACAAAATGTACTTAGAACAAAATGTATTGAAACAAGAAAGTGTACACAATATTTACATATAGTCTTTTGTATATTCCTGGGAAGACCGTTCCTGGAGAATGTGTTGACTAAGTCGCAGTCGGGCAGAGTCTCTAGTTGAATCTCTTGATTCGCCTCTCATGTCTTCCCGGTACCAACCATATTTATATAGTCGGTACTCCACTATGCAAATTAGGTGGATCCTACCACAACAATTTTCAAACCCTCCTGAACAGAGGCCTTACTGTCGGATGTAGTTTAACATCATACCCAGGACGGGTAATAGTGATAGAGTTTATATATATATATATATATATATATATATATATATATATATATTGTATTCAAACATACATTGTTAAATATATCAGACAACGAATGTCTATTATATTTGATCATAAGCCGTTCTAAGCTTCGCATAAAAATATCGAAATGTTGGACAGTTTTTGTCCTTATTTTCTCTCGAAACTAAAGCTACTATACGAAGCTTAGAACGGCTCATGATCAAACATAATCGACATTCGTTGTCTGTTATATTTAACAATATATATATATATATATATATATATATATATATATATATATATATATATATATATATATGTGTGTGTGTGTGTGTGTGTTTTGGGCAGCATATCTACATTCAAGCATGTTTGCTTGAATAATCTGAACATATAAGATATTTAATACCACTCAAAACCTTACATTTACCTAAGATATATAGATGATATTCTTCTCTTACTTAAAACAGATGAAATACATGCACCTCAAAAACACTTCCAAAATCTCCGTTCTTAACTTCACATATGAACTTAACAATAACAATAAATTCCTTTTCTTGATATATTAATAGATACCATTAACAATACATTTACTACCGCCTCATATAAAAAACTAGCATAAACTCTCAACTATAAAAGGGAATGTCCCCACTATTACAAAACAGCTATTATACAAAATTTAATAAACCGTTCAAAAGTTGTTAACTCTTCGAAAAAAATTTTTTCTACACTGAATTAAAAAAACAGCAAAAAAAAAAACAAACTCTCATTAATAATAACTTTCCTAATTACATTTTTGAGGAACAAATGAGCTATTAGAAATACATACATAAATCAAAAAGAATATATTTCCTTAAATAACCCTAATCATATCAACCTAATATACGGCAATCAAAAACACTCTAACTATAAACAAAATTTAAAAAAAACTAAAAATCCATAAGTACTAATATGTCCTCGTCTGATATCAGTAAAATATAAAATTAATTATATACTATACTAAATTTAATACAATCAACTTAATCATCCGCAGTAACTCTTCGCCGTCAACTAAAATTTTGTAAAAGACCAACATTGTATGTCAATTTAAATTTCCTTTGGGTGATTGACAAAAAAGTAAATATATTTGTTGGTTTCACGACAACAACATTATCAAGGAGGCTTACATTATCAGTTGATAATTATCAGTTCATAATTATAACAGTGCGCATTTAATGCCCATTTATAACAAAATTCACAGCTATCAATTATATTAATTTTTGTCTTAGCAATTCACCCCTGAAGATGATCTTAGATTAGATTAAAAGTACTTTGGAAAATAAAAGAAATGAAAAAAGTACGGCGCCTTCCGTAATGAATTTAATATCAGCTTTAAGAAAATGATCCTAGAATTGAAGAGGATTAAAGTAAAAATGACTAGATATGATTTTTATATACATATATTGTGTATATTTTGGCAGCACATTTTCATTCAAACAGGTTTTGTAAATAATTTGGACATATCATGTCAATTAGTTTTCATTGTGATCCTTTCAAGTTCACAGATTCATTTTTTGGTGGACTTAGAAAACTTGAGTAAGAAAAATACCAAATTTTTCTTTGGAATAGTTTTCATTCTCCCAAGTACTTTCAGTCTTATCTGAGATAATATTCAGGAAGTTAAGTTTTCTGTGAGTTTGTTCTCTTTCTAGCTGAATAACTGAAAAGTCTTTTCAGTGATTCTTATGACAAATGGTGTTAAGGTAGCTAAACGTCCTATCGGAAAACCTGGACAAAGGAAACTCAATAGTTTATTTTTTTGTTTGTTTTACATATTAAACATTTTTTGAGGTGGACACTTATCTCATGCTGTTAACGATTTTCACAATTTTGCTGTTAAACCTGATACACACACACACATACATATATATATATATATATATATATATATATATATATATATATATATATAGTGTAACCCGGGTATAAGAGACCCGGATATAAGAGAAACCCGAATATAAGAGAGATTTTATCTGGTCCCAAATTAGAGCCTGTGTTAATGTATATATAATAGACCAAACCAGGATATAAGATAAACCCGGATATAAGAGACTTCTTCTCCGGTCCCGACAACTCTCTTATATCCGGGTTACACTATATATATATATATATATATATATATATATATGTATAAGGGGCTGCAAAAGTAAATATACAATAAGTAAGTATTTTACCAGTATTATAATTTAATACTAAAATTCATTTCAGTCATTAAAATTATTTTTAATATTTTTATTTTCATAATTTTTAATTTCAAATACATTTTTTAAATTTATTTTTTTAATAAATAATAATAATAAGTGATTTGTAGATAAAGCGATGGTTGGTAATTTAACGGACTAGGAGTACGAATTGATTTTGAAACAATACTTGAAGAGATTATTATTGATGTGTTTTGTATAATCAATTCAATATGTTTATGTTTTTCATTACTGTATTCCTCTTTTTCGCTCCACTGACATCTCATTTTAACATATATATTTACCAAAGTTACACAAAAATGTCTTCAAATACTAAAGAGTAAATTTATTCAATAAAATAGCCATTGGCTTCAACCACGTCCTCCAGGCGACTTCGGAATCTCTTGCAACTCTTATGGACCATCTTCTTGTTTAAGTTGGTGAACGCTGCCATAATCCTTGCCTTAAGTTCATCTTTGATATTACAAGCAGTTTTGTTGGTCTCTCGCTCAACTATTCCCCACACACAATAATCAAGAGGGTTGCAGTCTGAGGTTTTAGGTGGCCAGAGGCAAGAGCTGATGTGGTTGCAGAAATTGTCTGACAGCCATGAGTGGGGTTTTCTGCTTGTGTGGCATGGTGTAGAGTCCTGTTGCAATGATAGGGTGTTCCAGCAGTTACTCTCTTCATCTAGGGCAGCACTACCTCCTCAAGGCATTTGATGCAGGTCTCCATGTTGAGCCTGAGGCCCTGTTGGAAGATGAATGGAAGCATAACATCGCTATAACTAGTGATCACTCCAAACGCCTTCGTAGACTCATCCAACTCTTTCCGAATCCTCTACAATGTCCTCATATCGACAACCGAATAGTACCCATATAGAAAGTTTGATATTACATAGCAGTTCAGCTGCCTTTTCTTTATTTCTGCATATATTTTCCTGTCTCTTAATACTTTGCTTCGATTCTGGGAGATATATATTCGCCATTCCTGAAAGAGAAATAGAGATAAAGGAAAAGTGAGTGGAAAAGGACTGCGTATCATTTCTTTTAATTGCTGGTAAAATCTGAGCGAAGATTCTTCTGCACAGATTAGGGTCAAATGCTGCAGCTGATTACGTCGGCGGGATCCGGTATGACTTTAAAACCAACCATAGCACAATCGACATGATTTTTATACTAAGGCAGATCAAGGAATAACGCCGAGAAACAAACAAATGTATGTCTTCATCGATACCGGAAACAGGATGGATCTCTTGGAAAATCTTGGACAAGTTTGGTTGCCACTAATATTTCTCACCGTGCTTATCCAACTCTGTCTGACAAGGCACTGAATTCACAAATCCTCTGCAGCTGGAGATTCGTCTCCAGCTGTGATGTCCAAACTCTCTCCCTCTGGGCAGAGAGGATCCCCAGACGAAGGGCAAAGTCTCGTCTCGGGAAACAGCCAGTCGACTCCGCTTTATACGGGGTCTACGGGGAATTTTGGACGAGAGTACGGGCACGGATAGCCCACATTAAATTCGGCCTTGTGCCACATCTGACTGCGTGGGATGGTTGGAAGATATCCTGAAATCACAAATCGTTTTCCTAATCGCTAATGACGGAAGAATGGCTGCGTTCTGTCTCCACACATGACAAATTGGACAATAAATGAGAAGCGACTGATGAAGCTAAAGCAAGCCATTTCTTGATTCTAGCACAGTGTATGCAGTGGCATGGATATTAAAACACATAAAAATAAGAGTCTACGATGATGTCGCGCTTTCTACCATTCTTTATCGAAATTAATCCTAGGCAAACTACCACCGTCGCCAGTTCACACACCAGATGTAAAACTTTCTCCTGCAACTTGTAGAACAATCTGCCTTCCTTGTGAATACCTCGTCAGCTATCAACAGGCCTGAAAACAACGGTTATAACATTATATATATATATATATATATATATATACACACACGCACACACACACACACACATATATATTATAAGTGATTATAATACAAGCATTTTGAAATCGCTACACGAGAACTTTCATGTTTCAATACTATGATTATACATCTTCAGTCGATGGTAATTAACTGGTCATTAAATGATTTTTAAGGAAATTAAAAACAAACTGTTATCTCTTTTCCGAAAGTTAAAGTGGGGGACATGAGATCAGAATTAAAAATAGATTTGTGGGTATGTCTTGATTAACCAATTAAATGTCAGATCTATGCTAAATGGAAAAGTAAGGTCAGAGGTGGAGGTGGTTGACTTATTTTTTCATGTCACTATAAACCGGGACATAAACATGTCATCATTGACGATTGCAGAAAATATGCCAGCGACAAATGTGTCGTCATTGTAGACAAATACGACATTTTCAATTTGTTGAAGGGACGGGTGGGTTAATCAGACTAAAGTTAACAGAAAATTCTATTTTTTTATATTCAGGAAGCTTTTTAAAGGAGCCTGTTGATAAAATTAAAAATGTGGAACATCTATATACGATATTAATAATACTAACTGGACGAAAACACATCGCAATATTTAAGCTGAATAAACAAAATAAGGTAATTACCCGTAGAGGGCAGACCATCATATACTATTAAATTATGGCTATAAGAAATGGTACTACGTAATTTTGTAAAAAATTTAACTGCATTTTAAGGTAAAAGATAAATTGTGTCGGAAATTTACAGTTAATTCACTCCTTTCGTTTAAGGGAGGTATTGTCAGCAAATTTGATTATTTGTAACTTTTCATGTAAATATAAGAAGTAGATTTCATTTAAAGATTTACAATTTCTAATTTTCCATTTTATCGTAGGGGTTTTATTAAGTTCTTTTAATTTTCAAAAATATTTAGAAAGGTACGTCCTATTTCTGTACGCGTCATGGATAAGAGCAAATCTTCTACAGTTCATAATAATGTGAAGCTCCTCGTCGGAAATATCAGAGATCCATAACAAAGAACAGTGGATAAAGAACAACTCTGTTGACCAATTCGATATGTCCATGGGATCGTTAGACTCTGCTAGTCTTCCGACTTTGTTGGTTTATTTATCTTATATAATCGTAGTGCCCATCAAGATATCAACATTGATAACATAGGGTTATATAAAAATGATGGCCTTATGGTGGTGAAAAAATTCCACAAACATTAAAGCTGACATAATCAAGAAATTAATACATAGAGAATTTAAATGTCTAAACCTTAAAGTTAAGATTAATACTAATTTTAAAAATGTAGATTTCCTTGATGTTACATTCGACCTAGGTAATAATGCATTCCAACCCTATATGAAAAAAAAACAATCCAATATATACCCATCCAAATTCTAACCACCCTCCACCCATAATCAAACACGTACGCTCCTCCATAGAATATAGAATTAGCAATAACTCTTGCACTTAAGATGTAATTTACAAATATATTAAATTTTATAACACTGCATTAAAAATAGTGGCTATAAGTGCTCTGACATCAAATACATAAATCATAACAGCCATAGTAGGAATAAAAATAGAACAAAAACGTGAGTAATAATTGCCATTCCAAATCAACAAACGCAGATAATACCAACAAGTGTAATTGTAGAAATTCTAACGAATGTCCATTGCAAAACAGATCTCAAACAGACTATTTTGTCTACCTAAGCATTAATTCTACTATAGAAAATCCAACAGTTAAAAAATTTATATCGGAAGTGCCAAGAATTATTTTAAAACTTGGTAGTACCAAAATATATTATCTTTTACGAATAACGCGTACAGAAATAGGGTACCCCTTCTAAATATTTTTGGAACTTAAAAGAAGTTAATAAAATCCCTACTGAAAAATGGAAAATATTAAAAAAAATAGAACTTGTAAATCTTTAAATGAACCCCACTTATATTTACATGAAAAATTACAAATAATCAAATTTGCCCACAAAGTATCTCTATGAAACCAAAGGATTGAAATAACTGTAAATTGCCGACACAGTTTACTTTTTAATACAGTTAATTAAAAAAAAATGCATATCATCATTTCTTATAATCATAATTTATTAATATATAATGGACCACTCTCTACGGCTAATAACCTTATTTTGTTTATTCAGCTTAAATATTTCTATGTATTGTAGTCCAGTTAGTATTATTAATATGATATATAGATGTCGATATTTCTAATTTATCTACAAGCCACTTTAAGAAGCCCACTGAATATAAAAAAATAAATAAAACCATCAACTCTGACCTTACTTTTCTATTTAACGTAGATCTGACATTTAATTGGTTAATCAAGACATACCCACAAATCTATTTTTAATTCTGATCTTATGTCCCTCACTTTAACTTTCGGAAAAGAGATAACAGTTTGTTTTTAATTTCCTTAAAAATCATTTAATGACCAGTTAATTACCATCGACTGAAGATGTACAATCATAGTATTGAAACATGAAAGTTTTTGTGTAGCGATTTCAAAATGCTTGTATTATAATCACTTATAATATATATGTGTGTGTGTGTGTGCGTGTATATATATATATATATATATATATATATATATATATATATATATATATATAATGTTATAACCATTGTTTTCAGGCCTGTTGATAGCTGACGAGGTATTCACAAGGAAGGCAGATTGTTCTACAAGTTGCAGGAGAAAGTTTTATTATGATAACTTATAATAAAAATATAATAATAATATATTGCTCTACTTTGTATTGAGCACTTTTTAAAAAGTAAATGCTACGAACAATGGATTTTTACTCCATCCTTTCTTTTTCTCATTTGTGTACACACACACACACATATATATATATATATATATATATATATATATATATATATATATATATATATATATATATAGGTGTTAGATAAAATAATGTGAATTTTGTTGACTAATAAGGTGTTGGAACTCCATTAACTTCTTAAACTGCTTTGATTCTACGTGGAATGGAATCAAATAAGTTTTGAATTGTTTCCAGTGGAATTTTATCCAATTCTTCAGTCAAAATCTCGGAAAGTTGCTTCAGCGACGATGGGGGAGGAAATTTGTTCCCCACTCTCAGCTCTAGAACTCCTCATAATGGTTCAGTTATGTTGAGACCAGGTGCTTGTATTAACCAGGGAAGATGTTTAATTACTTTACGTCTCATCAAACCATGACTTCACTTTTTTGCAGTGTGTATAGGTGCATTATCATCTTGAACTATTGCACTTTCTGGCTAAAGTATGATAGTCACTGTAAGGATATTTTCATTGAGAATGTCGAGATATTTATCTGCAGTAATTCTACCAGTAAGAGTGGTGATAGGTACAGAAGAATAGCATAAAATTGCCGCCCAAATCATTACTGAGCCATCGCCATTTTTGTCTGTCGGGACTATACAATCCGGATCATAGTCTTTACGCGGCGGTGTTCTCCAGATATAAACACGCCCGCGTGTAGGAAATAACGTGAAAGAAGACTCATCAAACTAAATAACGTTTTTTTCCATTCACCGAGTGTTCATTTTTTGTGATAATCACATCCTTTGAAAATTCGACAGATAGCCAATTTTAGAATGTAAGTCTTTTACTTGAAGATAAATAATGACTGAATTAAGTGGAAAAGTAAGGTAAAGGATTAAAATGCTGAACAGTTACCTTTTATGCCAATTTGATGCCAACAAATACACGGAAACGCCGGATTTGAAGAAATTGGTGTTTCTGAAAGCTGTTCACATTTTTTTGTCTAACCCCTATATATATATATATATATATTGGGAAAGGTATTAATCCTCTTCTTCTCCCTTCAGCTATGGGTAAATAGCAGGACAGACTGGGTTCTATAGCCTTGTATGCTGACTGGTCTAGAAGAAGGACAACTCTGAATTCAAAACCTGCTGAGGTTGGTTTGGTGACCTTGTGGCACGTCGTGCACCAGGTCTCTGTATTCGGCCCTTCAAAAAGTGTGGTTGGTTCTGTACAAAGCCGTCACCACTATAATCAAATTATATATGCTGGTGTCTGGTTGTCGGTTCGTAGGAACTGAGCTGCTTGACTCTCATACGTCGAATAAGACGAGAGAGTGGGCCATATATATATATATATATATATATATATATATATATATATATATATATATATATATATATATATGCAGAAATATAGTCTTAAAGTGTGCTATATTTATGGGATAAAGTGCTCAATATCAGAGATAGAGCGTGTGTAAATATAAAAGTGGACATGGAAGTCAGCACTTAGAGGCGACAGTCTGTTTCATGCTAGTGCAATCGCCTGACGATTGCACTAGCATGAAACAGACTGTCGCCTCTAAGTGCTGACTTCCATGTTCACTTATATATATATATATATATATATATATATATATATATATATATATATATATATATGTAGGGTGCGATGAGTAAATTGTTGCGATTTTATATTTTTAATTTCGTGCATGCTCGTTGTTTGTTTTATAGTTTGTCGTTTGCACCCTATAGTAGGGTCAATTGGGCATCATCTGCGAGAAAAAGAGCACCATGACGCAATTCACTTCGCCAGAAATTTGGAAGACGCCTGCTGTACTGCTTGACATTCGCGCTGGAAGCGCCAATACGAACATTTCAGAGTGTTTGGAGTGTCGATCTGAGGATACAGTGCAGAGGATGCGGAAAGAGTTGGATGAGTCTAATGGTGATTACGAAACTGTTTGGAATGATCACTAGTGATGGCGACGTTATGCCTCTATTCATTTTCCCATAGGCTCTCAAACTCAACATGATGGCGTACATCGAGTGCCTTGTGGAAGTAGAGCTGCCCTGGGTCAAGTGGGTGCCTGCTGGAAAACCCTATGTCTGGCAGCAGGCCTCTGCATGCCACACAAGCAGGAAAACCCATTTATGGCTGTCAGGCAATTTCTGCGGCCTCATCAGCCCTTACATCTGTCCAACTAACTCCCCACACTGCACCTTTCTTGATTACTATGTGGGGGGCGCGGTTGATCAAGAGACCAACAAAACTCCTTGTAATACCAAAAATGAACAGAAGGTAGAGATTATGACAGCATTCACTAACAGAACCAAGGAGATCGTCGATAAGAAATGCTGAAGATTCCGAAGGAGTCTGGAGAACGTGGTTGGAGCCAATGACGATTTTATTGAATAAATTTACTTTTTAGTATTTCAAGACATTTTTGTATGACCTTGGTAAATATGTCTGTTAAAATGAGATGTCCATGTTATCTTCATTTTTGTTTAATTCAGCCGACAATTTATACATCGCACCGTGTATTTTGATAAATCCGTTTGCCCAGTTTACATTACGGAAATACTCAAGCGACACATGTATTCGCGCTGATATTACTTGCTGCTAATCTTACGTTACACACACAGACATAACAATGTAAATCATGGATTTTCCCGTGATAATTTCACACATGCTTTTCACCTTATATTAACATAATTGATTTTTTTACGTTGCAAAAAAAAAAAAACATTTTTCGTATGAACTTTGTTTACGTGGAACTTTATAACTTATTTCTTTCAGCTTAAATGCAAACAAAGATTATTTTCTCGAAATAAAATTATTTAAATTTGTCGAGCTGCATTCGAAGATTATTCCTTCGCTTTTCACACACATTATGTATTTTTATTTATTGATTTTTATTTTATTAATTAATTTCCTCCTTACTTCATTTTTTATTTTTACTTCTTATGGAATTTATTTAGTTCTAAAGTTTGCTATTTACTTTGAAAAGTCATTTTATTAGTTTTAGGTTACGATTTATTTGTTGTTTAGCCGTGATGCAGTTGTAGTTACTTGGTTCGACTATTTTCAGCATCCTACGTATATACGCTTCATGTTTGCTAAATGTCTACGAGAATAAAAGCTAAAGTAAAAAAAGAAAACAAAAAACTTCCAAATACTCATTTGCCTACTAAAATATTCTTGAATTCTTAAAATCGTTGAAGACTTTTGATATGTCTATTTACTTTTGTCAAGTGTCTATGTGGCGGCCATTTTATACAAGTATTTTTTGTTGCAACATCTGCTTTTTTTGAAAAGGTAAAACACTTTTCTTCTTCCATGATGTAGTAACTTTTCTTCCTTAACATTTCAATTTTAACTTCACCTTACTTACTGTTCACTTTCTGTCCCTTCTTTTTCATCTTTCAGGCTACATTTGGGTTTTTCTTTCTTTCCTTATTTCCTTCTCTTCTTTTTATCTCTCCATTCCGTCTTTTCTTAATCCTTCTCGTCTTTCTTTCTTTCTTTCTTTCTTTCTTTCTTTCTTTCTTTCTTTCTTTCTTTCTTTCTTTCTTTCTTTCTTTCTTTCTACGTACGTACGTACCTACCTACCTACCTACCTACCCTTCTGTTTCTTTGTTCCGTTTTTATACTTTTAAATCCTCCGTTCTTTCTTTCTTTCTTTCTTTCTTTCTTTCTTTCTTTCTTTCTTTCTTTCTTTCTTTCTTTCTTTCTACCTACCTACCTACCTACCTACCTACCTACCTACCTACCCTTCCGTTTGTTTGTTCCTTTTTTATCTATTTATATCCTCTGTTCTGTATATCTATCTATCTATCTATCTATCTATCTAGCTAGCTAGCTAGCTATCTTTCTTTCTTTCTTTCTTTCTACACTTCCGTTTTTTTAGCTTTTTTTCTTTCAACTTTTCTGTTGTATCCATTCAAATCTTCTTTCTTTCTTTCTTTCTACCTACCTACCTACATACCTACCAACCTACCTACCTACCTACCTACCTACCCTTCCGTTTGTTTGTTCCTTTTTTATCTATTTATATCCTCTGCTCTGTATATCTATCTATCTATCTATCTATCTATCTATCTATCTATCTTTCTTTCTTTCTTTCTTTCTTTCTTTCTTTCTGTTGTATCCATTCAAATCTTCTTTTTTTCTTTCTTTCTTCTATATTTAACTGCATCCTATTTGTTAATGTTTCTCTTCTTTTTCCTCTCTAATTTTATTACTTTTTTTCCTGTATTGTGTGTTCCATTTTTTTTAATATCTTTTTTTTCTCTGCATTCTTTCCTTCTTCCTTGTTTCCCCTTTCTTTTGCGTTCACAGGTTTTCTATTTGTATGCACTCAGGTCAAGAATCACATTTCGAAACGTTCGAAGCAAACACTAATTTGTTTGCCGACCCGAGTACAAAGTCAGCGTTTAACAACAAGTAAGACAGGAGGAGGAGGAGGAAGAGCAAGGTTGTAATAGCGCCTGCGCACGTACCTGTTCACTCATGCATGAAGGTACGAAAGCGAGAACAATGTTGAATAATAGACAGAGCTTAAAAGAAAAGCAATTGTAAAATAATTCGAAAAAGAAACGAAAAATCCCTTGAAAATTGCATTAAATAAAAGGAAAAACAAATAAACAAAAGACAAACAAAAAATAAAAAAATCTAACTGAAGCCGATATTTAAAAAAAATATTTTGAAAGAAAAACTTTCTACCTGTCATTGAATCTATTTAGTTTGCAGAGAATGACTTGGTGTTGTAGTTGCAATTGCAGTTGTTGTTGTTCTTTTTCATCTTCTTGTCTTACCTTTCTCTTTCTTCTGTTTAATCGTCTTCTTCTTCCTCCTCCTCCTCCTCTTCTTCTTCTTCTTCTTCTTCTTCTTCTTCTTCTTCTTCTTCGTGTCTTACTTTTCTCCTCTTTCTTCTGTTTAATCGTCTTCGTCTTCTTCTTCTTCTTCTTCTTCTTCTTCTTTTATTACGTCCTTTCTTACTTCTATTTTAACCTCCCTTCTCCCTTTTCACTTCCTTCTGCTACCCCTTCTTCACACTTCGTAGTCTTCTATTCTGTCTCCATCGTCTCTTTCTCTAATTCCTCTTCTTTCCTTCTATCCCCCTTCTCTGTCTACCTCTGTGTACAAATGCTAATTGCGTACGAAAATACACAACCACACAAAAGTGTAAATACAGTTAGTGTACGTCCTTCTTTTTGATTGAGCAACTTGTTCAAAATTGATTGGCTTCCGTTAGTCCACCTTTTTAATTACATAATAATTGAACTTGTTTTCAGCTAATTCAATTTGGTTTTAATTACAAAATTAATTACTAAAAAACCAGACTGATTATCTTTAGAGGTACATCTGAGGCCAACCCAGAAAAAAAGTATCTAAAAATACGACACTAACTTCCGTTGTGGTCATTTATTTATTTACTTTTTCGGCTTCACAACAATGTCGAAGTGTTTATTCTTCGTTCTATTTAGAATATGTTAATTTCAGCAACCGTTGCATTCCATTGGGACCATCAAAGTTCTATAAAAAGATATGGGGAATTTGAACAGAGTGATCAATCTTTTACTTAGACAGTGACCCAACGACCACACAAAGTCTACTGATAAAAATTCGTTCCACTTTCGTGTCTGTTCTTTCCGGACTTATGGGCAACATTTAGTATATAAAGTGTTGGAAATAAATATACAGCACTCCATAAATATAATTTAGAAATTTCACATAGCTTAATTTTAAAATAATTAAACACTAAATAATAAAAAAAGACATGAAGAATACCAAGTCGAGAAATTTACAAGAACTGGATACTTTTCGGAGAGTTTGTGGAATCTCCAAGTATTCTAATTCTTGTGTTATCAGTCGCCGATTCCCTTTGACTGCATCTCGCGAACTTAACATTTTCGGGAGTTCTACTTTGAACGGATTTTCGGGTGTCCTAGTTTGACACGATTTTACGATGTTTGAACTGAGTTTAATGTGTTCCATTTAGAACGGATTTTAGGTTGTTCTATTTAGAACAGATTTTTCATATCTCCTGCTTTGGATAGATTTTACAATATGTTACTTTGATTGAATTTTCCGGTGTCCTAATTTGAAACGATTTTACGATGTTCTACTTTTGAACTAATTTAAATGTGTTCCATTTCGAACAAATTTTAAGATCTACTTTGAACGGTGACCTGATGTAGTGAAGGCAACCGTAGTTGTCACCCGCTCGAACTAATCTATTATAAAAAGTGCATTATGTGCGGTGTTCGAACCGCTTTGAATGAAGCTTCATTACAAGCTTAAAAGTTCGTCTGTTTTCTTTACACCTACTTTTGGATGGATTTTACAATGAGATACTTTGAACGGATTTAATGGTGTTCTACTTTGAACGAATTTTACAACGTGCTACGCTGAACGGATTTTACGGACTTCAACTTTGAACGGATTGTATAGTGTTCTACTTTGAACGGAATTTATAGAGTTCTACTTTGTTCAGATTTTACATCGTTCCTCTGTGAATGGGTTTATAGTGTTCCGCTTAGAACGTATTTTAGTATGTTCTATTTTGAACGTATTTTACGGTATTCTTCTTTAGTTTTTTATTTCCTCTAGACAGATTTATGTTGTTCTCTATTCATGTTTCAAACGTTGGTACTAAAATTATATCCGTTGTCTGCTTGTTGAATCATCTTCGTAGGCTTTCTTAACAGTTCAAATAGATTCACAACAAGAATATCCAAGTATCAAGCAAAAATGGATGCTTATTCGTTGCGCATGCACCGATTGCGTAGTACATAAGTTCACTCAATGGCGTCTCACTGCCGACTCAGTAGCCTTACGGGAGAGTGTCTGTTAAAGCACGCATATTAAGGCCGTCTTATCGATTGAAAAGTTACATGAGAAGTGTGCAGCTGGTTCTTGAGATATTCAAAATTGCTGGATAGTTGAGAAGGAGGGAAAGAGAAAAAGAGAATAGAGAGACCAAAAAGGGAAAAGAAAAGAGAGGGACGAGAAAAGGATTGAGGGAGCTCATCGGAAAGTGATACATATAAGGGTAGCTCAGTGGTTAGCGTCAGGGAAAACGAAATCGGCAGAGTGAGTTCGAATTTGGACTGATTATATAAGTTGAAAATATCTTGGACAGAATGTGTAAGGAACGAGAAAGTGTACTTTTTAATCATCACCCCCTCACAAACAAGGGGGTAAAGATACGAAAACGCAAGACAGATACGAAGTCGCAAGATGGAGAAAAACTGAGAATACATTGTTGAGAGAGAGGAAACATTAAAAATTCATGATTCAAGGAGACAGAAGATGGCGATTAGCATGGGATTTACATTTTCGATCGGAGATTATAAGAAAGAAAGAAGCCGAAATGTGCTAAGGTAAAATAAGAACTATAATTCAACTAATATTTGCAATCCGGATAAAAAATCCTGAAATTTCTTGCACATAACGAACAAAAACGGCCATGTCATTTCACCCCAAGCAAGGCGATAATGCCACTAGGACGCAAGGGCGTTACTGGAAATTAAAAGCAGTGAACAGTTTAGTGAGGAGAAAAGACAATAAAAGAAAAGATTTCAGGAAGACAGTAGATGGCGATCGACGTTGCATTTAAATCTTTTCAGATTGTCAGTGGCAGGGAAGCTCGGAATCTGAAGTGATCTCCACAGGCAAGAAGTGAGAGAAAAGAAACTATTACATCACATCTGCCTAGTTCAACAGTAAAACGGCGAAACCTAGTAGCCAGTATAGTAGCACGCTTAAATTCATGCAGTCGAGGCCCCAAAGGAGGAAAGCTAATCAGAACAATTGCCATGAAAATATTTGTGGAAAAGACGGAAGGAAGCCACGTCACGTCGGTTAGAAAATGACTGAAGTCGAGTTGTCAGGTCAGGACCGATTACATTGCAGACTCATTGAATTTTATCAAGAATTTCAAGATATGTAGCAGAATCAGCAGACCAAATATATCAGGAGTATTCAATGTATGGACGGATGTTAGATGTATAAGATTCAAGATAGATTCTAGCGAGACGAGAAAAATTATCTGGCACGACACAGTGAACCAACTTTCCTCGTAGTAGATACATTGATTTTAATATAATCACTCCGCTTCGTATCAGTGGAAAAATGTGAGCCCAAGAAGGTGCAAAGAGTTGTTTTCCTAGAGGTTAGAATGCTGATAGCACGCAGAAAAGGTTCTTTATGGTGATTAAAAGAAAAGTTTTGTTTTGGAGACGTTAAAATTTACAAGCTATTCCTTGCGCAAGTTAATTACTGATAGGAGATCCTGTTAACAGTTTCACTTTGTGGGACCTCTCGGGCTTGCTACGAAGACAGCATTAAATAACTGTGTCATCAGTATAAATACCTAATGGTGAGAGAAGCAGGGGAACTGAGTGTAAGCTACTTGGCGCGTTTGTGTAAATGAACGGCAGAACTAACACTAAGAGTGGTAAAACATAGAACATTATTTAGAGCTACAAAAGACAGTCAGGTGTGGAGAGCCATGATTGCCTGCGTTCTGAATGGCGATGGCATATACAAATATATATTCAATGGATATTGATAACCGCAGGACATACACGTACACTCTCTTCATTCATCAAAAAAAGCTTGAACTCAATTCATTTGTTTCATCGCCATATATGTTGCTCAAAGATCTCGGAATGGCGATATCTGAGAGGTGTGTGTGTGTGTGTGTGTGTGTGTGTGTGTGTGTGTGTGTGTGTATGTGTGAGCTCTTGGAAAAACAATTCTCTTATATTTGTGTTTCAGGTGAACAATTTATATAGATCCAATATTTATTACTGAAATATACAGTAATTGTGGCACAAGGCCAAAGGAGAAATGGGAAACATGCTAACTATCCTAGTCCTAGTTAATCAAAATCATAACCCATCCATTCAATACAATTTATCCATTTAACACAAGAACACATCCCTCACCACGCAAACTGTCATATACAGTGTAACCCGGATATAAGAGAGTTGTCGGGACCGGAGAAGAAGTATCTTATATCCGGGTTTCTCTTATATCCGGGTTTGGTCTATTATATATACATTAACACAGGCTCTAATTTGGGACCAGAGACAATCTCTCTTATATCCGGGTTTCTCTTATATCCGGGTCTCTTATATCCGGGTTACACTGTACCACAATACCACACATTCGCAGGAGACCTACAAAACACCCCTTTGTTAAAAATCTCGTGAAAGTCCGTAATAAAATATATAAAAATTTCATCAATCCTGAAATGAGCGTGTTAGGGAGGATGAACCCAGAAAACTAACTAAAAATTGTAACAAAATAAACTAAAATAAATCATATTAGTAGGACCCGTCCACCCCACAAAATAATAAGAGCGACTGCTGTATTTTGTCAGCAGGCAGAATCAAGTGGCCCACTCACTAATAGAGCGGGGAGGGTAAAAATGAATGACGAAACGGGAAAATCAAAGTCTGACCCAGCCGAGATAAAAAAAAGGGGTCAAAAACAATCTGGGGAGTTTGGGAGACTCGACATGGATCATAACAAAAGAGGAAAACGGGAACAGGGCAGGAGCAACAATCACATCAACTAGGAAAAACAAGTAGTGTCTAGCTTAACCCGGGGGAGGGATCACAGGAAATCGCTCGGTTGTGCCGAAGAGGGCTTAAAAAAAGAACTCAAGAATAGCCCCTTTTACACAAACCAAGCTCTCTACTCTCACCCACCATTCGCTGAAATCTGTCGGCACCAAACAATTTCTATCAGTTCTGATCTTCATCTTCAGCTGATGCTGAAATAATCTGATCAGAGCCTGGCGAGAATAGCGTTCATATCGCAAGATTTCCCCCATTCGCGTCGTCTAGCAGCGTTAGAAACACTATTCGTTTTACCCTAGAATACAATTTATATAGGTCTGTTGAAAACGGTTTTGGACTATAAAATCGACAAGTTTCTTTCACATGCAACAACGAAACAACTGTGTTTTTAAATTGACTTCTCTCTAGAAACCAGGTTTCAAACTGGTAAATGATATTTCTGAACCTTAGCTGATTACCTTATCTTTCCTCTAAAACATTCTCAATCAACCGTGTCAGTCAATCGATACTACTCTTTGGACACGTCCTAAAAAACGTTTCTTCATGAAGATTTCAAACATTTAGCTGCTATATCAATCTTTTTAAAAAATGCCAATATTTTGCAACTTGTACGTGTCTACAAACACCACATACAAACTTCTTTTTAATAAATGACTGGTATGATTTTGTTCCTTGTTTTTGCAGCATATCGGCAATTTGTAGGTTAAACATATATATCATACATAATGATTCATTTTTTTTGCGAACGAATATTGCATTAACAATTTCTTTTGAGAATAACAACGCTTTTTCCAGATGAAAGGAGGGAGAAGCTGCTATCTATCTATATGCAAAAATTATGAATAAAATATAAATTGACATCATTTTATAGTCTAATGACATAGCCAATTCTCGCTCAAATGATCTAAAATTTTAACAAAATGTGTAAAATCTTCAACTTTTTTTCTTCTTGAATCTTAAACTTTTTTTCTTCTTGAATCTTAAACTTTTTTCTTTGTTTCAGTGTGAAGAATGACGTTCAGTAGAAAGAAAAAGGCATTTTTTTGTTAGAATATGCTCGGATACTGTCAACATAGTGTGTAGCGTGCATTTTCGAGAAAATTCAAGAAAAAATGCACCAACTGGAAAGCAGATGGCACAAAAAATTCAAAAAGTAATACTGTCTGTACAGGGCAAAAGGTTATGGACGACCATCAGTATCGGAAGATATCGTCAATCAGACTCAGGAAAAGCCCCATAAGTGCATTTCTAGAAACCAGATTCCTCGTACGACACTTCGGATCTGGAGTAGGTTACGCAAGACATGTTACAGCGTATTTAGAAGGTGCTGTACTACCGACTTGACGTCTGTCATGACACAGGAGGTGCACATATTGGCACTTGTGAAGCTTTGTAAGATAGGTAATAAAATCTAGATCACTTTGAATAGCTTGTTCGAATTTTGAAAAATAAATATTCTATTGTTCAACATGATGCCTAAGTAATTACTTTTGTCTAGGACATGTATTTACTCAGATATTCCCATGTTAAATGATGTCAATTTTTGTGTATACCCTGTATATCTCTAAACACTATATATATATATATATATATATATATATATATATATATATATATATATATATATATGTATATGTATATGTATATAAATATATATGTGAACATTGACGTCAACACTCAGAAGCGACAGGCTGATTCATGCTAGACGCAATCGTCAGGCCGTGGTCAGGTCTGACGATTGCGTCTAGCCTATCGCCTCTGAGTGTTGACTTCAGTGTTCACTTTTATATTTATATTTACATACGCTGTATCGTTGATATTGAGCACTTTATCCCATAAATATAGCAGAGCACACGTTAAAACTATATTTCTTCATATCTATCCTTCTATCTATCTATCTATCTATCTATCTATATATATATATATATATATACATATATATATATATATATATATATATATATATATATATATATATATAAATTTCCAAGAAGATGGAATTTACAGGATGGAGAGGAGTCAGATATTAGGAAGATTGACTAATGAATTTGTCGGTCTGATGAATCGGATCGTGATTACGATTCCAATGTCATAAATTATAACCATGGAATATTAGTGTTTGAACCTTTTTACATTATATTATATTATATTATATTATATTATATTATATGAAATAACGATATATATTTTACATATCAAGAATAGTATTAGGGAAGTTGTATGACAAAGTGGAAAAAGTTTACTGGTCACGCGTTTTTGTCCTTTCAGTCCAATGGAGTCGTGAAAGATGAAACGTGACACAATTAAGCTTTTTTCCACTTTGACATACAACATCAGGGTGATTGAAATATAACTACCCATTTTATAATACTTATAATTTATTTATTAACTATAATTTTTACAAGAAATGGATATGATAAGTTTTATTTAAAAATCGATATGGTCACCAGATTTCACTACCAGCTTCTTGAATCACTCAGGAATTGTATTAACTGATATTATTAGGAACCCTTGTAATATGGATGACATAGGTTCTTGTATTTTCCATTCAAGTTCTTTCAAAGTCTTGGTATCGTATAATAGACATGCTCCTTTAACCTACCCCAAAGAAAAAAGTTACAGGGTGTTAAGTCAGGACTACTGGCTGACTACTCATACATAAGATAAGCAGTTACTTTTGATTCTAGTAATATTAATTATTAAAACTGATCCACAGAGAGCTCCATGTATTTATTATGACATAGCATATGTAATTTATACAGCAAAAAATTGCCTCAACATAGAATATAGTCTGTTTCAAGACTTGAAACAGACTATACTCTATGTTGAGTTAATTTTTGTTTTTTGCTGTAATATATATATATATATATATATATATATATATATATATATATATATATATATATATATATATATATATATATATATATATATGTATATATATATATATATATAAACACACAAACACAGTTTCTCATTTGATTTCTGAGGAAAGACCTAGGTGGTCTGAAATATTAAATAAATAAATATATACAAAAACACAGAAATAAATACTTTCATAAAAAAAACACCCAATTTTGTTTCATTCATTTTATCCAGATATTATATATATATATATATATATATATATATATATATATATATATATATATATATATATATATATATATATATATATATATATATATATATTCATATATATATATATATATATATATATATATATATATATATGCATATTTTTCTCACTTAAACCGTCTTTACCTCCTCTTTTAAAAACTTCTCTCTGTTAAATTTTAATCCCCACTTCATCTTTTGACCTTGCTATTCTTCTCTCGTCTGTTACCCCTCCCTTTCGCTTTAATTCACTCTAACATTCGCCCCACACTCTCATACATACACTCTGACTAAATTAGATGTTTATTTTGTTTTCTTTTTGAATTTGTAGGTCTGATGAATTGGATCGTATTTACGATTACAATGGAATAAATTATGACCATGGAATATTAGTGTTTAAGTCTTTTTATTATATATATATATATATATATATATATATATATATATATATATATATATATATATATATATAGGAGCGCTCAGAAAATACCTTCTATTATATTGGCCTATGACGTTAGAGGTGGATATTGGTGGTATGGTACCAGAAATTGAATCTTCCCACCAATAATAGTAAAAATATTTAAGCTTGATACATGCAACAGCTGAGCGGTAAGAGGGCAAAACTTCGTCAGACATGAAAATCGTTACGAAGTCGAGATGTCTCATTCCGGCAGAAAAAACAATAAAAACAAAAAACATATGGGTAATGCGTTTCAGTAGTGCTAACTTCGACACTTCTGAATATGTTTGTTTCCGCTAATTCATGTATTTACCAGCATTTACATGCAATCCCTTGTTCCTCGTTGGCGAATATGCAGCGCCAGTGGGTGTGATTATGTGGAACAAAATAGTTTTTAGCAGCTCAAGACTTGATCTATTCAACATTATTATCTTGTTCCTTGAATCAATTGTAGATTTCGTGGAAATAAATAGGCGGACTTACTTTTAGAGTGCCCATCGCATATCAACAGAAAATAAGCCATTTGCTTGGTGACGCATGTCTCGGTCATGTATCGTTCATAATATAAGGACAAGTCTTTTGCTGTAGCCAAAGTAGAAATAATTATAGACATTATTAAGACGTGTGCATAACTAGTTGTCATTGAAGCGCCGTGTATTATTTCAAGCTGAGATTTAACAACCACCTTCAGAAGATTCCGGATAAACCGTATACAAATGGACTCCAAGAAGTTCTTCGCGACTGTACAGACTTTCAATCGATTTCTCATGTAAAATATCACTTTGATCACACCCTGCGAAAACATTATCTGCTCTAGAGGGTTAGCAAGCATATTTCTTAGATCATTTTAACTGTAGTGAATTTGTTTCTGTCTGGAAGCTTAAGTTACATTATTTTAATGGTAATGGTAATATTAACCGTTTCCACAGAGACAAACTCCAACATTCATTGACCGAACAGTTAATGTTTTGAAATCTATAAAATCTTTTTTTATTAAAACAGTCTTTTTTTCAGGAAATTAGACATCTAATGTTCATTAAATGTTCTAATGTGGAATGGGCTTACGGCTAAATCACGTTGAAACGCCGGTTCCCGTGCGATCACCGAAGTTAAGCAACGTTAAACCAGGCCAGTTCCGAGATCGGTGACCGCTGGGGAATGCCAGGTGTGCAAGCCTTGATGTGCAGGTGGCGTAATGGAAATTGGCTAGGAATTGTTAATCATAGTCGAGTTTCATTTCTCGTTGGGGTCGTTATATTTATTTACGCACAATTACACCTGGGAAAGGTATGAATCCACCTCTTCTCCCCCACCCTCAGATATTGGTTTATTAGTAAGACTTATATCACTAAACGATTATTATCACAAAAAATTCTTAGAATCTAAAAATATTTTCTAGCATGAGATAACCTGCAAAGGGTTGATAAGTTGCAAAAAACGAATCTATAAATCAATACTGATTTGGATTTCCTACCAGTTTCGTTTTTTGATATTCTGGAAAGCTAACAGTTGGATTATATCATTATTTTCCCTTCTAGTTTAAGATGCTTTTGATCGGGATACTGGAAGTTTTAAGGAGCGTGGAACCACCCCTTAACTGCTGTTTTTCGCAGGTCCACTTTAACCCGGGGTGGAATCACCTGTTATGGTCCCAACTATGGAAAATTGGGAGCCCTCAAACAAAAATCAACAGTACATTATTATAATAAAATGACCAACATTTATAGCAAAATGACAATGCAACACTATATATATATATATATATATATATATATATATATATATATATATATATATATATATATATATATATATATATATATAAATGCGTTTTTATAGTAAAATTACCAACAATACATTTTATGACCGAGAAACTATATATCTAAAAAACACACCTTTTGCCCTGAAAGTATAAAATTATGTACAAAATATCTGCATTTCAATGTATAAAATTACGTAAAAATATTTAAAATTCTGCATTAAACAACTCACTGAGGTTGATATGCTGCTAAACATAATCAACTAACCAGCTTTTGAAATTGTTTAAATGATGTGGTGTTTGTTATTTGGTAAAGCTCTTTGTTTGTGATTACATAGCGCCAATCTATAACGTAGGATGATGTATCATCTTCTTCATGATTTAGTGGATTAATTTGTTTGAAGACATTTTAGATAACTGAGAAAACTTAAATCATAGGACACATCGCCATGCAGCAAGATAGTCTCGTTAAAAAACTTGTTTGGTGACCCATCTGCGCTAGACTAAGGGACACTTATTAAATTCCGTTGAATACTTATCTCGCCAGTCATTACTAGAGAAGTGAGTTTTAGTCCCCCCTAGCTGCTTCAAGATAGTGGCCTTGTGCCTGACTAAACTATGCTTGGAAATCGACTTAATCCCAGGAACCAGGGTAAGCAAGATTGTAAGCAAGTTCTTCACACAGAGCTAATCACCAGTTGCTATTTCTGTGAATTATAACAAACTAAAGACTGACAGACAGAAATATGGGCGTCTACGGTAGCGCGAGGGTCGCCTACAGTAGCATGATGGACGTCTACGGTATCACGATGGTCTCTTACTGTAGCACGATATGCGACTACGATTGCTCGATGGGCGCCTATCGTAGCATGATGCACGCTTAAGGTAGGTATGATAGGCGCTTACGGTAGCACGATGAGCGCCTACTGTAGCACGATAGGCGCTTACAGTAGCACGATGGGCGCCGACTGTAGCAAGATGGGTGTCTACTATAATACGATATTTTATTGGATTCGAGCCTCCGCCTTAATGTTGTGCCATTTTAGGAGGTTAAAATCCATTTAGTAAATAATAATTACTACTGAGGTGATTTCGATTGTTATTTTTTCTTTTCACCATTTCGTCCGAATCAAGGCAATAAAGCCACTAGGACGCAAGGGGTTAGAGAATATAAAAAAAAACTATTATTAAGGAGAGAGAAGAAGAAAAAACAAGAATTAAGATGACAAGATAACGATTGAAATTGCATTTAAATTTTTTATGATCACAGTTGACTGGGAAGCAAGAAGCCGGAACAGAGTTCCACAAGTGAGAAGTGCGATAGAAGAAACTGATAGCATAGAACTTACGGTTATATCTATCCATTTCAACTGTAAAATGAGAAGATGCTGCACTTAAATTCATATAGTCTAGGTACCGTAGAGGAAAGTTCATCGGAATAATTACCATGAAAGTATTTATAGAAAAGGAACTGGGAAGCTACGTTACCGCAATGGGTGAAGTGGCTGAAGCCGAGATGCCATGTCAGATCTAATAACATTACAGATTCTCCTTTCGATTTTATCAAGAATCTACACTAGACCAGATGCGGCAGCAGTATTCAAAACAAGAATGAATGGTAGACTTATAAATACATAAAATAGATTCTGGTAAATAAAATTGTCTAGCACGATACAGTGAACCAACTTTCTTAGCAGCTGCCCTAGCAATTGATTCAATATAGTCTTTCCACTTCATGTCAGCTGAAAACGTTAGTCCGAGAAGGCGCAATTTGTAACTCTCCTGGAGTTACTGTGGTCAGTTTAGGTTGCTTGATTTTATAGCATGTCGACGTTTAATGTCTTAGTGAATGTCGAATTTTGTATTGGGCATTCAGAGAGGACTATACTCGCTAACTGTAGTTAGCATGGTTGATTTCACGCCACAGAAACCCTTAAGTATCTGTCTATATTTCTGAGATGAGGTATTGGAATTATTTACATTATTTACATTGTTCGGACTGTTGTTGCCATATTCATAACGTATGCTCCGGCTTTTTTTACGTGGTTGAAATTTCGAACTGAACCATTAATTTAGATTGTTTAGTTCCACGTGCCATACCTCTTCCAGATGTCTCGGTAATCTCCCTTTAACTCAAATCTCCAAGTTTTTGTTCACCACTGCAGTAGCCAGGTATTGAACTCACAACTCTTTGGGTTAAGTCACTGGATCTAACCAACGCTTTTGTCTACTGGGCCATGTGAACAACGGCCGAAACGCCGTGAATATGACAATAAAGATGGGTACAACAGTTCGAACAATGTAGATAATGTAAATATCAACGCTTGTTACTTTATGGTTTATGTTGTGGTGGACTTAGTGAGAATCTAACTGGCTGCTAATGATCAACCAGACTAGCTTCGCTAACCTTACTTCACGCGGAGGTGCCACGTCTTTGAGAACCTCGTGTTTGTAGCCATGGGATATACAAGGCTGTTCTTTGTAAATAACCCAACATTAATATAGTCGAATGAAGATCTATAGAAATATTAAAAAGATAAAAGTCTTCTAAAAGAAGAATGGTATGAGAAATGTGGCGTCAGTGAAAAGAAGAATTCATTGTATAAACCAGCACCAGTCTCTGATGTGACCCAGGTTAAACATGGCCTGACATGCAGAAATAGCTTTTTGACTTAGAATCACTGATCAGAGTTACAAGGTGACGGCTTGATGTTGATTAGGGTTATCAGGATGATTGGATTTAAGAAAAAACACAAGACATTAAATTATAAACAAGAAGATAGTTGAAATTCCAATGTCAATTCCAATTCAGGATCATTGGAGAACACTTTTGTAACTATGTCAAGTCATCGATTTTTTAAGCTGAAATATTTTTAACTCTAAATTTGTTTTTTTTTCTTTCGTATCCACTCAGTTCTTTCTTTCTTTCTTTCTTTCTTTCTTTCTTTCTTTCTTTCTTTCTTTCTTTCTTCTGCCCTACCTTTCACGGATTTGTTTGTTTACTTGCACGCTTCTTTTTTCTTTCTTTCTTTCTTTCTTTCTTTCTTTCTTTCTTTCTTTCTTTCTTTCTTTCTTTCTTTCTCCTATGCCTTTCATCGATTTATTTGTTTACTTGCACGTTTCTTTGTTTGTTTGTTTGTTTCTTTCTTTCTTTCTACATTTACGTTGGTTTGTTTCTTTTTATTCAATTAAATCTTTCTTTCTTTCTTTCTTTTTCTGTTTCTTTCTTTCTTCTTCCCTACCTTTCATTGATTTGTTTGCTTGCATGATTGCTTCTTTCTTTCTTTCTTTCTTTCTTTCTTTCTTTCTCTCTGTTTGTTTTCATTTTTTCTTCTATCCTGCTGTCATTAATTATGCTTATTTTCTTGCTTTTCTGTTTGTTTGTTTCTTTCTTTCTTTCTTTATAGCTTTCTTTCTTTCTTTCTTTCTTTCTTTCTTTCTTTCTTTCTTTCTTTCCCTGTAGCCACGTAAACAACCTCGCATTGTTTCCCCCGCGTAATGGACAAGAGGTGATTAACTTGTCACGCCAGGCCCCAGCAAATCAGACACAAATGCGACACTATTATTACGACACTGCTACAAATGACATCCCCGATGACCCAACATGGCGCTCCGGGCATCGTTGTTCACATCTCATTGATCCCTTTGCTTTGCATCTAATCGTCGGCAGCTTGGATTAGGGTCAACCCAATTAATCTACTTTTCATTCAACAGGTTTAGGGCTGGCTAGGCGCTTTTCATTAACTGAAAGCTGCGGTGACTGATGAGAATGGTTCAATAGATTATTTTCTATTAAACATGGATGGTTGTGAGTCTGTCTTGAAAGGCAATAAGCAAAACCCGGGAAAAATATTTTTCTTGTTATTTCAATAGTATTTTGCAGCTGACAATTTACTTCGAAACATCTTTTTGGTTTCCGTCAAAATGAATATTATGTAGGTATGTACTTTTTAAATGGAATTTTTCATCTGACATTATCTCTTTTTTTTCTAAAAAAATAATCTTTGTAGTAATAACAAATAATCTTTGTAGTAATAACAAATAATCTTTGTAGTAATAACAAATAATCTTTGTAATAATAACAAATAATCTTTGTAGTAATAACAAATAATCTTTGTAGTAATAACAAATAATCTTTGTAGTAATAACAAATAATTTCGGATTAAAAAAAACATAAATTTAAAAAAACTCATTAAACAATTACATTTCGGGTATAGATGTGCGTTCGTTAAATAAGTAATTAAAACCTTTCTCTGTAAGGATAGTCTCCTGTAGCCAAACTAGTAGCAGCACGTTTCGACTATAGAAGCGGTTCACTGGATGGAAAAAAAGTGGTATGCGTTCGATTCCTGTTGGCAAGCACAACTTTCTTTAGTGGGACATCTCGATCTAGAACGTCCGTAATTAATTTCACCGTTTATGAAAACAGCAACTCAGACATGTTTACCCATTAATAATAGCGTTTATAGAATAGTATGTATGTATGTGGGTGAGACGTTAATTTTTGACCATGAGGCCCAAGTTCGAATCCAACCATGGTCGATTTGTCAGGGAGGTGATTTCTTGATGCTATCGGCATGGGGAGGCGATCCCAACACTTTTGGAAATTGCCTGAAAACCATAGCTAGTCTTTTTCTTTACAATAAGATTCAACCTGTACAAGGCCCGGGTAGAGGGTAACGTTAAGAGCTAATTTGTGCAGATAGATAAGGGTTAACCTTGGCTTTGAACAGGTTATGTTTGCAGTGATCGGGGAAACATCCCCTTGGGAGTGGGTTCAAGGGAGAAGTGTTTCGCGAAAAGAAACTGTTCGAGTGGAACTTACTTCTCGCCGATGAAGTACGGAGGGAATGTGGGTGGTTTTCAACAATGTAAGGGGCATGACACGTGCTTCTTGTGTGAAATTGAGTAGACGGAACTTTTCGGCGGTCATCAATGGTTGTGCTAGGAGGAAGTCATAAGTTATTGTAACCGAGCATTTGAGCATGCTCGTTAAAACTGTTGACCACGCCTGCTCATGCGTTCTCTCCCAGAAACTGTAACTAAGGCCCACTCATCATAGTTGAAGTATGAACCATAGGTGGGCTCTATGGGTATTGAAGAAACTCAGTGTACCTGAGCAGGCGTCTGTAACAGGAATTATCTGATCGCCCTAGCAGACAATATATATGGCAGAAACACATAAAATGTTGATCTTCACGACACGAAGTTTCTCAGATGGTATCTGCTCATTAGTTTTTATTCTTATTTATTTAAGTTTTACTAAATAAGTTTTTTTAAATTTTGTATTAATTTTGTGAAAACAAGCGAATTCCGTAGGCTGGCTATAAAGTAGATATACTAGAGATATTAAATCTTGCATGAATTAATGTCAACTGTTCTTATTAAAAACTGCTTTGCTTCTTTCCAGATACGCTCACTGCTCCACGAAGACATCAAATGTAACTAGTAGCGACTTCTCTTGAGAATGGACAAAACTTGGCATAGTGCAGCTATCAAGTATCAGCAGAAAAAGGGTTTAACCCCCAAGGACATTAATACTGACATAGTTGCTACATTAGGGGATGATGCCCCAGCACAAAATTGGGCAACTGAATTTAGGAGGGGGAGAGAAACTCTTGAATATGACCCAAGGTCTGGACATCCTGCAAATGTCACCACCGAGGAAAACATAAATCAAATAGACAATGCTATTAGCAACTCCCTTGCTAGAGTTGAGAATGTTCTGCACAATGAACTTGGCATGATGAAGGTTTCTATTCGGTGGGTGCCAGATTTTCTGGAAGCTGATCAAAAGCAATTCAAAAGGCAGAAGATAATCTGACATTGTTTGAGGCAGATCTAGCTAGACTCCTTGAACGTTTCGTAACCCAGAATGAGTGTTGGGTGCATCACTTTGAGACAGTGACAATCCGGACAGTAGAAATACGCCTCCTCCCCGGCTCCAAAGAAAGGGAAGGTGATGACCATTTTGTTTTAGGATGCAAATCTTTAAAAGGATCACGCCATCAACAGAGAGTACTCTGTCAACTTGCTGAGGCAGTTATGAAAGGTTCTCAAGACGAAACCCCCAGGAAAACTGATGAAAGGTTTTTCATCCGGACAAGTCCATGATTTCAATGGCTGCTGTACGTGGCTTTGAACTATCCTCCCTATTTGGCTATCATCTGTTTCCCAACACTAAAAAGAACCCCCAAAAAACAAAAAAAAAAACACTTGGCTGGGAAGCGGTATGACAGTGATGATGACGTCATATCCGCTTTTGATGACGTTTTTGACCAGCAGGATGAACAGTCTTCTTTGAACTGTCAGATATCAATTTAGCTGGAAAGAAACTATGCAGTTATTAATAAGAAGAGCTAATATTAATTCATGCAATGTTTCGCAGAATCGCACATTCATAGTCAGCCTATGAACTTTTCAGCCCACCCTCGTAGCTTAAAAAAATAAATAAAAAATTAGTTAAAATTTAATTTCTGTATCGATAGTTAAATTAAAAATCAAGTTTTCTGCTATTTAACGTGAATCACGTTTTGTCTCGCTCAAGTAGATTTTATTGTTCTAAAATAAAATTATTTTTCTGATGACGCCGGCTTATCGGCAAAACATATAATAAAAGTGTTCCAAATTGTTTTTATATATTTACTCTTTTGGCAGATTCTCCTTCAATTTTACTCATATATATATATATATATATATATATATATATATATATATATATATATATATATATATATAATAGGACAATTAATAAAATTTGAGGAATAAAAAAAACGACAAAATGATAATATTGGCAATAAGATAGATGATATTTATTATATATTAACCATTTGACTAAATTAAAGCAGAAAGAGAAAGATTTTAAAGTCGGAATTTTCGGACACGCCTGTGTCCTATTTCAACGATACTAAGATTAAGCAAAGAATCCCAAGGAATATTGTTGTTGGTTAGTGGAATCTCTGTGGAAATTATACTCATGGAGTGAACCAAAAATTCCTGTTTAATTCCTCAATGTGTGATTTTATTTTGAAAATATATTTCAACTCTCTTGTCGGGTGTTATATATATATTATCTAGTAGCGATTATAGATACTAATGTACCAATCATTTACAGACAATTGCCAAAATCTTTTTTACGTAGATTTAATCGAAAAGCACAGATTTATATTATAAGTAAATAAATTCATTGCAACGTAAATGAAGTTGAAAAGTCGAACACGCTTCTAAAAAACTAAAGAAAACGAACGATAATTTGGGTTCGATTTGACAAGGAACAATGGTGGATGAGAATTCTGAAACGGCTCAATTCTTGTCACAGAACTGCTCCTTTTGACCTTGACGTTGACGAGGTCGTCTGGGAAATCTGGGCTTCCTCTCTTAACACGTCCAAATACTGGCGAAATGTGTTATGTCCAATCGCGAAAACAATAGGATGTTTTGAATGACTAATCTTCATCTGACAAAAGGTAGACATATTTGGCAATGCAATCAGGTCTTTTATTGTAAATATTTTCCGTTTTTTTTTGTTTGTTTGTCTTTTGCTTCTATTTTGATATTTGTCCAGGAGAGGAAGAGATGAAGATGTCTACTTGATTTTCATTTGACTGTAACATTTTTATATAGAGTTTCTGCTAAGAGAATAGTTCTGGTCAAAGTTATCTCGGAGATACAATCCTTTTTTTCTATTTGCTGCGTCCATTCAGGAAGTTGGCGATCACGGCTCCCCCACAATTCCTTGTTCTTTGTAGCTCTTAATAACTTTTATCTTTTTGCCATCTCTCCCAAACCTTGCTCTGCCATACATTCACTGAAGCTCGCCAGGAAGTTGTGCGTTGTCTTTCTCTATCTCTTTGACCTTCAATCTGACCTGTGCGTATCAACATTTCCAAGCCTTCTTTCCTCAGTATGTGACCCAGAAATAGTATGAGTGTCCTTTTGTTGTTGTTTTGTTTTTTGTTCCAGAACTTCGTCGCATCTCAAGTGTTCGGTCCATGGTATTCTCAGTAATGTTTTTGTCTGTCCCTCGAGCTTTCAAAATATTCTGTGAATGTCATGTTTTCCAGGTCTTCTTTTATCATTATGGGTACAAGAAATATAAACTATTTCTTTCTGGCTTGATGTATAATGGTCATTTTTGTTCCCGTTTTCCTTAAAACTATTTCGTGGCTTATACATTCCGTTCAGGGAATTCTCAGCATTGTTCTGTAGAGTTACATCTCTGTTGCCTCAAGTCTTGTCGTCATCTGTGACAAAATTGTGTAGCATTCACTGTCATATAGGAATGTAGGTTATCACATTTGTTTATAAAGACATTTTCCTAGTTTGTTTCATTTTGAGAGTTGTAAGCCATATCCTTCTTGCGTCACTTTCAACTGATGCTTTTTTTCATGTATTTTGGCCATTTTGCTTAAAGTTCGTATTTTCTTGATTTCAGATATAAGTATATTTCATTGAAATGTTCACTTCCCATAATTAGACTTTATAATTATAGTTTAGATATATGCAAACATAAAAACGTTAGTTTAAACTGATTCCTACTCTTTTATATATATGTTGCGACAATCAAGCTTAAAGTTCGTATTTTCTTGATTTCAAATAAAACTTGGAATTTTTCTAACACATTTTAGTGAAATTTTCGCTTTGAAAAACTCTATCTTTGAAAATATAGTAAAGATATATAGAAATAAGAATTCTTTCAATTTAAATTGACGGCATAGGGATGTGGGTAAAAAAAAACTCAATGGCACGAATAATTTTATTTACCCTCAAATATTAACGATTGGAATTATATGCAAGTTCGTTTTAAAATATAAGTATTTAATAAGCATAGTCTAGTGTAAGGTCTGTTGAGTGACAACGATCTTCCAAATAGGATAGGAAAAAAAATCAGTGTTGTTTGTTAGAAATTGTAATTGCAATCCTTGAGCGAAGCAGTACAACAAGAACGCAAAATAAAAAGAAGGCAGCAATTACAGAGTGTGAAATCCTTAGGAAAGACACCAAAGACTAAGCACCATAGAATTAAGTAAAGAGTTTTGTTCACAATTATTTGAATGAAACCGAATATGACACAAGGAAAGTTTTTTTTATAAATGCTATGTCCTTTAAGGACTTAAAGTCTCATGACTCTCCACAGATGGCGAAGAGGCTTCCTGTTACCTTCTCCAAGTTTTTAAATTGAGAGTTAGCCCTTTTCTATTCCGGCTGTTAACCAAGGCTAAAGAGGCCAGTTTATCTTGCTATTTAACTCATGGCTGGATATTTGGCGGATAAATGGATTCATGCCTTTTCTCAAGCGTATTAGTGCAAAATGAACACAATTGGTTAGGCAGGAATTTGAAACCGGCTCGACGATTTTCTACTTCTGCATAGCCGTTACGCCACCGTAGACCTACAGAAAGGGTGGAGATGCAATCATGAGGAAGATACAGGCCCGAAAGATCGTTTGTGTAAAAGGAAAGTCTATTCTGTTTGGCTTTATTACGAGTAATTATATCCTGCACTATTTTAAATTTCCGAAATATATTATTTCTGTCTGGGAGTTTGACGAATTCAGTGACTTTCATTTAAGAATGGAAAACGTCAATAAAAAGAGACTTTTCGTTTCTTCTTAGTTGCACAGGTGTGCATATAAATGTAATCATAAAAGTATAGGTGACGTCAATTTCTTCACAGACTGACGACCTTGTTAATGGCGCTCAGAAAATGTTCATTTTTTCTGACAAAATTTGCTGGAAGCTTGTTCCAGTTTGGTAGGTTCAATTTAAATGTTACACGCTGAATTTGTGATACAAATAATTTCAATTGTGATTTGTGTTCGAAAGAGTGAAGTTTGTATAACGGATCCGAGAGGGGAATATATATATATATATATATATATATATATATATATATATGTGTGTGTATTTTCTTTTTGAATGTCATTATCAAATCTGAATAATTATTTTCTACTCGAAGAAATTTGATGTCGGTTGTGTCTAGTAGTTTTTACACTAGTGGCAAATGAAAATGGTTCCTCAGTACTTCACTCATTACTCTGTGTTTTTTAATGCTGTTATCTGGATAGCCTTAAATATTTTATTATTATTATTACACGTTCAGTGCTTTTACTGAAAAGAAATCTTTTTTGCAACTTTGACCATCTTGAGGATGTAAAGTTGTTTTTAGTAGGGGGAAATGTTTGCTTTTTAATAGGATTAGCGTTATATTTTGGATTAATTTTTTTCATTCCTTCAAGATGAGCAAAGTGACTGAAAGTACTTCAAGAAATACATTTATAAGCTTGAAGCATCTGTAAAACACCCGTAGGAAAACAAAAAGCAAAATAAACAAATAATAAAAATCCTAGAAAAATATCTCCATGGCTTTCAAAAAAAATATACAAGAAAAGATAATATTAGGTTGTCACACATGAAATGACAAATATTTTGGTTGGTTGTTGATCCGGTCGTCTAACGAAGTAAACTCCTTAATAATAATAAAAAAATCTTCACTTATTCCAGAGTCTTTTTCTTTCAATATATTGTTACTCATAAGCCTAATGAAAATGATTACAATGAAACAAGTAATTTTACTGAATGAATACAAACTGACAAAAAGAACCATTTTTGCATCGAATCATTACATCTTATAAGAAATGGATACTCTTTGACAACAGTAAGTGAGTAAAGCCAGAGGTTAGATGCAAGTGAATGACCAAAACAATACCCAAAATTTCCACTGCACACCAAAAATGTTAATGGTTACTGTATGGTGATCTTTCAAAGGGGTTATTCATTATTCATACTTGCCTCAAGGGAAAACAATAACAGCAACCTCGTATTATGGAGAAAAATTGAAAATGAAACATCCTAGACTTATGACTAGGGATGGCCCAACTGTGCTGCACGTCAACGCACGACCAACTGTCGAAAGGCTGAATAGTCTGAATTATGAAATTTTGCCTCATTCTCCATATTCACCTGATATCTCACTTACTGATTATCACTTAAATTAAGTTAAATTAAGCATTTTGAATTTTTCATACGCAATAAAAGCACTTTTCAATAAGGAAGAGGTAATCGAACATTTGAACTGTTTATCATATCAAAGGATGATATTTTTTATCAAGAATTCAAAGATACATTGGAGAACAGTCATTTATCAACATGGTGCCTATTTCAACTAAATAAATTATTCATTTAACATTTCAGAAGTGTATAAAGTATATATATCTACATAGTCAACATCATTTATTCAGTTAGCGCATTTTGTGCCGCAGTGGTCACCTCCATGCCCTGTTGTAATTGTGGTTTATCGTGACATTCAAGGCAAAATAGTGCAATGGTTTGCCGGTTCCTTTTGCACTGGGGATATTGAATTTGCCCCGTTCCTCCTCTCTGAAGTTTCTCCGCTCACTGGTGAAGCCGTTGGACTTTGAGGCGCAGCTCCTACACCCAGGCTGGCGACTGACCGATGGATGCTTGGCACAGGTGGCTTAAGTAGATGCTTTGCTCTTCACCAGTCGGGTCGGGAAACACTTCCGAATATCCTTCCACAGTTTAGCTGGCAGGTCGGTGCCGTTGAACCTTGTGTGGCCGTCTCAGTGTTCGTGCGACTTCTTGGAGCCACGTGTGAGAGTTGCATGTAGTTAGTGAAACAGTACAGTTCGACATTCCAATTCACCTGAGTAAAGCAAGGTGGACCGCTTAGCTTCAAAGGTACTATAAGTGATGATAGATCCCATAAACGCTATATATATATATATATATATATATATATATATATATATATATATATATATATATATATATATTAATAAATACTCATATACCTACGTTTGGTGTGCGACTCGAGTTTCGTTCGTTGCCCAACTCGTCGGGCACGAGATATAGCTTATTGTTTATTTAAGACATGCATATTGTCGCTAATATCTAGTTATTTTATTTACCTAACTCTATACCTATATATATATATATATATATATATATATATATATATATATATATATATATATATATGGGAAAACAATATATATATACTTTTCATATATATAAAGAACAATTTCAGGGGAAAGAAGTATGACAAAGTAGAGAAAGTTTCTGGGTGGTACGTGTCGTCCTTTCGGGCTAAATTTATGTTTGCGTTGATGTAACTACGCATGCGCATGAAAGAAAGGAGCGAAGTGAATACTGGACAATCTCCTCAAAGATGAAGAAGAGACTTGAATCAACAGAAATGTGGTTCTACAGACGAATGCTGAGGATACTATGGACCGAACATGTGAGCAACGACAATGTTTTAGAGAAAATGGTAACAAAAATAAACTTATACTTGACCTCTAGAAGAGACTGTTGAAATTTCTGGCGCACATAATGAGGAAGGAGGGCTTAGAAAATTTGATACTCACAGGACAGATTGAAGGCAAGAGGGGACAGAGGAAAACGGTGCATAGCATACTGAAGGAACTTGAGTAAATGGATAGCGGAACAGGGTTTAGGATAAATAGCAAAAAGACAAAATTATTAAGATCTATGAAAGACAGGAAATTGAGGAGAGCCATGATCGCCTACGTAGTGAGGGACATAAAGAAGTAGTTTTATAGTTGATGCTTAATCCTTTCTTCCTGCTCGTGTTTTTCACCTTGTGTAAGTATTTTTGTAGTTTCCTTTCTGTGTGTGTTATTTATGTTTACATATTTAAATTGTTGTTTTTTTTAATCCCCCCATATATTGGCGATGTTTCTCTCAAATTTTGTTGTTTTAAAAATTCATCCTGTGTATAAAGAATAAGTTGATATCTGCTTTATCATAAGTCTTAAGTTAGCAGGGAAAAAATCTCAACGTGCTTACATTTAAGAAAAATCGTAAAATCAATGCAAAAATGTTAAAGATAATTCCCTTAGAAGTGGACATAAATTACAAAATTTGAAAAAACAATAACATTTTAATAGAATTCTATAGTTTTATACCCGGCAACGTTAACTACTATCCTATTTCTGTCAGATTTTGTATTAGACGTTCTCTGACATTTCATATTACTACAAAGTAGTAGAACGCAGGCGAAATAAATTTTAGCAATAATCTAAGAGAGTTAAAATAAAAAACAACTGTTTAATTAGATTTTCTTAAAATTTTACTGAACGATTTAAAAAACTGAAATAATAGTAAGTAAAAAAACAAACAAACTAGTAAATGTGTCGTACTAAAATTTTGCGCATTTAGAAATCTACCATTCGTCCATACGTTGAATATTTCTGCTACATCTGGTCTGATGCTTCTGCTATGGATTTAGAGATTCTTGATAAAATCCAAAGAATCAGCAATGTTAGTGGTGCTGACCTGGCATCTGGGCTTCAGTCACTTTCCCACCGCCATAACATAGCTTCCCTGCGCCTTTTTTTATAAATACTTTCATGGTAATTGTTCAGATGAACTCTTCAATATGGTATGTAGAGTTTATGAATTCTAACGCAGTAATAGATTGGTATTAAGGTTTCATCAATTTACAGTTGAATTAGCTAGATTTAACCGTAAGTTCTATGTTAAGAGTTTCTTCTCTCCCACTTCTCGCTTGTATAACCCTCTTTCGGCACCATGCTTTCCAGCCAACTTTGATCTTGAAAAATTTAAATGCAATGACAATAGTTTTCATCCTGATTACTCTTCTATTGTCCTCACTCCTTAATAATGTTATTTTATTCTTTCACACCGTGTAACCCTTTGTGCCTTACTTCAGTCCTTTTCCCACCCCCGTAACGTGGCTTCCCTGTGTCTTTTCTATAAATATTTTTATGGTAATTGTTCTGATTGACCTTTCCCCGTAGACGGTTGGTTCACTGTGTTGTGCTAGACGGCATTTCTCTCCAGAATCTATCTTTCATGACCATATGAATTTTTGCCTGATTATACGGGCTCGGATTACCCCACATAAAATAGGCCTTGTGCCAAATTCCGCCTCGTGGGGAGGTCGGGTAAATACCGGCTCTTTGCTATGATACAGAGACTCTTCGAATTTAAGCTCTGTACTAAACTGGCAATGAGGTTCTCCCTAATTTACAGTTGAGTTGGATGGTGTAACCGTAAATTCTATGCTCAGCGTTTCTTTTCTCGTCTGTGGAACTCCCTTCCCTGTTTTCCAGTCAATTTTGATCAGCAAGAATTTGAATGCAATGTCAATCGCTATCTGCTGTCCTCCTGATTACTCTTCTTTTGTGCTCACTCCTTAACAATATTCCAGTTGTAACTCTTCCAGAACCAATAGCCCCTTGCGTCTCAGTGGCTTTACTGCCTTGTTTGTTGTGAACTCGATTAAGAAATGAGATGTCTTGCTGAAAATGTTGTTTATACAGTAATTTAGAGAAATAACAGAACATCTATTACAACTTGATTTTCTCTGTTCGTAGTCGGCTAGTAAAGTCAAAAATAGCGTAATTGCCATTGAGGTTTAAATTCTCGTCGCAAGTAACGTTTTGCGAGCAGTTTTGTTCCGTATCTCATCTTTATAGTTCGATATAAGAAGCTGAAACGCTTCGGGAAAGTGAAAGAATCTGGATCAACTGTCTTTAAACATTCTTCTTTACCCGTGGGACGAGGAAGGCAAACGAGAGTAGTTGTGGATAGAAACGAGCAGTCAGAGGGCAAAAGATGAAAAGACACCGTTGAATGGGTGTGAGATTTGGGAGCGTTCGAAAGTGGTGATTTGTGACTATCTCGAAATCTACAAAGACTCCATTTCGCATTGGGGTAATTTTCTTTGATCTAACCTGTATTCGACGCAAAAGGTCATTTCTATTTAATAAGCAAATCACACCGGAACTGACGACAACAACGCCGCGCGCACTGAAGTATTCGACAATCAAGTGTCGTGGAACGAAATCTTATTTGAAACCGAACAGTGACGACATGAAAAGAGCCCCTGATAACACTTAATTCTATGCCGTCTTTGCCGTCTTAACTGATTGTTATCGCAAATAACGCGTTTTCGAGGAGAGCATGCGACGTCCTCGATTTCGTAATGGGTGCAAATTGTAGAGAGCGTTTATTTTGATTATTCTCTAGGGAGAAATCACTTGTTTTTATTTGAAGAATTTTTACTTCTTTTCCATTGGTAGAAAGCAGTTTTAAGTTTAATCCTTATCTGACGAGGCACATAATTGTTTTTGCAACGTTGTTTATGGAAACGAATCTGATAAAACGAAGTCTAAAAAAGTTAATAAATAAAAAAAGGAAAGCCAGTGAATCAGAAAGGAACCCAATTCAGTTACTTAAAAAAAAATCTGCTTTTTTTTCTAATTTCAAAATCAACAAAACTTTGTAGAGTCGGTTATAAAATTAACAAGCACAATATAAATGAAACGGTACACACGCCCATTTATCCCCAAAATAGTTGAAGGGGACGTTTATTTATTTATTTATTTATTTATTCTTTTGAGAAAGTTTTCTGATCCCCAAAAAGGCTATTAAGAAGCTCTGTTTACAAATTTCGCACTTTTGCTCAGAGGTTAAACAAAAATTTTGATTGATTGATTGACCTACCTTTTTACGGTTTATCAACACTTTGTGGCTTATTTAAACCCAAAACGTATTGTGTACTGTAAGAATAATTTTTTTTTTTGGCAATTAATTGGTTGGTTTGTTTTCTACGGCTTATCAACAAGATATTTAAAGTCAGAAATAATTTTAGATTGTAAGATTTTCTTTTAAAGATAATAATGAAACTTCTAGAGAATATAATGAGGAAAGAGGATTTGGAGAATTTGAGACTCACGGACATAATGAAGACCCGAGGGACAGAGGAAGTCAGCACATAACCTACCTAATAAACTTGTAGAAATGGTTGGCAGGACGAGAATTAAAGTCAGAAAATATTTATTTATAATGATTTACTGATAGAAGTTTTACTAATTAAGCCATAGCTGATAGGAGAAGAGGTGATTTCATATGTCTCCCAAGTGTATTTGCGCTTAAGTGAATATAACGAACACAACTCGGCTCTCCAATTAACAATTCCGTGCCATTATCCATTACACTACTCGCAAATCCAAGCTTACAGCAACTGGTATTCACAAGCGGTCACCCATTTCGATACTGACCGGGCTCTATGTTGCTTAATTCAACGTGATGCGGTCGTAAGTGAATATTGCATTAATAATATTTTTTTAGATTAACAGTGATTTTTTCCAGATACAAGTCTAACGTAAGGAGATCGGTTCGTACCTTTCCCAATTTTATTTAGGTTTAAGTGAATGCTACAAACTCGACTGGATTTTGAACCCGGCTCTCTCATTTCGAGTCGCTATCCATTACACTACTCTCGGACACATGCTAAAACAGGAAAACAGTAATTATTATGCCTGCTTCAATTTTTAAGTACACTTTTTTATGATTGGATTTAAAAAAAAATTGTTCCATTGTTCATTTTTATTCATTTTGCCATTCTTTGATAAACTTAATGTTTTATTAAAAAAAGCCTATCTTTTCTTTTGTCATTACAAATGCATGAATCCACCATTACATTCCCAAGCGTCAGTAAATAGTAAAAGCAGAAATAGATTACTATAATACATAACTGACGCGTAGGGATATGATGTGTGATGGATTATTTTCTTATCTTTTTACTTATAACAAGAGATTCCAACTATAAGGAGAAAGTTACACGCCGACAACATTATTGCCAAGAAATACTCCTTTGTGGAACAGATACACGCCTGTGTGCTTCCTTAAACACTACACTCTAATCCCCTCAAATGTTCATCGTCATGTATTCTCCATATCTTCATAACTTTCACGTTCTATCGCCTCCTTTTACATTCACATCACATCCGGTAACACTATCTTGAGTCACACACACACACACACACACACACACACACACACACACACACACACACACACACACATATATATATATATATTAAGGAAAGCTTTATTGAATAATTTAAAGTTTTGTCTGCTTATTTTCAGTAGGATCCGTTCATATTCTCGGAGGAGCATTTTGGTATCGACATTAAAACAAGAAAGAAAATTACCGTGTTGATACATATTGTTTTATTCCTCGTACTTTCCACATTAACACAATGTCATCCTCAGGGTGTGCGTTTTCAGACAAAATGTAGTGTTCATTATTTCCTAAGACAAAATTACTATGTTTATCTGGAAGTTATAATTTTACGCGTTGAGTGAGGAACGCTAATTTTTGTGCCATGCGGTGTATGTTTATGCTCTAGGAGGGTAACTAATTATAATGTGTGAAGAGTTCTTTTTCAGAGAAAATAGTAGAGAAACATTAATATATATATATATATATATATATATATATATATATATATATATATATATATATATATGCACATTTCATTAAAAACGACTGAGTCGTTTTTAATGAAATGGGCATGCAAGAAGGATTACTGCCTAAATACACAAATATATATATATATATATATATATATATATATATATATATATATAATTTTTATTATAAGAGATTATAATAAAAACATGTTGAAAATGCTATACAAAAGCTTTCAAGTTTCAATAGTTTGATTGTACTTCTTCAGGCGATGGTAAGTAACTGGTGATTAAATGATTTTAAGAAAATTTGAAAACAAAGTGTTTACCTCTTTTCCGAAAGATAAAGGTGGGGGAAACATAAGGTCAAAATTAAAAAATAGACTTGTCGGTATGTCTTGATTAACCAATTAAACGTCAGATCTGCGCTAAATGGACAAGTAAGCTCAGAGGGGGTGAGTTGGGTGAGTTATTATTTCATAACATGATAACCCGGAATATAGACAGGCCATTATTTAAAATTGTGGAAAATATGTAAGCGACAAATGTATCGTGATTATAAACAAATATGACATGTTCAATTTTTATGAAAACATAATAATAAAATTTTAAATCAATAAAAAAACCTGAGTAATAATAGCCTTTCCAAAGCAACAAACGCAGATAATACCAACATGTGTAACTGTAGAAATTCTAATGAAGGTCCATTTCAAAATCATGTCAAACAGACTCTCTTGTTTACCTAAGCACTATTCCTACTATAGAAAATTCAACAGTTAAAAATTTTATATTGGGAGTACCAAGAATTAAAACTAAGTGGTCCCAACATATATTATCTTTCACGAATAACGCATGCAGAAATAGGACATCCCTTTCTAAATATTTTTGGAACTTAAGAGACGTTAATAAAACCCCTACGGTAAAATGGAAAATACTAAAAAAAAATTAGAACTTTTAAATTTTTAAATGAACCTTGCTTTTTATGTTTACATGAAAAACTAAAAATCAAATCAAATTTGCTGACAAAAAATCCCTATTAAACTATGGGAGAGAATTAGCTGTAAATTGCCAATGGAGTTTATCTTTTACCTAAAAATATAGTTAAATTTTTAAAAAATAAAAAAATTAACCATAATTTATTAGTATATAATGGTTCACGCTCTACGGCTAATAACCTTATTTTGTTTATTCAGCTTTAATATTGCTATGCATTGCCCTCCAGTTAGTATTATTAATATCTTATATAGATGTTCCACATTTTTAATTTTATCTACATGCCCCTTTAAGAAGCTTCGTGAATCTAATATTAAAAAAAATTCTGTTGAAATTAACTTTTGGTCTGATTATCCTACCCCTCCCTACAACGTCCTTTCAAAAAACACATTTGTCTATAATCACGATACATTTCTCGCTTACGTATTTTCCGCAATCGTCAATGATATACTATCTATGTTCCGGTTTATCATGGTATGAAAAAATAACTCACTCACCTCCACCCTCTGAGCTTAATTTTCTATTTAGCGCCTTATTTAGCTTTCCTGTTTCAATAGTTTGATTGTACTTCTTCAGGAGATGGTAAGCAACTGGAGATTAAATGACTTTTAAGAATACTTAAAAAAAAAGTGTTACCATTTTTCAGAAAGTTAATGGCGGCGGGAAAACATAAGGTCAGAATTAAAAATAGACTTGTGGGTATGTCTTGATTAACCAATTAAATGTCAGGTCTGTGCTAAATAGAAAATTAAGCTCAGAGGGTGGAGTTGGGTGAGTTATTGTTTCATGCCATGATAGACGGGAACATAGACAGGCCATCATTGACAATTGCAGAAAATATGTAAGGGACAAATGTATCGTGATTGTAGACGAATATTACATGTCCCCAGAGAAAATGGACTTGATGGTATTCCTGCTATAGTCTTTAAGGAATGTACTCCTGAACTGGCCCCTGTTCTCTCTAAAGTCTACAATAAACGCCTTGCTACTTCTTGATTTTCCTGCTTGTTGTAAATCCTCTACTGTAGTTTCATTCTTTAAGAACTCAGCTAAACTCTTTGATCCTTCTAACTATCGGCCAGACAGCTTTCTACCTTCTTCTGACAAGGTACTAGACGCTCTACTCAAAAATGAGTTGGTCGAGCCTCTCACCTCACAGAGTCTTCATTCAGACAAGTAATATTGCTTTCGCTTCAGCATGTCAACTGCTGATCTATTACAGGTTATTGCTGAAAGAGTCTATCAAGCTTTCCGCAAGAATAGTGTATCTCAGGCTGTGGCTTTTGAAAGCGTTTAACATGGTTTCGGTTGCTGGTCTTTTCACAAGTTGAAAGCTTATGGAATTTCTGGACGAATTTTTGATCTGATTCAATCTTTCTAATCACATCGTGAAAGGAAAGTGTCTTCAGCGGTCACTCTTCTAGATCATTTGCATTAATGCATGTCTCTCCCCAGGGCTCTATCCTTGTATCTACGTTGTTTCTAATTTTCAACAGCGACCTTCCTGATGCCATCACTTCTTAACACGGTATTTATGCAGATGACATAACTATTTACTCCTGTCTTAATGGCAAGTCTAATCGATTCGATAAGTTCAAATTGTTCGCTGATTTAAAATGTGATTTTGTGCTGTTAAGAGGGGCAAGAAATAGTTTGTGAAGTTTAAAGTCTCCAAAAGGAAAGTGCACTGTTTTAATCATCTGAATGAACCTGTTTTGCTTTCTGACGTTTTGCTTTCTGACGTTTTTGCTGTTTTGCTGGCTGACGTTTTTGCTGTTTTGCTGGCTGACGTTAACCTCTAGGAGAGTGACCCATTGCTCCTTTTCGGGCTAACGTTTTTTTTTTGCTGACATGAAGTGGAAAAGTTATATTGCTATTTCTGCTTTTAGTAATGTTGGTTCACTGAGTTGCCAGAATCTATCTTATAAAATTTATATGTTTACCATTCGTTCATGAAGGTAATATTGCTATTCCCCCTGGTGCTTCTGCAATGTATTTAGATATTCTTGATTAAATACAAAGAACAATCTACAGTGTTATTGGTTCTGAGCTGACATTTCTGCTTCAGTTATTTTATCACCACATTAACGTAACTTCTCTTTGCCTTTTCTATAAAAACTTTCATAGCAATTGTTCTGATGACGTAGATTTTATGGGTTTAAGCGCAGTATTAGATTTGAAACTCGGTCTCATCATTTTACTATTTGTAATGGTAGTAACCATAATTTGCAGGCTAACAGTTTCTTCTCTCGCATTTCTTGCTTGTGTTCTTTCTCCCCCTTTCTCATATTCTCTCTCCCTCTCATATTACCCACATTGTGTCTTAATGACTTTATTGCCTTGAATAATAAACATATATATAAACAGTAAAATTAATGGCAACTGACCTAAGTCGAGAAGTCCTACCGAAGGAAAATGAGCTGACGGTCTGTCCGGTAAAACATATTTCTTTAGTTGAACTTTTTCTTCGACGACGGTTGATATATATATATATATATATATATATATATATATATATATATATATATATATATATATATATGATTAAATAGATAGACAAGCGGTCTAGACACAGAGTTAAATACCGTATGGCGACAATCTGTTTCATACTTGAACGTAATCTTCAGATCATGTCTTATTGCTTTCAAGCATTGAGTAGTCGGTCGCCACTGCTTATATTTGTATACACTATATTCTGGATACTGAACACTTTTATCTTATAATTTTATGTATATATCTTTAAACTATATTTTATCATATATATACTCTGAGTTTTGTGACATACAAATAACTTAGGAAAATGATTTATTCTTTAAAATATATCCCATCATATTCATGTTACGTCAGAAGCTTAATTGCAAACTTACACGATTTAGCTGGTTTAGAGGCAAAACTCTCCCTGCATCAGTTTTCAATCGTCATTAATATTGTTGAACCTCTACCCGCGCAGGAAATATACCATGGTGTGGAAAAGATTGTTGTCTGATGGTGCAAGATCTAGACTGTAGGCAGGCTGAGGCAGCACATAGCCCCTCAACTTTCTCAAATATGGTCACATCAGTATTTTCCGCTGGGCATTGTCATACTGAAGGAGTGTGCGTCTTCGATTGCCCAATATCTAGTAGCGGGCATTCAAAATATATACTCGCTGCAGTTGTTGAGCATGAAAGTCAGAGTTCGCACCATACCCATGTGGGTTAAGCTCAAAGTGCAATACCTCCTCGAAATTCTATCAAACACATAACATGACCTTCTATACAAATCAGCCTTGTTTGAGAACAGTTTCTGAAGCCTGGCTGGAACGAAGACACCAATTTCTCGTATAAGGATTACAAATATAGATTCATTCTTCATCCTCAGTTCGATGCCAAAAATGGGCATCTTGAAGATTTGTTTGCAGATGTTCACATGTCGCTGAGGCTAGTCACTGGTCAGTTCATAAGGGTGCTTCGACAGCATCTGATCGTGCTGATGGAGGTGTTGATTGATGATGCTTTGTGAAGGACCAAGTTCTAACGACAATATACTAGTGTTTGGCTTGGCGTTTGTTCAACCATTTCAAGCAAGATATCATCTTCCGCAACAGAACGTTTCTTTGACATTTGGCATGTCTTCGAGGCTGGTGTAACGTGAAGTAGTTTTAAAAGTGTTTTTAAAGTGTCCAGGGAAACATACACAGGTGATTATTCCGGAAAGTGGCAGTGTTTGAGGGAAAATCTCTATGGATGAAACTTCCTTCTTACATTAGAAACACGGAGGTAATGAGAGTGATTCAACTACGTGGATGTAACATTGGGCTCCATAGCTGTATAATTATGAACAAGTAGTACTAAAGAATGGAGCTGATCTGAAAATATGCCTTGGAAATAGTGAATAGCAATGAGCTTTCAATGTTACGTCAAAGGTGAGTTGATCTGTGGTGACTACATTATATACTGGGTTTAATCTAATAGATTCCAAAGTAAGTGTTCTCATATCCACCAAGTGTTGAGTCGGACCTGAAAGACTGCGTTGAGATAAAAGAGGAAGTCAACTTATCTGCACTGAGTATATACATACACAAGCCAACCCTATTGCAGGAAGTTATATTTGTTGAAGTTTAGGCGTGTGAAAAGGAAGAAAATAAACAATCTTCAAACATGGCTCGACAAATTTAAATACATTTTTATTATTGAGTATTCGTCTTCTTTCAAATAGAAAGATATGAATTACAAAGAATCTTGTGAGACAAATTTGTACAAAACTATTTCTCTTTGTCTTTGCAATACAACCGAATTAATTGCTTTAGTATGATAGAAGTAGCTCCATAAATAGAATGTAACGTATTTATATTGTTTTACAAAGGCGTATAATTTTTCAGCAGCTGTAGCATGCCAGCAGGTAAAAGAAGCTGTGTTAATATTACTGATAAAATCTGTGTTGACAATAACTCGGTCGTATATTCTAAATGTGCTAAATTTAACATCGCTAAGTTTTGTAATAAAGTATACTCGAATAAAATGTAATAAAGTTTCTATATTAAATTATACAAAAGATTCTATCCACCAAAACGAACAACCGACCCTGGTTAAAGCTTTACGGAAAAACTGAATATCTAACTTAATATCACAAATAAGGAATTAAGAAGGGTCCAAGTTAGATTTTACTAAACTCAGAATTTATTGGTTAATAAATATTTTCCCAATTTTTAACTGTTTCAAGGAGGAAACATATTGATAATTTTCTAAAGTGATCCTACAAATTTTGTAGCAAACGACAAACATAGTTGTCTGAAAATTTCAAAGGTCTCAGCGCGTTGTGCTAACGTCGCTGTTTGATTAATATATGTGAATGTGAAAATTAAGTTTTGAGCCTAATTTGTGCACAAAAATGAATCAATTTGTGTGTGAGTCGTTGCTAGTACAGAAT
>OZ038476.1:114569558-114632058 GCA_964036315.1 Acanthosepion esculentum | reverse complement strand
ATCCTAAGAAACTGTAACAGACGAAAAACAGACAAAACCAGAAGAATAATCATAAACATTTTCAGAAATATAGTATCCAACATAGACATAAACCTAAAAGAAGTAGATTTCACACGATTTCTCAGAAAATGTATGTCAACCATATAGAAAACCTAACGACAAATCACTTTACATATACAAATCTACTCGACAACAACAATCAAGCAAATCCCAAAATCAAATTAACCGCAATTTATCTGTCAATTCTACTAAAGAAACCATCTCTAACAACGCCAAGAAAGATTATGAAACAGCCCTAAAAGATAGTGGATTTTCGGCAACACTAACATACGTACACTAAAAAATGCCAGTAGTTAAAGAAACATCATATAATTTAATCCACAAAAAGTAAAAATCGTAGGAAAAATATTAATTAAACTCATACGCAGACACTTCTTGCCATCAACCACTCTACACAAGATATTCTACAGAAACAGTAAAAATAAGGTACAGTTACAGCGAGAACATGACAATAATAAAAATAATAAAAAAACACGATAGAAAAATAACCAACAAATCATCTGCTCAAATCAAACCCAAATGTAACTGTATAGCAATGAACGAATATCCCTTAAATGTTCATTGCTTGCAAAACAATATAATATACCAAGTCACTGTAAAATGAGAAGATAACGATGAAAAAACATGCATAGGAGAAACTGAAGGAACGTGGAAACAGAGAAACTACACACACAACATGCTTTATAAATAGCAAATACGCAAACAGCACAATACTTTTGAAACATATATGGAAAATTAAAAACCAAAACCAAGTTAAGAAAAACAACACCAGTCACTACAAGAATATATCCAAAAACTGTAATCTCTGTTTCGAGGGGAAAATAGCTATAATTCCCTCCCTATACCAACACAAATTACTAAATAAACGAGTAAAACTTATTTCAAAAGGCAGACACGAACAAAAATTTAAAACCGTCTATTTAGCTAAAACATACTTTTTACACACACACACACACACACACACACACACACACACACACACACACACACACACACACACACACACACACACACACATGCAAGTTCGGTGTCTATCTATCTATCTATCTATCTATTTATCTATCTATCTATTTCCGTCTGTTAATATATATAAAAGATTTCCAGATTTTTCATAAAACAAAACCAAACTGGTTTTTCTTTATAAATTCTTAAGAAGCTTGGGAAATTTAGCACATGGCTAAATTGCTGTCTATACATCTATCTATCTCAAAAATCCTTAAAGATAGATAATACATTTTTTAAAGATTTTATTGTGTTACAAAAATTGTTATTGCAATAAAAACAGATAATAAAAAGAGATAAGAGGAAAAATTCAAATTCAGTAGTTGACTAAGCGAAAAGAAGAAATGAAAAGAGAAAAATACTATAGAATGAGGGAACCGGTTATAGCTCCTCACATGTCAGAAATCGAGAAGATTAAAATACATGAACCTCGACTATAAAAGCGAAACATGAGATAGAAAAGGCACACGTCAAAAGATACAGTATGTCTATCACTTTCTATTGATGTACATGCAGAAAATTACTGGGGCAAGAAAAGCGAGAAATCGACATGTGATAAAGGTAAACCTCTTTCTCCCAATACAGAAGGTATAACGAAAGAGAAAAATTATAAGGTGATGGATATTTGTCGTCAATAGACAAACTTTATATATACAATTTATTTCGTTTTTTTTTTGTGAATGACGTATAGCTGGCCACTCGTATTCGAGGATACCTGTCTACTAGGGCGGCGAGCCAATCCCTATTGCAGACGCTAGTTCAGGCGCATTTGTGTTTATTCAACACCCACAGAGCCCACCTGTGGTCTATACTGCAACTACAATGAGTAGACTTTAGCTACAGTTTCTGGGAAAGTGCATGTTATCTAACGTGATCAACAATTTGAACAAGGCCAGCACACTCAAGCTCTCGGCCACAATGACTTGTGACTTTGTGCTAGTACAGCTATCAACGGCCCCCAAGGGTTCCGTCTACCCAATTTCACTCACAAGGCTTGGGTCTACCCGTGGTATGTTTTTCAGGAACTTTCATGAGATCGACCCCTCCAGTCCGATAACATCAAGAAGTTTCCTTACTGACAAATCCTTATGGACCATACTGAGATTCGAACCCGGGTCTCATGATCAAAATGTGAACGTTCTAACCATTCGGCCACGTGCCTACTGTGAATGAGGAATAAAGTTATGTATATACTATACTATCGGTCCAGTTAATAGAATTTTCATGTAGTACACTTTTTACTTAAGTGTGCGAATGAATCGTTTAGTCTTAATAAAGATAAATCCAAATGTCTTTTAGCTATAGAGAATTTTTCGTTAATTAGAGCGAAACAACGTGAGTGAATTAGTTGAGGCAGATTGAGCGAGTTTGGTGATATCCCTCTCTGTCTGGCGTAGGACGTTTAGAATCTTGAGTGGAAACGATCCCTATTGTTTTCAAAATTACAGAAGATTTGGAGCGAGAGCAGATAGGAATGGAAGGGGAAATGATGTGGAGAAGGGAAGTGGATAGATCAAGGCAACTGGAGATGTCGATTGACGTTAAATAGTTGGAGATTATATTTGTCAGGGAAACAGGAATAAGGAAGGGAGTTCCACAGGCGAGATGTGCGAGACATGAAGCTATTGGAGTAGAGAGACGTCTACATCTAACAGTTTCAATGGTGAAGGGGTGGGAACGGGATGCCAGCCTCGTAGGACGCTTAAATTAATGAGGCCTGGGAACCAGCGAAAGCAGCTAATCGGAGCAATTACCGTGAAAGTATTTGTAAAAAAGACAGAGCGAGGCAACGGCGCGTCTGTGAGAGAGCGACTGCAGACGAGATGAAAGATCAAGGCCAACTACATTGCATATCCGTCTTTGGATCTTACCAAGAACCCTGAGGCAAACAGTAGGGGCTCTAGACCATATATGGCAGCAATACTCCATGCAAGGGCGAATGGTTGATTTATAGATTTGGAGGATCGATTCCGGGAAGAAAGATTTCCTGGCCCGGCACAGGGAGCCAACTTTCCTTGCGGTGGATGAAGCAATTGACTCGATGTATTTGTTCCATCTCAGGTCAGCAGACAGTGTGAGACTGAGCAGCCGCAGAGAGGAGCTCTCGAGGAGTTGGGCTTCAGGCATTCTAATGGGATGCAGGGATGGATCCCTGTGGTGGTTAATAGAGAGCAGTTTTGTTTTAGAGGCGTTAAAGTTAACCAACCATTTCTTTCCCCAGTTCACAACCGATTGTAGGTCCTTTTCGAGACGAACTGCAAGGTTAACTTTGTCAGCATCACTAGATTTGTTTTTGTGGCAGGAGTAAATTGTGGTGTTATCCGCGTAGATGCCGACTTGGGAATCTATGGCGTCAGGAAGATCATTTATGAATATAATGAACAGAGTAGGGCCTAGGTTGGAGCCTTGAGGAACACCTGCGTTAGTGGGATAGGAGCTGGAGATGAATCCATTGAGAACGACCTTCACGGTTTAACAGGAATGATTGTATTAGGTCAAACAATCGACCTGTGATACCATAACCCTGAAACTTGCGAAGAAGGCCGACATGCCAAACCCTATCAAACGCTTTGGAGATATATTGGGCCACGGCACGAGCTTCACCGTTATTATGAATAGCTTCGTAGACAAATTCAGTGATGGCCGTAAGCACATCGGCTGCAGAGCCATAAAAGTTTAAATTTATTCCTCGGTTATTCAGCCTAGTCCCACATACAAAGCACACAGCTTCGTTTGTGATTGATAAAATCAGCGCGACGAGGGTTAAACGAAGGCCGGCTGAGAGGTTCATAGGATGGCCAAGATATTCTCATCGAATGTAACTAAAAGAGGTTTATATTTCAACATAATCTTCCTTGCGCTTCAAAAACTTCTCCCATCGGTGTTGTAGTGCTTAGACCCTATTGATGGAAAAGCTAACACACCATTGGTCAGATTAGTCGTCAACAGCAAATATGACGTCATCATCACTCCGAAACTGGTTCCCAGCCAAGTGTTTTTTTTCATGTCGAGGAACAAAGGATATCCAGATGGAGCTAAATGAGGAGAATAGGGGTGGGGCGATCAACCAGTTCAAAGTCAAAGCAATGCACAGCAGCCATTGAAGCCAAGGACTTCAGTGCTAGAGCATTGTCCTGATGAAACAAGAAAATCTTTCGTCGGTTTTCTTGGGCGTTTGGTCTTGATAGCTTTTCGTAACTGCCTCAGGAATTGGCATAGTATTCTCCATTGGTGGTGAGGCAACAAAAATGAGGACAACAGTCCGAACAATGTAAATAGTGTAAATAATTAGAATACATCGTTTCAAACATATAGATATAGTAGGCTGCCTTGTCGATTTTGCCATGTGAGGGATCAAAGATAGGATTAAGATTGGAACTGAAGGTCTAGAATACCCGCACAATTTGTTTATAGCGATTTTGTAAGTGATAATCGAACTCACTTATCAGTCGTAATTAACCTGGCAAGACAAGTTTATGAAAAATCAAACACATTTTCTGAAAAAAACGGATAACACAAAAATGTTCAGTGTTTGCTGCGAAATCTCCAAAAAGACCATGTTTGAATTTTTATTCTTCTTATAGACTGGCAGCCATCGAAGACTGAGAGCCCAGTGCTTTGCTTTTTAACTCTTAACTGGAGTGAATGGGATTCACGGGCATTAGCGTGAATGAACCAGAATCGACTGAAATTTGAAATCGGTTCGGCGATATCAAATTCATCCTCTCTCTGCCTTGCACTTTTTTCTCTTTCTCTGTATATATATATATATATATATATATATATATATATATATATATATATATATATATATATATATATATATATATATATATATATATACTTAGAGGGTGTTCTTTCCTTTTTACTCGACTAATAAAATTAGTTCTGCTGACGTATTTGTAGGAGGACTGTTTTTACTTATTCTTCCTTGGCTTCGTTTGTAGGCTTTTGGCTTCTAAGCGGATTTCAGATATAAGAGGGAAAAAAATGAAACATGTTTAGAAAAAACATTCAAAACAGATCAAGCAGAAAGAGAGAAAATTCCGGGTCAGAACGAACAACACAAAAGACCACCGTAATTATTGCTGTTTACAAGCATGTTTTGGAAAGCAAAAGAATGAACAAAAAAATCTTCGAAGGGATGAACGTACAAGACATCTTTTGAACCGTTTACAATTCGGAATTCTTTTCAGTTCGTGTGTTTTCACGTGTACCGAAATATATGTGCCCGTCTACTCAGTATATATATATATATATATATCTGTGTGTAAACGTGCGTGTGTACTATCACATGCATGTATAGGCAGCTATATATAAGTTTTCATATATATATATATATATATATATATATATATATATATATATATATATGATTGATACAAATATTGTATTTGTCGCTTAGCTGATTGATGTTATATTCAGCACTCCGAATCCAAAGTTTCGTAGACGTTTGGTCCACTCGTCAGGAGGTATCATTAATATCTATCGATTTTCTCATTTTTTGTATTTTTCTATTAAGTTAAAAGAAATAACCTCTTCATTTTCTATTGGTGTTAGGTTGATTTTTTCTTTTTGTGTGAACGCGTGCTTAAGTATGTTTATATATATGTTTATATGTATGTATGTGTGTATATGTACGTGCTTATGTGTAGAATATCGTAGTTATTTCTCCTTTTCATAATTTTCTTGTTTCTTTATACTCTCTTCATCTTCTTTTTCCTCCCTTTTCCTCTCTTTCGGCTCTGAGTACCAAAGGTAATGCAGCAATATTAATTCCGGTGTCATAAACAGGACTTATTTTTAGAATAATTTTTCTAGACTGTTCTGGAGATTTCTTAGGTTCTGAAAACATACAGGGAGCGATGGATAAATTGTCGTCATTTTATATTTTTAATTTCGTGAATGCGCGTTGTTTGTTTCTGATTTTATCAAATGCACAGTATATTAAGGTCAGTTGGGCACCGTCTTTGGGAAAAAGAGCACCATGACACAATTCACTTCACCAGAAATTTGGAAATGACATGCTGTACTGCTTGTCATTCGCGCCGGAATCTTCAATACGAATATTTCAGAGTATTTGGGTGTCAATGTTGGGTCAGTGTAGAGGATTCGGTGTAATGCCGCCATTCATCTTCATACAGGGCATCAGACTCAACATGGAGGACAACATCAACTGCCTTGAGGAGGTAGTGCTGCCCTGATTCAAGAGGGTGGCTACTGGAAGACTCTATGTTTGACAACAGGACTCTGCACCATGTCACACAAGCAGGAGAACCCAGTCATGTCTGTAAGACAATTTCTATGACCCCATCACCCCTTACATCCGGCCACCTAACTCCCCAGACTCCAACCCCTTGATTATTATGTGTGGAGCGCAGTTGAGCGAGAGACCAACAAAACTCCTTGTAACACCAAAGATGAACTGAAGGCAAGGATTATGGCAGCATTCACTAAATTAAGGAGACGGTCCAGAAGAGATGCAGGAGTTCCCGAAGTTGTTTGGAGGCCGTGGATGAAGCCAATGGCGATTTTATTGTATAAATTTACTCTTTAGTATTTGAAGATAGTTTTGGGTAATTTTGGCAAATATATCTGTTAAAATAAGATCTGAGTGTTATTTTCATTTTTACGTAATTTAGACGTAAAGTTATCTATCGCACCCTGTAGGTGTGATCAATTTTTAAAAATTTATTTCTTGTTTAACTAATTATTTTTTTTAATGAATGCATAAATGACAAAGTAAATATTTATTTATCTTCACTTACCCATTATACAATTCTCTTATTTACTAGTTAATATTTTATTTTTTATCTGGCTCGATGATATCTATATACACTCTTGTGCAAATTAATTGAAACAAAATGAATAATTCCGGTATTATTTATTTTTTCCCTATTTTTTCAATGAAACATGATCCAGTGCACATGTCATTACTTTGTATGTCCATTCCACAAAGTCGTTCATTGCAGATTGACCACAGATTCTTGATTGGCTTTAAATCAGGATAGTTTCCGGCCAGTGTATAATACTTTGATTTGCTCACTGGCGAGGCCTGTCAGCATGTTTGTGCAGCGTTACAATTTTCGTACGCTTCCTTGGAGTAACGTCCATTGCAGACAATGGCCGTAGGACAAATAATAGACAGTTGAGACAATAGTGTCTGGGCGTGATAAAAATCTGATCCAATCACGGATGACTCAATATTTTCTAGGCCAAACAAATTTCATCATGCACCCAGAAAACAGATTCATATTACTGCACACCACGGCAAATGAATTAATCTGAGGAAATAATAGAAATCGATTACACCCTGTCATTCCAGTGGGTCTGAAAATGAGCATATAGTGAAAGAAAGGAAGTTAAAGCGGTTGTTTCAATTAATTTGCATAAGGTGTGGTCGTAGAGTCAATGTGCAACTGAACACGACCATTTCCCTCTTCATATCTGGGTTTAAAACCGATAAGGTACTCATTAATGTGTAACGTGTCTTGGGTAAGCGGAACTGGTGGAGCCATTCCCTCTCCCTGTTAGACCTTAGTCTAATTGCTCTAAATTGAGGGCTCGTCTTGGTCACGGATTAGCGGTCGTTGAGTACATCGGATGACTTAGTCGTTAACTTCAATTTAGGAAGCCCTTTGCCCAGCGATGCCCTCTCGCCACCACCATGGCTGCGTACGTATCTATGGAAACCAATCTGTCCAAATTATCCTAGATGGAATTGACTTTACACGGTTACACGGGTTTAAGTTTTTTAATCATTTCACCCCTAGCAAGGGGATAATGTCACTAAGATGCAAGGGGCTACTAGGAGAGAAAGAACATGAAAAAGACTTTAGAAGGGACTGGGAACAAACCGAATCCTATAACAAGAAACAAGGGATAAACTCCTACTCCTGTTCAAAAGACTGGTGATTATTGTAAACCGGACGATAGGCAAACCTATCAACACCTACTGAGGAGAGGAAAAACAAATAAATAGTAAATGAAATCTCAGAGTTTGGTACAAAGACGTTAGAAGTATAGAATTGAAGTAGACTTTAGAATGAAACAGAAGTCCGGACCTGAATCGGAAATATGGGATAAACATCTAATCTTGTTCAAGAGACGAAATTCAGCTGTATGTCTCGCTATGCTCCTCACAAGAAAAGCCTGGTGCAGGAACCGTTTTAGTATCAAATGACTCTATCGGCAGTTATTAGTGACTTATATGTCACCAGTAGCACTCGTAGACAGAAGTGACATAAATGAAAATTAGTTCTGCGTATTTAGATACGAGGTGTAACAATTCAATTTCCAGAATAGTCATGTTAACGTAAAGTTTATTTACCAGGGTCACTATCGTCTCTTGCTTGACAATGGTATTATTTTGAGGGTGACAGTAGCCAATAGTAGCAATTTGATTTACAGGTTCACCCTGGGAATTAAACTATTAAGATTCAAAGTAGCATCATTTCAGAAATCTTTCTCCTTCCCAACTCTTTTGTTGTAACATGTTTCTCTGCTCATAGGATGTGTGGTTGGTCTAATGAATGATAAGTCAGTGAGGAGAGTTTAAATTTCAGTCTGGTACATTATATTCACTTACGTACACATACCCCTAGGAAAGGTATGAATCAATCTCCTACTCCCAGCTATGGGTTAAAAAGTAGGACTTGTATCTTGGAAAGTCATTGTTATTCTCAAAATTTGTTAATGCGATATAAACTCGTCAAAAAGAATTATTCTTGGAATCCACAATATGCTTTGATTTTAAATAAATCACAAAGAGTTGATAAACCGTAAAAAACAATTAGTCGTTAACCAATTCTTGTTCATATTCAGTTCTGCAATGCTTTAAAAGAATTAGATTAGACCAAAAATATACAGTGTAACCCGGATATAAGAGAGTTGTCGGGGACCGGAGAAGTCTCTTATATCCGGGTTTCTCTTATATCCGGTTTGGTCTATTATATATACATTAACACAGGCTTTAATTTGGGACCAGAGAAAATCTCTCTTATATCCGGGTTTCTCTTATATCCGGGTTACACTGTAGTTACACAAGGTGAGAGCCGCTAAATTCTTACTTTCCAGTCTTGATAGAGTTCAAATAGATTAAGTTGTTTTTAGTCGAATTCACCCCAAGCAAGGCAGTAGAGCCACTAAGACACAGGGGTTAAAGAATTAGAAAACAGAAAACATTATGAAGGAACGAGAACAATGGAACAGTAATCATAGAGACAGTAGATAATGAGTGACATTGTATTTAAATTTTTGAAGATCAAAGGCGACTGGGAAGCAAGAAGCCGTAAGAGAGTTCCACAAGCGAGAAGTGCGAGAAGAGAAACTGTTAGCATAGAACTTACCGTTATATCTAACCAATTCAACTGTTAATTAATGAGACCTTGTTGCCAATCTGGTACCGCGCTTAAATTCATAACTTCTAGGTACCAGAGTGGTGAGTTCGTCCGAACAATTACCATGAAAATGTTTATAGAAAAGGCACAGCAAAGTAACTTTACGGCGGTTGGAAAGTGACTGAAGCCGAGACGCCATGTCAGGACCAATAATATTACTGATTCTCCTTTGGATGTTATCAATAATCTCGAAATAAATGGCAGGAGCACCGGACCATATATGGCAGCAATTTTTTAAGCATGGCTGAATGGTAGACTTATAGATATGTAAAGTAGATTCTGGAGAGAAAATTGTCAAGGCATGACACAGTGAACCAACAGTCTTAGTAGCTGACCTAGCAATCCATTCAATATAATCTTCTCACTTCAATTTAGCCGAGAATCTTAACCTGAGAAGCCGCAACGAGTTATTCTATTGGAGGTCAGCATCAGTCATGTTGATGGAAGTTAGAAAGAGGTCTCTTCATAGTGACGACACAGTGAAACAACTTTCTTAGCAGCTGACTTAGCAATGGATTCAGTAGAGTCTTTCCACTTCATATCATCCGAGAATGTTAACCTAAAAAAGCGCAACGATCGCTCTACTGAAGGTTAGCATCAACCATGCTGATGGAAGTCAGAAAGAGGCCTGTTTATAGTGAAGAATTGATTCGAACAATTACCACATAAGCATTTATAGAAAAGCCACAGAGAAGCAACTTTACGGTGGTGGGAAAGTGACTGAAGCCGAGACGCCAGGCCAGAACCAATAATATTGCAGATTCTTTTTTAGATTCTATCAAAAATCTATAAAGTCTGGTTCTATTTATTTTAGTATCTTTTGAAGAGTCCAGGTAAAACAATTTTTTAAAGCCACTTTTTTTGAGGGCGTCATTATAAGGTATTTTATATTCATAAAAATGCTATTATTGAAAGATAATTTACTAATTCTAGTATTTACAGTGGTAGGAAATTCTTTAATTATTTGATAGGGATGGATGGAGTTAACATTAATATAGATTGGAGTTTCATTATCTTTGTGATCAGGTTTAAAAGTGTTATTCGAAATGTTTAAAGTTATATCTAAAAAATTAGATATTTTAAGACTGGATGAAATAAATTTCTGTTTTAAACCCAAGGAATTTGAAACCCCTTATGATTTTCTTTTGTATATACGAATATAGTGGATTAGCGATAAAAATAAGCCCATCATGTCTATATAGACCTATCCGTTTAGGGTCAATGATCCTACTAAAGGTGTTTAAAATATAGATGCCCATCGAATCTGCAAATTTAGCGGAGTCATAGGCACCCATAGGAACATCAAAATTATCATAGTGACTTTTAATCCAACTAGAATTATTATTAGTTAATAATGCCTTTCTATAAGCTAATATAAACTTGAATTTATCATCCGTAATTTCTAAATAGTTTTTAGCAAAATTCATACTCTTTAATAACAGATCTTTAGATATGGAGGAGTAGAAATCTATTATTGAATAAATGTGGCTTTTCTTTATTTTTAATAGTATGGAAACATTTTAGAGTATCGGAAGAATCTTTCCATAGATTGTTATAAGATGATTTTTGTATAGTGTTTATTATTCTTTTAATTATAGTTTTAGAAATAAACCCTAGCTCAGTTTTGGAGGGATTGATTAATCTAGATTGTTGGTTGTTATCCAAATAGGGTCTGTGGCCTTCAAAGAGGAAATAGGCATTTTTATGTGGATTTTTCCGATTCTGTCATCAATATCGAATTAGCAGCATCTTGGTTAATAATAGAAACTCTATCATCATTTTTGTCAAATTTGTAAGTGTTGGTGATTTTGTTAGAGAGAAATTTGTGATAGTGATTTTATAAAGATTTCTCGATTTGTCAGCTCTGATCCATATTTCATTAAATTCATTTTAATAGTTATATTGTCTTGGTTCACATTATTGAGAAAGTATGTTGTAGTTTGGACACAGGATTCAAATCTGCATAGTGACTCTCTCTCTCTTTCTCTCTCTCTCTCTCTCTCTCTATATATATATATATATGAAATGAGGACGAAAAGAAAATAAATTCAAACTTTCACTAATTAATTCAAAAGTGGATTCAATACCAAGAGTAGAGCAATAATTATTTATTATAAATTGTTACACACGGACAAAACAATTACTCACGACAAAGATGCATCTCGACGGGTGAGGAACAAAAATAGTTATCTATCTATCTATCTATCTATCTATCTATCTATCTATCTATCTATCTATCAATCTGTGTGTATGTTTGTATGTGTGTGTCAGGTGTATTTTGGCAGCAAGAATTTACCCAAAGAGGGTTTTTTTTTAAATTCCACCGAAAAAAACTCTATTCAAATTTTTATTATATTTTACAATTTCTGAATGAGGTGTTGTACAACGGGATTGAAGTTATGCATAAATTGTCAAATTTCATGTTTTTTCTTGTTATATTCAAGTAATTTCATATATAGCAGTAATTTCTACGAACGGTTGTTAACACTATTGTATGATTTAGAGTGGGACCGTGTAAAATTGTTGGAATTAGAATCGAAATTAGCTCAAATTGAAGCGGTGTAATTTGTAACCTGTTAACGGAAAATCATGCGTCGAATATCTATACTATTTGTTTTTCATACACACTTTAATATACGATTTCTTATGGAGAAATATATTTTATTCAATGTTCGTTGTTTCTTTTGTATTATGACTTTGTAATTTGAGTCTTTCTGTGCACTATGCCTTGTATAATATTTTGGAGTTAACTATTTGTTGTAACCTAGAAAAGGTTACTGAATAGAATAATCAAACGAAGGTTGGTAATGCATGATAATACTTAGGACAAGAACAACACATATAAGATTCGCCAGCGGCGCGTAGAAGAAGTAGTCAACTGCTAGAAGTCAGTCAAGTGAATTCCATAATGAATCTCCAACTGCAGACCAACATACTGTATTTACGACTGTATTTATGTGAATGGGGACATACCCATTACGTCCGTAGGTATGCTGCAACACTATTAAAATTAGTTAGGTCGATATGTGCACAAATTGTACTAAACTTCACCTATCGTCCTATTCACACTCTACCCTGTTTTTGTTGTTGTGTTTCCGGTTCCTTCTAAAGTTTAATTCAATTCTATACTTCGAACACCTCAGCCTGAGCTCTTAAATTTTATTTGTTTTTCCTCTAAATATTAGTTAGCCTATCGTCCATTTCACACTCTTCCGCGGTCTTTTGAACAAACGTAGATGTTTAACCATTTTCCCCTTTTTTTCTGCTTAGGATTGGCTTTCCGGCACCTTCTAGAGACTTTTAATACGCTTTCACTCCTAGCCTCTTGCGTCTTAATGGTATTTTCGCCTAGCTTGGGGTGAAAAAAATTCGGCAAGTGTCAAGTCAACCTACGTAAAAATGTGGTATATGTGTGACCAATGTAAGAATTTAAATTTGTTTGTTGATTAATATATATATATATATATATATATATATATATATATATATATGTGTGTGTGTGTGTGTGTCTGTGTGTATCCGTAATATGGTTGTGTGTGCATGTGTGTGCTTGCATACATGCGTGTTTATGTGTCGATATATCCGGCACAGTGTCACTTTTAAGCTCATTGTAGATCAGTTAATGAATTAAACGAAAAATTTAGAAATATTTATTTTCTATCAGTTTACGGGTAGATGATGGAATGTACTCAGCCCGACCAACTAATTAAAAAATCTAATGTTCAGTGATTTGGTCAGATATGGGGAGGTGAATTGGATCGAGCACTTTTCACCAAACTCTTGCTGCGCACGTTTACCAAGAAAAAGGAACCTATGTAAAAAAAATTATAACTCCCTCATCTCAGAAGTTTAGGGAGAAATATAATGCATTGCTTATTTATCTCTCTATCTTTCAGGAAAGAAGATTTTAATGTAGCGGGAAGTAGAAACATCTATATTTGTACTTACATACATCTAAGGATCGAGTCACACTTTAGGACAACAACAAATGTAAGAGAAAGAAAGAATTAAGATTGGAACTGTACTTTGCGATTTCTTTTTTCAAGATATTCAAGAATCCTTGTGTTTATCCCACTTCTTGCACGTAATCTGTTGGAAAGGAAGGATTGTATTAAGGTTGGTGGGTTTACTAGCGATGACGTCATCCTCGAAAGGGCATGGAAGGACTTAGATTACGGGATTGACGTGAGTATTTGAACATTTCTGACATTATGAATTTTTAAAAATATGCACGATTTCCTCGATTATTTGGTTTAGACGTAGCGTTCAGATGACACACTTAGAGTGAGTCATTTGACCTCCCCCTCTATAACCCTGTATATATATATGTATATATATATATATATATTTGGTTACGCTCTCTCATAAATATATACACATATAGGTATATATATATATATAATCAGAACAAACACACGCACACACACACACACACACACACACACACACACACACACACACACACATATATATATATATATATATATATATATATATATATATATATATATATAATATAGAATTATCAGATCCGCATCATCCATGTCATAGAAACGCAAGCACGTAAATACACTTACAAAAGTATTATAAACAATGTAATAATTTTGCTTACACACACACACACACACACACACACACACACACACACACACACACACACACACATACATATCTTCATAAATATGTATGTATATATATATCTTAATGAAACACCAGTGAAAACAAGACACATCAAATTCAGCAGTAAATAAATCAGTGTTATTTGTGAAAATTTATTTATTTCTCTATTGGATCATATTATGTTAGTCATGGCATTTATGCGTGAAAAATAATATCGCTCAAATGTCAGCCAAATCTAAAAGAAAAAGAAAAAGTCATTAGACGCATAAAGTATAATTCACATTTAAAATCGGTCCAAGTTATTGAAACACCGTTTATATATATATATATATATATATATATATATATATATATATATATATATATATGTAACGTAAATCATTCAAACGAAAAACAAATACTGAAGCTAGTTATATTTTATATAGTTATATTATATTTTCGTTTGAATTATTTACGTTACATAAATTGAATACGCACTACAAAACCGATATATATATATTATATATATATATATATATATATATATATATATATATATATATATATATATATATATGAATATAGGTAAGATGAGACGAATAGAATACAATTTCAACATTTAATTTAAAAGAGTGCTCAATATCGATCAGAGCAAAGTATTATTTATTTTAGAATATTAAAAGCAAATACCTCTTCTTTTTCGAGAAAAAAGGCTTTAGGGTTTTATGGTGATCAACCAATCGAATATAACCTATGTTAAATTCAAACTAAGCTAAAAAGAAAATTCTTTTTAGAAATGGGTCTATGGCAGGAAGTTGTCTGCAAAACGATCCCAGACATTAGATTAAAATCTGATACAGATGGTTACGTTATTTCGTAAAGTGTATACAAGACAGACAATCAACTTTCCCAACAAATAATAGCGGAGTGGGTAGGGATAAAATTTAACATAATGCTAACTAGTTATGTGCTTTGTGAGTTTCCTACTAATTTTTTTTGTAGTTGATAAGAGGCATATTTAAGAAATTCCGCTTTTATTTCTTGGGAAAGTTGATTGTCTGGCTTGAGAAAAGTAGAAAATGAAAATAATACTGACATCTCATTTTAACAGATATATTTATCGAAATTACGCAAGAATATCTTGAACTTCTAAAGAGTAAACTTATTCAATAAAATCGCCATTGGTTTTAACCAAAGCTCCAGACGACATCAGAATCTCCTGCATCTCTTCTGGACGGTCTCCTTGTTTAAGTTAGTGAATGCTGCAATAATCATTGCATTCAGTTCATTTTTGGTGCTGCAAGGAGTTTTGTTGGCCTCTCGCTGAACTACGATCCACACATAATAATCAAGGAGGTTGCAGTCTGGGGAGTTTGGTGGTCAGATGTAAGGGGTGATGCGGGCGCAGAAATTGTCTGACAACCACGACTGGGTTTTCCTGCTTGTGTGGCAGGGTGCAGTCCTGTTGCTACCCATAGTATCTTCCAGCAGCCACCCTCTTGACCCAAGGCAGCACTACCCCCTCAAGGCACTTGATGTAGACTTCTGTGTTGAGTCTGAGTCACTGTGGGAAGATGAATGGACGCGTAACATTATCATCTCTAGTGATCACTCCAAATACCTTCGTAATCAACATTAGACTTATCCAACTATTTCCATATCCTCTGCACTGTCCCCAGATTGACACCCAAAAATCTGAAATGTTTGTATTGCCGATTCGACGCGAACGACAAGCGGTACAGCATGCCGTTTCCAAATTTCTGGTAGAGTGAATTGCGTCATGACGCTCTTTTTCTCGCAGAGAGTGCCCATCTGACCCTACTATGCTGTGCAATTGACAAAATCTAAAACAAACAACGAGCATGCGTGAAATTAAATATATAAAATGGCGACAATTTACGCATCACACCCTGTATATATATACTTCGAGAGTCTGAAAAAGATTTTCGTTTATAAGGCACTATTTAATTTCGCTTGGTCGCCGACGCATTCCATGACCGAAACGGTATAACGCGCGTTGGATCGAACGTCAACTTTTCCTGCAAAAAGTAACGCAAGTTCGAATCCTGTCTGAGAGTGCATATGTTTCTATAATAAGATTTGTAGAATATTCTAGCCGGTATAAATAAATGTACTGTTTTATAAATAAACGGAGCTTCCACTCAAATATTTATATGCACTAAAAATAACGTTTACGTTTATATATATAACTTTAAAAATCTTGATGTCAATTAGAATACGCGACTTTGGTTTCGACCTGACAGTCTCTTCGGGCGTTATTTTTATGACCACCTTAACGCTTTATTTAAAAACAAAACAAAAAAACACAAAGAACGCTACATAATTATTTAAAAAAAATAAATTTACAGGCGCATGACCAAAAACCTGAAATTTTAAGACCTTGCCCTCATATCAAAAAAATTTATTAAGTAAATATGAGGCCGAATAAAAAAATCTAATTAAAAAAAAACCCACTGTTATTCTTAAGATATGTTCACCTCCCTATCCTCTCTTACATTAAAGTTACATATTTTCTTTTTCTTCTTCTTTACTGTATACATTTACAATACACTTGCATTCCCGTCTCTTTCTTCTCTTTTCAGCACTCTTCTTTTTATCTTCTTCTTCTTTCTTCTCCATACCCCCTTCCTATTACACTCAATGTCATGTTTTTGATCGTCATGCGCCTGTAAATTTATTTTTGAAAAATAATTATGTAGCGTTCTTGGTATTTTTTTTAAAAAATAAAGTGTTAAGGCGGTCATTTTTAAAAATATCGCCCGAAGAGACCGTCAGTTCGAAACCAAGATCGCGTATTTAATTGACCTGATTTTTAAAGTTAAACATTTTACATGTTATTTTTACATTTATTTATATTTTTTTCACACGTGTATTGAACACTTTTTAATACTACTGTTTCCTGGTCTGATTCAACTCTGACCATTAACCTTTTATGTAGATGGATAGATAGATAGATAGAAAGAAAGAAAGAAAGGGGGAAGATAAATAGATAGATAAATAGATAGATATGTACAAATTATGATATATAGAGAGAATGTACAGATTATAATAGATACAGATGGAGGAGACAGAATCAGAAAAAACATATTGTAAAATATAGAAAAAGATAGATAGATAGATAGATAGATAGATAGATAGATAGATAGATAGATAGATAGATATGTACAGACTGAAATAGAGAAAGACACAGAGAGAGAATGTATAGATACATTACATAGACTGTAATTGATAGATAGATAGATAGATAGATAGATAGATAGATAGAAGTACACATGGAAACAAACAGGATTGCCTACACGCAAACTTCGGCGTATCCTATGTATACATATGTCTTTGTGTATGGAATAAATATTATCACATTGTAGGATTGTTAACAAAAAATGATAAAAAACATTAACAATGATCAAAAGATACTCAATGAAATTGGCTTGGTTACACAGACAAACACATATTTAAAAAGATAATTTAAAAGATTAAAATTCCAGCTTCACCTCTCCTTTGTCCTTACATCAGCGTAATTTAGTCAGATGAAGACTTAAAGGATAAAACGCGTCACACACAAAAATAATTCCATCATCTTCATAATATATATATATATATATATATATATATATATATATATATATATATATATATATATATATTGTATGTGTGCCTGTTTATGTTCGATCTGCCTGACCAAACGGAAATATCATATGAACGCAGAATTTGGTATGGATAACCGAAATAGCTTAAGTAATAACATAGGTAATGTAAGGTTGACACTGGTGGTCATTTGAGGTCACCAAAGATTATCAAAAAGTGCAACGTGACATTTATAGCGAAAGAAAGCAGCTTCTAGAAAAATGGAGTCTGATAGTCAGTTTGCAATGAAGTACTTTGGGCTTCGAAAAGAGTCTAGTGGACAAGATCCAATTCAAACTCTGAACTTTCAAGAATTCATTGGATGCAGAATTAGTGTGTGATCGTAATGACATATTTCAGAGTCACACAATAACATTCCTGGCATTAAAATGGCCCCGCACGGAGTAAAAATATATGATAAGAGATTTTGACCGTCAATAAATTTGCAGAACGCAATGGCGGATTAAAACAGTCAATCGAAAGAACTAAAAAGAAAAGTTTGCAAAACGTTATTTGAACCTACAAAAATAAGATATAATCTTAAAAATATCTAGAATTGAAATTGATATATTTTGTTGTTTAAATTTCAAAATCGGCAGAAAACTCAAGAAACTACAAGGTATCCTGTGAGTAAGGTATATTTGTTGCAAAGAATAATGGATAGAAGAAATACATTCAAAGGTGTTGCTACAGATTCCTATAGTGATCCGGCTGTGCAAATAAGAACAGATATGGAACGTTGATTTTGTTTAGTTGTAATGTGTTCCTGCTCCCAAGTTTCAGCAAACGGTTTAGACACGCTTCAGGAACCCTGATTCTCCAAAGATGCGCCATTGAACTTGCTAATCTGCCAAACAGTTTTGTCCAAATTTATTACGGACAAAATCCAAAATATAACGTTCCACCCCAACCAGCACTAGCGAGAAAACGCTGTGTCATCTGTCATGATAGCTGGATCTTCTTTAAAGGAAGCTCCTTGTTTTTAACGTCTATTTGGACTCAAGCTCTCCACAGATCTCAAGCGGAACTTATATATCTGATCTATTGCTAAGGGTTCTGGAAAAATGGCCGGTTCATTCTACCGCCCCGGTAAGTATTCGATCACCCCCACCCTGCTATATTCTATCTTTAAAAACTAAATCAAACCAGAATAGGAATATTGATGCCGTATCAGGGCTGGATCTGCCGATCCCTCACTTACCTGTTTTTTATATGGTTCAATAGCATTTCCACTTTCCAGTCCCTTTTTCCACATACGAAACGTTGTATGGTTATCGCTACTCTATCCACATTTCCATGGCATGTATTCTGGCTAGCTATATTCCTTGGTTCTAGCACCTCTGACCTTTGCAAGTGGGACCGGCCGTAGCACTTACACAAGAATGAATCAGTCCTATTGCATACGTATTCCATTAGTAAGAACTAATTCCACTCGAACAGCTTCTTACCACGAACTGGTGCTTTTGGAATCGTCTCCAGAGAGGGTTCATTCCTAACCATTAAAATCTTAACTGTTTCAAGTTTTAGGTAAGCCGTTATCTTTCTAACATAACCTAATGAACTTCAGTTCTTGCTTTTCATACGCTCATATATCACACAGTAACCTTCAACATTTAGTGGCTCTTGGGTTTTGTATTCGATAACAAATTCGTATAAAAATGTCTTCGAGGTAACTAGCTGAGATGAATAAAAAAATAAGATGTGTTAATTCCGTGGATCGTCATAATTCTAAAAGACTATTTGAATTCAAACGTCTTCAATTCCCAGTTTTTCAATGACCAGCAACAAGACAATCTCTTAAGATTGGAGGGTTCTAACTGACATTGCTATGCTTGTTTCATGGTCAGTACTCTAATAGCTATTTTAGGAGAAGGTTTCCAAACAGCCTGTTCATATTGGCACCCAGCGAGAGAAGCTCTAATGTTATGCACCTAAGGAACGACAATCAAAATACGATATATATATATATATATATATATATATATATATATATATATATATATATATATATATATATATATATATATATATATATGCATGTTTCATTAAATAGACGAAAGAAAATCATCATATTGATACATGTTTTTTATCCTATCTAAGCTTATATATAGTACAGGTAATCGATCCGTTGGTATATAATCAGGGTGGATCCTAGTAATATTAGTTATTAAAACTGATCCACAGAGAGCTCGATGTTTTTATTATAACAGAGCATATGTATTTTTTACAGCAAAAAAAAAAAACAATTACCTCAACATAGTGTACCTAGTATTCCAAAACGGTCACCCATGTTAGTACTGACAATTCTCCACGTTCCTTAACTTCGCTGATCCTATCTATTTATTGATATCGGTGTTTCTTTGTATTAATTTCTTCAACCGTGAAAATAATAAAAACTGCTCTTGATTTAGAAGTCCTAGTATAGAAACATTGTGCCACCACCAGGAATCGAACCTAGATACTTTTTTATTAGTGAAAATAAACTCCATCTATATATATATATATATATATATATATATATATATATATATATATATATATATATATATATATATATATATATATATATATATATATATATATATATATATATATATCGATTGATTGCTTTGATGTTGGGTATCAAGTCTGTTTTTATTTAATTATTACATGGGGTTGACGTGTTAGCTGGACGCAGACGGCATGATGGGAATTTAATAAAAGGTTTTTTGACAAGCTGAAGATTTTGAAATTCCGAACTGATGTTACATGATTTCAATCAATTCAACTTTCAATTGGAAATATTTTTTACTTTTCTTTTTTTTTCACTCTCATTTGCATTTCCCTTTCTTTCTCTCTTTCCTTCTTTCCTTCTTTCTTTCTCGGTTTGTTCATATCTATCTATCTATCTATGAATATTCATTTTGTTTGTATCTTACTTTATTTCTCGGTCTGTTCGTATCTATGAATATTTCTTCCTTTCTTTCTTTCTTTCTTTCTTAATCAATCTGTTCATATCTATCTATCTATCTATGAATATTCATTTTGTTTGTATCTTACTTTATTTCTCGGTCTGTTCGTATCTATGAATATTTCTTTCTTTCTTTCTTTCTTAATCTATCTATCTATCTATCTATCTATCTATCTATCTATCTATCTATCTATCTATCTATCCTTTCTTTCTTTTTCCATTCATACAAAAATAATATTTTTCAATCAGATATTTTTGTTAAGGAAAGAATTTGACAAGGAGTAGAAAGACTGTGAAAATATTTGTTTTCACAATAAACAGGATAATTGGATATCATTCTGAAAGTATTCTAACTATAAAGGGAGGAAAGGAGAAAACAAAAATGAAAAAAAAATCACCACACAATTATTCATACGGAGGTACAGGTCATCTTGTCCTATTTCCAATGTTTTTCATCTGCTTTGATTCCGACTGAACCTGATCAAAATATGTGGATCTTCATCAGTTCATCAAAGAACCAGTTCTGTAGTCTTATAATCCGATTAACATGTGGGGAAAACTTCTATTTAAATGGGGTATTCTGGCTTCGAAAATAATCATTGGCGACCCTAAATTTTATGAGAGTTTGAACATCGATCTTCAGACGTGAAAGGGCCGGGCTGAGAGTTCCTCTGATGGATTGGCAGATAGATCTTATTATTTTAGTGTTGAAATAAGTCGATGTAAACGTAAGTTATATTCTAATAGCTTATTTGCCTTCATTTCTAGCCTGTGGATGTCCCCGCCCCGCTTCTTGCTTTCCTGTGAACAACGATCTTCAAAAATGTAAATACAATATTAGCCGCCATCTTCTGCTTTTTAAAAAAAATCATCTTCTGTTATTATGCTTTCTCGACATTAGATATTTCCTAATTCCCTTTCATTCTCAGTAACCCCTTGCATCATAGTGACTTTATTACTTTGCTTGGGGGTTAAACGAAAACCGAAAAATGAAACAGTACTAGGGATTTTAATTTAATATGTTTTTAGTTTCTGTTTGTGATACATGGTAATTCCTGTGTATCTATTGAACCATATTTTTACATTAGTAAATATATATATATATATATATATATATATATATATATATATTGCCATAGAAGAGGCGACAGTCTGTTTCATGCTAGATGCAATCGTCAGGCCAGAAATGTATATATATATATATATATATATATATATATATGGCCTGAATATATCAACCATCATATATATATATATATATATATATATATATATATATATATATATATATATATATATATATGTATGTATATATATAAAAGTGAACATAGAGGAGGCGACAGTCTGTTTCATGCTAGATGCAATCGTCAGGCCAGAAATGTATATATATATATATATATATATATATATATATGGCCTGACGTTTGCATCTAGCCATAAACAGACTGTCGCCTCTTCTATGTTCACTTATATATATATATATATATATATATATATATATATATATATATATATATATATATATGATGGTTGATAACTCCTGAGGAGTGGGAGGATTGATTGGTGGAGGGTCCGTCTACAAATCTCTAGAGTGTAGATGCTGAAAGTAACACAAATCAGCTAAGTGCAAATTTTATATTTGTATTATATATATATATATATATATATATATATATATATATATATATATATATATATATATATATATATATATATATATATAGTACGATCTTATTTAGGAGTTCTTGCATTTTTTTCTGTTTTTCAAAAAGAATATTGCGGCACAAAAGCGACGACAATATTAAATCTTGGTGTGCTGTCAATAAAAGAAACGTAGAATACATTTCAAACCATGAAACCTTGGTCTATCTATATCGGTCAGTCTAGTAATATGAAAGCCTTACTGATAACTCCATCCAGATATAGGGAGCTAATTCAGTTTGAACTGATCACATCTCTCCTACGAAGAAAGATGTTCTCAAGAATTTTCAAAAAACAAGCCAAAAGTAAATTGATTGATTTTCGGAAATAACGATGCCCAAAAAAGATCTATGGTTCCAAGAATTTTAGAATAACTAGAAAAATCACCCATCTGTATGTATGTATATGTATATATATATATATATATATATATATATATATATATATATATATATATATATATATATATATATATATATGTATGTGTGTGTGTGTGTGGGTATGTGTGTCTGCGTTTATAAATCAAATTTATACTGGTCGTCTCTGATGTATAACTCGATTGTACAATGTTTGCCGTCTTTCGTCTCCACTGAAATTTTATTTGCTATTATAAGAAATATGATATATATATATAATCATCTGATACTTATATACATTTACTCCTATATATTTACATATACTTATATACTTTTACACAATGATAATTATTTATATTTGTCATAGCATACGGTCACACATAAATATGTTATACGTAATTTGTCACACACGCACACGCGTACACGCATATACATACATAAACATATACACACACACATCTATATGTATATGTATGTATATAAGTCTGTATATATATATATATATATATATATATATATATATATATATATATATAAATATATATATATATTTTTATATATATATATATATATATATATATATATATATATATATATATATATATATATATATATATATGTACAAAGCGTGTCGAAAAGATATCGGCTTAATGAAGTTCTCAAAATGAACATACAAGAATTTTGTGAGGAAGGGTTTCTTAGTCAGGCAGACAACTTTCCAACACCGACACACACGCATATATATATATATATATATATATATATATATATATATATATATATATATATATATATATATGTGTGTGTGTGTGTGTGTGTGTATGTGTGTTGTCTTTCCTTCAGTTTCCCTTTGTCGGAATTCAAATAACTCGCACTTTGCAAGAACAAAAAAGTTTAAAAGAATTCTCTCTGTATTATTCTGGTAAACAATTTACTGTGTGTAAATTATGAATGTCCATTCGCACATACATACATAGGTTTCAATGTTAACACATTATTATGGAAACCATAAATATGGACGAGATCACTGGTTTAACGCAATAGATCTTCATTGTTCGCCGACAAATAATGACCGGCGAAATTTATTTGACTAATCAACCACACACATACCTTTGGGCTGGTAAAGAAGTCTATTTTTTTTTTTAACTCTTTGAGCAGTTCAGAAAATGACGTTTTCTCGCCTTAAGAAAGTAAATATTCAATCCAACCTTTTTTGGCCAACGTGGCGGTAAATTATAGATGCAGTCTTGCTAGGTAGAAGTTTATCGTGCCACGTTTCCATTTCTGATATTGTGTACATTCATTTATCTATCTATCTATCTATCTATCTATCTATCTATCTATCTATCTATCTATCTATCTATCTATCTATCTCTGCCTGTTTATATCTATCTATCTCTGCCTGTTTATATCTATCTATCTCTGCCTGTTTATATCTATCTATCTATCTATCTATCTATCTATCTATCTATCTATCTATCTATCTATCTATCTATCTATCTCTGCCTGTTCATATCTATCTATCTATCTCTGACTGTTTATATCTATCTATCTATCTATCTATCTATCTATCTATCTATCTATCTATCTATCTATCTCTGCCTGTTTATATCTATCTATCTCTGCCTGTTCATATCTATCTATCTATCTATCTATCTATCTATCTATCTATCTATCTATCTATCTATCTATCTATCTATCTATCTCTGACTGTTTATATCTATCTATCTATCTATCTATCTATCTATCTATCTATCTATCTATCTATCTCTGCCTGTTCATATCTATTCAAATTTGGGTGGCCAAACTTGCTTAATGGAAGAGTCACACACGATAAAGTTCAGAGGTTTGAGAGCCGCGAGACACGAACAAAATTTACACACACGTTTTGGTTACATACACATTAACATTAAACTTAAGTTTTATCCAATGGGGTCTCAATTCATACACAGTAAATAATTATAAAGCTTTACATTTTTCTTATTTACCTTTTATATTATATGTGAAAAAAAGGAGCTCGGCCAACATATTTCTACGAACCTCATATTAAATGTCAAAAAACTGCATGAGGCTCACGAGCTTCGGTTTGGCCACATCCAGGGATATATGATTAAACCCTTCAGGAAGATAACCCCTTCACCCGTTTAGTTTAAAAAAAGGCACGCAGCATTCAGTTTTTAGTTTCGAAATCTATAGGGTGGCCCTTTTACCTCTTGTGTGAAGATAGATATAATACGATATCTTCAAAATTTGCTAAATACGTAATGGCTTTAAAGATTATCTATCTATCTATCTATCTATCTATCTATCTATCTATCTATCTATCTATCTATCTATCTATCTCCTTACGAGCATAATACGTTGAAACTACCGGTTCCCGTACGATCACCGAAGTTAAGCAATATTGAGACCGGTCAATACCAAGACAAAACACCTCACATGAAAACCTTTTACACTTTGTCATAGGTTTTTCTCCTAACACAGTGACTGAGAGTGACTCAATTCTGTCGAAGAGTCGTGCAGTATTAGCTTAAATAATCACTGTTTACAAATTCACACCTCAAACCAGAGGGCTCAACCGAAATTAATTTTTCAGGAGCTAATATATATATATATATATATATATATATATATATATATATATGAAAAGAAAATGAAGTCGGGATGATTGGGTCGCATAAATAAAATAGTTAGGGAGGTTCTTTGTTCAAGAGTTTATTTACTGAGTTTAGTTTCTGATGTAAAATTCTGAAGTAAAATTTACTTTTTTTTACCTCGATTAAATTTTCACTGGTTTTAAAGCGTTCGTGATTGCCTGTTGATTAGCTAAATTTCTTTCAAGTTCATTTATACAAAGTCTGTGAGTAATATAACTTGTGCATAACAGAAACACACAAGCCAAAACATACAGGCATCGCCTTTCACGTATTGAAAAAAGGCTCTATCAATCTATTTATCTACCTGAGTCTTTACGCTAGACTTAGTACAGTTACGAAAATATCTGGGCCTTCTTTGTATTCCCTAGGTATTTTCTGCTCGGAAGGGAGGCGTAACATAATCTTTCTATTCTTTCTTTCTCCCCCTTGGAGTATTAAGTTAAGCTTACGAATGAAGCTTACGTTTATTAAGACTATGAATATCAAGTCAAATTATGCCAAGAGCTAATAGTTCATCGGGGTACACACAAATGGCAATGAACTAAAGGGAATAGAGAGGATTAAACATCAACTGCAAGAGCACAGAATGCATGGTTGTTAGCAAAAGGATGAGCCTAGAGTGCGATTTGCAAATCGGCGATACCAAGTGCGGAAATTGAAATATCTGGGAAGTGTTTTGACAGAGGACGGAAAGTGTGGCACTGAAATCTGAAGGCGTATTGGGATATCGAAAGTTGCCTTCCAAAAGCTAAGCAGAGTACTAAGATATAGAAAAATTTCGTTAGGAAAAAACAAAACAGTACTAAACTACAACGTGTTATCTGTCTTCCTGTATAAAAGTGGGGAAACTTGAAGCAACAGAAATATGGTTCTACAGAAGGATGCTGAGTTTAACATGGACCCATCATGAGAGCAACGATAAAGTTTTAGAGAAAATGGAAACAAAAAAGAAACTAATACTTAATATCAGGAAAAGGTAGTTGTGGTTTATGGGGGTACATAATGAGGAAATAGGGCTTGGGAAATCTGATACTCACGGGGCAGTTAGAAGGCAAGCGAGACAGAGGAATAAAACGCCTAACAAAAAATTGGATGGTAGAACAGGGCTTAGGGGAAATAACATTATAAGACAAAGTTTATTAAAACATACAAGGGATAGGAAGTTGTGGAGAGCCATGAGGGGACACAGCACATAAAGAAGACGTCGCTGATTAGCGTATCGGCTATCGACGTGGAACATGAAATAAGCGAGCCGAGTTCAAATATTGACTGAGTCTCTTACATTACTCTTCGGAGTAAATCTCTTGGAAAAGATATGAACCCATCCCCTATTTTCTCTAGATAAAGATTAAATAGCAGGGCAGACTAATCTCTCTTTCTACGTGTTGTCAGCGCCCAACACATCACAAAATAAAACCTGACGACAAGAGATAATCAGAACGTTAACAGAGCACAAAACCTAAATAAATGAGGAATAATAACAATGGTGGATTTGAGCACATCTTCCAAGTGTGACAGGTCTTCTTATCTTGAAAAGGAGCAGTTAAAATTGGACTTTTGTTTTTCTTATCAGCTATGAGTAATCTACCTGAATAAGCCAGTGTAAATTATTTCCGCATACATCCAAGTACTATTAGTGTCGATTCGGGATGGGGGAAGAACAAGGAGACTACATCCCTGCAGAGAGGAGTAAAGCTCACCAAATGGACCACCTGTTTATTTTTTTTTCTTTATCTCTACCTTGTTTACTGTGTTGTAACCCAGACCTATGTCTACCTTTGTGTTTCCTTTGGCAAAGGGACCTACGTCTACTTTTTTACCCTCATACAAACCGGACACATGTTTATCTTTTTCAATGTAGTGCAAACTAGACCTATGCCAATTTTTTTACACTGTCGTGCAAACTAGACTTATGTTTGTGTTGAGTCTTGACTCAATGTTGAATCCCGCCTATTGCATGGAATAATAATGCAACACAAAATGTACTTAGAACAAGAATGTATTATAACAAGAAAGTGTACACAATAAGTACATATAGTATTTCTGTATATTTCTGGGAAGACGTTCCTGGAGAATGTGTTGACTAGTCGCAGTCGATCAGAGTCTCTAGTTGGATCTCGTGATTCCTCTTCCTCGTCTTCCGGTATCAACCATTATTTATATAGTTGGTAGTCACCTATGCAGATTAGGTGGATCCCACCACAACACCCCCCTCCCAAGCCTTGGAATCCTTTTGGATTTCAAACTGGCTTCTATATGGGTTGATGATTATGGTTATTCCTTTGTAGATCCCCTTTGCATAGTTCATATATATATCTGTTTTTTTTTTGTTTTTTTTTCAATATCTTTTTCGTTTTGGATTCACGTCCAATGGGTCCGTGAACTTTCGTTTCCTACCGGATCTTCTCGGTTCATGAGCACTCTGCGGAGGTTCTACTTGAAAAGTATCATACATTACATCAATGAGATCTTCCTTTCGGCCAGCAAGTACGATGACTACCATTTACTTTCAATACCTCGTAATATCTCTCAACAGTCAACTTATCTAGCACGTGGCCTGACTATATGAGCCTATGACTGGAATTTTCTACATTCCGGACAAGTAGCACTTGACCCCGATAGTTTTTTTTATTTATGGCCATTTTCGCTAATTGTGAACAACGACTGGTTGCTCTGAAACCCTTGCACCTCGATTTTACAGTGGATACTCATCAGGTCCAGATACAATCATTTTCAGTCCACTTGACTATAGGTGGATGTCCTAAGCCTGTCGACCGGGGATTCATTGTGTCACAAGTCTACCAACAACTGGTTGGCCCTGATCTGTCATCTCATCTTCGTCGCCATTGTTGAGACTTGACTCAATGTTGAATCTCGCCTATTGCATGGAATAATAATGCAACACAAAATGTACTTAGAACAAGAATGTATTATAACAAGAAAGTGTACACAATAAGTACATATAGTATTTCTGTATATTTCTGGGAAGACGTTCCTGGAGAATGTGTTGACTAGTCGCAGTCGATCAGAGTCTCTAGTTGGATCTCGTGATTCCTCTTCCTCGTCTTCCGGTATCAACCATTATTTATATAGTTGGTAGTCACCTATGCAGATTAGGTGGATCCCACCACAACAGTTTGTATTTGTGTATCTCTTGGTAACTACATCTATTGTGTTTTTACACTCCATGCAGACCGGACATATGTCTACCCTTTTCACCGTCATGCAAACCAGACTTATGTCTACCTTTGGGTTTTCCTTGGCAACAGGACCTAACTCTATTTTCTACACTCACCCAAACCGACCTATGTTTACCTTTTCACTGTTGTCCAAAACAGACCTATGTCTACCTTTGTAACTTTCTTAGCAACGGGACTTACGTCTACTTTTTTTTTACCTTCATGAAAACCGGAACTATATTTATCTTTTTCACTTTCGTGCAAACTAGACCTATGTCAATCTTTGTATCTCTCTTGAAAATGAGACTTACATCTATCTTTTTTACCTTCGTCCAAACCAGACCTATGTCTACCCTTTCTATTGTAATGCAAACTTGACCTGTGTATAGCTTTGTGTCTCTCTTGGCAACGGGACCTACGTCTACTGTTTTACCCCCGTGCAAACCAGACCTATGTCTGCATTTGTGTCCCTCTTGGTAACTGGACCTACATATATTGTTTTTTTTACCATCCATGCAAACCGAACCTATGTTTACATTTTCACTGTCATGCAAACCAGACCTATGTCTACCTTTGTGTTTCCTTTGGCAACGGGACCTGCGTCTACCTTTTTTACTGCCATGCAAACCGATCTATGTTTATCTTTTTCACTGTTGTCCAAACCAGACCTATATCTACCTTTGTGTCTCTCTTGGTAACTGGACCTTAATCTATTGTTTTTTATGGGACAGCCAGATTCATCCTTTATGTTGCCCGCCCCCACCTCACCAAAAAAATATTGATAAATGAAAGATATCCATGAAAAAACTGATTGATTTACCGGGTGTCAGATGTCATTTACTGAATATTGTTTTTCTCTTTTTTAAATAGAGTTTTAATATTTAATATTTATGTTTGGTCTGTGATTGGATAGATCATAAATGATGAGATCTTGAAAAAATATCTTTACTACATATATAATTTTTGCCTCATAAGATTCTGTAAAGTGTATAATGCCACATACACACATACGTATACACACACACGCGGGCGCACACACACACGAATATATATATATATATATATATATAATGAAACTTTGAAAACAACAGAAACCAAAATCAAAAGAAATAGTGTCTAAACCTCTAGGAATAAAGAAAAAGACATAAATAAACACCATTTTGGAAATTAATAAAATTCAACGTTCTCAATAATATCGAAATATTCAGTTAGAAAAATCGACGTGAATAGAACCGGAATATATTGTAAAAACTGTCAGAGGGACAATAACTTCAAATCTTATAGTTTTCATAGAGAAATACGAGGGTTGGGATGAAAAGTTCCTCGGTTGGCCATGGAGGAGCGATGCTAGAGCTATGAAAACTGCATTAATTTCGGCTTTATTAATAACTGCGTTGTTTATTTCAGGTAAACTGACATCTGACTTCAAAGAAGTATCTAGTAGCAACTTCTCTTGAAAATGGACAAAATTGGCATTGTACTGTTAACAAGAACCTGCATGAAAAAAAGAAAACGGTTTAGCCCCCAAGGGCTTTCATGTTGACATGGTTGCAACATTAGGACATATCTCATATAAGCTTAATATATTTTTAATTCTAATGTAAGGATATTTGAAGCACGGTGTCGTACTAGACAATGTTTCTCGACAGAATCTCTTTTAGATTATTTATAATTAGTCCATTCAAACCACCATTGAATATTACTGCCACTTCTAGTCTGGTACTTCTGCTATGCATTTAGAGATTCTTGATAAAGTCCAAAGACGAATCTGCAATTGTACAGGTTCTGAACTAGCATCTCGGCTTCAGTCACTTTCCCATCAACGTAATGTAACTTCCCTGTGCCTTTTTTCTATATATTTTCATGTTAATTGTTCTGATGAGCTTTACTCTTTTCTACATCGACTTTACGTGGGCTGGATAATTTATAGGCTGACTACGAAGGTGTGATGTTAGAGCTGTGAAATATTGCATTCATTAATTTCAATTTTTATTAATAACTGCATTGCTTATTTTCAGGTAAACTCACATCTGATTGTCTAAAGAAGTCTTCAACATTAAGTAGTACCGACTTTTCTTGAACATGGCAAAATTTGGCATCGCGGTGTTATAAAAAATCTGCCGAAAAAGAGTTTTAGCTTCCAAGGACATTCATACACTTAACGTAGCTAAATTTAGTAAGGGAAGGGAGGGTCTTGAAGATGACCCTATGGCTGGACGTTGCAACTGCCACCACCAAGGAAAGCGTTGATCGTGTTTACCACATGGTGAGTATGACAGGCTGTTGGCCATGAACCAAATAGCCGATGCTATTAGGATAAGCTGTGAGGGAGATGAGAATATTCTGCACAATGAACTTGGCATTACGAGGGTTTCTGCTCAATGGGGCCACGTTTTCTGGCACCTGATCAAAAGCTCACCAGGTTGATCACATCACGGGGGAATTTGACATTGTTTAATGCTGATCCATCTGGTTTATTAACCCAGGGTGAGTGTTGGGTTCATCTCAGCCAGAGACAATTCATGCAGCGGAAACACGGCCTCGGCGTTTTGGTATGCAAAAGACTTTGTACTTATTACCCAATTTAAAGAGGGTCACACCATCAACAGAGAGTACTATGCCTACTTCATGAGACAATTACGAAAGGCTATCAAGACCAAATGCCCAGCAAAACTGATGAAAGTTGTCTTGTTTCATTTGGATAATGCTTCAGCACACAAGTCCTTGGTTTCAGCTGTTCGTGACTGTGGCTTTCAACTGGTTGATAACTTTCCCTATTCTTCCGAGTTGGCCCCATTTGACTAGCATCTGTTTACCAACATGAAAAAAAAATTGTTGAGAATCAGTATCGCAGTGATGATGACGTCATATCTGCTGCTGTTGACTTTTTTGACTAACAGGATAAAAGCATCTTTACCAATGTAATCCAAGCATTGCAACACCGATCGATGATCTGTGCGAACCGGAAGAGGTAATATGTTAAAAAAGTAAACCTTATTTGGTTACATTCCGTAAGTGTATCTTGGTTAGCCTATATTTTCTGCTGAGCCTCGTCGTAAGCGTAGTTGAAATTGCTACATGTAACCGTAAGTTCTACACTAAGAGTTTCTTCTTTCGTACTTCTCGCTTGTGGAATTCTCTTCGAGCCTCTTGCTTTAAATTCGCTTTTTTCTTCAAAAATTTAAATGCAATTTTACTTGTTATCCATTGTCTTCTTAATTCCTGTTCTTTTATTGTTTCCTTTTTTTCATATATTTCACACTTAGTTACTTTACGTCTTAGTGGCTTTATTTCCTTTACTACACACACACACACGCACACACACACACACACACACTCTCTCTCACACACACACACACACACTGACACACACACACATATATATATATATATATATGACAACGTGGAAATAGTTTTCGTGTGACTCGTTTCGTCCTTTAGGACTTCATCGGACTAAATTTGTTATGTTGGTGCGACTGATCAATGGAGAAAACAATTAACTAAATGTTAATTAAATTAACCCTTATGTTTAGAGAGGGGCTTGATTGCATGGTCACAATAAACAATAAATTTGCGCCCCGGGTCTTACAACATTTCACCAATCCTGGCAGATCTTCTATTATCACAGTGTGGGATATCTAATATCAAAAGTTATGAAAACAAAAAGAAATCTAAATTAAGTCGGTTAGATTATATATATATATATATATATATATATATATATATATATGTGTGTGTGTGTGTGTGTGTGTGTGTGTGTGTGTGTGTGTGTGTGTGTGTGTGAAGTTAAAATTTTAAATTCCCAGCATTCCTTGTCTGCCTGCATGCATTGTCGAACCAGCATAATACATTTAATAGGGTGAAGTCATTTTTTTCCACTTTGTCATATATATTTTCCCCTATATAGATAAATAAAAATTTCTATATCGTTATCATATATATATATATGTATATATATATATATATATATATATATATATATATATATATATATATATATATATATATATATATATATATATATATGTATCCCGTTGTCATACAAGATATTATATATAAATATGTACCTGTCACTATTTGTCCCACACAGAGAAAATATCACACATATGAATACGAATAAGAATGAACGCGCGAAAAACGAGAGGGTCTTACTTGTAATATTTTCTACCCGTGGACTGCCTGTTTGTGGCTTGCGACGAATTTTTGTTCGCAACCAATATTTTCCTCAAATTTTAATAAGTTTAATAAATTCTTTCCTCACGCCATTTTCTACCCTTTCAGTAGTATTATTGAGTTTGACCTATTCACCAAGTAAAAACAGTCATTCAATTTTAAGTTCACCAAGGTCTGTTCTAGTTCCTCCCCACCGCCACCTACATCTTAATAGAAAGTGATAGAAATGCAATTCTCAATATTGTCTGGGTTTCTTTTTTCGTTTTAATTTTATAAGAAATAAATTTGACAACTCATATTAGGGAAGGCCGAAATAAGCATCGAATTTTTATATACTTAAAAAACAGTTTTGATAAGTATATTATTGAAATGTTCATGACTTGTTTCGGGAACTTATTGGGGTGGGGGCTTATAAGTGGTATAGGGGAATTGTAGTGAGGGCGATTGAGATGCGATACAACTCGGATGTGAGGAAATGGAATTTTTTTTTTTCATAAATTGAGAAATGATAAAGTTGGCTATTCGTATTGGTGTGGGGTGTAGTTGAGATGACAGACAACACCCAAAACAGAAAATGAGGAATTTTTTCATAGCTAAAGAAAGAATAAACATTCGCAGTGAGATGAATTGAGAAATAACGACCATACGCAACAGAAAATGAGGATTTTTCATAGCTAAAGAAGGAATAACTTTAATAACATTCACGGTGAGAAGCATACGAAGTGACAGATAACCATCGTACACAACAGAAAATGGGGTTTCATTTCATGACGAGGGGAGGAATAGATTTGATCCCATATTGTTGTGTAGGATCCACCTAATCTGCATAGGTGACTACCAACTATATAAATAATGGTTGGTACCGGAAGACGAGGAGAAGGAATCACGAGATCCAACTAGAGACTCTGATCGACTGCGACCAGTCAACACATTCTCCAGGAACGTCTTCCCAGAAATATACAGAAATACTATATGTACTTATTGTGTACACTTTCTTGTTATAATACATTCTTGTTCTAAGTACATTTTGTGTTGCATCATTATTCCATGCAAGAGGCGAGATTCAACATTGAGTCAAGACTCAACACATATTTAGGGGGAGGGTGTAGATCAGGTAAAAAGAACAAATAAGGCATACAAAAGAAAGGGGTTAGAGAAAAAAAAATGTTAAATTTGAAATAAACTGAAATTTCAAGGAAGGAAGACTTGTATTTGTTTAACTCTAACAACATGAAAGGAAAAGATAATTGCCGAGCAGACCCTAATTTAAAAAAAATATAGGATTCTTTTTTGAAATGCTGTTTCCCCCTATACAAGGCCCAAGAGCCACTTGAGGTAGAGGGTTACAGAGTAAGAAACACTAGCCCAAGTAAAGTGATAATGACGCAAAGGGCTACCGGAAGTGGAAGAGAAAGAAAAGACTTTAAAAGTAACCGGAAACCCAATCCTAAACAGTAAACAAGAGATAGACCTTCTTCTCCCGTTTAAAAGATCGCGTAGGAGCGTGAACCGGGCGACAGGCAAATCTATCTACTCCTAATATACTAATAATAGATAGTCAAAATAAGTAGAGATTTTTAAGTTGTATTTTGTGACAGAGGTAAAATGGTATGCCAACCATCATGCATTTCAAGAATAGATTTTTTTTAAAAATTTATTTTTAAAAGATGCACCTAATAAAAACGAACCGATGGAATACGTGCGGAATCCTGTCTTCCTGACCACTTTTCTCATTTTATATCGCTCATAATTACAAAACTAATTTAACTCAGCTTTGTAGGTACGTGGACACTTGGTTGTTCATGGGAGTTCGTTGGCACCTTCGTTGGGAATCCGTTCACAGGGTTCGCGTCGCCTTGCACCAATCCTTAATTACGTAATGTCCCTTGAGTTTGAGATGAATGGATTAGGCTCAAAATTGAGTAGTGCTGCTCTAACTGGGCTGGAGCAGCTCAATCCTTACTTCACAGCTTTGGCAGAATACAAAAGCGTTTAATCGATCTTCCACACTAAAACATGTTTCTCATAGGTACAATGTTACAAGGTCGTTGTTACTCTATCATTATTGCCATTGCAAATGTTAAGATGATCACCATTCTCTATTCTCAGCAATTCCCACCTTTGATTCAAGAACACGTCATGCTACTTCCAAGGAATCGACGTTCTATTCACACAGCATTTTCTCAACACTGTCACTGAATTCTTTACTGCTAGCCGTTTCATGCCAAGAGTCAATTGTTATCTATCGACATTACTCTCATAACCTCCACATCGTACCACCATCTTTTCTATTCATTCCACACATTCATAATACATTGTTTCCTATCTATCTATCTATCTATCTATCTATCTATCTATCTATCTATCTATTTTACAATATGTTTTTTCTGATTCTGTCTCCCCCATCTGTATCTATTATAATCTGTACATTCTCTCTTCGTACTCTTTGTCTTTGTACAATTTGTACATATCTATCTATCTATCTATCTATCTATCTATCTATCTATCTATCTATCTATCTATCTATCTATCTATCTATCTTCTCTTTATCAATTACAGTCTATGTAATGTATCTATACATTCTCTCTCTGTGTCTTTCTCTATTTCAGTCTGTACATATCTATCTATCTATCTATCTATCTATCTATCTATCTATCTATCTATCTATCTATCTATCTATCTATCTATTTTACAATATGTTTTTTCTGATTCTGTCTCCCCCATCTGTATCTATTATAATCTGTACATTCTCTCTTCGTACTCTTTGGCTTTGTACAATTTGTACATATCTATCTATCTATCTATCTATCTATCTATCTATCTATCTATCTATCTATCTATCTATCTATCTAAAGGTGTTCATTATCTATCTATCTATCATTTGCGATGCTTGTCTGATTATGTCTCACCCTCTTTATCTATTACAGTCTGTATATTCTCTATCACAGTGGGTACATATGGATGTATGCATGTATGCTTGTATGAAAGTATGTATCTTTTACAGTGTACATTCTCTCACCCTCTCTTAATTGCTCTTTCTTTATATATTTATCAAAATACGTACATATCTATCTATCTATCTATCTATCTATCTATCTATCTATCTTCACCCTTTCTTTCTTTTCTTTCTTTCTTTCTTTCTTTCTTTCATTTTTTTTTCTTTCTTTCTTTCTTTCTTTCTTTCTTTCTTTCTTTCTTTCTTTCTATCTACACGCCTTGCAGCGATCATCTATTCCTTTGGATATTATCAACGCAACGATATTTATAGTGAAAGTTTTGCCTGCATCATGTTTTCTGATTGTTAGATTAAGACTTATGTTTCCCCTTTTGGCTTTTTCCTTCTGTAAATCTCTATAATTTTCTCCAAAATTATTCCCCCTTATTTAATAAGACTTCATCGAGGGTGAGCGGCGGAGGGCAATTCTCTAAACTCTCTTGATTGCTTTCGACAATTTATGATTTTGTTTTCAATGAGCTTGTTTAAACTAGAGGGACATCTTTGTATCCAACGGCAATATCACTTGTACAAGGAAGCAATACAGGGCACCTTTAAATTTCTTGTGAATGTTAGATTGTTAAGAATTTCTCTTCTCTGTGTGTGCGTAGCGTAGTGGTTATAGCATTGGAAAGAGGGTTTGTCCTCCCGAGGTCAAATTCTAACCGAGACCGTTGGTTTCGCTTTCATTCAAATACCTTTGAAAAGGTTGAAATCCATCTCTTGTACCCCCAGCTATGTGTTAATAGTAGAGCCAACCGGGCTTTTTAACCTAAGATGGCAATCTAGATTGATTGCTACCCATGTCTAAAGCGCTCGGTTGTATTTGCTATTAACATTTATCTGGTGATAAATTGAACTCAAATTCGAAAACAGCCTGAAGGGAGGTACTCCGTCTGCTTAATTTGCCCCAGACACACCCACAGCTGCATGTGGTGTCTCAACGCTCCGAAACGGGTTTCTGAACTCGTGACGTGATGATATCTGAATAGTTTTTTTTTTGCTCGTTTTATTTTAAAAAAAGTTGTTATAATTCACTTTTCTGACTGCTAAATATTTTATTGTCGCCATATCTGGTCTGGTGATCTTGCTATAATATCCCGATATTCACAGCAAAATCGCAAGGAGGATCTGAAATTTTATCGGTCCTGTCATATCGATATTCAATCACTTTCACACTGACGTGACGTGGCATCCCTCTTTCCTTTCTATAAATATTTTCAGGGCAATTTGTTGTAACGAGCTTCCACCTTTTGGCACTTCGACTGAATTAATTTAAGCGTAGTACGATAAACGGGTTTCCTCGTTTTGAAGTTGAAATAGATGCAATCATATGTCCTATTCTGATTTCTTTTCCCGCACTTCTCTCCCGTGGAACTCACTTCCGGTTTTGTTATACTGAAAGACACCGGGTCTAGAGAATAGACTCTCCCACCTATTATAAGTAAGAGTCAGTAGGTAGTCGAGGGAGGAAGTTATCAGCGACCACAACTCGATTACTCTGCGTAACACTTATTTATAATAGGTGGGAGAGTCTATTCTCTAGACCAGGTGTCTTTCAGTATAACAAGTTTCTTGCGTCCCTGTCACGTACACTATTTAATGGTTTAAATGCAAAGCCAATCAGAATCTTTTTTCTGCTACCTGTATTTTTATTATCCTTTCTCCTCACTAAAGTCTTCTCATTCTCCCCCCCCCACCAATAACCACTTGCGTCTAGTGGCATTATCAACTTGCTTGGTTGAAATAATTAATAAAAAATCGATATATGCTTCTTTTCAGCTATTTTTTAGTACTATGTTCGATAAAGTTTCTTTCCCGTCTCGTAGAATTGAGGGCGGGGGTCATACAATAAAAAAAGCCAAAACCTGCAATGTAACAAGCTTCAAAGGTCTGTTTACATATTAATGGCCCATTGCATTTTTTCTTGATCATTGATTTTTTTAAAGTAGTGACATGCTTCTGGTTGCACTGCTATCAGAATGGTAATGTCCTATCTTTATTATATAATCGAATAAGAACATTATTATACAATAAAGAAACGACACTACCGGATTTTGCTCGATTTGGACACACTCTACACTATATTCCACCTCTTCTGGCTGTTCCGTTATAATTGTCCATATAAGAAAAACATAATACTGCCGTACATGACTCGATTCGAACAAGACATACACTATTTTCTATATGTTCTGACTGTACTATTATAACGGCGCATATAAGAAAAGCACAATATTAGCGTTCGTGACTCGATTCGAACACACTCTGCACTATTTTCCACCTCTTCTGGTTGTTCTGTTATAATTGTCCATATAAGAAAAACATAATACTGCCGTACATGACTCGATTCGAACAAGACATACACTATTTTCTATATGTTCTGACTGTACTATTATAACGGCGCATATAAGAAAAGCACAATATTAGCGTTCGTGACTCGATTCGAACACACTCTGCACTATTTTCCACCTCTTCTGGTTGTTCTGTTATAATTGTCCATATAAGAAAAACATAATACTGCCGTACATGACTCGATTCGAACAAGACATACACTATTTTCTATATGTTCTGACTGTACTATTATAACGGCGCATATAAGAAAAGCACAATATTAGCGTTCGTGACTCGATTCGAACACACTCTGCACTATTTTCCACCTCTTCTGGCTGTCCCGTTATAATAGTACATTTTAAATAAACACAATACGACAGTTCGTGACTCGATTCGAACACACTCTACAATTTTTTTCACCCTACAATATATGTTCTCCATTTTCTGTCTCACTGACGGAATATACTTCTCTAATGGCCGTTTTCTAAGACATTTTTTAACAAAATGTAATCATCTCCTTTCTTTCATGAGCAAATTGGATGATCATGTAGGTCAGCTTCGATAGTAGAATTCTTAATTTCAATTTGATTTCAGACTGACTCCTTCAACCATCAGATTGACCAACAATGCACCCCCTTTCGAAAACTGACCATTTCTGTCTTTCCGGGCTCTAGGGCACACTGAAATGACTATCGCTTGCATTTTTGTTGTAAATTGAGTCACTATCAACGCGTATATCTTTATTAAATGCGAAGTCTGAGTTCAATAATGGCTTCTCTTTACTTATGTCACGTCTCTGTGTATATATGTCCTATGCCCAGGAGAATAAACGACGCATGATACACACACAAAAGCACACGTATATATATATATATATATATATATATATATATATATATATATATATATATATATATATATATATATATATATATATATATATACCCCATCTGTCACCAGACTAATAGCCATTTTGTATGATGTGTTAATACGGGAGCACCAGGTAAAGGTGGAAATAACTTTGCGACATCTGCGCAAAAAGGAAGACAAAGACAGAAGCTAAAAAGCCAAGTGAATCATTAATGAAAGCGAAAAAGTTTTTAGAATCTTTGGTTCTCTCACGCGTTTCGGTTTTTTATGTGATCCAAAGGAAACGTTCTTAGATTTCTTACGAGCCATTTTGAAACGGACTTTTTTTTCGGCTTCTTTCTTTTGATATATTTATATGTTTTGTTTTGTTTTCTCTTTCATTTATCTATTTTTCTCTTCTTTCTTTCTTTCTTTCTTTCTTTCTTTTTTCTTTCTTTCTTTCTTATTCCATTTTTCCTTACATTTTACTTTTTCTTTCTTTCGTTCTTTATTTCTTTCTACAATTTGTTGTTTTCCTTTCTTTTCTATTTTTTCAATTATCTTCTTTCTTTCTTTCTTTCTTTCAATAATGCTATTTTTTATTTCCATTTTCCCTTTATTTTCTCGTATTTTTCTTTCTTTCTTTCTTTCTTTCTTATCTCATTTTTCCTTACATTCTACTTTTTCTTTATTTCTCTCTTAACTTCTTTCTACAATTTGTTATTTTTTCTTTCTTTTCTGTTTTTCACTTACCTTCTTCCTTTCTTTCTTAAATTCTTTCAATTATATGTTATTTTTTAATTTCCTTTCTTTTTCTCGTACATTTTCTTTCTTTCTTTCTTTTTTCTTTCTTTCTTATCACAATTTTCTCCTTACAGTCTACATTTTCTTTTTTTCTTACGTTATTTCTTTCTACAATTTGTTGTTTTTTCCTTTATTTTCATCTTTTTCATTTATCTTTCATTTTTCTGTCTTTCAATTATATGTTATTTTTTTATTTCCTTTCTCCTTTCTTTTTCTCATATTCTTCACTCTTTCTTTCTTTCTTTCTTTCTTTCTTTCTTTCTTATCTCATTTTTTCCTTACATTCTACTAGTATCTTTCATCTTTATTTCTTTCGACAATTTGTTGTTTTTTCTTTCATTTCTACTCTTTCACTTATCTCCTTTCTTTCTTTCTATAATATGTTATTGTCTTTATTTGGTTTCTCCTTTATTTTCTCGTATTCTTCACTCTTTGTTTGTTTGTTTGCTTGTTTGTTTGTTTGTTTGTTTTTTCTTTCTTACCCCATTCTTTCCTTACATTCTACTTTTTCTCATTCGTTCTTTATTTATTTCTACATTTTTGTGTTTTTCTTTTCTAATTTTTCACTTAGCTTCTTTCTTTCTTTCTTTCTTTCAATAATATGTTATGTTTTATTTCCTTTCTTTTTCTCGCATTCTTCACTCTTTCTTTCTTTCTTTCTTTCTTTCTTTCTTTCTTTCGATATGTTATTGTTTTTTTGGCTTTATCATTTCTTTTTCTCGTATTCTTGATTCTTTTTTTTTATCTCATTTTTTCCTTACATTCTACTTTTCCTTTCTTTCGTTCTTTATTTCTTTCTAAAATTTGTTGATTTTCCTTTCTTTTCTACATTTTCACTCATCTTCTTCCTTTCTTTGAATGTGTTTTTTTCTGCTTTCCTTCTTTTTTTCTATCTCGTCCCATCTCGTGTTGTTTGTTTCATTCTTTCTTCAACACCGCGTCAATTCTTTCTTTCTTCTCTCCTCCCTCTGTTTCTTAACTTAGAACAATCCGTTTCATTTCATCTGAAAAAGTCAAAGACAAAAATAAAAAAAAATTATTACCATCAAACTTTATGTGAAGCTACTTAATTTAAAAATTAGATTTACGTTAGAAAAAAAAATGTTCGCATCTTGTTTGTTGTTCTGCTAGGTCTTAATATATTTTCTTTGCCAGAAGCTGTTTGTGATAAGACTCTAACTTAATAAGTTTGTTCCTAATTCACACACACACACACGCGCGCACACACACACACACACACATATATATATATATACATATATATATGTATATATATTTGAACCAGTGATGAGACAGTATAATCTCGGTGTTGCCATAACCAATTTGGAAAAAAAGACTGTTCACACGCATTTAATCAGATTCTCCTATGGTGATATGCATAGACACCATCGCAGACGAATATGCAGGAACACAGGCATTCACACACACACATACAGTTATGCACTCACACACGCATTCATACACACAGAGACATTTTTCTTTCATTCTTCCATTTTTCTTTAAATAATCATTCTTTTTTCCTTTTCTTTTTTTCTTTCCCTTCTATTTTCGTCTCTCATTTTCCCCATTTTCTTTAGTGTTAAATTCGATCTTCTGTTGCTTTTTTTCTTTCTCTGTTATCTTCAATTTTTCTTTAATTCTCTATAATTACAATCATAATTCATGTTTTATGTTCTTTTTTTTCTTTTCTTTCTAGACTCAAGCTCACACTCGACCTCAAGTGAAAACTCATATATAAGATCCATCACTAAAGACGCGGGAAAAAAAAATGGCCGGCACCCTGTAACACACCAGAAAGTACCCGACTACTCGCTCCATGCTCTATCTCTACAAGAACCGCATCAAACCAAAAATGAAGTATATCTGTCCCATCTGAGTCGAAGGTGCCCAATCCTTACTTTCTAGCTTCAGCCGAATCAAAAAATGTTAGCGTGTTCTTGTGGGTGGTGAGTTGTTTTTCACTATTCAACCGCTTTCCTACCGGCAAACCTTTGCTAGTCTCACACTCTACTATTTTACATGGCAGATGTTCAGGCGAGCTACATTCCTTGGTTCCACTAGTCCAAACCTTCATATCTAGGAATCACCATGCCACCTACACTGAGTCGTCTTATTCTCGTTTCATTACGGAGTATGCTCCATTAAGTCAGCTTCTTACCCAGAATTGTTGTAATGTAGAACGAACTCCCATGGTGATACTTCCTTAATTGCTACATTCTTGATCGTTACGTATCTTACCTAATATCCTCATAATATACAATTCTTGCTCCTCGTCTGTACGCCTTTACGACATCCTCATCACCTGGACTCTAACTTGAGTGGCAATTAGGCCTTGAAATCAATCAAAAATAGTGAAAAAAAAAAGAACTTATCGTTCATTTCTGATTTCCTCCTTTTTTCCCCGTATTTTTTTTTACATATTTTTAATGTCTCTTTTTCATTTTTGCTTTTTAGCTTTAGGCTTCGTCTTTTTTATTCAATTATAGTAACCTTAATTCGTTTTTGTAACTCTCTAAAAAATGGTGTTCATTTTTATTACTCTTCAGTAAAATGTTTGTTCGGTTTTTCTATGCTTCAAAAATATTTCCCCTCACACCTCTCGATATTATCTTCAGTTCGGTAATCAATTGATTTTTCACAGAATTTACCAGATTTTGCATGCAACTACAAAATTTTGCAAACTATGTACTTCTCCTTCAAATCGAAATTTTTTAAAATAGGGCTCCTGATCGGGAGATTGAAGGTTTTGAGGAGCGTGAAACCACCTCTAAATTGCTGTTGCGCCCAGGTTCACCCTGACCCGGGATGGTAACACCAGTTAGGGTCCTAGTTATGCGCAAATAGTGAACCCCCAAACAAAAATCAACAGTATATTTTTTATAATAATATTGAGAAATAATATGTTTTTATAGCAAAATGACAAACAATGTAATACTAAAAAAATATAAAAATACATTTTTATAGTAAAAATTTACCAACAATACATTTTTTTATCTACAAATTATACATCTAAAAATACATTTTCTTTACCCTGAAAGTACAAAATTATGTAAAAAAATATCTGTAGTTGAAAGCATAACATTACGTTCAAAATATTTAGATTTCAGCATTAAATAACTCAAAGAAGTTGATATGCCGCTAAACAAAATCAACCAACCAAAAATAGTGTTTACTTTAATTTTAAACTGCTTAGATGAAATATTATATTTTTCAAAAGTTTTTACCGAATCGACAGTACCCTAGAAAATGACATAAATTCTAATTCAAATTTCGTCTAAGGTTTTTGTATTTCTGTTGTCTTAATCAAAACAAATTTAATATCCCGTGTGTTTGTTTACATCGAAATTGAGTCTATCACGGATGATTTTTTTTATATAAAATTATTTTTTCGTGTATATTGCTTTGTTAAGAGGCTCATATGTAAACTTAGAATTTCATATAATTTGAAAAGATATATGGTATTGAATATACGATTCCTGATGTCTATAAATATAGATAAAGATGTACACACACAAACAAACAAACACACGCGCACGCACACACACATGCCAATCTTTTATTAAACAAAACAAACAACTCCTGTTGACGGAAAATGCGATAAAGAAATCCCAAGATATCGAAATTGTGATAGTGAAAGATGCCTTCCAAAAGCTAGGCAAATTATTAAGAAATGAAAATGTCGTTAGAAAAGAAAAGAACACGGAACTGTTATACAATATCAGTTCTCCTATATGGCAGTGCATACTGAACGATATCATCACAGACCTGAGACAACAGAAATGTGGTTCTACAGAAGGATGCTGGTAATACGATGGACCTAACCCGATGTTTTAGAGAAAATGAAAACAAAAAGGACACTTATACTTAAGATCAGAAAGAGACTGTGGAAATCCCTACAGCGCATAATGAGGAAAGATGACTTGGAAAACTTGATACTCACAGGACATGCTGGAGCTAAAAGAGACAGACTATAACGGCGTATAACCTATCTAACGAGCTCGTGTAAATATTTGGCAGAACAAGGATTAGGAAAGCAAAAAGACAAACTTTGCTAAAAGCTACAAAGGGCAGGAAATTGTGGAGATAGACGGCACATAAAAAAAGAAGATAAAATATTTAAAATACGTATAAATTGTTTATATTCTTTTCTCCGATGTTGTCAAAATACGTAAAACCGTTCCATTAAAACCTCACTTTTACTCTATATTTACATACATAATAGCAATAATAACTGATCACTCGTATTCGAGGATACCCGTTTGCTCAACACCCACACAGTCAAGGTTTATACTGCAAACTTTCAGTTTTCTGAGAGAGAGCGTGTTATTTATCATTATCTGAACAATCTAGTCCGATAACATCGGAGTCTCCTACCTGACAAATATATATATATATATATATATATATATATATATATATATATATATATATATATATATATATATATATATATATATATATATATATATATATATATTAGATACCTCCATTATGTCGCGTAAAAAACCAGCGTATCACGATGAAGGAAGGCCCATAACTCAACGTGTTATTAAGAGGAAAGACCAAAGTATTTTTTTAAATTATTTTTTAGAAATTTTTTTACTCCTTTCTAGCACGTCAAAAATTTTGGTTAAAAATCTTGCTTTTTTACGACAGCGCTGAAAGAGAGAAAAAAGGTTTGTTTTATTTTGCGCTTTTCCCGAGGAAAACACACGTTGATTTGGAAATTCTTGCAAAAATCAAATAATTGTCGGATTTTAATGAAACTTTCATAAAATATTCAGAAATGAATAAAATTATTTTTGAAGTTTTTTTTTAGAAAATCTTAACAAAAAATTTTTTTTTACATGTTTCCAACCCCTTACATATTTTCATGAAATTTCGAGAAATTACATTTTTAAGAGTGGGATTTTTTATTAGTTAAAAACAGGACTCTTTAGAGAAATTAAATCACCAGTTTTTTTTAAACAGTTAGCGGTTACATAGAAAATCTGCTCTGAAAAGAAAATGCAAAAAAAATGTCATTATATAATTAGAAAAGCTTTTACTTGCTTTTGTAAATACGTTATATTAAGGACATTATTGTCTGAAGAAATAAAACTTTTTCGATGAATAATGTATTTTTACAAAATTTTTATCACTTTTAAAAAATTATTTATTTATATAATATTAAATTATTAATACTTAAAAAATCGTTTAAAATTCTTCATTGCTTTTATACTTGCAATTTGGTGATATGGTTAAGTGAAAAGAAAATGTACAAATCAAAATTTGTAAAGCTCATAACAGTATTTTTACCCGAGTATTTTAAAAATTTTATTTTTTATTTTATTTTTAGTGAAAAAAATGTTCCTAATTTTTATCTATGGGGAATCTATACATGACATAATCCTTAAAAAGATCAGATGATTTGACTGTCGTCTGAGGCACTGCAATTATTTCCCTTGAATATCCAGTTCTGTTTCACATCGTTAACGTGTTTTCAAAAAGTCCTTTCAAAAGTTAGTTTTAATTTTTGGGAATTACTTTAATACTAAATATTTTTATTTTAGGTAGTTATTTTAGTTTGGATCATATTTCATTGAAGTAATTTTTTGTTTAAGTTAGTAAGTTGTTAAATAAGATAAAAAGATTAAGAAGAACCTAAGAAACGAAATCCAGACTAAAAAAAGTATTAAATAAAAGATAAATATTACCTAATTGCTGAATAAATGTTATTATTTAAAAATTACTAGTTAAAAACCAAAAATACGCGTTCGGTTACTTCGTAAAATTATGTCAATTTTGATCATCCATAGTAGCTGTCAACACCTCTTAACATATCGATAACATCGATAACATGAATAAAGACATGAAAAACTTCAGACACATAATTAAGAAATGTTTGGATACAATTTTTTTATACTATAAGTAAGTAATGTTTGTGTCAAATCAGATTAATTTAACTTTAAATTTTCTAATTTTACTCAAATAATGTGTCAAAAATACATCATTTATTTTAGGAAGAAGTTTACAATCAAAATTTTTTTTTGTTTACAAATTTCTTAAAATTTAAGAAAATGGCCGCTGTTGAGAAAAAAAAATCGAGCATATATTTGACATTCCAATCTATATAATTTCTATCTGAAATACAACAGAATATGTTACTTACTGTAAATAATAAATTTAATGCTTTAGCTTTCAATTAATAACACAATTTTGATGACAAAACGTTGTTTTCGTTCAGTTATGGGCCTTTTTTCATCGTGATATGCTGCTTTTTTACGCTTTTATCTAATATATATACATACATACATACATTTTATATATATATATATGAAGAAATATAGTCTTAAGATGTGGTATATCTATGGGATAAAAGTGCTCAATATCAGAGATAGAGCGTGTATAAATATAAACGTGAATATTTATATATAAAATATATAAATATATATTTATGTATATATAAATAAAAAGAAAGAACAGTAAGATATAAAATCCGGTGTTCTTATAGATATTTTTATTTTTACACAATAGTGCTCAATGTAAATTTAAATAGCCGAAAAAAATAACAGCATTCGTGGCCTGACGATTGCATCTAGCATGAAACAGACTGTCGCCTCTAAGTCTTGACTTCTATGTTCACTTATATATATATATATATATATATATATATATATATATGCGCTTTCTAATTTACATATATAAAGTATGGTGCCATTCACCTAGAATGGGTTTAATTTTTAAAAGATTGTTATTTGGGTGGTAGTTCTATAACGTATGAGTTTATACTTGCTTTGGAGTGTGTAGAGAGGATTTTCAATTGGAAATATTCCTTTTAAAGGATCCCTAATGAATAAATCGTCCTATAAAGAATCAAAATAGAACACACCTATATCACTCACTCATTTCTCGTAAAAAGTGAACAACGTCCTGGATGTACTATCTAGAGGTATATGTATCATATCTAGAGATATATGCTGTTGTAGAGTGAGTGGCTATGGTTAAATGTAAATAAGTGGCAGAACTGAGAAACAAGCAGAATTGACAGATAAAGAATAAAAAACCCCAAAAAAACCACAAAAATATAAAGGAAGGAAACGATATATGCAAAGCAAATTAACAGTAATAAGGCAAAGCAAGAATAATGTGGCAAAAAGTTCACAAAGTACGAATCGGGATTGACACACAAGAGCAAATTCGGATAAACGAAAGTAGCGTTCTGACTTCAAGACAAGACAGACCGGGAATGAGTCAGATAACACCGACAAGTAGCCTATATTATCCCAGATTACATTTATGCAGTTTTCCATATAAATTGTCGAGGGAAAGTATTTTGCAATCATTCCCGATGGGATTGGGGCTAACAGTTATAAAACTTATTCTAACCGATTTTGTGATTATGTCTCGAGACGTCGTCAGAAAGATAAAAGTAGAGACTATCTGAGCCTACTTGAAGGGAGTTGATCTATATAAGAAATTATAGCACTAAATAAGTCCATTCTAAAGGCATAACTGGAGAGTGATAGAACTAAAGACACAAAGGTTTGTTTACAAACCATAGATTTAATAAAAAAAAAAAAAAGTTCGGCGTTAAATAACCGACAGAGTTGATATGTCGTTAAAACAAAACAGTCAAGCAATCAACACACACACACACACACACACACACACACACACACACACAGACACACACACACACAGACACACACAGACACACACAGACACACACACACACAGACACACACACACACAGACACACACACACACAGACAGACACACACACACAGACACACACACACAGACACACACACAGACACACACACACACACAGAAACACACACACACACAGACACACACACACAGACACACACACAGACACACACACACACACACACACAGACACATCTCTCTATGGTGTAAGTTTTGTCTGTATTTTTGGTGTTCGTATGTGCGTTTATTCGCGTGCAGCCATGCTCCCGTCTCTGCGGATGTAAGTTCGATACAGACTGTATCAAAAATACTTTTACAGACATTGGGAGAGCATTCATCACACCAAAACAAGGACAAAAGGCTATATATATATATATATATATATATATATATATATATATATATATATATATGTCAGCAAATCCTTCGTTTAAGTTTAAAGAAAGTTTACGGTAAATGGCGCCGTGTTGACATTTAGACTAGGTTATATTTGCCATTCGTGTACATTTCATTTATGGTGAGTGTGTCTTGAACCATTAACGTGTATAGTAGTGAGTTAACTGAGAAGTGTTCCCTTTAACAATGGCAGGATATTCATATCGTGAGCCAGCAGATATGATTTTTACATACGGCCTCGCGAATGGTAATGGTGCAAGGCTGTACAGCTGTATCCGATTGCGTTTCCAGATCAAAGTCAATCGAGTCATCCAAACTTTGTTGTTGTTTATTGTTGCGTTGGTGAGACAGGATCCATGGCACCACAAGCTATGCATCGAAGAATATCGAGATCCACTCGTACACCTAACCACAAGGAACATATTTTACAGGCTGTCGGCGACGATCCAGCAATCAGCACACGTCAAGTGGCCCTAGCATGTCGTACATCTCCTAGTACGGCATGGAAGGTACTCCAAGAACAGCTCCTGTATTCGTATTATTTGCAACGTGTGCAGGGTCTTTCGCCCTCTGATCACCTGTTGCCGACGGTTTATTGCACAAACGGCCTATCCGTTCTTTGACTTTTCAATCTTGTTTGCGGATAAGGCAACATTTGGAAGAAATAGAATAACAAATTTACGTAACCAACATTTGTGGGCGGAGTAGAATACCCACGGTACAATATAGGCTAGACACCAGCATCAGTTTGCGATTAATATGTGGGCTGGAATTATAGGTGACTGTCTGGTAGGTCCATATGTTCTCTCAGCACGTCTTACAGGAGCTGTCTACAGGGACTTTATTCCGAACACACTTCCAGACCTGCTCGGTATTTTCTTGTACCCCTGCTAATACGAAGAGGCAAGTGGTTCATGCATGATGGGGCTGCAGCACTTTTTAGTCACATTGTTCTCGGTAAAGTAGCTGACATCTACGATGAAAGATGGATAAGCAGGTGAGGGCCGGTTCCATGCCCTGCCCACTCTCCCGACCTCAATCCTTTGGATTTTTACCTGTGGGGTCACCTAAAACAATTGGTTTATACAGGAGAAATTCACAATGCAGATAAGATTCATCAACGTGTCATGGGTGCCTGCGAAACCATTCAACAGCGTGTGGAAGTATTTGAAAGGGTCCGCCAGTCAATGATCCGACGGGTGCATGCGAGTATAGAAGCTAGCGGAGGACAGGGTGTATTTTCTTGTTTTGGTTGAGGAACCCGCCTAAAACAATAAAAAACGTCAACATGAATATATGTCCGCAAATCCTTCGTATTTGAGTTATTAAGCTTAAAATTTACGATAGACGCTGTTAAATGTACAATCCAAGATATAATCTAAAGATACTGGACTTAAGAAAACTATTTTACTGAGAAACTTTTATAATAGAAAGATTTTACAAATTTCAATCACCGTTTTTTTTTCCTGTGAGGTCATTTGAAATCAGTTATTTATCTAACGCGCCCAAGAAATATTGAGGAACTTAAAGAAAGAATTAAATATGAATTCAGTAAAATGACAGAGGAAACACGCCAACGTGTTAATGAATTATACAGGCACAGAATTGAAATGTGTTTTGAAAAAGAAGGCAGACATTTTGAACATCACATATAGCAATTAAATAACTAGTAAATAAAATTTTCATATGTAATTATACTTTTAATAAATTATCTGTGGTGCCCTAATTTTGAGAGAGAGAGAGAGAGAGAGAGAGAGAGAGAGAGAGAGAGAGAGAGAGAGAGAGAAGCACGGTGGAGTAGTGGATGTCGGCACGGATTCGAACTCTGAGAGTCGATTTCGAATTCCATTCGAGTGCATTACATTCACTTACGTGCTAATACCCTTGGGAAAGGTATTAATCCTCTTCGTCAGCCTCCAGCAATGGGTAAATAACAGGACAGACTGGGTTCTATAGCCTTGGATAGCAACTGGTCGAGGAGAAGACAACTCTGAATTCCAAACCCGAGGAGGGCTGTTTGGGGACCTTGTGGCACGTAGTGCACCAGGTCATTGTATTATACAGCGTGGGGCAATATATATATATATATATATGTGTGTTTCTGTGTTTATAGGAATAAATAGGTTAATATTTGATTTCATGTATGTTAGATTTTAAGTGTATATATATATATATATATATATATATATATATATATATATATATATATATTCTTAAAAACTGAATTGCGTTGTTTGAAATAGATTAACGACAACAACAATAGCAACAGCAATAATAATAATAATAATAATAATAATAATAGTAGACTGGTAAATGAAACAGAATGAAAATCCCTAAATCCTATAAGAGTCAACTCTGTTTTCGGGAGCAATTTCTGAGTGAGTGTTTCTCCCCTCCACATCGGTTCTCTTCACTGTATCCCCTTCGTCATTCGTTCCACCCCTGCCTATCACAACTGTAAGTACGGTATGTTGTACCCAGAGAAAGTGATCTTTTATCTCCACGAATGGTCTATTTATAATGGGAAATCACCAATCACCCGCCCGGATGATAGTCATACGGGCATCCCAGAATGGAGCACTAACTCATCCGGATGTCCCTCCACGTGATTCCATCCAACCACAGATTCAAAAGAGATCCCCTAATCCAGACCGAGTAAGGGTAATGCAAATGTTAATATTAGCCTTTTCCTTATATGGAAACATTTGACATTCATTGACTGAATAGTCGTTGTTACCGTCGGTTGAAATTTGTAAAATCTTTCTATTATAACAATCTTTAGTGAAATAGTTTTCTTAACCAGTGACTTTTGTTTGAAGTAGTGTCGAATGTCAACATGTTAAAGATGTCATTATTTTTCCTCGGCTTACATGTGCCATCCATTTTTGCATTTTAGTTGCTGTTCTTGAAAGTTATCACGTAATGTAGTTTCTGTTATCGGGTAAAATCCTTTAACGCGAGTTAATTATCGGAAGAAGGAGAAAAAATGACGTTTCAGAAAGTGGGTTTCGGTGTTTCAATACAATAGACGACACAACAAGATTAAATGAAAAAATGCTGGATAAGTATCAGGTCTTCAAATAAAGAATCGAGTTCATCTAAAGGAGGGCATTATCAAAAACACTGCGATAAATGTCCAATGGCCGAGGAGAGAGGCATTGTTGGCTGGAATAAAAAATATTAATAAGAATGGGACAGAAGGGAAAGAGATGTGGAAAGACAAAGAAGAAGAAATCATCATCATCATCATCATCATCATCATCATCATCATCATCATCATCATCATCATCATCAGCAGCAGCAGCAGCAGCAGCAGCAGCAGCAATAATAATAATGATAATAATAATAATAATAATAATAATAATAATAATAATAATGGGTGTGACGGAAAAGAGAGGAAGAAAGAAAAGAAAGAAGACGACTGCGACAGCAACAATAATAATCTAACGGAAAAGAGAGGAAGAAAGAAGAGGATAGTGACAGCAATAATAATAATAATAATAATAATAATAATAATAATAATAATAAGGGTGAAGGAAAAGGGAAGCAGAAAAGAAAAGAGAGAGGACAACGGTAACAATAATTACAATAATAATAATAATAATGATGAGGGGAAAGGAAAAGCGAGGAAGAAAGAAAAGTAAGAAAAGGACAGCGACAGCAATAATAATAATAATAATAATAATAATAATAATAATAATAATAATAATAATGACGGTGAAGTGACAGCGACGAAGAAAAAGCATAAGGAAGAAGAGAACTTCAACATCAATACTACTAGTACTACTGCTGCTGCTACTACTACGACTAATAATAATATTGAGGTTAAAGGAAATGAGAGGAAAAGGGTAAAGGAAAGAAGGGGACAGCAGCAGCAATAATAATAATGTGTGTGAAGGCAAAAGATAGAAAGAGGAGGAAGAATTTAACGTCAGCAATAATAATAATTATAAGCGTGAATAGAGAAAAGGAAAAGAGAGGAACAAAGAGAATGAAGAAGAGAACATCATCAATAATAATAATCATGAGGGTGAAGGAAAAGACGGGATGTAAGAGAAGGAAGATGAGGACGTCAGCAATACTGCTACTAATAATAACGTTGTTGAAGGAAGTATGTGATCATGACTGTCCACGGACATCATTGCTTCTTTACCTGTGAAATGCGATGGTTTCTTGGGAAAGACATGAGTAATAGTTTCCCGCTGTCTTCTCCACAATTTTGAATTCAGTGTTTTTTTTTCCTAAACTGACTACCACCCAAAGCTAAAGAATTCAGTCTTTATTCCTATATAATTCATATCTTTAGCTTTGTGAAGAGATCTGTGCCTTTACAAGTGCATAAGTTCGAAAGTACTCGCTCTGTAATAATTTAGCAGAATATCTTTTCACTGGAAATGCTCAACTACCCAGAAATGACTGACGTTGGCAATCGTATCTCATGGGATCTATAGTGGTTTCCCGTTACCCTTTCACGGTTTTGAGTTCAGAGTTTTCCTAATGCTAGAGTTGGACACACTGATAGAGAGCCCAGTCTACCCTACTATTTAATCTATAGTTGGCTGAAGAAGACATTTATTCATATCGTTCCCATGGGAATAAGTCAAAATAACAGACACGGTTGAACTTTGAATTGAACTCCCAGATTCAGTTTTATGTGCAAATGACCGCTACAATAATATATCAACTTTCTTTGTCATAACAGAATATATCGTCATATATGTCATTCTGAAAGGTTAAATGGTGTTCTATGCAGAGCATAAGTGTACTTCAATTATTGTTGGGCAATCGTATACCGTGGGAGCTATGGTTGACTGATTTGTTGATTTTTTTATTGACTCTATAGGTTATTTAATAGCGAAATCTAAATACTTTAAACACAATTTTATGGCTTCAACTAAATATAATTTGAACTCAATTGCATGCCTTCAACTACCGATAAAATGTATCGTTGGTCATTTTACTATAAAATGTATTGCTGCTCATTTTGCGATGAATAAGTACTGTTGGTCATTTTACTATAAAAATGTATTTTTATAATTTCATAGTGTTTTTCTTTTTGTTTTGGGGTTCACTATTTGACCATAGCTGTGACTCTAACAGGTGCTACCGTTCCGGGTCGGAGAGGACCTGGGGACAGCAGAAATTCTGAGGTGGTTCCACGCTCCTCAAAACTTCCAATCTGTCAGGAAGTCCAGTCTGCATAGTATGTGCCTTTCCAGGATTAGACATGGTTTTAAATTCAGCGTTGTCTTACTAGACTGGTTGCGAACCACGACCAGACGGACCAGTCTGGCTTGCAATTTAATCCATAGTGTGTTTGGGGAGAAGGGATAATTTTATAGCATTACACTGGGTATTTGTGCGAAAGTAACTGCAACGAGTCCGGCTGGCCTATTTCTATTTTCCGAACCGGTAAACACACATTCACTGATATGACCATTCTTGGTTCCGAGGTCAAAAGTATATATCACTCGACAGTGATTTGAATTAAGGTCGTAGAACGTAGGTATTGCAGAGAATGAATAAAGAAATATGGTGGTTTCAACTAATAGTAAGATATATGGCTTCAGAGAACACTGTAGCACGTGTCCAATACAAGGGATCTATATGACAAGAGACAATTATTTCTTGAAATTATTTTGAATTAGGATGTAGTCAGAGCAAGGAAAAAATAAAATAGTAGCGTAAGATGCTACAAAACCAAAATATTAACATGAAAACTCGTGTCATGTTCCTAAATAGCATCTTTAGACTTTCATACGGATGTCATGCATAGCATCAAACTCATTAAGAAATGTGCAAACTATCATCTGTGTTCAACCATTATCTCAGAGCAAGGATTAAAATGGCTTGAAACAAATAAATTCAATAAATCTTGAAGACGATCGTCCATCATCACTTATAGACAGGCGCTACAACATCGCAAACGAAATAAGGAACTATGGTGGTTTCACCTGCTAGTATGATAAAGGGTGTGATGGAGAAATTGTTTGATTTACGCCAAAATGAAAATACCACTGACATCTCATTTGAACAAATATTTACTAGAATTAAACAAAAATATCCTGAAATAGTAAAGTGTAAAATTATTCAATAAAACTGCCATTGGCCTGTAGACGACTTCGGAATCTCCTGCAACTCTTCTGGAAGGTCTTCGTGTTTAAGTTGGTTAATGCTCTCATAATCCTTGCTTTCAGTTCATCTTTGGTGCTACAAGGAGTATTTTTGGTCTCTCGTTCAGATAGAAATTATTTTATTGTATCCACTACAATGAACGAAAGAAAGGGCCAAAATGGTTATAACAGTAGGAAATAGGCATTGCCTCAAGTGCGTTAGAGAAGGGACATCTATAGATTAATATTTTCATGCGGCCCTTTGCATCCTAAAAATCTTTAGGTATATTTTCATTTAGTTTAGTCCAGAAAATTATTCACAGACTGCACTACTAGGTTCACTTCCCCATTGCACTAAAATGGGAAGAGGGCAAAGGCCTTTGCTAAGGCACACCAGCTGGTGCGTGGGACAAGAGCTAGAGATGAATAAAAATTATTTAGATTATCTAGAAAACTGTTATACATATGGAGTAGTACATACGGCCGTGCATAAAAAAACATCAAAACTGCTGAAAAGAAATAGGTTGAGGTATCCCCATTGAAGTAACATTCTTAGAATAAATACTAATACCATAAAAGCAGATATTGACAATATTATTAAAGGAAAGCAATGTCAAAAATCACATTGAATTTATTTTATTTTTTGTATGTATAATTTCTTTTTTTTTTACTGTCTATAATATAGTATTTTTGGGGGAATTGTATATATTTATTAAAATTTTATATTCACAACATTTTTTTTTTCACTTTTAAAAGCATAATTATATAAAGTAATTAGTGGCCCGGTGAATATACCTAAATTTTTAATTTGGCCCATTAGCAAAAAAGGTTGGAAAACCCTGGAGAGTTTCCATCAGAATACTGCAAGACGAAGTCAAAGCTAAGTTATAAAATCATGACATTGACTGTCAGGAAATGCAAAAAAACAAAACAAAACAAAACATTTTCTCTAAAAGTAACAACGCTAGTCGACAAATAAAAACTTTTAATACGCCAAAAACAGAACGTTGGCAGCCCATTTATTATTTTCGTATATCCAACTTCGTTATCGCCTGACGCCAATGGCGGCTTTTCTTTGTGATTCTTTTGAAATCCCTCTCAATTTGTCAGCTAGACTTGCTGTTCGTCCAAGTGTCGACATTATCTCGAATATTTCAGCCACGTTTACTTCTCAATCTCTTATCTCTGAGTCATTTTGGGCATAGGTTTATTTTTCATAATTCATAAATCGATTCTTGTTAACTGATATTTTATTTTCATCTGCGCACTCTCACAGATGATAAGACTTACGATTGGAAGGCTCAAATCTGTGAGGCGCTTTCGGGACAAGAAATTCTAGATTTACTTTCTAAAGAAAATATACATCCACGTTAATTTCATTAACGAATCTGTAAAATATGTACTAATCACATCACTCGCTAATTAAATGTACTCTGTAATATGCTTTAACCATTAACATTCATCGCTTGTGTAATAAAAGGACCCGTCACATATATCCACTAAGTACACGTCGTTGCTAACGGCAATGGGTATGATAGCATTAGCCATTTTTATGAGAAAACATCTGGCATTCATTGACTGATCAGTTTTGTTACTATCGTTGGCATTTACAAAAAAAATTTAAAATGATAAAAATGAAAAACAAAACAGTTTTTCAGAAAATTAAACTTCACGTCCACTAGATGTTATAGCACTTCCTAATATTGATAACAATTTCCTTCCAATGTTTTGCTTAAGGAGGTCGGAACATCTCGATAATATTCTTTCCTTCTCGAGTTACATATGCATAACCATTTTTGATGTGGCTGTTGTTGGAAGTGTTCAAGAGATGTGTTTGTGTTATTTAATAAAGTTCTTCGTTTGCGATGTTGTAGCGCCTGTCTATAAGTTATGATGGGCGATCGTCTTCAAGATTTATTGAATTTATTTGTTTCAAGCCATTTTAATCCTTGCTCTGGGATAATGGTTGAACACAGGTGATAGTTTACACATTTCTTAATGCGTTTGATGCTATGCATGACATCCGTATGAAAGTCTAAAGATGCTATTTAGGAACATGACACGAGTTCTCATGTTAATATTTTGGTTTTGTAGCATCTTACGCTACTATTTTATTTTTCCATTGATCTGACTACATCCGAATTCAAAATAATTTCAAGAAATAATTGTCTCTTGTCTTATTATTGATCCGTAGTCTTAGACACGCGCTACAGGGTGCTCTGAAGTCATATATATTGCTATTAGGTGAAGCCACCATAGTTCCTTATTTCGTTCGATGCAGTAACATATGTCCTACGTTCTAATTCAAATCATTCTCTAGAGAGATATAATTCTTTGACGTTGTAGCCAAAGATGGGCATGACAGTGGGTGTGTGGGTAGCATAACGGTTACCGGTTCGGAAAATAGAAATAAGCGTTCCAAACTCGTTGCATTCCCTTTCGCACAAATATCCAGGGTGACGCTATAAAACCATCTCTTCTCAACGTGCACGCTATGGGTTAAATAGCAAGTGAGACTGGGCTCCCCGGCCGTGTTTGGCAACCAGCCTAGTAGGACAACGCTGAATTTAAAACCGTGTCAAGTCCTGGAAAGACACATACGGTGCACGCATGGAAAAGTTTTACGGCGTTGACAATTAACTGCTGGGAGGAGTTGTGACTATCCTGTTTTTTAAATTCCTTATCTAACTCGATTTACTATTCCTGATTTCGACACCGTGTTATTTAAAATGTTTATAATTTATCAATTGGACATTTTGGATATTTATGGTGACTTCAGAGTAGTTGACCTCATTAATCACATTTCAGTTACAAAATGATTTATCAAGTCTTCATTCTTCTTGGAACATTTTCTAAAGAGGTAATGGGTTCTTATTTATTAATCCGACAGATTTTGATCACGTCAAACATTGTCTTTTAGTGGACACTCATATTTGAATTGACGCCCATTTTATTTATTAAACAGTATGTTTATTTATTTTCCTCTCCCGGCCTGAATATTCGGGAATTCTTTTTAAAGAAATATAGGCGCTCTCTGACAGGATTCAAAGCTGCTTACTACCCACCTCTGGATACAGGGAAACGTCATTAGATCCGACGTGCTTTAACCGACTGAGCTATAGAAAACTCTTGCCGTTCAGGTAAGGTTGCATAGTGCATTTCATCGAAATACTTCTGATCATAGAGTCTCGAAATTTTCACAACTGCTCAGTTTCGTATCCAAACATAAACAAAGCAGCAGAAGTAATGGATTACCCACTCACGTTTAAAGTAATAAAAAACGCTTGGTCTAAAATATTGAACCTTTCGCCCAAAATCATTGTTACAAATATAAATCGGCTGACGACCACATAATGTTGAAACAACGTCTCCCATACGATCACTGAAGATAAGCAACGTCGAACTTGACCAGTCTTTAGAGGGTGGCACGGTGGTTTAATGGATAGCAGCTGGGATTGACGAATCGGAGATCTGAGTTCGAATTCTAGTCGAATCCATTACATTCACTTACGTGCTAATATTCTTAGGAAAGGTATGAATCCTCTTCTCCCTCCAGCTATGGGTGAATAGCAGGACGCATTCAGTTTTATAGCCTTGAACGGCAACTCGTCTAGGAGAAGGACAACTCTGAAGTCAATTCAGTTGGGGACCTTGTAGCACGTAGTGCACCAGGTCTCTGTATTCGGTCGTTAAATATTTTGAAGGGCCGAATACACAGACCTGGTGCACTACGTGCCACAAGGTACCAAGCCGAATTGAATTCAGAGTTGTCCTTCACTTGGAATTCCAGATGCTGTAAGCTTGGATATGCGGTTGGTGTAATGTATAATAGCTCGAATTTTTTAATCGGAGAGATGAGTTCTAAATCCAGTTGGGTTCGTTATATCCACTTAAGCGCCAATACTTCTGGGAAATGCACGAGTTCACCTAATCTTCCCTCAGCTACGGGTTAATTAGAAAGACTTGTATCACTAAACCATTATCTCAAAAAAAAAAATTCTTTCTGGATTTAAATAACCTGCAAGGGGTTGATAAGCCGTAGAAAACGAATCAATCAACCAATTATGAAAGCCGATGTCATCAGCATATCCGCTTATTCTCAGTATATTGTCATTCATTTGAATGAGCACAGGTGGAAGAAACATGTCACCGAGTAAGTACACGTCGTCATATGCTGATGCGTATTTCACTATAATGCATAAATATTAATAAATAAATCTATAACCTAACAGCTGAATTTGGAACCTTAATTTTTCTTGCCTAATGTTTGATGTCATTCATGGGAGGCTCTGGAATCTATTAATTTGGCTAGCTATTCCCTGTTGCAGAAGGTTTTGTGTGTACTGCCATTATGCTGAGCGAACCTTAGTTACAGTTTCTGGGGGGAGAGGGCAAATTTTTTACATGATCTGACAAAAAAGCCAATTGTCACGATAACTTGTGATTTCGGGCTAGCACTACCATTGACGGTTCCCGGTCATTGTAGTCTACGCAATTTCACTCACAAAGTTTGGTTTTCGTTTTCGGGTTCTTTTCAACGGTGCCGCGTCTCCCTAGTTGGTATTACGAAGAAAATTGACCATGGTGAGATTTGAATTCGGACTTCATGGTTGGAAGGTTAACGTTCTAACCATTAATATTTACAACTGAATTTTATTGATAAAGAATGAGATGATGTTGAAAAATATTTGTTGTGTAAAATAAATGATTTTTATTTTTCATAAACTTTTGGAGTTATGGATAATTACAAGAAGACTGAATGAATGGCAGTTAGCAAAATGGACAGCCCAACATGCAAATTACAAATTGGAGATAACAAAATTAAACAGGTACAACAATTTAAATGTCTGGGAAGTGTTTTAACAGCGGATGGAAAGTACGACACGGAAATCCGAAGATGCATTGGGATGGCCAAATATGCCTTCCAAAAGCTAACCAAAGTATTAAGAAACAGGAAAATTTCGTTGGAAACAACGAAAAGAGTATAGAAGTCTTATGCATTATCCGTCCTACTATATGACAGTGAATGTGGAATAATTTCCTGACGCATGAAGAAGAGAACCGAAGTAAAAGAAATGTGGCGCTACAGAAGGATGCTGAGAATAACATGGACCGAACATATCAACAATGACAAAGTTTTAGAGAAAATGAAAACCAAAACGACATCAGGAAGACACATGTTGAAATTTGTATGGAAAATAATAAGGGAAGAAGGCTTGGAAAATGTGATACTCACAGGACAGATTGAAGGGTCAGAGGCAAGCAACACATTACCTAGCTAGCGAGCTTGAGTAAATGGATGGTGGAACTAGGTTTAGGAGAGATAACAAAATGACAAAATTTATCAAGATTTCCAAAGAACAAAACATTGTAGAAAGCCATGATCGCCAACATCCTGAAGGGAGACGCACGGCTCACAGGAGGAGTTAACATTCTTCCTTTAAGAGCATTTGGCGCAGACAGTTCCTGAAAAAGCTGTTCTTTGCTTTTCGAGAATCACCCGTAGTGGCGCGAAAGATACGTTTCTGTAACCTGCACTTGGGGAAGTGTTCCGAGAATTCGAAATGAGAAACCTCGTTCGACTAATCGTTCTCACTTTCACCGAATAAAGCGAGAGCCGTCAGCCAATAAACAGCGAGTTGTGTTGCATTTTTGTATTACAAGTAATACGATAGTAGGTCATAAATCGTTTCATCGACCTGTTTATATTTCATTTGGTGCAAGGCAATCAAACTGATATAACAATAAAAATAAGCAACTTTTATAGACATTTATGGTCGGAGATTTCGGTTCGTTAGGAATTAAATGGAACACATTCTCGAGTTTTCGATTAAACAGAATATTCGAACGAGAATTGGAAGCTACCGAGTTTTCATCGCTACGTTTCGGCCGATATGTTTTTCAAATATCCCCTTTGTTTGAAATACTGAGCTGTGGCATTGCATTTAATCTATCATATATTCGGACTAATCTTCTGTTATTTGTTATCACTAAGCTCCTGCCTTCATTGTTTGAGTTTCACACGGGTGTTGGTAATGATTGTTATTGTTGTAGCGGTTCTATCGGAGCGATTTCAACATCAAAGATTTGTATCATTGGAAAAAAGATGCTAATTATTTTAATAGCTACGGATAAAAAAAATAACACAATGTTTTCATCTGGGTATTCATTAAATATCGAGGTTTATCGTTGTTTTTTCTCTCTGTCACTTCACTCTCATTATTATTATTATTATTATTATTATTATTATTATTATTATTATTATTATTTGTCCGACACAACAATGTGATATCAACAGAGCTTGAGAAATATTTTATCATGAACGACTGCAATTCCGAGGAATAGATTTAAGGTAAACATCCTGAAAAAATATTCAGAATCTACCGACCTTTCAAGCCTTAAAACGGATTAAGATAATTACATACGCAAAATTACTAACGTCCCACACCGGAGGTGGGTGAACGCGGATGAATAAAATGACAGATTTATACTAATTTATACTTTGATTAATTGCTCTTACTAACTAATCAACTAACGGAACATTTCAAGATGAGTATGGTCCCCATCATGTTACTCACATGTAGTTGCATTCCATTCACGCTATCGGCGTTTCAATCACGTAAAACCATTTTTCTGTCATTTTGCATAGGGTCTGTCAATGTCATTTATTGTGTGAGCATATTTAATTTTCTGATTCGTCCAGCAAGCATCAAGCCTAGGAACTCTTCAGCTTAGAAAGAGAAGTGATACTGCTTAACTGTATATCTTTAAGTTTCTCTTGTTAATTTTTTAATATTTTAATTAATTTTTTTATATTTTTTAGGATTATCCCACTTGTCTGCCAACGAACTTCTGCTAACTACTGCAATATGTAGTTGACAAAACAGTATATAAGAAAATAGTACAAAAGTTCATTTTTTTTCTTTTTTCTCTACAGGATGACGTTATTCCTTATATTGAACACAACATAAAATATTACATAGTATACAATGCCTGTGGTTCTACAGAAGGATGCTGACAATGCCATCAACTAAAGATGTGAGCAACGGTGAAGTTTTTAGAGAAAAGGGGGACAAAAAGAAACTTAGATTTAGAATCAGAAAGAGAAAGTTGAAATTTCTAGGGAACATAATGAGAAAATGGCTTGGGGAATTTATTATTTACATGGTATATTGAAGGTAAGAGGGGTAGGGGAATGTAGCGCATGACCTACTTCATGGGGAATACGAGAGAAATGGCAAAGTTTATTAAGAGCTAAAAAGGAGAGGAAATTGTGGAGAACCACGTCCTGACGATACACAGCATATGGAAGGAGAAGAAACAAACGTTACTAAAGAAACGTTACATTTATATTATGGTATGCATTTCTTCTTGCAGATTGTATATTTCGACTTCAATGTCATGGAAATGGTTTATTATCAACTTGATCGGTTAAAAGCGTGGTAAAAGTCTATTTATAATAATCTCTTGAAATTTGAAATAAATTTGAAGATAGATAGATATGAGCAGATTGAGATACATGTGTAGATGAAAAAGTGTGTGAATTCGAAGAAAAGAAATAATCTTCAAACACAGCTTTATAAATTTAAATAATTTTATTATTGAGTATAAAAGTACTCTTTTTTCTTTCAAGTTGAACGAAACAAGTCATAAATGTATTGTGACTACATATGCGAGAATCACGTATTTATGCTATCTTATGTATGCGCGTATTTTCTAGCATTCAGACAAAGGACTCTATATTGTTACTACTTCTACAATTCGCGTTGTTTATATATATATATATATATATATATATATATATATATATATATATACATATATATCATATGTTTTTTGTGCTGCATAATTTACTTAAAAAGCGAGAAGTTATCTGCAAGCAGAAACTATTTATGACCTAATAATTATACGAAAGCTGATTAATCAGTATTCTTTACAACCCTGGTCAATGCTTTACAGAAAACAGGTTTATTAATTTACGCTATGCTTAAAAAACCCAATCAGATGACAGGAAGTTAAAACTTAGATTTACTAAAATCAGAATAAATATATTTCTCCATTTTTAATTTGTATTTTAAGGAGTGATCTTTCAAATTTTCGCAGCAAACAACAAGGATGTTGTCTGGTTTTTGAAAAATTGAATGGCCTTTGAGATAACGTCGCTGATTGGTTAATAAATGATAATGCGGAAATTTGAATCGTTTGAGCCTACTTTTGCTAGAAAAGGAGTTTATGTCTGTGTGAGCCCAATTTTGCACAGAATAGATATTGTAGTCATTACTTAAATCAATTGAATGTCTTTCTACAATATTAAAAGAGGTTCAACAGATGAATAGAGAGATATGAACAGATGAGCAGAGCATATATTTGAGCAGACATAGACATGATCAAATTCAGATAAATAGATTGATATGAGTAATCTGAGATAAAGAGATATAAACAGGTGATAGTTATGAGCAGAGTGAGATGGAGTGAGAGTGATAGAAAGATATGAGCAGACTGAGACAAATAGATAAGAGCAAACACACACACACACATATATATATATATACAGGGTGACTAAAAAAAATGGGAATTTTTGAAGTACGTATTGCCAGAC
>OZ038476.1:114557058-114567058 GCA_964036315.1 Acanthosepion esculentum | reverse complement strand
AGTAGAAGAAGAAGTAGAAGAAGAAGAAGAAGTAGAAGAAGAAGAAGAAGAAGAAAAAGAAGAAGTAGAAGAAGAAGAAGAAGTAGAAGAAGAAGAAGAAGAAGTAGAAGAAGTAGAAGAAGAAACATTCTAAACACACACTAGCTATTTATTTGTAAATTGCAGAGATAATTACGAACTTCTTTTATGTATCGAGGCTCTTCAGGACATGAGCGATAGAGCTCTCCGCAACTTCCTACACTTTGTAGCAATTAGCAATATTTTTCTTTCTATTATAACGCTCAGTCTCTTTTATACAAGCTTGTTAGATTAGCCGATTTTCATTTCTGTGCCTCTTGCCTTCGATATCTTCTGTGTGGCAAATTCTCCTATCCTCTTTCCTCTTAACTGCCTTTTTCTAACTTTTAGTATAAGCGTTCTTTTTGTTGCTATTGTCCTTAAAACTTCCTCATTGTTCAAATGTCTTCTCTATGGAATTCTCAGTATTCTTCTGTAGAACCACATCTCTGACACCTCAGTTCTTATCTTCATCCGTCAGAAAATTGTCCAGCATTCACTGCCATATAGGAACTTGATATTACACATGAATTTAGCACTCTATTCTTTGATTCTGACGAAACTTTCCCGTTTCTTAATACTCTGTTTTTGGAAAAGCATCATTCGCTATTCCAATGCACCTTCAGGTTTCTCTGACACATTTTTTGTCGACTGTTCCCAGATATTTAGATTTCACTTCCCAGTGGAGTTAACAATATCAATAATTTAAATACGTGGGAAGTTTGTTTTAACAGATGACGGAAAGTACGACAATGAAATCCGAAGGTGCCTTGGGATAGCGAAAGGTGCCTTTCAAAAGCTAAGCAAAGTATCAAAAAACAGAAATAATTTGTTAGAAAAATTCGTTAGAAACAAAGAAAATAGCACTGAACTTTTATGTAATATAAACCATCCCATAAGGCAGTGAATGCAGGAAATCTCACAGGTAAAGAACAGACTTGAAGCAACAGAAATGTGGTTCTACAGAAGGATGCCGAGAATGCCATGGACAGAACATGTAAGCAACGACGAAGTTTTAGAGAAAACGGAAACAAAAGGGACACTTATACTTAACATTAGAAAGGAACAGTTGAAATTTCTAGGGCACATGATGAGGAAAGAGGGCTTGGAAAATATCATACACACAGGACAGATTCAAGGGACGAAGGCCAAAGGAAAAAATTTATAAAGACCTACACAGGACAGTCAATTGCGAAGAGCCATGGTCACCAACGTCCTGAAGGGATACGGGGCATAGAAGAAGAAAAAGAAGAAGAAGAAAAGAAGAAGAAAAGAAGAAGAAGAAGAAGAAGAAGAAGAAGAAGACTTTGACATCTCCAATTTGTAGCTTGTATCTCGCGATGCACTTTTTGTTAACGACCATACATTCTGTTTTCGTACGGAGATTCATTCTAAAACCATTGAACAAAATTTGATATTCATTTTAATCTGATATTTAAAGTACAGCACAGAGACTGTCTGTCGAAATTTGTACAAACCGCTTTTAGATTAATAATTTCAGAATTCCGTTCTTAATTATCAAACTTTTACCCCTATCTCCAGAATGACTAAAAATAAATCTGGAAACAATTTGTAAACCCACTGAACATCAATGAAAAAAAGCCAGAATCTTGCCGACACATCTTGGCACTAATCATCATTATTGATTTTCATCCTTATCAGCAGAATTTGTGGTGTCATTGTATATATATAATCATTAAAGCGAACAAAATGAGTAACGACTTTGTTTATTAATCCTGTTTGTGGCATCATAACTTACATAAAAAGATAATAAAAAGAGGTTTCAATAAAATGATAAGTGTTCTATCGGTAAAGTCATACTGTAGAAGAATTCAAAATTGCCACTGATGGAGCACAAAAACAAAATGTAGAGTATTAAAAGCTAACCTCCATTTGCAGGACTCGATCCCGCGATAATTAGCTAATGAATCAATGCAAAATATAACATTATTGTTAATTAGATACTAGTAGAGGTAGCCGGCATTGTGCGGAAACTAATTTTGTCTAAATAAAAAGACGGACACTTCAGTTTATTTGTATAGATTATTAAAATGAAAGTAAAAGGGAGTAACCAGACGTTAATTTACTACCAAAAATTGATTTACCTCCCTTACAACAATATTTTTGTATGCTGGAATAAATATTTAACTTCCAAAAGAAATAGCTCATTTGTCCTTATTTTTATTTAGTTTACCTTTAATGACTTTAGAATTGAGCTAGACCAACTATCCATAGCATATGACATTCCTTGTCTCATAGTTCTTCTGCATGCAAAGTTTGGTTGAAATCCACACAGTAGTTTATGAGCTTATAGCGGACAAGCGGACAGTCAAATCAGACATTTCATTTTATGTGTATAGATTTATAACTCTCGGATATACGAATTTTTTTTAAAGCATTTCTCCCCAAGCAAGACGGGAGCTCCACTAGCACGAAAGGGGTTACAGAGAGGGAGAGCAAGAGAAAAGAAGCGTGTTTGAGGAAAAGGATAAAGAGAAGGACGGGGAACTAGTTCAAGGCATCAGAAGATGTCGATTGACATTACATTTGAATATTTGAAGACGATAGCCATCAGGGAAGAAAGTAAGAGGAAGGGAGTTCCACAGACGGGTAGTGCGAGATAAGAATCTGCTGGAGTAGAAGAGACGGCTACATTTAATCATTTCGACAGTGAAAGAGTGGGCTCGAGATGCCAACCTAGTAGCACGCTTAAATTCATGTAGTTTGGGAACCGGTGAAAGTAGCTCGTCGGAGCAGTTGCTGTGAAAGTATTTGTAGAAAAGACAGAGTGAAGCAAAGGCATGTCTGTGAGGAAGTGACTGTAGACCAGATGGATAAAAAAATACTTATTTTTATTAGATATTTATAAATATAGGATTCCTACAAGACTGCTCATGGAAAATGATTGTTTATAGATGTAGTTCCATATTTCGAGTTGGCACTGGGGTAAAATTCCGCAGGTTTTGATGCGAAGAAGTTTTCAATAAACTCTTGATTCTTGTTTTCTCCATCAAAGCTTTTTGTAGTGATTGAAAAAAGTACTGGGTTTGTGTGAGTTTAGGCGAATATGGCTGGTAGTGTAAACAGATCAAGTGAGTTCGAAAATTTTTCTGTTATTCTTACTGCATGCGGCCTTGTGTTGTCAAAGAACACTATTTTTCCTTTCATCCACTGTATATGCTACTACTAACAAGAAGAAAGTAAGGTATGTTAGTGTACACCAATTTTATTTTTAACTGCCACATATGATTACTAATTAGGATAATATATTCTTCATTACAAGTGGTTTCCAAAAACAGAAACTGCTTATGACTCAAACTAAATCATGATGTATTTCAAATCAAGCAGTTCCTCCCGATTGATTGTCAACACAACTTCCACCCTGTCGCCACACTCATGCGGTCCTGTACCAGATGAAGCTGAGCTGAGTAAAGGAGAGTCAGAAGGATGTGAAAGTCGAACAAGACAAGAGCGCTTCTTCATAAACAAATGTTTTTATTGGTTGAGTAAAATCACGTGATTATTGTCTTTTAGTCGAGTTTACTCTTCTACGGAACTTTTATGGCTTTCTAGCGGAATCATTGTGCTTTCTCGAGCAGGACTGAGCGATCGATCGTTGTCTGTCCGTATTAATGTTTCCACTGTTGCAAAATGTTTATGTTATAATTGTTATTAAGTGATTTGCCTTGCAGTGCCAGTCAGCGATTCAGATCTTATCAATCGTTGCATCAGTAAGCAGACGAGAAATTCCGTTTGATTTGAGCGGATGTCACCTACTTTTAGCATAATTTTAGGCAGACTTTCCTCGATTACAAGTTGTAGTCCAAACGAAGGTAACCAGATACTTTTTCAGTGACTCAGAGGTAAAAATTAAACGAGAATGGAATATCTAAAATGGATTTTCATACTTGTTTTGCTGAGTGATTTTTTTTGCTTTTTAAAAATTTTCGTTGGAATTCATAGAAATGATTTTAAAATATTTAAAATCAATTAATATTAAAATGACTAATGCAATGACAATGATTACCAAGAAAATTAATTATTAATAATTGAATTAATGATTTAATGAATTGATAAAAAATGCCGAATTATAAAAAAAATGAATTAAAAACTTCGTTAACCCTCTTTCACTAATGTGGGACATTATCACATCATTACTAGTTTAATATATAATAGATATATCATTCAGGTCTTAATTTTATTGTTATATATATATATATATATATATATATATATATATATATATATATATATATATATATATATAGTCTGGAGTGTTCTTTCTGGATATTATAGGATGAATAAAAATGAAGATAATTTTTTTGTTTTGAACAATTGAATTCTACAGGCATTACACACACATACACACACGCATATATATATATATATATATATATATATATATATATATATATATATATATATATATATATATATATATAAAGATAGGTTCGTACCGTTCACACTTCCTGCCAGTTCCTTGAACAGGAGTGGAGGTTTATTCCTTGTTTCTTGTTTAGGGTTGGGTTTCCGGTTCCTTGCAAAGTTTACTTCAACTATATATTTCTCTCGTCTCCGCCTAAACTCTGAAATTTTATTTACTATTTACTTTCCACAATAGGAGTAGATAGGTTCGCCTAACGTCCGGTTCACACTTCTCTCTGGTCTTTTGAAAAGGAATGTAGGTTAATCCCTTGCTTCCTCTTTAGGATTGAATTTCCCATTACTTCTAAAATCTTCTCATTCTCCTTAACTTCGAGTAGCCCCTTGTGTCTTGGTGACATCATTATCATCTTGTTTGGGGTGAATTTATTATATATATATATATATATATATATATATATATATATATATATATATATATATATATATATATATATATACATACATATATATATATATATATATATATATATATATATATATATATATATATATATATATATATATATATATACTTATGGGCATAAAACGTTGAAACTACCAGTTCTCGTATGATCACCGAAGTTAAGCAACATCAAGCCCGGACAGTACCAGGATAAAACCCCTGACATGAAAACTTTTTACACTTTGTTATAAGTTTTTCTCGTAATATATATATATATATATATATATATATATATATATATATATATATATATATATATATATATATATATATATGTATGTATGTATGTATGTATGTAAGCAAATATGTGGATGTAGATCCGACGGTATGATGAAAAATATGGAAAAGACAAAACAAAACAAAATCCGAATATGCAAGTTTACTGTTTTAATGTTTTACTGGCAGTAATATATATATATATATATATATATATATATATATATATATATATATATATATATATATATATATATATATATATATATATATATATGTATGTAAGCAAATATGTGGATGTAGATCCGACGGTATGATGAAAAATATGGAAAAGACAAAACAAAACAAAAGCCGAATATGCAAGTTTACTGTTTTAATGTTGTTTTACTGACAGTAAAACAACATTAAAACAGTAAACTTGCATATTCGGATGTTGTTTTGTCATTTCCATATTTTTCATCATATATATATATATATATATATATATATATGAAGAAGAGAAAATGAGCCGGGAAGATTGTGTTGCATATATATAACAGTAAGTCAGGTTTTTCTTTGTTCAAGAGTTTATTTACTCAGTTTAGTTTCTAATGTAAAATTCTGAAGTAAAATTTACTTTATTTTTTACCTCGATTAAATTTTCACTATTTCTAAAGCGTTTGTGATTGCCTGTTGAAGAGCTAAAATTCTTTAAAGTTCATTTATACAAAGTTTGTAAGTAATATAATTAGTGCTTAACAGAAACACACAAACCAAAACACTATAATGCGACATATTGTCTCTTATATAGGCACCACCTTTCATGTATTAAAAAAAGTTCTAGCTAAAATATTAATGTCTCCTTTAGAAACAATCAGCTTTTCACACGTTAAAAATTCTGGCAATCTACTCAACAAATCGAAAAAAAAATAATACGAAAATAAAATCAGGGTTTTCTAAGAAATTAAATCCGTATATACACAACGTACTCGATGAAAAATTTTAAAATTTTCTAAGTCACTACCCAATAGTATCATAATTCTTAGAATCTGATTTACACATTTTTTTTTACTAATGTTCAGCAAATTAAAGGCCCAAGAGACAACCAAGGCAAAGAGGGTTACTGTGTGGTGTTGTATTCGCGTAAGAAGGGCAAGAAGTGAAGTTCTTGGGGCGATGCAGGGAAGATAAAGGCTAAATCTAGACTTGAAGAGGTCAATTAGTGAATATCATTTCAGAGTTCAGTCGGGAAAGTTAGAAGAAATAATGAGGAAGTAGTTTTTAGATGGACCGGAAAACCCTCCTTAAAAAGAAAGCAAGGAATAAACGTTTTCTCCTATTCAAAACCTGGTAAGGAGTGTGAATCCGATGATAGGTGAGCGTATCTACTCCTATTGGGGAAGGAAAAATAAAATAAATAATTAGTGGATAACATTTCCGAGCTCAGGCGGAGATGGTTTGGTGTATAGAGTTGAAATAGATTTTGGAAGGGACCGGAAACCTAATCCTAAACGGTAAACAAGGAGGAAACCTATACTACTGTTCAAAAGACCAGAGAATAGAGTGAACTGGTCGATAGCCGAACCTGTCTAATCCTACTGGGAAAGAAGACAACATAATTGGTGAATAATGTTTTAGAGCTCAGTCGGAGACGTTAAAAACATAGAGCTGAAGTAGACTTTGGAAGGAACCGAACCGGAGACCCAATTCTAAACAGGAAACAAGGGATAAACTTCTATTCCTTTTCGAAATTTTTCTTTCATATTTTACATGTTTATGTCCATTATTAACCCTTTTATTGAGAAAGAGAGCCTGAAAGGAAAAATAGACAGTAAATATTAAAGATCTGTCGATGATCTATCCCCACTTCATTCTTTACTCTACTGCTGGCCATACGGGACAACACGGTAATTGAAATTAATTCTCCTAAGACACCACGTGTCTCTTTATAATTTCTTTTTTTTTTTTTCTTACTGATGTTCACCCAATACAAAGCCCAACAGCCACTCAAGGTAGAAGCTTACTGCGTAGTGTGGTATGAGCATAAGAAAGAGCAAGAAGTGAAGTTCTTGGGACCACGCAGGAAAGATAAAGGCTAACTCCAGACTTGAAGAGGTCAAGATCTAATTAGTGAATAACATTTCAGAGTTCAGTCAGAAACGTTAGATGCTGAATACTTTTGCCAGATATAGGAAACCTTACTAATATATCCGGACAAAACTAAATTACAGGATTGACAGATTAAACAAAATAGGAACTTTAAATGACATCCCATATGAAAAAGAGACAATTAAAACTTTACAACCACTTAAAATTCTATTAATTTGAACTAATCAACCAGTTAAGTGGCATACGTGTTCCACGCTTGGGCGATTATGTCTCTTTTGATTTATGACTGTCTAGGCATAAGATTTTCCGAGCAGTAGGTGGCCATTTCTTTTTGCACTAGACTGTCGTGTTATTCAACCCATACCTGGATAGACGGATTCATACCTGTCCAAGGCTATCGGCGCGTAAGTGAATATAACGAACATCACTGGAATTCGAACTCGAAACTCCAATTTCTCATTAAGCCGTTATCCTTTACACCACACCGCACATCCATACGAACTAATATTGGTATAAAATAAAACCTGTATTGTAAGTCAACAAATTAAAACAACCTAATAATTTTTTATTCACTTCTCAACTTTGAGGAAAAATCTGACATAATTATAGGGTTTGATTTAAGAACCCTTAGAATTTTTAGAGCCGAATATATATCCGTAGAAGAAAAATACGGTGAAATGCTCTTTAAATCCTCCATTAAACTACTTACTTCATATACAAAGTAAAAAAAAAAAAGCTTATAAAATTTTAATACACGTGACACGTATCTGACCAATGAGAAGTGACCCAAACGTAATTGGAAATACCAGTTTTTTCTGTCGTTTTATCTATTTTCTTTCAATCTCTGACCAAACTTTAAAAAGTCTAACGTTAGATTGATATACGTTTCATATTTGTTCTTTTATTTAAATATATATATATATATATATGTAAGTGAACATTGAAGTCAACACTCAGAGGCGACAGGCTGTTTCATGCTAGACGCAATCGTCAGACCGTCCAGCATGAAACAGCCTGTTGCCTCTGAGTGTTGACTTAAATGTTCACTTTTATATATATATTTACATACTGTAAATATATATATATATTTATATTTACATACATCTCTTATATTGAGCACTTTATCCCATAAATATAGCACACCTTCAAACCATATTTCTTCATATATATATATATATATATATATATATATATATATATATATATATATATGCATATTATAATTAGAGAATGGAACCGAATTCCGAGTTTAAGTTTAAACTTTGAAGTTAAATTTTAGGATTTGAGCTTCAGTTTCGAAACATAGTAATTACTGTGTCGCGATCGAGACATATGTTTAAAAATAATTATAATATATGCTCTACTTTGTATCGAGCACTGTTTTTTAAAAATAAAAATAATTGCTAAAGAACTCTGGATTATAAATCTGATTGTTCTTTCCTATTATTTGAATATATATATATATATATATATATATATATATATATATATATATATATATATATATATTGTGTATTTAGGCAGCAATCCTTCTTTCAAGCACATTTCATTAAAAACGACTGACAAGGTGCTTTTATTTAGTTTTTTATATAATTTCTCGTGCGATCTAATAAAGTTTTTCTTTTCAGAGGATAAATTATATAAAAATTGTCCGAAAGTTCTTTTTATCCGAGCGCTTTCGGCTATACATTTAGCCATTATCAAGGATTATATTTCAACTGTTAGAATTAGAAATAGTTTGTTATGTGTATGTTTTATAAAGTGATTCATTTTTTTGTTTCAAAACACGGTCAAGATATTATGTCCATGTTCAAAGTTAATATTATTAAGTGTTGGTTTGTTTATTTTTATTAGTAAGGCTTCCATTATTTTTAGCCTTTTTTTGCAAGTGGATGATGCTATTATATTACTGTAGTCGACAAGTATATTCCGAATAGTGTCCGGTAGGTCTCCATGAATATTTAAATGAGATCTAATTGAGCTATTGTCAGAAACAATAAAAATATAAAAAAATTAAAATCTTCAGACACACTGGGTTGTATACTAATATTATTTCATTTTTATTATTATTTCATTTAGATTCCTCGACTAGTTTCGGCCAACATGGCCATCATCAGGAGAAAAAAAATTCTGCTTGCTGGTAGCAGTGAACTACAGAAATGAATGACTTGGTTGATAAAATGAACTTTTGTCTGTAGTTTTCATTTGTCTTTTATTATTTATTTCTTAACATGAATTTTGGTCAGTCTTTGTGTTGGTCAAACAGTCTCTTTTAAGTTGTTATATAAGACAAAAGCTGGATTGATTCATGCTGCTCTGAATTCCCTTGGTCATTTTGATTGTTTTATTGGTTCCTGGAAAGGGGATGTGTCTCTGTTAAGTGTGTGTGTGTGTTATTTATTATATATATATATATATATATATATATATATATATATATATATATATATATATATATATATGTATAGTTGGATTGATGTGAGTTTGTGACTCTGGGTTCCACGCTATTTGCGATCCTCAGACAAACTGATTAATTTTTTAATTTTGGATTTATATATGCTTGCGTATATCGGTGTTTTTATGGAAGTGGGGGGAAAAATTCTCGCAAATAGCGTGAAACCCAGAGTCACAAACTCACATCAATCCAACTAAATATGTTAGCTCTATCACTGATATTGAGCGCTTTCCAATAAGTACCGCGCATATATAATATATAAATAATATATAAAAAAATTGCATATATATTATACA
>OZ038476.1:114547058-114552058 GCA_964036315.1 Acanthosepion esculentum | reverse complement strand
ACCCTTTATTTCGCTTACTGGTGTAGAGTGTTCTAGTTCCACGTGCCATGTTTGAATGGATGTCAGTTATCAGTTATCTCTTGTTAATTTCCCTCTAAAAGTTCCCCACTGCCTTAACCGGGTATTGAACTCACACTCTTGTCATTGGATCTAACTAACGCCTTTATCCACTGTGCCACGTGTCAGTGGATAAAGGCGTTAGATAGATCCGAATAAAGTAAATAGTATATATCTATATATCTATATCTATATATCTATCTATATCTATCTATCTATATATCTATATATATATATATAGAGAGAGAGATTCAGAGATATAGATAGATAGATAGATAGATAGATAGATAGATACATTGTGTGTATCTGTGGATGTTATAGAATTATAGAGTTGTGCGTAAAGAAAATGCATCTGCTTATCTAAATATAATTTTTCGAGAAAATTTATATCTATATCTATCTATCTATCTATCTGTCTATCTATCTATCTATCTATAGATGTATATATATATATATGCATATATATATATATATATATATATATATATATATATATATATATATATAGAGAGAGAGAGAGAGAGAGAGAGAGAGAGGAAAAGGAGAAAGAGTGACAGTGAGAAATAGAGAGACTGATAAACTAATTAAAGATTTTGTCCATTCCATCCTTATTGAAGACCTTAATTGTAAGGAAGATACATGGTAAGTGCAAATTTCTCGGAAAGTTGTCCGCTTAATAGGCAGAGTATAATAAACTCTATTCTATTCTTTTATTCACCAAACTTGGCACTGTCTGAGTTTTGAATAAACTATTCCAAGGTAGCCCGTATATTTATGCGTGTTAATTGTTTGGCCATTTTGAATGTAGTTTTAATATATCAGATACTTCCATTTACGCGGAACACTTACAATAACCTTTCAGAAATTATATCGACGTTTCCCGTAATGTTTTGGCTTCATCTCTGCACCCAGTGAATGTGCAGAAATTCGATTTGCCTATAAAATCCTTCCCCAAGTAATGATGTAGTTCATAATCAAATAAATTTAATACAGTTGATTATTATTACTTCAAACACATCATTTTCTATTTGTCATTTATTTCAAATAATCTCTACTGCTCTTTTTTGTTGCTTGCAAATGATTATAAATAGTTCCAGTCAGTACATACAATTTCACTGACTCGGATTTTAGATAAGTTTCCACCGAGTCATTTAAATCAGTTGGATGAGGATTTTAGTCAACTTCCTGGTTTTCTAATTCGAAACCACAAAATAGCTAGATGTGAGCATCGGTTCTATTCTCACAGTTTCTTTTCTTGCACTTCTCGCCCGTGGAACTCTCTTTCGTCTTCCTGCTTTCTTGTTACCATTGGTCTTTACATGCAACATCAATCCCCATCTTCTGTCTTTCTGAAACTTGTTCTTGTATAGTTCTTTCCTCTCACAACAGTTTTCCCTTTTTCTTTCACTTTTACTAACACCCTGCATATTTTTCTTTGCAATAATGTTCACTATATACAAGACCCAAGAGCCACTCGAAGTAGCTTATAGAGCAAGAGGTGAGAGGCACAGTTTATGATGATATGCAGGGAAGATAACCGTTAACTCACGACTTGAACAAGGCAAGCAGCCCCTTGAGAGTTAGTTTAACAAAGTAGCGGTTCATAGGAAGAAGCTGCTCGAGTGGAATTTACATCTGACTAATGGAATACAAAGGGAATGATGGACACTTGCGTCCCGGACAGTTGCGTACCTGGGCATGTGCGTCCCTAGACAAACGCGTGCCTGGATAATTGTGTACTTCTCATAAGTTTCTGAAGTTACTATACTTTCTTTTCTTCAGAGTTGCTAATTGCAAACCAACTTTTAATTATTCTAAATAAGCAAAAACGTAAATCTTGAAAGAAAAACTTTTTTTTATTTTAAAGAGTTAATATGGAAATTTGCACACCAATACCTTTAATTGCTCTAAACAAACAGAAAGGTAGTTACCATAAATAAAAAAAGAGAAAAGTTTATTTTTTTAAAGCAAGAGAAAATTAAACTAGCAGTTTCAGTTCACTCCAGCAGTGCCTACGACAAACATCTATAATATATTCTGGGAATTAGCTGAAACATTGAAAAAGGAGGAGGTCGTTGCCGTAAAGAAAAAAAGAGACTTTCAAAGAGTGGGGCAAAAAATAAACCTGCACACGAGAGAATTATGGCGCCATTAGATAAGTATACTCCAGAAAACAAGACAATTTTTTTAAAAGGGATAGATCACTACAATCATAATTTGTGAAACTAAGATAATTTTGATTTCTTGAAATATTTTTTAACACTGTTAATCTGTCATTGCATTTTAAACAAAAAATAAACTTTTAATATTTTTTATTTTTTATTTTTATTTTATTTCTTTTTAAAAAAATTATGATTGCTACCTATGCTTTTTTCAAAATTTATGGTAATCTGCCATTAAAAGCATCACAAAATTATTAGTGGTACACAATTATACAGGAACGCATTTGTCTTAGGACGCAAATGTCCAGGTAAGCAATTGTCTGGTACGTAATTGTCTGGGACACAAATATCCAGTATGCAACTGTTCTAGAACCAAAGGTAATATGGGTCGTTCAGTAAAATGTGAGTGGCATAGCGAATCTTAGTTGTGAAGGTTAGAACTGGTGGCACTAAGGAATGGAGTCTGTCTGAACATTTTCCATGGAAACAGAAATAGAGCAGCGAGAGGCTGGCAAATTTTCGTCTGTAAGAAAGGTACTGTATTGTGGAAAACAATTCATTGCCTAACAGGCCGCATAGACGCTTTTGGACTCTATCGGGACTAGAAAGCGAAGATGACAGCAGTATTCTATTATTGGCCTAATCTGGCTCTTGGAGGAGTGGGGTACTTACTGGAGTGATACAGAGAACTGACCATTCTTTCAGCATCTTTGACAATGGATCCTATGTAAGAGGTCCACTTGAGGTCTGGGGTGAGCTTATATACCAATAGGCGCCCAAGGCACGTGGTCTCTCTGTGAAAAAAAAAACCGTTCATAGGGTTATTTAAAAATACAGGACACACTTGGTAATGCTTTATCGTCACTGGTTTGCTTTTGGTGGCATTGAATGAAACCAGCCAGTTTTGCCCCACTAAGTTGTTAGATCTTGATCAGAGGTATGATCAGTTGCCAGGCTCTATAATTTTGTTGGAGCACCCATATACCGTTGTACCATCAGCATAGATACCCACAAGAGATCAGAGGACACTCTTAGGCAGATAATGAAAAATAAAAAGAGAGATGGAGATAGGAGCTTTGGCTATTAACAACTACCTTAAAGGATCTACCCGTTAGGAAGGACTTGATAACTGAGAAAACTCTTCCAGTGATTCCATACCTGGAGAGCTTGTGCAGCAACTTTCTATGCTACACATTGTCGAAGACCTTCGAGATATCTAATGCGATTGTCCTTGTGATATATTGTCTAGTGCCTCACTGATTCTGTGAGTAATGACATGATTTTAGCTGTGGACAAAATCCCTATTGCTTGTCGTTCAAAAGATTGTTCCTGTTGAGTTGATCAACAACCTTCTTGTTGATTATAGCATCAAAAGGTTTCTTGATAATACTAAGATGGCTGATAAGCCAATATTAACACGGAGACGAGCGCTCATTCGCATTTTTGAAAACAGGGTATATACTTTACTTGGCATCTTCCAAAATTTATAAATGATTTTTCCTTCAGGTAGCGGTTAAATAGGTTTACTAAGATCGCGGATCTCTCTGGGTTAATACTCTCTCTAGGATTTTATCTGGATCTGTAGCCTGGTTAGGGTCAAGACTCCTGATAAGTTTTGATACTTTCCGTGCTGTGCTAAAAATATTACTAAATTTCTGCTCTTGGAGAGGAGGGAAGTTAGGAAGGGGGTTATCTTTGCCGTTTAACGTGGAGTTCGAGGCAAAGGTTGCACCGAAGTGCAGTGAGATGACTTCATGGCCATGTATGATTGTAGGGATTGACGCTTTGTCTCTATTAAGAATTTGGTTGGAGATTTTCCAGCACTCACGGGATCCAAGTTGTTTGCTTGACCTAAACTACTTGAGCATCGCATCACTTTACCTTTTCTAGAACTCTCTTGCAATGATTACAGGCAGTTATTGTCTTAGCGGCATTTTCACTTCCGTTTGGAGTTGAATGATTAAAAAATGGTTTGAAACCAAAATCTTCCTGCCGTTTCTTTAAAAAAAAATACCGGTTTTTCCAAATTTATCTAAACAAAATTAGTGAAATTTATTTTCGCTGGATTTATTTAACCTTTACTGCGTGGCGATCCTACAAGAACTTGTTCCTACCAGGATGTTGGTAACAATCATTATCTTCTTATATCTATAATTCTCAAAATGTGTCTGTATGTATGTGTGTGATCGGATGCTGTTAATGCGTTTCCACAGTTTTCTTCCGATTTCGATGAAATTTGAATTTTTCTTGTTTGATAGTGCTGGTTTTAAGTCCAAATTGTTGGCGACAATGGCTCTCCACGACTTCCTGTCCATTATAACTCTCAGCAACGTTTTACTATTTACTATCTGTTCTTGGATATATCTCTCTCAAAAAACTTTAATAAAAATAAATAGTTTAAATTATTACAATAATATTATCTATATATATATAATTCTTAAAATGTGTGTATGTGATCTGATGTTTTTTATGCGTTTCCAGCAGTTTTCATCCAGTTTCGATGCATTTTTTTTTGTTTGATAGATAATTCTTCAGTGCCGGTATTGAGTCCAAATTACCCATTCCCCTCTCTTGGCCAAGATTCAGTCTCTCTCAAGTGAGGTTAGCTTTTCCGTTGCCTACTACTATAGTTTTAAGGCGTTGCTTTCATTGTCGTTTGTAGCCGTTCCCAATTAAATTTTGTTTAGTTTTCTGCTAGTTTTTGCATTGTATTCACCGTAGTAATAAGTAAGCTTGCTTTTTTATTACTCAACATTTGTTAAAGTTATTCGAGTTTAGTGA
>OZ038476.1:114474558-114542058 GCA_964036315.1 Acanthosepion esculentum | reverse complement strand
ACACTAGCTAACCAAAAGATAGCTTATTCCCAAATTCTCGCTTGACAAGGAAGCGGGTCCAGACACCTTAACTCTACATAACTCAAAAAATTATGTTAGGGGTCTCGGCTCTCGCTTTTGAAACATGAGAACTCTTATGTAGCGGAGGAATCATATTTTTAAAAACTAAAAATATTATTATAATATAAGCTCTACTTCTGTATGGAGCACTGTCCTTTTGAAAATAAAGCTAAATACTAAGCTAAATACTAAGGAACACCGGATTATCTACCTAACGTGTTCTTTCCTATTTCACTGCACACCTGCATACATATATATATATATATATATATATATATATATATATATATATATATATATATATATATATATATATATATGTATATATATATATATATGTATGTATATATATATGTATATATATGTATGTATATATATATATATGTATGTATATATATATATGTATGTATATATATATATCAATGTATGTATGTATGTATATATATATGTATGTATATATATATCTATGTATGTATATATATATGTATGTATATATATATATATGTATATATCGATGTATATATATATATATATATATATATATAATGGAAAATAAAGCTTAATATATAAAAAAAAACGAATAATTTATTACGTAAAAATATAAATATATATTACTATATAAAAATAACAAAACAAAAGTCATTGAAACAAAGCAAGTTCAGTCGACCAATGATGACAATTCCAGAACAACGTAACTATAAACAATTTTTTCTATCCTCTGCCAGCCGCTATGATGGAGAAAGCATTACCTCGAACCGTCGCCAGTGAGACACGCTGCAAGAGCCACTCCGTTTCGCGAGGCTCGTTTCTTAATCGAGACGCAATCGCGCCAATTCTCCGAAGGAACACAATCGAACGAGGGCCAATAACCCCTGAAGTCTCCACTGCCACAGGAGTAAAAAAAAATCTATCAGCAAGAGAAGAATATTTAGCTATTTTTTTTATCTCTGCGTCTCGGGCGACGAACCCCGGCTAAAAATATTTAAAAAAATATCCACATTACAATCAAAGACGTTTGCGGATTCTCTCTTCTTTTTATTATACACACTTTTATCTTGTTGGAACTACTCTAACTTCTTCCTTTTATATATATATATATATACATACATACATATATATATATATATATATATATATATATATATATATATATATATATATATATATATATATATATATATATATACACTGAGATTATCGACAAGAGTTAAATATTTATGAGAAGATATTAACGAAAACAAAAAACTCCCGCGTTTTAAGAAGTGTACTTCTGAACTCCATTTTTTCTTTAGATTGAAATAATTAAAAAAAAAAAAATTAACACGGCATAAAGATTACCAAAATATTCGTTCTTACCTATCTGGGCTAAATAAAAAATCTTTTCATATTTGGATGAGGCGAACAGCAATGCACGAGAATATGTAAGTGCTATAGTTCTAATGTTTTCAGAAACAGACACCTCAAATATTAAAAAGTGATATAGATACTGCGAAATGTTATAACAGACAACAGAAAGTGACGCACAGAAATCCCAAGGTGCACTGGTATAGCGAAACATGCTTTTCGAATGTTAAGCAAAGTATTAAGAAACAGGAAAATCTAATTAGAAACAAAGACAAGAATGCAAAAAGTGCCATATAATATCAATTCACCTATACGGCAGTGAATGCTGGAACATTTATTCGTAGTTGAACAGGAAACCTGTGGTAACAGAGACGTGGTTCTACCGAAGGATGCTGAGAATATCAGCAATTAAGGAAAGGAAAAGGAAACGAAAATACACTTATACTTAGAATGACACAGATAGTTAAAGTTTCTGGAGCACGGGATAGAGGGCTTAGAGAACTTGATCCTCACAGATCATATTGACAGCAAGAGACGCAGAGGGTAATAGCGAGTAAACTGCCTAACGAGCTTGAGTAAATAGGTAGAAAAAGAGGAATAGAGAGAATAGTAAAAAGAAAAACATTGGTAAGGGCTTCAAAGGATAGGATAGTGTAGAAAGTCAGCATCCCGAGTGGATACATCATACAAAAGAAGAAACATGTATGAAATTTTTGTGGTGTCTTCCCTCTAATGAGGCTATTGTGGACTCTTCCACTTACTATAAAGTAGTAGAAAAGTAAGCCTCGGGGGAATCAGTGATATAGACTGAACGCTGGTCAACCGACACACACTACCAAGTCGTGTAACACACTTCTGTTGTATTTACTGTTAAATACACTATTTATCTGCAACCTCTTGTTTTGTTATTCCTTAACAAAGATGTTGTGACCAAGTAATTGGTTAAGGAATAACAAGAGGTTGCAGATAAATAGTGTATTTAACAGTAAATACAACAGAAGTGTGTTACACGACTTGGGAGTGTGTGTCGGTTGACCAGCGTTCAGTCTATATCACTGATTCCCCCGAGGCTTACTTTCCTACTACTTTATAGTAAGTGGAAGAGTCCACAATAGTCTCATTAGAGGGAAGACACCACAACAGAAATCAACATATTTTACGGTAAAGTGTTTGGTTTCTGGATTATCGCTAACTGATTTACATGAGTGATGAAATGTCATGTTCAGAATTTATAAGAAATACATTCTCTCTCTCACCCCAGACTCAAATTTCATAGTAAATTCAGTGTTAATATGAATACACTGACGTGCCAAAAGTCATAGGTTAGGTGCCCTTATCGTGTAGGATCCCATCTGGAGTGAAATCAGAGGGCCGAGTTAAAATTCCAGTCGGTGCGTGACATTCACTTGTGCCCAAATACTCTTGGGAAAAGTATGAAACCGTCTCCTCCCTCCCACTATGGGTGAAATAGTAGTATTTGTATCTGGATAAATCATTGTTATCTGCAAAAGAATTGTTAGTGCGATATCCCCGCGCTAAAAAAGAATTGTTCATACAATCCAAAATATTTTTCTGCTTTATATAACTCACAAAGAGTTGATAAGCTGTAAAAAATAGCAAATCAATCGATCAATAAATTCTCGCTATAGTCTTGCTAATTGTAGCAACTTGCCGTGATATCGATTTCACAAGTATTCAGAGGAACATGTGGGGAGACAGCTGTCAGGTTTTTGAGTGTGAATATACCTCTCCACTACGTCCCATAAATATTCGATTGAAACCAGCTGAGCAAACATGGTGGCCAAACATTACATGTGATTTCTTTTGTGTACTTTCAGTTCGTTTTTTTACTTTCGGTCTTTTATTTTTCGTTCATAACTTTTTTTTTCTTAATCATTTTTTCTTTCTGTTTCAACCATTTACTTATTGTCCATCAAAGTTTTTTTCTCAGTCATATTTCTTTCTTTCTCAAAAATTAAATCTTTCTTTCTTTCTTTCTTTCTTTCTTTCTTTCTTTCTTTCTTTCTTTCAACCTTCTCAACTCACTGACACGAATGATGTCACCTTGTCGAACCGAGAGTGAAAACGTCTGCTGCATTTTGCATTAAATAAAACTCGATAATTATCTAATAATAAATAGATTATGGTTTGATTAATGTAATATTCAGGAACCGTGCAACATAAACAAGAAAATGTAGAACAATATAAAGTTTTACAAGTCCAACGAAATTGCAAATTTAGTCATATATTTCTGTTATATTTTGACTGTGCGGGTAAATCTTTTTATATGACGTTATGCAAATCAAAATGGCGACATTATTTATGCATCAGTTAATTATAAAAATATTCATTCACATAAAACGCATGTCTGTGTGTGTCTGTGTGTGTGTGTGTGCGCGCGTGTATGGGTGTGTGCTTGTAACACTTTTCACAAAGTGCACAAATTCTACACTGATCCTCGGCAAGAAGGGGTGCGACACTTTGGTTCTCGTCACAGAAACTTTGATCTTCGTCCCAATTTACCATCTGATCCATACGTAAATAAAGACGATCCATACTTAAACAATTCTAGTACGCAAACAACAAACACAAACACACGCATACATACACACACACATATATGCATATTTAGGCAGCATATCTTAATTCAAGTATGTTTCATTAAATAATATAGACATATTATGTCTATTTATTTCCATAATAATCCTTTCTTGTTCTCTAATTATCTTCTGGATGTTAAGTTGAAATTCTTCAAGGAAGGCGCCGTGTTTTTTTTAACGCAAGTATTTTTGATCTTCTCCGAGATCATCCGAACTTGTAGCATATAGGCACGGGTTCCAAAAAAAAAAAAAAAAAAAGAAAAAAAAAAAAGGAAAAGGTGGCATCCTTTCTCGGTGTTCACTCATAAATGGAAGCGAGTCAGCGAAAAACAGACATAAGACGAAGGATTTCAAAATAAAACATTTATTCACAAATACTGAAACAAATAAAGAAAAGAAAAAAAGTCGTCTAACCAAGAAAGGGAAAGGGATCATAAAAACAAAAGTTACGAGCGAATATATATATATATATATATATATATATATATATATATATATATATATATATATATATATATATATATATATAACAAGATCAACACAAGAAATCAACTTATCTGTCATGATGGGTCAGTTGAGTTGATATCTCCACGCAGAGTTCTAATTCGCCGAAGCGAGAGTCCTTATGTGGTAACAATATTTTGTCGGCCGACAATTTCCCTGGAGTCCTTTTCGTTCGGAATGGTCTGGGGTCCACAGCATCACGTACAGGCGATTATAACCGTAATCGTTATTATAGTGTTTTTTGCAAACACGCGCGAAAGCGCTAAACTATAAATTTAATATTAATCGTTGTGGTTACGATGTTTTGTAAACAAACGTTCCCAGTGAAGGGGGATAGGAAGAGATGGTAAATTGAAAAATGGTGTTGAATGTTAGTAAACTCAAATGCATTTTTAAAAATTGCTACTATACTCGTAATAAATTTTGTTCGGTGTTGGTTGGTTGCTTTTGATATAGATGGCCTCGAGACTTTGAAGGTTTTGTTTATTATTTTCATGGTGCCGTATATTGTTGTTGTCAACAAGTATTTTTCTGTATTGTGAAGGTGGTCAGGAATGAATTTTAACTTAATATTTTGTTTATAGTTACTTTGTTCAAACTTTTATTCCCTATGATATCCTAATACATGAAGAAGATAATTAGAGAACGAGAAAGGATTCAGTCTCTCTCTCTCTCTCTCTCTCTCTCTCTCTATATATATATATATATGTGTGTGTGTGTAGAGAGAGAGACAGAGACAGAGAGAGACAGAGAGAGAGAGAGACAGAGAGAGTGAGAGTGAGAGCGATAATAGTTTAGCAAAAGGAATTATGTAAATTTCAAATAGGAGATACCAAAGTCAAACAAGTACAACCATTTAAATATCTGGGAAGTGTTTAAACAGAGGACGGAATATGCGATATCGAAATCCGAAGAAGTATGTGAATAGTGAAAGACGTCTTCCAAAAGCTAAGCAAAGTATTAAGAAACAAAAAAGTTTTATTTAGAAACAAAGGAAAGAATATTGAACTGTTACTTAATATAGGTCCTCCTATATGGCAGTGAATGCCGGACAACCTCCTTAAAGATGAAGAAGAGATCTGAAGCAACTGAAATGTAGTTCTACAAAAAATACCGAGGATACCATAGACCAGACGTGTGAGTGACGACAAAGAGACAGAGAGAAAAAGTAAACAAAAATGACACTTATACCAGGTGTAATAGCAAAATTTCCAAATCATGTAACAGCATAATTGTCCATCCCACAAAATATTTAATATCTAAAAAAAACTACTAAACTAATTGAGTTTCTTTTTTCCCAAGTTTTCAGATAAGACGTTTAGCCATACGGACACCTTTTTTTGTAATAATCACTAAAAACCCTTTGATTTATTCAGCTAAAAAGTGAACGGGTTAAAATTGTTTTATGTTAGGCACACTGTCTTCCCAATTGAACAATAGTGAGAGGAAAAAGATCATTCAGGCCTTCACTAATGATAAAAACATTCATATTCTGGCTTCCATCTTCAAAGTCCATTCAAGAAACATTAAGAGAATAGTGAACAAGTTTAAAAAAGAGGAAAGAGTAGAGAAGAAAACTGGATTAGGAGGTCACAACAGGAAGATGGATCATCATTTCAACTTGGAGCTAAAAAGATTAATTAGAAAAATCCAACTCAATTCATAAGACGTTTGGCACGTGAAAGAAGAGTTTCAGCTATGACAGTCCAAACAGCAGTGAAAAAAGACTTGAAAATGAAATCGTATGTGAAGCGTGTGAGGCAACTTATTACTCCAGGATAGAAAGTTAGAAGACTAGATAGGGTGAAGATCATCTTGAAGTAGTTGGAGAAATGATCCTGGAATAACAAATATATACTTGAACTTTATTTCAATCCTTCATGAGCTTCCGATCCTTAGCTATGAATTATTAATGATGAACATGTCATTTTCATTTATGATTAATTTCATCCCGATTCTTCTGTTAAGCTTGGAGAGCAATTATACATTCTTATTGCTCAAAGTCGAGTCCAGTAATGTTATAAAAATCTCAGAGAATTCCAGTAAAATATATTCAATCATTTCTAAGATACAATGTTTCAGAGATTACTCTAACAATTGGACAATTTTTTTGTTACAGGATTCAGACAATTTTGGTGTTACGCCCGGTACTTAATATCAGTGCACATAATGAGGAAAGAGGACTTGGAAAATCTGATACTAACAAGATAGACTGAAGACAAGAGGGACATAGGAAAACAACACATAACCTAACTAGCGAGATTGAGTAAATAGATGGTGGAGCAAGATTTACGAGAGGTAATAAAAAGACAAAATTTATTAATAGCTTCAAAGGATAGGAAATTGTGAAGACCCATGACCGTCAACATCTGAAAGGACACGGCACATACATTTCCGCGTTTCTGATATAGTCAGCTTTTATGCGGGTTGTTCAAGAGAAGGCGCTGCAAAACAACATGTTTACTCTTTCTCCTGTAGGAAAAACTGCCAACGTTGTTTACCCAGGACATATTCAACATAAAAGAAGTCTTTAGGGAATTTAGTCAGACAGCTGTTTGATATGATATCTTATTATTATTGATTCAAATAAATCTAAGAATTTACCTTCACGTTTTGAATACTTATTTCCCCTGAACAACGACTGTTAAACCGAGGGCGCTGAAAAGTACTTCGCCTAACCCGCTTGCTCATGACCAAATGTCAACCTCTTCACGTCTAGGGTTAACCATTATGTATTTGAAAATAGAAAAAAAAATCACATCAAGAAAGGCAATAAATCCACTAAAACGCAAGGGGTTACTGAGAGTGAACGAAACTGAGAAAACGTTATTGCAGGAATCGGACAATAAAGGAACAGATTTCAAATAGACAGAAGATGGTGATTTATGTTGTAAGTTTTTAAAGATCTTAGTTAACAGGAAAGCAAGAAGCCAGAAGTGAGTCCAACAGGAGAGAAGTGCGAGAAAGGATTTGGCTTGGTTGATATTGTTTAGCGGCATATCAACACTTCTATGGGTTGTTTAATGCCGAAACCGAAATATTTTGAACGTAGTTGTATGCCTTCAACCACAGATAAAATGTATTGTTGGCCATTTTGCTATAAAATGTATTGCTGTTATTTTACTATAAAAATATATTGTTGATAGTTTTACTATAATAATGCATTTCTGCTTGTTTTACTAGGAAAAATGTATTTTTATACTTTCATAGTATTTTCTTTGGCGGTTCAGTATTTGCTCATACCTGGGACACTAACAGGAGCTACTGCCACAGGTGAAGGTTGACCTGGGAACAACAGAAATTAAGAGGTGGTTCCACGGTTTTAAAAACCTGACCAGAGGCCTTGCTGCCGGATGTAGTTTATTATCATTCGCAGGAATGGCAAGAGAAGAAACTATTTTTGTTAAGCATTTCACCCCAAGCAAGGGGGAGGTGCTACTAGCACGCAAAGGGTTACAGAGAGTGAAAGTAAGAGTAAAGAAGGGTGTCTCTGGAGAGGATAAAGAGAAGGGCGGGATCAAGATCCGAGTATCAGAAGATGTCGAATTTTGAAGATCATAGTTATTAGGGAAGCAAGTAAGAGGAAGGGAGTTCCACTGTTGGGAAGTGTGAGTAGAAGAACGGTTACATTTAACTGTTTCAACAGTAAAAGAGTGGGACCGAGATGCCAACATAGTAGTACGCTTAAATTCATGCAGTTGGGACACCAGTGAAAATACATCGTCAGAGCATTTGCCATGGAAATATTTGTAGAAAAGATAGGGGGAAGCCACATCACATCTGTGAGAAAGTGACTGAAGTCGAGATGCCAGGTCTGGACTTATCATATTGTATAGAATAGAACTTACGGTTACATCTAGCATTTTAATAGGAAAATGATGAGACCTAACTGCCAATCTGGTACTATGTTCATTAAGTCGAGGTACTAAAATGGAAAGGTTATCAGAGCAATAGACATGAAAATATTTGTAGGAAAATCATTAAGCTGCAGTCTTATGGATTTTACCTATTGTTAATATACATTTTATTATCAATGTTTAGAACAAATAAATGTGTGAAGGATAGAAATTATATTTAAATGGAATACAGATTAAAATATATTCGCAAACCATAACACTAGATTCCATAAAAAGAATAGCCTATTTCTAATGGCTTATAATTAACAATATAAATCTAATCACTAACATCATAACCGCAGTTTATGGGGCACGACTTGGTGTAATGTTTAGCAAGTTTGTCTCGCTAGAGCAATTTTGACTGGGTAGTGAATTCGATCTTCACTATATCCCCCCTATTTTTTGGCCTTGTGCGATATCTAAGATGCGATTAGAAAAATCACCATAGACACAGTTTATGTAAATATAAAGAAAATGTCTTAAAATTTGACAATTATCATATTCAATGATTGAAAAAGAAAATTTTACAAGTAAACAATTAATATTCAACTCCTTTCCGATCTACTTTCAGTAATCTCAGTCAGTTAGCTTAGTGCCATACATGATACACGCTTAGGCGATCGTGTCTTTTACGGTTTGTGACTGACTCAGAAGGATTTTCCCGCAGTAGGTTGACATTTCATTCTGCGGTAGACTCATTGCCAATCAAGGCTATAGAACATATTCTATCCGGCTATTCAGCCCATAGTTGGGGGAGAAGAGGCGGATTCATAACTTTTGCAAGTGTACTTGCTTGTAAGAAACCGCCTGGAATTCGAACTCGGTTCTCCGATTTCTCAGGCCGAGCCATTATCCATTACATGACGACTCACACCCTTCAGTAATCTATTACTCTCAGAAAGATAAATTAGAATACTGATTTTGGGAAGTGGGTCAGCTCGATAGCTTTTCACCACCACTTTGTAGAAATACGAGTTGAAGCTATTAGATAAGACGATTGGGATTGTGCAAGCCGTCCCTCAGCTCGCAAATCAGGTGGCATTACTTTTTAAAAGTTTTTTAATGATTGCTCACGGCTTGGGAGGCACGGTGGAGTAATGAATAGCGGCTCGGATTGAGGAATTGGAGAGCCGAATTCGAATTCCAGTCGAATCAATTCACTCACGTGCACCCTTGGGAAGGGTGTGAATCCTCCTCTCCTCCCCTCAACTATGGGTAAGCAGGACGGAGCGGTATCTATAGCATTTGATGGCAACTGGTCTACCGCAGAAAGAAATGACAGCCTATTGCGGGAAAAAAAATCTGCCTCGTCAGTCATGTATCGAAAGATACATGATCGCCTAAGCGTTTATCACGCATGGCACATAACTGACTGAATGATTGCTCACCTGATAAAAGGCCTAAGGGTCACTGAAGGTAGAGGATTACTAAGTGAGATTGTAAGGGAGGGAGAAGGAGGGAGTAAGGGAATATTATGAGGACGATTAGGATAGACATCGGTTGACCTATAGACCAAGACTGTGGTTGTCAGGGAAGCGATATCTCGTGAATATATTCCACAAAGTGACAGTTCTGAGGGAAGAAGCAATATTGGCGTGTTGCTTTTCATCAAAAGAACACGAAGGAGATGCAGATTGCTTGCAACCACGAACACGGAATAGCACGTCCGAGCTGGTGGCACTAATTATACATTGGCAATTGGCAAGCATCAGTAACCAATGAAAGTTTCAATCTGCTAGCGTTTGCAGGTCTCTGTTACGCAACGCTGGAAGTGTGCACGTTTCTCTGACGTTGCCATAGAAATATTCATTTGTCATAAAAATATATATATATATAGATTCAAAATAGAGCGGTGGAAAGTTTGTGAATTTGAAGAAAACGGTTACTGGATCTGTTTTCGTATGCTAATTTAGACGAGAAGGAAGAATGTGCGTCACGTGCACGTGTATTCAAGCGCGCGCGAGTGTCGGAGATGATGAATGATTTAGACGCCCATGCACGTACGTCAAAGAAAGCAGTGAATGTTAGAAAAAATTCGGATGAAGCTTTCGTAATTCAAAGACCAGAGTGATTGCAGGAATTGTCTAGATAAACAAATAGACTTTTAGTAAATTTCTTTACTAAACTATTAACACGAGAAAAGTTTGCACCAACATCCATGCATTGAATACTGCTGCCAGATCTTGTTTGGGGCTCGTCCTTTCTATCTCGTGATTTTTTATACCCCCCAGAAGAATCTGGCAATATTATCAGTCCTGATCTGGCATCTAGGCTTCAATCAATTTCTCAACGCTATAATGCACCTTCCCTGTGCCTTCTACAAATATTAATGGTAATTGTTCTGATGAGCTTTTCTCTTTGGTACCTCGACTTCATGAATTTAAGCGCAGTACTAGATTGGCAGTTTGTTGCATTTTGGCAGCAGTGACTTATCTCAGCTCGGAATTTTCTCTTGACCGGCAATCGCTAATCGTTTTAGCTCAGCAATGAAAGACTCTAAACACAGAGAATGTTAACTATTTTTATTAATCATTTTCACATCTACATTATCTAACTATCCAGTGGGGACGCCTACTCACTGGGAGCCGTTTTAGACACGAAAGAAAACACGTCTACATTTCTTGGAGTATAAGAAACAACTGAAAAACCTTATTTTATCTATCACTCCCACGCCATCTCAGCCAATCAAAATCGGCTTCCTTATTATATCTTACATCTGACCTCGAAGGTCAACCTCCGGAAGTTGGAGCTGAGATACACTTAAAAATAATAGTAAGCTAAACTATTATTTAACACAACTTACTTAATCATTAAAAAGATTCATCCTCTCTATTCTTTCGTGTCGGCAACGCGTGCTCCTTACATGTTTTTTCTTTATTGGGCCTCGGTCACATGACCACTCTGATTATGCACATAAAACATTTCTGGAAAAGAATGAACATAAACAACAAAACTCTTCACAAATTGTGCACTCTTCACAAACATATTTTTTAACAAAAAAAAAAAATAAAGAAAAAAAAAAGAAGAATACCAGACAATCCTATCTTCCGTGGCCCAAGGTCAACGCCTCAGATGACAGTCTGGATACAAATCTCTCCAACAGTGATCGTTGACTTCTCCAATGTCTCCTCTACCTAGATCAGCAGGTACCACCTCTGCAATCCAATATTCCTGAGGAGAACAAAATTTCTTTCTTCACTTGAGACTACAGGAAATGTACATACAAATCACAGAAAGAATACTCGTCCAAAAATCACACATGCCGAAATCCCCACGCCACAGCGTCAACCAATTCCATAATCGAACCACGTCTTTGGCCCCTGAATCGTTACACTTTAAATATATTATGATCTATACTTATTTCTCACTCACAGTGACACAGTAAATACGGTCCCTTATCGCCCTATTTATTCAACCACAAGCAATTAATTAGTTTGTTATTTGCGTATTGACAGATTTACTTGAACAAATCTTCAAATTGACCAACATTAATTTTCTATAATTACTCTGTGTGTCAAAACTCATTATCTCATTTCTTTCTGTCCTTGGCTCCCCCAACGGAGAAAACACTCTGCATCTCCCCTAACTAATCTATTACTGGATTTACCGTAGTTACAATGGGTTTCTTCCCTTAGTATCCCACTCTGCATCCCCTAACTAATCTATTACTGGATTTACCGTAGTTACAACGGGTTTCTTCCCTTAGTAGCCCACTCTGCATCCCCTAACTAATCTATTACTGGATTTACCGTAGTTACAATGGGTTTCTTCCCTAAGTAGCCCACTCTGCATCCCCTAACTAATCTATTACTGGATTTACCGTAGTTACAATGGGTTTCTTCCCTTAGTAGCCCACTCTGCATCCCCTAACTAATCTATTACTGGATTTACCGTAGTTACAATGGGTTTCTTCCCTTAGTAGCCCACTCTGCATCCCCTAACTAATCTATTACTGGATTTACCGTAGTTACAATGGGTTTCTTCCCTTAGTAGCCCACTCTGCATCCCCTAACTAATCTATTACTGGATTTACCGTAGTTACAATGGGTTTCTTCCCTTAGTAGCCCACTCTGCATCCCCTAACTAATCTATTACTGGATTTACCGTAGTTACAATGGGTTTCTTCCCTTAGTAGCCCACACTGCATCCCCTAACTAATCTATTACTGGATTTACCGTAGTTACAATGGGTTTCTTCCCTTAGTAGCCCACTCTGCATCCCCTAACTAATCTATTACTGGATTTACCGTAGTTACAATGGGTTTCTTCCCTTAGTAGCCCACTCTGCATCCCCTAACTAATCTATTACTGGATTTACCGTAGTTACAATGGGTTTCTTCCCTTAGTAGCCCACTCTGCATCCCCTAACTAATCTATTACTGGATTTACCGTAGTTACAATGGGTTTCTTCCCTTAGTAGCCCACTCTGCATCCCCTAACTAATCTATTACTGGATTTACCGTAGTTACAATGGGTTTCTTCCCTTAGTAGCCCACTCTGCATCCCCTAACTAATCTATTACTGGATTTACCGTAGTTACAATGGGTTTCTTCCCTTAGTAGCCCACTCTGCATCCCCTAACTAATCTATTACTGGATTTACCGTAGTTACAATGGGTTTCTTCCCTTAGTAGCCCACTCTGCATCCCCTAACTAATCTATTACTGGATTTACCGTAGTTACAATGGGTTTCTTCCCTTAGTAGCCCACTCTGCATCCCCTAACTAATCTATTACTGGATTTACCGTAGTTACAATGGGTTTCTTCCCTTAGTAGCCCACTCTGCATCCCCTAACTAATCTATTACTGGATTTACCGTAGTTACAATGGGTTTCTTCCCTTAGTAGCTATCGCAACCAATCATCCCACAGTCCATCAATTCCTTTTGGTCGTCAGAGACCATGGATAGGGCTTGGGGATATATTAGGGAGATATCTATTCTAAATGAATACTTCATAGCATATATCTCCCATTTTAGGCAAACATTGTTCGCTTTCCCTATCTACAAGCTAGGTGTGACAATTCCACCTCCAGGATACAAATCCAAAAAAATTCGGAAATCAGAAACTATGCAAGCCGAATGTACTTTTCCCCACAAACAATAAAGTTCAGTTATGTGCCATGCATGATACACGCTTAAGCGATCATGTATCTTTCGATATATGACTGACGAGGCAGATTTTTCCCGCTGTAGGTTGCCATTTCTTTCTGCGGTAGACCAGTTGCCATCCAAAGTTATAGAACCCTGTCCTGCCATTTACCCATAGCTGGGGGCAAGGGTATTAGCGGGTAAGTGAATGTAATGAATTCGACTGGAATTAGAACTCGGCCCTCCGATTCCTCGATCCGAGACGCTATCCATTACTCTACCGTCAAAAAATTTACAACAAATTAACAACGAATTAACAACAATTCTTCAACCAATGAAGGCAAAAGGACACACACACAACTTTTAAATTAAAAAAAAGAAATCCACACACTGTTATAAAATTGAACAAAACTATCACTTGACAGTAAATTACAATTAACAAAATTATTCTAAACCTTTGTAAAAAGACAAAACAAAACAACAAAAATCAGTCTCTCACTAAAATGATTCACCAAAATTGACATTGTCGCACCCGTGTGTATGCGCGAGTGTGAGTGTTCACAGTTCATACTGTGTCCATTCTTTTTTTTTCTGTACGTCCCTTTGAAATAACTTTTTTTCTTGTCTGTCCATCAAAATCTGTCCGCTTGCACATGCGACAAAACCAGTCCGCTTACACTTTTTACTTTTTTTCTAGATTTTTTCATCATTACTTCTTATTTTGCTTTGTTGTTTAGATGTGCGTTTGTGTGCGTGAGCCGAAGAACATAGTAATATCATCGTATTTACAGCTTTTTTCCTTGTCCTTATGTCTTGATTATTTTTTCTTTTCTTTTTTATTATCTTGTTGAAAACCTCCAAACTTTCCCACGTTCTGTTGTAACCCTCATTCTGCGCCCCCATGCTGGGAGCTGCTGGTCAACTCGATAATATAATGCATTCTCTCTCTCGTTTTCTCCTGGTCGGGGGTCGCTAAATGTTTTGAATCCAAAGATAAAAGACTTCAACACAGTGAATTTTTTAACTTATCTATTTTTATTAATGTCGACATGTACTAAGTGGGGATCGTCCGTTATTGGGGAGCCGTTTCAGACACGAAAGTGAACACGTCTAAATCGCTTGACGGTCAGAAACAACTTTATCTATCATTCCTACGGTAGCTCAATCAATCAAAATCGACTTCCTCATTATGTCTTACATCTGACCCCAAAGGTCAACCTCCGGAAGTCAGAGCTGAGATACACTTATCCCTAAAAATAATAGTCTGCTAAACTATTATTTAACAAGTTAGGGGCCATCATTTTACGTAACCGTAAACGTAAATATCCTAATAGTTGCTTCTCTCATACTTCTTGCTTGTGGAACTTTCTTCAAGCTTTTTGTCTTGCTGGTTAACTTAAATCCATAAAAAAATAAAAGCAATGTTTAAAATTTTCTCAATTTCCTTCATTCTCAGTAATCTCTTGCATTTTGTGACTGTATTGCCTTTTTGGAATGAAATGATTAAAAAAGATCTGATCCTCGACTGAAATGAGAATCGAAACAGAATTTGTACAGAAGAAACTAAAATGACGTGATTTAGACATTCCAATATAATCCTGAGAAAGAAAAACACTCATTTGACCAGAAAGCATAATCATCACCAAAGATAATCAAAGCTTGACACACAGGGGTGTTCTCAAGCCGATATTTTTTAAAACATTTCTCAACGGATATATGCTACATCTAATCTGAAAGTCATTTTATCAAAACGGGTTCAATTTGGTCCCAACTCCAAGCATTTGTCAAATTATTATTTTTTGATGTTAATGAAAACTCGACAATGTTTAATCATCTATTTTTAAATTTTGGGTTGTTGCCTTTTTGCCTCATTTTGCCAAAAAGTCATTGGAATCTTGTTGAAATTAATGATATAAGAGACAAAAAGATTTAATTTGACAATCCTTTTCATAATCTTCTGTGTCAAGTCGATTGTTGGACCCTACAACAGAAAATTCATTCAAATGCATATATCTTTGTCATGGTTGGCCTGCATTATGCTTATGAACAACCTATCTTCGAGAAACATTAATAAAATTCCGAAGATATTTTTCTTCTTTTTAGTGTAAGGTGGCAAATATTAAAATAACCTACATCTCCAAAATCTAAGAAAATTGTCCCCGGGAAGATATTTAAAACATACCCCGTTTCTATCATAGATTAAATTGATCATTGCCTGTTTTTAGAACTATATGCCGGAAACCAAATATCAGTTTCCAACATAACTGTCCTTGTATTTATCAGAAGACCATAATCTAGGCCCTGATTCCCTTGTGTTTCTTTGTGCGCTGAAAATACGCCACCCCGCCCCTTGGAAATAAATGCAAAGGGGTTAAATGCAAAATTTAAGCTGCTTTCAAAAATATTGGCTCTTCACCGCTGACCAGGATTTTTAAACTGAAGTCTCCATTTTTGAATCAGTATGAAAGTTTTGATTTAGTATTTATCTTAGAGTACAAATAATATAAATACAGTTCCCTAATTCCCTTACGGCTACATCACGTTGAAACACCGGTTCCCGTACGGTCACTGAAGTCGAGCCTGGTTAACAGCCAAACGGGTGACCGTAATGTTGGAAGCTTGGATGTGCGGATTCTACAATGGATAATGACTCGGAATTGTTAACCGGAGAGCGAAGTTTCAATTCCCGTTGGGTTCGTTATATTCACGTAAGCGCAAATAACCTTGGGAAAGGTATGAATCCACCGCTATCAATAAGCCATTATTATCTCCACCCGCAAAAAAATATTCTTTCAATCTAAAAAAAATATTTTCTGGATTTAAATAAACTGCAAAGAGTCAATAAGCCGTAAGAAACAAATCAATCAATCCAATTGCGCTGAAAATCATTCAAAGAGATCAAACTCACAAATTGTTCGCTTTACTCTATTGTGCGCGCCCACTTTGTGACAATGGACGTTAGAATTTAATGTAATTATGTTCGTCATTATGAAGAATTAGTTTCCAGATTGAGCCATAATGAACATATAATAGTAAAAGGTTCTAGAATTTTTTCAAGAAAAAATATAAAGACAGAGGCCACAAATAAAAAAAAGGCACTCACGTCATTTTCTTCAGTTAAGTTTTACAGAAAAAGTTTCCGTAGTATAGTATGACATTAAATCCGTCATCAGACTGTCAACACGTCAAAACAGCTACTGTCGAGTTAAAAAAAACCCAGCTAATATAAGGTTAAAATACATTTTTGTGATATTTTAAACTTAAAGTAAATAATATTTTTTTCAAATTAATTATACTTTAAATCAGCTAATATTCCTCAAATAAATTTTAAGAAAAATATATTTTATTTTTGGAAGTTATTTTTAATAAAGAGAATTACAATGTGATGAAAGGCTAAAAAAGAGGGATTTTAGCAAACAATAAAAAAACTCCTTTCACTCAATTTAAATTACTTTTAAATTAGTTTATGAAAATTAGTTTTTTGAAATACAACAGTACTGTAGCTGTGTATTAAAACTAAAATAAAAGCTTCAAGAAAAACATTTAATTTAAAAAAGTCATTTTAAACATTAGGTATCGTTTTTTTTTGTGTTTTTATTGAGATACCAAATTTACTACTACCTAGATTCACCTAATCTAGCATCATGTAACTACGTAATGGAAGCCCCCCCTCCCCGCAAAAAACGAAAAAACAAACAAACAAACAAAAAACGTAGCAGTGTGTGATTTTAATAGGGGAATATATTGAAGGGGAAACGATTTGAAATGTTCAATTTTCTTCATTGCAGCATTCGGCTCAATGTGAAATAGCAGACATAGTAGAACTCCAATTTTTAGAAACGAGTTCTCACATTTTGTATCCCTAGCTAAAGTTTCTGGGACTCATAATGAGAAAAGAAGGCTGGGAAAATTTGACATTCACATGGTATGTTGAAGGCAAGAGACACATATGGAAACAGCGAGTATCCTACCTTTTCTTTTTTAATCATTTCACCCCACCCCAAGAAAGGCAGAAAGGGGGCTACGCGGTGTGAAATAAGAGATAAAGAAAAAAAAAAAACATTATTAAGGTAAGAGGACAATAAAAGAACTGGAATAAATAAAACAAAAGAAAACAATTAAAACTGTATTTAATTTTTTGAGAAGTTGGGGTAAATGTATGTAAGAACAGGGACTGACAGGAATAGAAAAAAATGATAAATGTTATTAAGAAGTATATGGGATAGGAAGTTGTGGAGATCCATAAACGTCACGTTTTAAAAGAACATAACACACAGATGAAGAATTTTTGTCGTTCTATAAAACTACGAAACAAATAAACAGCTTGTATGAACTTGTATAATTTTACTAAACGGCTCGTTACGAAACCGTGGAATCATATCATTGGCCACACATCGTATATATAAACAATACACTCTTTCATAACTACCTTAGCTATTACGGTGATTGCCGCAAAAATTCTTAAGTACACACTCAACCTTGACAGAGACGAATTATATTTATAAATTTCTGTACAAATGCTGAGGTTTTATTCCTGCCAGAGCGTGCGCGGCCTCTGTCGAGTTTGCGTAACATCCATATTGTACTCGCAGCTGCTTATCCAAATGCAGTGCATCTTAAATCCTGCTGTTCATTCAATTCCGACACGGCCCCTTTGAAGTAATCATATGCCGGTTTTATCAATTTCTTTTCTGGTAAGTCATAAAGTTTTGCCTTTTACCGTAAGACATCTAACCACGGATCTAGTTCCACTGCCTCTCTCAAAAATATTAAGTCCTAACCTTGCCATTAGCTTCTCGGAAACACTATCGACTCCGTTTGCCATTTTGAGCCTCGGAAACCCAGCAAGACTTCTCAGCTATTGCAAAGAATAAAACATAAGTATTTCTTCTTTATCTTGAACTGTTCCTTTGAAGATTTCATTTTGTAAAATTCTACTGTTCACTCATTTCAAGTTTGGAGTCTTACCATACTAAAAATCCCTTTTTTGATTTTATTTTCGGTGGTACGCCTCTCACACAAAATTTCACGGCAGCACCGCACCTCGCTTTCAGGCGTGTTCATAAAGTACTCGGCCAATTGCATCTGGACGGTCCACGCCTCTCTCTCTCTCTCTATCATTCTCTCTTCCCCCCCTCTTTGTTTAATGCCCTTGTATGACCCTTTGTCCAATCCACAAATCCTACCGGTCAAATCTGACATTGTTTCTCTTCCTTTGATTCCCGCCGGAGCGCACGCAATTTCCATCTTGCTCGTATCGTCCTCACATCGCACATGTACCTGTTTAATTAACATGTCCCATGATACATCCTGCCCTTCTTCGACACACAATTCAATCAATTCCCAGGCAGCCTCACCAGAGTAATCAGATGCCAATTTTATCGATTCCTTTTTTGGCATCTCATAAATTTTCACCTTTTTCCCCTTAAGACATCGAGATTCAATTCCATCGCTTTCCCCCGAAAACACTAGTTTCTTGGACCCATTAGAATTTCCAATAATGACAAACCACAAGCCCTTCCGCTATAAGAAAATCCAGCGGTCGACGCTGATGCTAAGTCCATTTTCACGGGTGAGGATGCCTGTGAGAGAGAATGTGTGTGTTGACGTTGTCATGTGTGACCCGGAAGTTGGAACAAGCGTTAGTATTAGTTGAGCCCGAGGTAGACGATAAGGCGCATCAAATAAATGTAATTAACTCCCGTCGGATGGACAATCGACCCAATCTAGATAAGCTAGAGGATGAGAGAAGAAAGGTTGCTGTTAATAGAGATATATTAGAGGAATGCGAGGCGGGTGTTAAAATTAAGGCTCTGAGAAAAGCCATAGAAGCAGGACAGGTACCAGAAACGTGCACTAGTAAATACAATCCCCAGATTGGCCTGCTATATTATCTCTCTAATAGGGACGAGGAATCTAAGATGAGATTATACCTGTCGAGAGTAGGGGGTGACAGATAAGAATGTTAAAGTAGTGTCATATTGAAATGGAATAGATTGTTCACTGGTAAGAACAAAAAGCTGATTAGATATAGATATTACTGCAAGCGGACGAAAAATTATAATATGTCGTCTCATTACAAACCTATGTTATTTCACATTCAACGGTAACTTTTTATAGATATAAATTCGCGCTACCGATGGGCTCACCGCTCGGTGAAGTATTTGCATGCCTCTTCCTAGAATATAAAGATATATACGATGTTCCTAAAGTCTTAACACATAAGAAATCTCATTAAGAATGTCTTTTTTTTACCTCTACAGATTAAACATGGTTTTGTAGAAAGAAGAAAGAACTTATTTCTTTTCCTGGGGTATGCTACAGGAGAAGGTGTAACATTAGATTGAACGCATAAAGTGCGAATGTGCTAAAATTGACGGCAATGTGGAGTTATTGCATCGAGTTCACGTGAATCTTGCAAAGCGCATCAACCATTGCATCACAAATCATACTGAAGACATTATTTGTTAATATCCCAATGCAATAAAATGTTGAGAATTTCATTTCTTTAAAATATGCATTTTTGCTTATATGTCCAAAAGTTAGGGACACCCTGAGTAAAGAAAAAGGATTTAGTATGGCTTATGCAGGAACTACAACCGCGTGTGATTGAGTATGCAATATAAAAATTATTTAATCCGGAATATTCCGCCATTTGTCGTTACAGTAAAACCAGAACAGGTGTTCCTTTGCACAGTGTTTTCGCTCTGTTCAACGATTAGTGGTTGATCCTTTTCTGCAATGCATCCATTTAGGTTAGTTTTATATAATTGTGTTATATAGTGTTGTATAATTGTTTTATATAGTGTTATATAATTGTTTTATATAGTGTTGTATAATTGTTTTATATAGTGTTATATAATTGTTTTATATAGTGTTGTATAATTGTTTTACATAGTGTTATATAATTGTTTTATATAGTGTTGTATAATTGTTTTATATAGTGTTGTATAATTGTTTTATATAATTGTTTTATATAATTGTTTTATATAGTGTTGTATAATTGTTTTATATAATTGTTTTATATTGTGTTGTATAATTGTTTTATATAGTGTTGTATAATTATTTTATATAGTGTTGTACCTGCTGTACGTATTGACAGTTAAGTAGTAATGCCGCTTCAATCCGTTACTTGACCATAACTTAATCCTGGGTTTGATACTAATAATCTCACTAGCATTTTTTTCTTTCTACAGAGGAAGCACGGTAGAGTAATGGATAGCGACTCGGAATCGGAGAGCCGAGTTCGAATTTCAGTGGAATCCATTACATTCACTTACGTGCTAATACACGGAGTTAATTACATTTATTTGATGCGCCTTATCGTCTACCTCGGGCTCAACTAATACTAACGCTTGTTCCAACTTCCGGGTCATACACGACAACGTCAACACACATATTCTCCCTCACAGAGGCATCCTCATCTATGAAAATGGACTTTGCATCAGCGTCCATGTAGGAATCCTCTTCTCCCTCCAGCTGTAAATAGCAGGACAGACCGGCTTCTATTTCTTGGATAGCAACTGGTCTACCGCGGAAAGAAATGGCAACCTGCCTCGTCAGTCATGCAACGAAAGATACATGATCGCCTAAGCATGTATGCGCATGGCACATAACTGAGCTTTCTTTGACAGATTTTGTCTAATTACGAAAGTCAACCAGTCATTTCCACATCGAATACGACCCGAAGATCTTAATACTTCTTGGGTGATTTGCAATGCATGTCTTGATACCCTACGTTTCTTATCGATTTCACGTGTATTATTATGGGCAGGTAATATATTAGAGGACACTACTCCAGATCCATATCATCAGGGGAGGTAAGAAAGCGTCTAGGATTCTATGGGGTTGAGTGGGCCTGACACTCCTACTGCCTAAGCAGTAAAATTATTCTGAAATAGATATTAGTGATCGGTATACAAAATTTAACGTTCACTGTAAAATCCGGTATTAATTATAAAAATTTAAGACAAAGTCCGGTAATTTTCGTCTGAATTTCTGATTTGTAATTCTAAGTATGGGTCCTTTTTGTTTCCATTTTCTTTAAAATGTCGGTGTGGCTCACTTGCTAAACCTATGATATTCTCATCATCTTACTGTAGAACTACATCTCTGTTTACACATTGTCTCCTTTCAGCAAATTGTCCATCATTCACTGCCATATAGAAGGATATATATTATATAGTAGTTCAAAATGCAGTTTTAGTTTCTAAAGAAATTTTCCTGTTTTGTAATACTTTGTTTAGTTTTTGGAAGTCATCACTGGCCATTCCAATGTGCCTTTGTATTTCTAAACATTTTTAACCAAAATCCGGTAATTTCTGCCTGAATTTCCGGGATGATGAATAAGCATTTACATTGCTTACATTTGGACTATTCTCACCATATTTGATGTTGTTGTTAACCGGTCTTCACCAGGTGTATGCCAATCTGGGTAGCCCACCCTGAAATACCAAACTGAAAACATTATTTAATTTTCGGGGGTAGTTTTTATTTAGTGCTGCTCAGGACACGGGGCAATAGCAGAGTGGATTAAAACAGGGTTCGCGTATTTGAGGACAGTGCAATTGCGGGTTCAATCCTTTGGCAGGGGATTGTGTATTTGGACTCAGCTGAAACGGGGTAAGCAATAACTGAGCCGTACTGAAACAATAACTAGAGCCCTTAGGACCCGAATCAGAAAGAGATATTTGAAATTTCACGGACACATAAAGAGGGATTGGAGAGCGTGACCCCCACAGGATATATTAAAGGCAATAGAGACAAAGCAAAGCAGCGAATAATTTATGTAAAGCGAACTTATGTAAATGGTAGGCAGAACAGGGATTAGGAGAGATAGCAAAGGCACAAGGCCAGGAAGATGTGGAAAGCCATGATCGTTCAAGTCCTGATGGAACAAGGAAGATAAAAGAAGAAAAATCAAATAAACCAACCTAGTTCAAATACTAACTGATGTTTGCACTAATACTTTTAAGAAAGGCATGAATTCACCACTCCTTGCGGCTTCTACTCTCAACAGATCTTTTGACAAAGATCTTGTTATTGGCGAACCATGACGGCTACGAGAGACAGTTGCATTCTGGTCAAGAATTCTTCTGAGGTACTGGAATAATTGACTACCATCTCCAGTTTCATACGAAGGATCTAAAGCAATACTGACTGAGGTTACTAGAGACGTTTGCATTTTGGTTTGCTTTGGTTTGATTTGTTTTACGGCATATCAACCTCGGTGGGTTATTTAATGCCGACAAGATTTTTATTGCTGGTAATATTTTTTTTCAAAAATGTACTGCTGGTAATAATGTATTGCCGGTAGTAATTTTTTTTCCTTTAAAATATATTGCTGGTAATTTTTTTTCCAAAACGTATTGCTAGTAATAATTTTTTCAAAAAATCCATTGCTGGTATGAAATCCTATTTTTACACTCTCATAATGTTTTGACCCCAGTTTGGATGGTTAACTATTTGCCCGTAGATAGGACCCTAATAGGCGCTACCAATCTGGGTCAGGTTGGACCTGGGAACACCAGCAATTAAGAAGTGGTTCCACGTTCCTCAAAACCTCCTGATCAGAAGCCTTGTTGTCGCATGAAGTTTATTGTCTTACCCAGAACCCTGATGTAGTTTATCGTCAGGACGGTTGCATTTTGGTCAAGAATTCTTATGAGGTACTGGAAGAATTGATTATCATCCCCAGTTTCATAGAAAGGATCAAAGCAATACCAAGTTGCCCATTTTGATGCAGAGATGCCATGAAGGGCTCAATATTTAACCATAACTATCTCGTGCTAACAACTAAAAAAATATGATAAATTTGATTTGATTAACTATATAAGGTAGGGCAGTAACAGGTAATCTTGCTAGTTTATTACTGTTTCAATTCTTTCTCTGTTTGATACATCCTAATTGCAGGAGTCCACTAAGAATGGTATATGTAAAAACTGTCTTTTGTGTTCCTGTTTTGTCGCTGTCTGTTTGAATATTTTCACCTTTTTATTTGATCCAAACACTTTGCTACAATTCAGCAGTTGACGCGAGGAACTCGACGTTCACTTCTGATCCCCCCCCCCCGGCCGAATACTTTTTCCTTTTTTTTTCCCCCACCAAAGCAGCTGCAAATTAAAACAAAAAAAGTTATCTGGCCTTGTCATCAATTATGTCTTGGGAAGAAGTTGCCCGGAACAACTTTGGAAGAAAGGAAATTGGAGTAAAAACACACCCTTCGAAAAAAAGAAAACGAAAACCGAAATGGAATTTCGAAATCAAAGGAGAACTAAAAAGAAATAAAAGACTAACGGGAAATAGAGAACCAAGGAAAAAAAATGAAACGTTGTCAATGGTGGCAAAAGAATGAGAAAGTAAACAGACATTTGATGATGAAGAAAATGTAAGGATTCGTGTAAATGTCGATATTTTTAAAACTATATTTTATGAATAAATTTACATGAAATAGATTGCTTTGGAGATATTGGAATTTAGTCAGGCATCAGAATTATGACAAAATTATTAGAAGCCAGATGTGTTGAAAAATATTACTGACATCGTTTTCAGGGAGTCGTCAAAATATTTTTAAAGACAGTTTGCTTTGTAATAACTTTATCAGAATTTTGATGCATGCCTAAAGTTCAGATTCTCGAAAGCTGACATATTCATGTAAATTTATTAATATTTTTTAGAACATCGACTTATACACAAATCCATGGAGATTATTTTTTACTTTAACGCGAATGCATAGACATTAATTTGGTGAAATGGAGCAGTAACCGTGAATGAAAATAATCGCAGTATTTTTTACAGTAAGGTTTACCCTTTAGAAAGTCTGGCGGTTACTCGTAGAAGGTTACGATAGGAGGCAATTTGTACCGATAGGAAGATAACGGTTAAATCTAGCCTTGAACAGGCTAAGATTGTAGTGATCAGAGAAACATGCTTTAGGGTGTCAGTTCCACAGGGCGGTATTTCGCGGGAACAAACTGTTCTGATCGATTGAATACGGAGGGAATGTAGGTGGTTTGCTACAATGTAAATGGCAACGGGGCCTTTCCGTAGAAGTAGCGATAGGCTTGTCACAGGAGAGCGGTTGGAGGCTGGAGAATAATTCGCCATCCACAAGTTGCTGATAAATAGTCTTCAATACTCAAATAAATATTACATTTGTCATGTTATGTTGTTAAAGATCTACAAAGGATAGGAATATTTATCACAACGTTTCGGACGTTGTACGTTCCGGCTTTCTACAGGTGGTTGGAATGTCGAACTGAACCCTTTATTTCGCTCGCTGGGATAGACTGTTCTAGTTCCACGTGCCATGTCTAATGGATGTCAGTTATCAGTTATACCTGTTAATTCACCTCCTTAACCAGGTATTGAACTCACACTCTTTGGGTCCTGTCACTGGATCTAACTAATGCCTTTATCCACTGTGCCATGCGTCATTGAGGACATATGTGTATGAATGTCTGGGTATTATAAATCTAATGTCATCAGCAACCATTTTTTACCAGTACTCATGTTGAAATTTTTGTTATTATCATTGCATGTTTTTACCAAAGCTCATATTGCAATTTTCGTTGTTATTATTGCTTTTCTCTGGCACTCCTTATTACTGGTTCACATATTGTATCCATTTCTATGCTTGGTCGGCTCAGGAGATTTTTGTGCTGATTCCTTAAGTTTACGAATTTTCCAATGATGTTCTTTGTTCATAATTTCAACCTGATCCCACCTTTCTCTCCATATGTTGTCAGCCACACCTGATTTTTCCACTTGCCCTCGTGTTACAGCTTTTTGGTGTTCTTGAAGCCTTACCTTAAGGGGGCGGCTTGTCTCCCCTTTATATTTCTTTCCGCAACTGCACGGGATGGCGTACACACAGTTTTTAGTCATGTTCTCCTCTATGGGGGCTCTTACACGGGAGAGTTAGCTGCGAAGGTTGTCCTGATGTTATATAGACCGCAGATCCTTTGTTTTTTCTCCGATGACCCTTTGACATAAAGCAGGCAGACTTTTCTGAGTGTTGATGTCTTCCTCTTGTACCCTCCTATCCCTTTTTCTTGGAGCTGCTGCCATGTACCCAGGGTAGTTGTTACGTTTTAGGGTACTGCTTATACTGACCAATTCTTTATCTAATGTCTCTGGGTTGCCACTTATGACTTTTTCTCGATGTTGTAAGCAGCGGAGATCCCTTTCTTTACGCTGTATGGATGGTGTGAGTTGAAGTTGAGGTACTGTCCGGTGAATGTCGGTTTGCGGTATACAAATGTCTTGAACCCATATCTTTGTTCGAGATATTAGAACATCCAGGAATGGGAGTGTTTTGTTACTCTCTTTCTGCATTGTGAACTGTATCGAAGTTCTTATTGAGTTCACATGGTCCAGTAGAACCTGGATATCTTCCTGGTGTGGCCAGAGTATGAAGGTGTCATGTACGTATCTTAACTATAGAGTTGGCCTTAGGGACATAGACTCTAATGCCATTTCCTCAAAGTATTCCATGTATATATTCCTCATTGCTGGTGATAATGGCGAGCCCATTGCTAAGCCCTCATCCTGTCGATATATGTGTGATCCCATTCCAAAGTGCGTTGTTTGTGTACAGAAAGTCAACAAACATCTCCATCAGATTATTTATTGGGATACTGGTCTGTTCTTCTAGGGATGAGTCAGGGGCCAACTACTGAGAGTTCCTTCACTGTGAGCACCTTGCGAAATAAAGGGTTCAGTTCGACATTCCAACCACCTGAAGAAGGCAGGAGCGTACAACGGCCGAAACGTTGTGATAAATATGGCAACAAAGATGAGGATGATAGTCTGAACAATGTGAATAGTGTACATAATCTCTCTGTTAAAACCTTTTTCAGATATGTAATTTCCCGTAGATGCTTGATGTTGACAATTTGTAAGTTACATTTTGAGATTTTTCTCTTCCTGATGACCATACTTATTATATTCTTGCAGTTGATGGTTAGTCCTTTTATCTCCTTTTCTTTTACTACCCTGTCTATTAGGACATGTAGGTTTCTTTTTGTATCAGATACGAATAAAGCGATCGGTGACGAAAAAAACAAACACCCAATCTATATGATTCTCTCTCCGGTATGCACTGTCTACATGTGGTTTTGAATGTCTGGGTTGCGCTTGAGTGACTTACACACATCATTTAAGTGTACGCAAGCACATGTCCACACACATAACACTCACAATTTGACTGATTTTGAAATAAGACATTGAACTGATTCCTTCTCCTCCCACTGAGTCTGCACAACCCCTATCCGGGACTGAGCAATAAAATCATGCAACCAGAGACAAGAAAAATGAACACATTTTTTTTTTAAACACTAAAAACAAAAAGAGATTTATAAAGATTTTATTGAAATTTTCGTAAATTATTCGGCAAATAAATAATTTTTTTTTAATCAATTAACACCAAGAAAAGCCACTAGTACGCAGGCAGTTACAGACAGTGAAACTGAAAGAGAAGACTGTGAATATGGAGGGTTAGAAGAAAGAACAAAAGATGAGTGGCGTTCAAGAAGATATAAAATGGCGATTGATATTGCGTTTAAGTTTTCGAAAATTGTAGTTATCAGGGAAGCAGTGAAATGGAAGACATTTCTACGAGTGGGAAGTGCAAGAAAAGAAACTGTTGGAGCAGAAATGGTGGTTCCATTTAGCTATTTCAACAGTACAACTGTGGTACCTAGATACCAATCAAGTACCACTCTTAAATCCATGTATACAGAGCACCAGGAAAAAAAGCTTGTCAGAGCAGTTGCCATGGAAACATTTGTAGAACGGACAAAGGGAAGAAGCGTCACGTCAATTTTTAAAGTTACTTTTTAAAAATCTTATAGAGATATTTTTAGGTTTGTTACTGAATTAAAATATACGTGTATGCGCGGGAACGTACATACACATTATTTGAAATAAACTAATTTCGCTTTCTGGCAACAATTCCTTGGTAACAGGAAAAGTGTATACGTCAAAATGAGCGGCTCTTTGAAGTCATTTTCATGACTCAGTCTGTATTTAACCGTAATATATTTTCTATAAAAATTGTAGTATTTTAAATAGACAAACAATTTAGATGTGAAATTTGTCAATCTTGCTGTCAGTGAAGCGACAGGTACCAAAGTAGATCTTGTATAAAACTTTTCCAAGAGCTAAACGGTGATAATAAATTGAGAAAGAAAAAAAACATTAGAAACAAAAGACAGTTGAACTGTTATGTCATATCAGTATTCCTATATGCCTATAAATGCTGGGCAATTTCATCACCGATGCAGAGGAGAATTGCGACAATAGATATATGGTTCTACAGAAGGATGCTGAGAACACCATAGATGGAACATGAGCAACGAGGAAGCATGAAGGAAAATGGGAAAAAAATCAATGCGTTTATAAATGTGCAAGATGGATTCTGACGAGAAAAGTTGTCTGGCACGAAACAGTGAAAGAACCTTTCTAGCCGTATACATAGCAATTGGTTCAATATAGTCGCCACACTTCATGTCAATGGAAAACGTGAGCCCGAGAAGGCGTAAAGTGTTGTATTAGCCACATAAAGGAGCTTGATGTAATAATTTGGCTGAGAACATTTATTATCATATTTCAATAAAATACTTATTCATTTATGTTGTGGTAGGATCCACCTAATCTGCATAGGTGACTACCGACTATATAAATAATGGTTGGTACCGGAAGACGAGGGAGCGAATACAGAGATCCAGCTAGAGACTCTGCCCGACTGCGACTTAGTCAACACATTCTCCAGGAACGGTCTTCCCAGAAATATACAGAAATACTATATGTAAATATTGTGTACACTTTCTTGTTATAATACATTCTTGTTCTAAGTACATTTTGTGTTGCATTATTATTCGATGCATTAGTCGAGATTCAACAATGAGTCAAGACTCAAAAATTTATAAAATAATTTGTTAATAAAAAAGCATTTTGAAAAGCCATGTCATTTCCGGATGAAAGCGATCATGGATCTCCACAAATTCATTTTCTTTATTATATGAATTGCCACAATTCCTTGGAAAAGATAGTAGAGTTTCTTCCTGTTACTTTTTGATTTCAGAGTAGTCCTTTTCCTTGATTGGTTGACAACTCAGGCTAGAGTGCCCAGTTACCCTCCTATCGTCCGGTTCACACTCCTCCCAGGTCTTTTGAACAGTAGTAGTTTATCTCTTGTTTCCTGTTTAGGATTGTATTTCTGGTGCCTTATAAAATCTTTTCCGTCCGTCACATCTTTGTGGCGTTGTCACCTTGCTTGGGGTGAATTGATTAATAAAAAAAAATGTATAGCTTGTGGGGAGAAGAAATGTATACTTCATTACTGTGAAGACTGAGACAAAACTCGACGAGTCACATTTCGCACTGATACCTACAAAAACTTAGAAAATAGTTCATTGCAGTATACCGCTTCTATGCGACCATGGTTCTCCACAAATTCCTCTCATTTGTAGCTCTTATCAATGCTTCTCTTTTTGCTATCTCTTTTAATTAAACCAACCATTTGCACAAGCTCGTTAGGTAGGTTATGCCTTGCTTTCCTCTGTCTATCTTGCTTTCAACTTGTACTGTGACTTTCAAATTTTCTAAGCCCTCTCTCCTCATTACGCGCATCATGAATTTCAACTATCTTTTTCTGATTTTTTACTTGAAGTGTTCTTATTGCTTCCATTTTCTCTAAAATTCGATGCTCACATTTTTTCTTCACCTCACATCTCTTAATCTGTGAGGAGATTGTCCAGTATTAACTGTCATATAGGAGGATCAATATTACATTAGAGTTTAGTAATATTTTATGGCCAGGTAAATAAGCTTTATTTATTTTTGTGAACTCTCAATGAAACATCTCCTGGACTTTACATTTTACATTTTCACCAGAGAAATTAAGTTAGTTGAAATTGTACCTGAAACGTAAGCAGATTTCTTTATTTGACATCTAAATATATTTGAAAAACAAAACCCAAAAACAAAACGGACAAAAACAAAAAAAAAAACAAAAAAATCCAAAGATCTAAAAATATTTTTTTTCTTTTTCTATGTGCCGTGTCCCTTCAGGACATGCGTCCCATAACTTTCTATCCCGTACAGTTCTTAATAGTGTTTGTCTTTTTACATTCTCTCTCTCATCCTGGTTATGACGATAAACTACATCTAGCAGTAATTCTGTCGGGCGGTATTGAGGTGTGTGAAAGCACTTCTTAATTCCCAGGTTCTTGTTCCCAGGTTCTTGTTCCCAGGTTCATCATGACCGGGGTGGTAGCATCTTTTAGGGTCCTAGCTATGGGCAAATCGTGAATCCCAAAACTGGAGTAAAAAAACTGAAAGTATAGATTTAAAAGAAAAGAATAAATAAACAACAATAAATTTTTGTAAAAAGAAAGAAGTTACTCAAGCTACGAAGTAAATTGAATTTCGGCATTAATGAGTTGACATACCGTAAAACAAACATTCTCATCCTCTCCCTTTTCTGCTATGCATTTACACAATCTCGTAAAGTATTTTCCCCCATTTTGCATTCAGTATGTCCGGTGTGTGTCAAAGTTTCCGAGTCCACTTTCCTCATTATGTGTCTCAAATATTTCAATTGTATTCTTCTGATTCTAAGAATTCTTGCGAAGAAAAGCACAACCTTGTGTAGTTTGTCGGAGGCGCTATACTGCACAAGTGGAGAGATTGTGGAGTCTGAAAATGTCGACCCCCCAGGTAGGAACTCTCCCATGCAAGAGGGCCACGGTTAGTCCAAAAAAGGCGAAATACCGAGTAATCTTTGGATCTTCTGTTTTCCTTGTCTTCATTAACCTTTTAACACCCATCATTCCACGAGTAGAACATGTCTTAAGACATATATTTGGTAATCAGACGAGCATGGATTTTGATTTTCAATACTATACAGGGAAAAAGCTAAAATACAATATGTGCTTACACATCATGCTAAAATATAATTAAGGTTCGTCTCGTATATATATATATATATATATATATATATATATATATATATATATATACTGTCGGCGTGGGATATTATGTATATTTATTAATATATGCTTAATAGCTCTGTTATTTAGCATCAAGCACTGTTTTTCTTACACTAATGGATATATATATATATATATATATATATATATATATATATATATATATATATATCAGCTCACGGTACGGGATGAAGGTGAATTTTAGCGTATTTATTTTTAGATTCGGATAAACACACAGTGACTGAGAGTGACTCAATTCTGTCGAAGAGTCGTGCAGTATTAGCTTAAATAGTCACTGTTTACAAATTCACACCTCAAACCAGAGGGCTCAACCGAAATTAATTTTTCAGGAGCTAATATATATATATATATATATATATATATATATATATATATATGTGTGTGTATATATATATATATATGTGTATATATATATATATATATATATATATATATATATATGTGTATATATATATATATGCGTATATATATATATATATGTGTATATATATATATGTGTATATATATATATGTGTATATATATATATATGTATATATATATATATATATATATATATGTATATATGTGTGTATGTATTTTTATTTGAACTCTAACATGTACATCTATTTATATTTATCCATTTGAGTATATATATATATATATATATATATATATATATATATATATATATATATATATATATATACAGGGGTTATATATATATATATATATATATACAGGGGTTAGACAAAATAATGTGAACAGCTTGAAAAAAATAGCATATTTTCAATATATATGTACAGATTAGTGAACGATGCATTTAAAAAGCTAAAATACTAAGAAATAAGAGAATTTTGTTAGAAACAAACAAACGAGTGCCGAATTCTTATGCGATATCATTCCTCTTGTATGGCAGTGAATATTGAACCTTGTTAGCATAGATGAAGGGGAAACTGGAGGCAACAGAAATCTGGTTATACAGAAGGATACTGAGAATTTCATGAACGAGGCGAATAAACAACTAGAACGTCTTATAAAAATGGTTTACAAAAACAACACTTGTATTCAGAATCAGAAAGAGGCAGCTGAAATTTCCTGAGCCCATAATGAGGACGGAGGGCTTTGAAAAACTTAACTCTCACAGGGGTATCGAAGCCAAGAGAAATGGGGTTGGCAGCTGGCTACCTACCTGACGAGCTTGTGTGAATAGATGGCTGAACGGGCAGGGTGGGGAGGTCAACAGCGTGGCAAAAAGAGAGACTCTGTTAAGGAAACCAGGGTATAGGAAGTTGTGGAGAGCCATGATCACCCACGTCCTGAACGAATTCACACAATATAAGCTTCTGAAGGTAAAGGATTACTGTTGAAATGGTTATAATGAAAGAGAGCTGTGTGATAGGAATGAAAGTAGAGGTGGTAGGAAGTGAAAATTATGTGGATATGGATGATAGATGACATTTGACCCCTGAAAAGGTTAAGACTGCATTATCCACGTGTGAGATTGTTCGACAATATTACAGTTATTTTGGGAAAGATGTCTGAGTGTAGCTTTCTTCTTACATTTGAAATACAGCTGAAATGAGGGTGTTTCGAACCTGGTAAACTGATATGGCTTGTCTTAGCTGTAAAGGTCTGAACTGGTGGTATAAATGAATGGAGCTCATATGAACATTTGTCATAGAAATAGTGATAGAATAGCAATAAGATTGTGACGTTTTCTGTGAGGAAAGAGGTCTCAGACTGGAAAATTCTTCCTCTGCTTACACTATTTAAGTGAAATTACATGATAATTCTACTAAATTAAGGTAATCTAAAGAAAATGAGCAATATTATCTGTCTTGATCTGGTATTGCGACTTCAGTCATTTTCCCAGCGTCATAACGTAGCTTCCCTTCACCTTTTCCATAAGTATTGTCATGGAAATTCTTCCGAAGAGCTTTCCTATTTGGTACCTCGACTCCACACAGTATTAGATTGATATCTGGCTCTCATCATTTTCCTGTTGAAATTGTTAACTGTGACTCAAATTCCGCCGCATTTCTTCCTGAACTAGACCAAACTAGAAACAAAGTAGACTCCGAGTATAAATGAACAATGTCCCATATTAAAGTAAGAAAACACTGACTGCATTAAGCAAATAAATAAACCTTTTAAGAAGACTAAGAGAGAAAGGGTGGAGGCACGGTGGAGTAATGGAGTACCGAGTTCGAATTCCAGTCGAATCAATTACGTTCACTTACGTCCTAAAGGGGAAAGGTTTGAAACCTCTTCTTCTCCCCTCCAGCTATGGGTAAATAGCAGGAGAGACCGGGTTTTATAGCCTTGGATGGCAACTAGTCTACCGCAGAAAAAACCTACTGCAGGAAAAAAAATCTGCCTCGAAGATTGAAGAGAGAAAAATCTCGTCGTTATTCTTGTTTAGGTAAAAATTAAAGACTGTTGTTTACAGTGATGCATCATTTGCTAATCTATTGGATGGAGGATCTTAAAGATGATATATTACATTTTGTTGGTGATAATTGCAATTATATGTCTGCATCATGGCAATCTAAATATACAGTGTAACCCGGATATAAGAGAGTTGCGGGACCGGAGAAGGGGTCTCTTATATCCGGGTTTATCTTATATCCGGGTTTGGTCTATTTTGTTTTATTAACATAGGCTCTAATTCGGGACAAGAGAAAAATCTCTCTTATATCCGGGTTTCTCTTATATCCGGGTCTCTTATATCCGGGTTACACTGTATAATAAATAAATAAAGTCCATGCTTTAAATATTGCTGCTACATTTAGTCTGTTTTTTTCTGTTATATATAGAGATTCTTGATAAAATACAATGAAAAATCTGCAATTTTAGCGGTCCTGATCTGGCATCTTGGCTTCTGTCACTTTTCCAACTCTATAACCACTTCCCAGTGCCGTTTCTTTAAATAATTTCAAGGTAATTGTTCTGATGTACTTTCCTATGTCGTAACTAGCCTATGAATTTAAATGCAGTACTAGATTGGTGGCAAAGTCTCATCATTTTACATTTGAAATGGCGAGATGTAACCGTAAGTTCTATGCTAACAGTTTCTTCTCCCGCGCTTCTCGTTAATGGAGATATCTTTTGAACCTCTAAAATAGACATCGCAGACGTAAATCTACTCCTGAAGCTGTTCTATTGTATGTCCTTATTTAATAGAGAAGAATGAATATAGTATTATTTTGGAGAGTAAGGCAGTTGGAATCCGATTAAAGGTGACATGTTTGTTTAGGAAAAAATAAAGAAAGTACCGCAGGAAGGAAAGAAGGAATGAAGACCGGCCTGGAAAGGGAAGAAAAGGTAATTTAGCGAGGGTAGAAAGAATGTCGTCTGGTGTAGAGGAAAGGAGTGAGAAAGGTGGGAAAAAAAGGAAGAAAGAAAGGCAGATAAGAATAAAAAAAACAAGGAGGAAAGGAAGGAAAATTTCGGGAGAAAGAAAAGAAAAGTTAGAGAGGAAAGAGGAGAGGTAATATAAAGAAAGATAGCAGGAAGGTATAAACGGAGGAAGGAAGGGAGGAATGTAAATAGAATGGTGGAAGGGGAGGCAGAGAAGAAATAAAGGAAAAAAAAAAGAAGAAAGGAATAGAGTAAGAGGAAAGGGAGTAAAGCAGGAAGTAAGTAAGGAAAGAAAGACAGGAAGAAATATGCAAGAGAGGAGGGAAGGTCGATAGGGAGGAAGGAACGTAAGATCATAAGTAGGAAAGTAAGGATGAGTAAAGAAGGAAGGAAGGGAGGGAAGAGGAAAAGTTGCAAGAACAGTTGGTTGTTTTTGTTTAGCGGCGTATCAACCTCAATGGTTTATTTAATGCCGAAATTTAAATATTTTGTACGCATTTTTTTTCTTTTTGGAGATAATGGTTTAGTGATACAAATATTACTAATTAACCTATAGGTAGGATGAGAAGAAGTGAATTCATACCTTTCCTAAGGTTATTTGCGCCCAAGTGAATATAACGAACCCAACTGGAATGCGAACTCGGACTTCCGATTAACAATTATTGGTCATTATCCATTACATCACACGCAAATCCAAGCTTACAGCACCAGGTATTCTCAAACGGTCACTCATGTAGATACTGACTGACCAGGTTTGACGTTGCTTAACTTCGGTGATCATACAGTGTTTCAGCGTGATGTGGTCGTAAGGCTTGTAAGAACAGGAAATTAAGTCAGAGAAGAAGGCTAGGAGGAAGGATAGTAGGAGGAAAAGAAAGACAAAGAAAGAAAGAAAGAAAGAAAGAAAGAAAGAAAGAAAGAAAGAAAGAAGAGAAAGAAAGAAAGAAAGAAAGAAAGAAGAGAAATTAAAAATATTCGTGTGGGAGGTAGGGCGGAAGAGAAGGAAGAGCAAGTATAGGGAGAAAGACGAAGAAGAAGGAAAGCAAATCAGTGAGGAAAGTGGGATAGGAGGAGGGGAGCTTAGAAAAAGGGTATGTACTGGAGAGGTAATGAAAAAAAGGGGGATGGAAAATACAGACTAACAAATTATAGAAGAAAGGCAAGAAGACAAAAAGGAATTGGGAGAAAGAAGGAAGGTTCAAAAGAGGAAAGAAGACACAGAGGAAGGAAAAAAAGAAGAAATGAATGAATGAAAAGAAAGAATGAAGGAAAAAATGAAGAAGTGAAACGTACAGAAAAAGGAATGGTGGTCCGACGGTAGGATACAAGAAACAAAGGAAGGGAAGCATGAAAAAAAAAAAAAAGATAAGAAGAAAGATAGAAAGTATAGAAGGAAGGAAAGAAGGAAGGAAAATACAGAAAAAAGAAAGATTAAAAAAGAACGAACAGGAGAACGATTGGAAGAGATAAATTAAGCAACATTGCATACAGAAGCAAAACAAAAAAGTCTGGTAATAGAAAACGTTTCAATCAAATGCAGAAATCAGGGTAAAATTAGTTTAGCTTTCGAACCAACATGGACATCAGAGGAATATTAACAAGAAAAACATTTTTTTTAGCTCTGCTACGATCTCACCAGGCCACATCAGACAGCTTGCCAATGTTTATTTGTTTTCTTTGTTTTTTTTTTGAATAACTAATAACTTCATTTATCATAAGGTTCGCATACGAGTGAGGTGATAAAAAAATAGCGGGACTGTTGCTATAGTAAAGGAGCTAAAGTACGCAGGGTGAAGCCGCTTGACAAGGGTTGACTTTAAACTCCGTCGCGCATGATTTAAAATTCTCGATTGTTTATAGCAATGCTTGGAAGGAAAGTATGTCGATGTGTGGTCGTCTCACCACACCACAGAAAACTTTTTGAAAACGGTCATAACAGGAGACGATTCGTGGATCTATTGCTGTGACCCCGAAACGGAAGAGCCCAACCTCTCCGAAACAAAAGAAAGTACAAATGAGTCGAAGCAATCTGAAGACTCTGTTAACATTTTTTGGGGTACTACCGTGCGGTATTGCGACGTTTGCGGGATGCTCTTTCTCGGAAAAGAACAGTATTGCATGCGTTCAGGTGACAGAATTGCATGCGTACCTGTAAGTTACACCTCTACCATAACAACACACTGGCCCAGCTTGTGCAACCATTTTGGGGCCAGCACAACATTATCCAGGTCTGACAAAACCATATTCTCCAGATCTCGCCCCTTGTGGCTTTTTCCTCTTCAAAAACGTTGTAGCATACCTACGGACGATAATGGGTATGTCCCCATTCACATAAATACAGTAGTAAATACTGTATGTTGGTTTGCAGTTAGAGATTTATTGTGGAATTCACTTGACACACTTCTAGCAATTGATTACTTCTTCTACGTGCCGTTGGCAAATCTTATATGTGTTGTTCTTGTCCTAAGTATTATCGTTCATTACCAACCTTAGTGTGATTATTCCATTCAGTAACCGTCCCTAGGTTACAACAAAATATCAACTCCCATTTCAAAGGGACAAGTTTTCAAAACAACGAGAAAATCCAAGAAAATGCGACGGGGCAGCTGCTCGCTAACCAAAAAAAATGAGATCCAGGAATGCCTTCAGCAAAGGAAACGACGCTGGATAAAGTGTCTAGCTTCAGAAGAGGACTACTTCGAAAGGGAATAAATGGCGCATTGAAATATATATATATATATATATATATATATATATATATATATATATATATATATATATATATATATGTATGTATATATATATATATATATATATATATATATATATGTATGTATATATATATATATATATATATATATATATATATATATATATATATATATATATATATATATATTGTACTTTTCTTTTCATAGCACCAGTCCTGATACTTTTTAATCAGTCTTCGTATTTCGCATTTTAATTTATTCGTGCATCCTTATTTGCGGAGTGAGGTGGGGAAAGGTTCTCTTTCCATTTTTTCTAAAACTTCGTTGTTGCTCGTATATATCGGTCCATGGTATACTGGCATCCTTCTGTAGAACCAATTTTCTGTTGCTTCAAGTTTCTCCTTCAACGTTGTCCAGCATTCACTGCCATCTAGAAAGTCTCATATCACGTGACAGCTGAGTACTTTTCCTTGTTTTTAACGAAATTTTTCAGTTTCTCAATACTTTGCTTAGCTTTTGGAAGGCACCTTTTGCTATCCCAATGCGCATTCGGATTTCGGGGTCTCACTTTTCATCTTCTGTTCAAACATTTCTCCAGATATTAAAATGTTTGTACTTGTTTGATTGTGGCATCTCCGATTTTTAATTTGCATGTTGGGCTGTTCCTTTTGCTAACAACCATTACCAAATGCTGATGATGCCAAGGAACACCGCATAAAGAAGTAGTAGTAGTAGTAGAAATACTAGTAGTAGTAGAAGTAGAAAAAGTTAGTGTAGAAGTAGTAGTAGAAGTACTAGAATTTGTAGTAGAAGTAGTAATAGTAAAATTATTATTAGTAGTAATAGTAGTAGAAGAAGTAGTAATATAAGGTGTAGTAGTAGTAGTAGAAGTAGTAAAAGCAGTAGTATTAGTAAAAACAAGATGAATTAATAGTATAAGGAGTAGTAGTAGAAGAAGTACTTGTAGTAGAAGTAGTGGAAGAAGAAAAAGTAGTAGAAGTAGTAGTAGATGAAAAGTACTAGTAATATACGAAAAAAGTCGTAATAGTAGGAGTAGTAGTAACAATAGAAGAAGTGGTGGTAACAATATTAGAAATAGTAATATTAGTAGTAGAAGTAGAAGTGGTACTACTAATAGTAGTAGTATTAGAAGTAGTAGCATTAGTAGAAGAAAAAGTAGTAGTAGTAGTAGTAGTAATAGTAGTACATGTGGTGGTAATAGCATTAGAAGTAGTAATAATACTAGTAAAAGTAGAAGTGCTACTACTAGTAGTAGTAGAAGTAGTAGTAGTAGTAGCCGAAGAAGAAAAAAAGAATTACTATTAGTATTAGAAAGGGTAGTAGAATTAGTAGTAGCAGTAGAAAAAGAAGTAGTAGTAGTAGTAGTAGTAGCAGCAGCAACAATACAGCATACAAGTCGATCAAGTGATGGTTTCTGGGGTAGCCACTTTCCTAGCATAAAACAATGAAACAGACTCGGTTAGAATTTGAACGCGCCGATAGTCGTTACGCCACCAACCCGCATATACTGTCCATTATGCTTGTAAAATTAGACTCGGTAGAAATTGTCAAATAAGAACACACACTTAAAAACGATTAGAAAGAAACTTGCGATCCATTGTTATTGATTTCATTCCCCACTGAAGGCTCGACACCGTATCAACCATAAAGCCACAAGTGAATAGGTCCCTCGTTTGTTGACAGAGCAGGTTGTTTTTATGATTTTGCCACTTTAAGTTTGCGAGGAACAATCTTGGAAACCAATGAGGAAAAAAAACTCACTCCTTTCTTGTCTGTCACCCTGTCTGACATATACTCATTCTTAAATATACATTATAAAGATAAGTTTTAAGAGGCTTAATTGACGTATAAATGTTTTACGCTTAAGGACCCGGCCTTTTTAAGGGATCGTTTTCATTCGCTTACTCCGTTATAAAAAAAAGAAGCAGCAATCAAAAGGGGTTGGAAAGAGTTACTTGAAACGTAAGGCCAATCCTTCCCCCTTTCCGTATCGGCGAAGCTGTGTCAAGTGTTAAACAGTGATAATGACGCCTAGCAGCTGCACGTCAGAGACTTGAACCACGTACAGCAGTGTCGAAAGCTGTGGATGGCGATTTATTCGCCAGTCGCTGTACTTACCGGCTGTCGTAATAAATCAAGTCGCACTTCGAAGACAGATTGTCTTTTTTCGTACCCTCCATTGGAGAGTAAGAATTTCTTCATTTTCAACAGTGGCATTGCTTTTTTGCAGAATTTGTTTGTTTGTTTGGGGTTTTATTTCATATCAACCACTATGGGTTATTTAATGCCAGATCCAGTATTTACTAGATATATAAAAAACGTATAGCTGGCAACATCATTGTTTCAAAAACGTATAGCTGGCAACATCATTATTTAAATTTTTTTCTACTGATTGACCCTATGCCACCGCTTTCCATCACATTTTAGGGGTAAGGTGTTAGTATATTTGGTGTAGGGTTTGGGTGGGAAAGTTAATTGTAAGTTGTAGTTGTTTTGGGATGCGTTAGATGTGATGGGGCGTGACATGACCAGCCGATTGATCGAATCGACGGCCTTTTGGTTGGACGTAGTTTATCGTCATACCCAGGACGCGGATGTAGTTTATCGTCATACCCAGGACGCGGATGTAGTTCATCGTCATACCCAGGACGCGGATGTAGTTTATCGTCATACCCAGGACGCCTTTTTTGCAGAAATCTTTCAACCTCTCATAAAAATTCTCGCGAACAATTAAATCTTCCTAAAATGAATTAATAGAGTACAGAGCTGAAGAAAGAAAAAGGTTGCATAAGAATAATGAATTAAATATGTTCACTAATCTTTCTTCTTTTATGTAGGTAGGCGATCATGGCCCTCCACATCTTCCTGCCCTTTGGAGCTCTAAATAAATTTTGTCTTTTTATTATTTCTCCCAAACCCTGTTCTACCATCTATTTACTCAAGCTCATCAAGTATGTTACGCGCTTCTTTCCTCTGTCCCTCTTTCTATCCTGTGAGTATAAGGTTTTCCAGGCCCTCCTTCCTCATTATGTCCCCAGAAATCCCAACTTATGTTAAGGAAAGTTTCTCTCCTGCTTCCATTTTCTCCAAAACCTCGTTGTTGCTCACATGTTCGGTCCATGGTATCCTCGGCATCTTTCTGTAGAACCACATTTCTGTTGCTTCAAGTCTCTTCTTCATCTTTTCAGGAGATTGTCCAGCATTCGCTGCCATACAGGAGGATAGATATCAAGTTACAGATGAGTACTCTTTTCTTTGTCTCTTAATACGCTACAGCTTGCATTAAAAACGTTATCTTCCAGAATTAGCCTGATAGACATTCAAATTTTTAAGTCAACACCCAGAGACGAGAGTCTGTTGTGTTTTTGCTCCATTATTTATGTTCAAGTCAGTAATGCATTGTGGGTAGTCTATTGTATTGTTTTAAAGGTTATTTTGGTTGGCGAAAACAATAATGTTTCGAATTCTTCTAAGGGCTATTGAGTGGGAAAAATTGTTGGCCCGGGTGCAGTTTGGGGGCTATTTATAGTATTTCTTGTTAATCTTTTTTTGTATTTATTATTGATTATTTTATTGTTTGTTGATATTACGTTTACTTGTGTTTTTGTATGCGTTTTATATTTACATATGCCCCATCCTTGATACTGAGCACTTTAATCCATAAATATCGCATACCTTAAAACTATATTGTATCATATATATATATATATATATAATACATAAAAGGTTAATGGTCAGAATTTGATTGGACCAGTAAAAAGCAGTATTAAAAAGAGGTCAATACACGTTTGAAAAAATAAATTAAAAATATTATGTAGAGCTTTTAACTTTAAAAGTTAGGAGATCATTTGATTCCGCTACCTTTTTCCAACCTTACGGGGTGCCGTAAGGTTGAAACTGTTCCCCTAATTTTTAGTTATACATATATATGAATTGGCGTCAGTCGGGGATGAGATGACTATATATATTTTTTATATCAAGAACAGTATTGAAGAAATTGTAAGACAAAACGGAAAAGGAGTTCATCGTATTGGGTCTGTTGATGTTGCTCTGACTACACATGCGCATGAGCGAGAGACGCTGGTAGTTTAAACATTTTAAAAAAATATTTTTTTAAATAACTCAATACAATTTAGCTAAATTCAGATATGTTCTTTTTCTTTCTATAATCTTTGTTTTTATGATATCTCACATTGTAATAACAGAAAATCTGTCAAGAACGGTGAAACGTTGTAAGAACGTGGAAGTAAATTTACTGTGGCTAAACAAGCGATTAATGCACTTTCTAGACATTTTTATCTTGGTGAATTATTTTCTCTTTTAATTAGACTAGCATTTTTTATGTCAAAATTGTGGCCAGTTTCGTTACAGTGAACAACCAATGCGTTTTACCTGTTGTTTTTTTTAAAATGTTTATTTTGTGTTCATATAGTCTTGAGGTTTCTCCAATATATTCTTTCTGGCAATCCTTACAGTTGATAGAGTAAATTCCTCCTTCAAGTTTTGGCTTGTCTTTTTTGTATTGATTAAGTCTTTTATTGTTTTAGATGTTTTAGGTGTAGTTATGACAAGTTTTATGTTGAGTTTAGATAAATTCTTTTCTGTTGTAGTTGATAGAGTTAGTAGGTAGAATGACATATCTTTTGATTTGTTGGGTTTGAAACTACCCGGGTCTCTCGTTCATGCACATGTGTAGTCGCAACAACGTCAACAAACCCAGTCCAATGAAATCCTAACGAATAAAATGCGTCACATATAAACTTTTCTTTATATATATATATATATATATATATATATATATATATATATATATATATATATATATATGGATTGAAAAAAGGTATATATATATATACATATATATATATATATATATATATATATATATATATATATATATATATATATATACATACATGTATATGGATTGAAAAAGGATTATATATATATATATATATATATATTTAACACAGTATATTAAAAGCCCGGAAAAAACTACCTTACGAAAAAACGGACATATAATAAAGTACTCAACACAGCCACTTTGAAAAAGCAAACATTCAGAGCACTCCAATACAATAAAAAAATGTAAAACTCTGTATATTGCAGCAAACTACTACGGTTTCGACCGCTAGGTCTCTTCAGGTGGCTGGGTTATATATATATATATATATATATATATATATATATATATATATATATATATATATATATACGATGATGGATTGAAAAAGATTTAAGACATTGGGTTGTCGTTAATTCTGGAGTTTGAAACAGGCTTGAAGTTGTATTCGCTCGTATAAACGGTTTAAAGTTGCTGTGTGATGGTATTGATTAATAATGTTATTTGGTCACGAGTAATACGTCTGATTTAGATATAGCTGCGAACAGTGTAGTAAATGTTGATGGTAGAAGTTTGTGGGCCAATTGAATTTCACAAGCATATGAAAGTGACTAAAACATGAAACATTACAATTAAACAAGTAGCGTTTTGACAGAACAAACTCAAGGAGAACTATTTTTTTTTGAACGACAACTTAAAATATGTATTTTAGTCAACAAAACCGCGCAGTGAGAAGCCTAAAATTTCCAGTTATTTTACATTCTCCAGTCAATTTTGATATGACTCTGTTGTACCAGAAACTGAAAACAACGTTGAAAGGTGAACATTTTTCTTTCGATGCTGGAGGAGAGTTTGGTTGCTCTTCGAGGTTGGATCAAATATAAACTAGAAACGTTCTTCATGGATAGAAGGAAAAAGTCTATTCTTCTTTTATTTGTCGTTTCCCTTGAGGGCGTGGGTGTTCATAGCTCTCCACAAAATCTTACCCTTCACAGCTCTAAGTAATGTTTGTCTTCTTACTAACACTCCCATCCTCAGCATCTTTCTGTAGAACCACATTTCTACTGCTTCAGCTCTCTTCTTCGTCTTTGAGAAGATTGTCCAGCCTTCGCTGCTATACAGGAGGACAGATATCAAGTTATAGCTGAGTATTCTTTTGTTTGTCTGTTAATAATCTACAGCTCCCATTAAAAACGTTATCTTCTAAAATTAGACTGATTTATATATATATATATATATATATATATATATATATATATATATATATGATGGGCTGTGAAACAGTGTCCCATCTCCTGCTCTTCTATTAATTGGGATTTCGTTGGATAAGTTACTTGTAGTTTGCCCCTATCCCCATTGAAATCACTATGTCCTGTCAGTGTCAGATTCTTCAAGCCCTCTTTCCTCATTCTGTGCCCCAGAAATGTCAACTGTCTCATTCTGATTATAAGCATACGTGTCCTTTTCTTTTCGATCCTTCGGTCATTCTCAGCATCGTGCTATATAGGACCACATCTCTGTTGCTTTAGGTCTCCTCTTCATTTGTGAGTAAATTATCCAGTATTCATGTTCCTTGGTCACGAGTAAGCCGTCTGAATTAGATACAGCCGTGATCAGTGACAGACTTTTTGGTGCTAGAAGTCTGCGCGCCAATTGAATTTCACAAACAGCAGCGAAGATGATGAAACATTGAGATTAACCAACAACAAACAGTGCAGTGACAGACCTGAAATTTACAGTTATTTTATACTCCCCAGACAAATAAATGTCAACCCATTATTTGGCTCAATGAGATTTCTTGTTATTCCAGAAACTGAAAGTGACGTTGAATGGTTGGAATTTTTTATCCGATGCCAAAAGTGAAGTTGATTGCAGTTCGCATTCGAATCAAATATAAACTGACTAATTTTCTGTATCTGTCATCAACACGGTGTCATCTTCGTGTGTTATGTTGTTAAGATTGCGCCCACTAGTAATAAATCCTGGTAGGGCTTTTACAACTATTAGGATCACCTCGATGTATAGATTAAATACATCAATCGAGAAGATGCATCCCTGTTTAAGGTCTATTTCTATCTTTGTGTACTTTTTAAATCCATTTTTCATTCGTAAGCAGGCGGTTTGCTCCAAGTACAAGTTCTGAACTATTATGATAACTTTCCACAATAAATAAATGAAGTTTCCCTAGCAGTGCAAATAGATCTTTATCTTCTAATTCACCATAAGCTTATTTCGACGTCTGTGAAACAGATATACCGGGTGCAACAGCAAAATTGTTTAAATCGAACAACAGTAAAATTGTCCATTTGTTAGATTAAGTTTGAAACATTGTATCTTAGAAATGATAAAAGATATATTGCTGGAATTCTCCGAGGTTTTTATAACACTATTGGGCTCTATTTTGAGAAATAAGAAAATATTATTACTCTCAAAGCTTAACTGAAGAATCGAGATAAAATCGATCATAAACGAAAATGACATGTTCGTCATTAATTAATCGCTAAGGATCGGAAGCTGATGATATATTCAAGGATCATTTCCAACTTATTCAAGACGATCTTCGTCCTTTCTAGACTTCTAACTTTCTGTCCTGGTGTAAAAATGTGCCTCACGATTTCATTTTCTTTGTCTTTTTTCACTGCTCTTTGGACTGTCATATCTGAAACTTCTCTCACGTGCCAAACGGCTAATGAATTGAGTTGGATATTTCTTAATTGATCTATTTATCTCTAAGTTGAAAGGATGATCTCTCTTCCTGTTTTGACCTCCTGATTCAGTTTTCCTCTCTACTGCTGCCTCTTTTTAAAACTTATTCACCGTTCTCTTGATGGTTCTTGAATAGACTTTGAAGATGGAAGCCAGATTATGAATGTTGGTATCATTACTGAAGGCCTGAATGATCTTTTCCTCTCATCATTGCTCATTTGGGAAGACAGTGGGTCTGACACAAAACGATTTTAACTTATTAAAACTTAATTTAACGAAAAACTTAATAAGTAAGAAAACATATATAAGATTTTCTTTGTTTTCTATATTCAATAAAACAAGCATAAATGAAAGGTTGCTGCCCAGATAAACAATATTCATATATATATATATATATATATATATATATATATATATATATATATATATATGAGATAACTATACATTATTTTTTATATATCAGGAACAATATTGAGGAAAAATATATGACTTAGAAGAAAGTTTTCGTATAACGCGTTTCGTCCTTTCGGACTTCATAGAACTAAACGTAACAAATTTAAGCCGATTATTTGGTCCTAACGGATGAAATGCTCCAAACGAAATTTTTTCCCACTATATATATATATATATATATATATATATATATATATATATATATATATGTATATATATATATATATATATATATATATATATATATATATATATATATATATATATATATATATATATATATTTCAACCGTATTTTCCCGAGCAACAATTCACAAATCGTAGCTATAAACAACATTTAACCATGGAACAAATAAATAAAGCAATTTCCACGTTGAAAGAAGACACCCTAAAGCATAAAAAATAAGAGTTATACAGATGCCTTATTTTCCGAATACAGTCAGCACATTGTGGCCGTGTTCGTAGTTATTATTCCTGTGTGTTAGTTTTTCTTTTTATTATTAAGACATCATTATTTTAAATCTTTTTTTTTTTTTTTAGTATGGATGAGGATATTATGCTTGTATTTTCTATTAGTATGTTTCGGATAGAGTCTGGTAAGTTTGTGTGTGTATGTTTAAATAGGTTCTGACAGAGCTGTGATTGGATAGGTGTAACGTAAGTTGTTAGGATAAGCATGTAGTAGTGTGACCGACGTAGTTATTTATGAGTCCGGTATGGTCAGGAACACAGTCCCTTAAGGGGCATTTGAAGTTCAAACACGGTCACAACGTGCTGATTACGTTCGGAAAATAAAACATCCTTATAACTCTAGAAACATACACACAACCCATACATCCAGGTAAAAAGTAAAAATTAAATCATCTTTGATAATGGTTAACATTATAGCCGAAAGCATTCAGAATTAGAGAACATTTGGAAAGATCATACATACTTTGTGTCCAGAAAAAAACACACTTGTTGAAACACAAGATAAATTAAATAAAAAGCATAATCGCATACCTTGTCGTTAATGATATATATATATATATATATATATATATATATATATTATTTGAAAATTATAACATAAATATGTTATTAAATCACTACAAAAATAGACATTTTGTTTCAACACTTCTGGTGTCTTATCAAGTGATGGTGTTCGACACCTTACTTGATAAGACAGCAGAAGTTTTGAAACAAAATGTCTACATTTGTAGTGATTTAATAACATATTTATGTTGTAATTTTCGAATAAACTATATTTGCGCTACTTTGCATTGAGCACTCTTTTAAGTATAATATTTTGGAATTTATTCCGTATACACCAATCCTATACTTGGATATATATATATATATATATATATATATATATATATATATATATATATATATATATATATATATATATGGGATATTCAGATACATATAGGTTTCATTTCGTTCTTGTTATACAGATTTTGACCAATATTTTTCAACATTAACCTTCTCTCTCAGACTATTTCTAATTTATTTATAAAATAGGTTATCATAAAACTGCAAACTTTTGCTTCGAGTAAAACAAACCTAATTTTTTCCCGGCAGAGTGAGAAAATGATGGTAGATAACGCCAAAAAGATTAAACCAAAGGATGTTTTTCTCCTCCAAAATAAATATAAATACAAATAACAAAAAAATGCGAAAAAGAAATTAAAAAACTCGAAATGAAACAGCAAAAGAAAAAGAAACCAAAAGAAAAGAGAGGACGCCATTTTGAATTCGTTAGGCAAATCACCAAAGTATTTAACACGATCCAACACAGCGATGGTTCGCTTTGATGAGTCGACAATAGCGTATCGGAATCAACAATGAATCGACAGGACATTTTGAAAAGAACCGTTTTTCATGGCTTTGCTTCGTATGAACCTATTTTTTTGCTTTATGAATTATGTTTCTATGTAATTTATCGCTGTAATCTTTTCTTTTTTCAATTATTTCCGTTAAAGCCGAACAAAATATGTTTATTTTCAAGATGGCTGCGATAAAAGGTGAAGTAAAATTAATATGCAAACAACGAGTTCCCTCCCTTTGTTTAGCTACACGGTAGAGAAATCAAAAAGTCACACCATCATGTCGCAAACAGCGAATTGTAAACTAATATACAAAATAAAAATAACTAAAACAAACAAGCAAATAAAGCGATTTCGTTATCTGTCGGTAATCAAATCTTGCGACCAATACTGTGTAATTACTAACCGCACGTGTGGATTTTTGAATGCAAGGAATAACTTAGCTGTAGCTGTATGGTTATATCACTGGACTGCAAATATTGAGTACAGTCAAATGTAATATATTTACGAAGAAAGTTATGTTCCGCATCGAAAATTACGACCAGTCTATATAAAAGAACTTTGCTTAAAAAGAATGACAGTAGTTTCGTCAATAATTTCGTCGCTTAAAGTTGAAACGGCATTTATTTTGTAACAATAATTTCATTTTCAACATATCCCATTTTTTTTATCAATGCACTTAATTCGGTGGTGAATGTTTGTAGCGTTATTGGTCACGGTTAAACGTAATTGGCAAAATGCCCAACAAACGGAAGTGACAAAATTTGCAATAAACAGTAACAAGAGAAAGGGGAGAAAAGAACAGATTAAAAATGATATTAAGCAAGCAAACAGTATGGGCAAGAGAAAACAACAGTAATAAGGCAAAAAACGATCACAAATTACGAATTACAAACTAAGAATGGAGTTAACACACAAAAGGGATACAGCAAAGCGATCGCAGCGCTCTGACTTCAAGACAAGAAAGAGCAGAACAAGTCTGGTGTTACCGAGAAGTGGCCTATCTGATTGGCTGGGAAAAAATCCCAGCATGCATCTGTATGTCTATAAATTTGTGGAGGTTTTTTTTTGTATATATATATATATAAACATTTACCTGATTAGAGCATAACAAGTAAATGTTTATTGTATTTGCTGGCTCATAAATAATGTTTGTCAAGTTGAGATTTTTGTTTATCTTACCTTAATCAATTTTTTTACGATCATCGAAGTTAAGCAATGTCGATCCTGGTCAGTACCTAGATGGGTGACCAGTTGTGAGAACCAGGTGGGTTTTCAGATTGTGTAATGAATAACGATTTGCAATTTGGTAAAGGCATGAATCACCTCTTCTGTCCACCAGCTATGGGTTAATTAGTAGGATATATATCAGAAAATCATTATTATCTCCAATACCGTAAAAAAACGTTTATTACTGGTCTCCTTTCGAAAAGACCAGTGCAAAAAAAACATTGCATAATAATGGAATATAATAAATGACGTCAGGAATAGGATTCATTTTTTTAGGAAAAAGTCTTTTAAATCTTCAATTTTCTTTTGTTCTATGAAATTAGGGGTCATATTTTATATCTCAAATTTGTCGTCTAAGAAATAAATAACCTGCCCTCTCGTCTTTTACAGTCCCGATTTTTTGTGTTTGAATTTACGAACCTGCCCTCTCATATATTTTTGAACTCCCTAAATTTGTTATATATATTTGAAAACCTACAAATATGTAAATAAACACATTTTGCGACCTTATATAACTTTAATAAGCAGTTCGCGTGAACCGTTGCGAAACACTTGAATTTTGGTCGTGGAACGGTCATTAATCTTTTGTCTTGCGGCAAGGACTGTAGTAGAAATTACCACACGACGAGCTATGCTATGGTTAACAGATCACACGTTATCCGATCAACAGAAGAGAGATTAATAGATGCTGAAAAGTAAACTTCATATTTCATAAGTATTTTAATTTCGTAACCATTAGGATAACAAAATAGTAAAACAATGAGAATAAAGGACTTTTAATGAACGCTGGTCCTTATATTTTTAATCGGTATTGGTATGTTGTGATTTCCATGAGATTCATAGCCCTGGTAAATGAAAGAAAGAGGGAACCGGTATACCACATCCTGTACCGGGAACAATGGATGAACCACTACTCCTGTTCAATAAACATGGAATGAGTTCAAGCCAGACGATAAGGGAGCCTAACTACTCCTAATAAAATGTCTAAAAAGCACATAAAATGCGAAGGGATTCATATGATGTTATAAATTAGTATACATTCTGATGTCTTCTACCAACTACATCATTCTTCCCAAAGTCAAAGCCATACAATCTTGACGTGTTCTTAGGTCACGTGATTAAGTTGCGTACGTTGCTCTCTGTCGTCAAAGTGTGTCGCTGACATATTCCTTTGAATGTACCATCAATTAATTTCATTTCAGTTAAGCTGAACACATTACAGTATTTACAGAGTTAGTATTAATGTACATATTAAGGAATTATTGATCTGAAAAACTGAGAAAAAAAAAAGACGAGATTGAGCGGGAAATGACGAGATTTAACTCAAAGTGACGATTATTTTGGGCCGCAGGCGATGTGGTAAACATTTCGGAATCGTGTTGATTTATTACTAGTTTTAACCCGTGAAAATTTCACGGTTTTCATATTTTAATATGAATTTTCTGATGAATCTTCTTATGTTAATGATTGAGTTAGCTCCTGGCGAGATCTACAACAATAAAATATCCGTTGAAATTTCCCTACCTCATCGTTAAATATTTGAGCTGAACAACTGTAACAAAATATTGCAATAACAATCATAAATATGCATGCTGATCGTCATTTTAAGAAGTGGGTACAAATGAAAAGATTTTCCATTTCACTGAAACAGACGTTAAAGTATTTCTATCTTCTCGTCTTTCTTTTTCTTTCTCCCTTTCTTTCATTCATTTTCTCACTAAAACAAAGTAATGTCTTTTCCCCTCTTTCCACGTGATCAAAAAGAAATAGTCCATTATTCATGAGGAATTGGCAGTGCGTAACGGTTGTGTGAACTAACGAAAAGAGGGATAAGCAGAATTATTACAGGACTGGAAAGAGAATGTTATTTTACCACAATACATACATACACGTTGTCACACACATACACACACACGCACGTATATATGTATGTATATATTTGTGTATTTAGGCAGCAATCCTTCTCTCGTGCACATTTCATTGAATACAATAGACAAGGTGCTTTTATTTAGTTTTTATACAATTTCTCATGCGATCTAATAATGTCTTTCTTTTCGGATGATAAATTATATAACAACTGTCCGAATGTTCTTTTATTCCGAGCGCTTTCGGGTATACATTTAGCCATTTTCAAGGGTTAAATATTTTAACTGTTAAATAAGAAATAGTTTGTTGTATGTATGTTTTATAAAATGAATTCATTTTTCAAAATACGTTCAAGATATTGTGTCCATGTTCATAGTTAATATTATTAAGTGTGTGTGTATATATATATATATATATATATATATATGTATATTTAAATAAATTGTGGGAGGTACAGAACCGAAAAATAGCCAGGAATACAAAGAATTTGTTCCTAATAGACATTATGTGAAATGAAAAAATAAAAAAATAAGAGATGAAACATCTCTTAACAGCACTTATCTCTTATTTTTTCATTTCACATAATGCCTATTAGGAACAAATTCTTTGTTTTCCTGGATATATATATATATATATATATATATATATATATATATATATATATATATATATATATATTACAATGATGTTCAACCAGTACAAGGCTCGGGAGCCACTCGAGGTAGAGGGTTACATATTAGGAGGAACAGTTAATGAGGGACATGTGGCGAATAAAACAGTTGACACTAGAATTGAACAGGCTAAGATTGTTGCGATCGGAGAAGCATCCACTTGGGAGTCGGTTCCACAAAAGTGGTTCGTGGGAAGAAGCCGTACGATTGAAACTTACATTTCACCAATGTAACACGAAGGGAATAAGGATGGTCCACTACAATGGGTGTGGTATGGTGGGTCTTAGCCATGAAGGCTAGACATGACGGAACTAAGGAATGTAGTCCGTCTGAACACTTTCCATGGAAATAACGATATAACTTGCGACGTTTCGTCTGAGATAAAGGGATTGCAGTGTGGAAATAGTTCATCACCCATAATGACGCGGAGACGCTTTGAGCTCTATTGAGACCGGAAAGAGAAGACTGGACAGCACCTGTCCATATATAGCAGCAGCACACTATTTGGGGCCTGATCTGATTCTTGTAAATGTAGAAAATAGTAGGAGGCGTCAGGTAAATACTTAAGCAGCACAGGGTACCGACCATTGTTCCACTATCGTAATGGATCGTAAGTACGAGTTCCACTTGAGGTCTGGGTTGCGTTTAGGTCCCAATCGCCGCTCAATGCACGAGTCGTCCCCGAGGGAGGAGTCGTTCATCGTGGTCGGTGAAAGTTCTCGGCCCAATCGGTGATGATAGAACGTCACTAGTTTCATTTATCTTCATTCAATTAAATCAATTACGGGTCAAAAACTATTTAGAAATTAACAAGTTCTCACAGATTACATAAAACGTAGTCAATATGGACACTGTACGCAAATTCTGAGAACGGTTTTTTAATTTGTAGAAATACCACATCCGCTGATGCAGATTCACCTTTCGAATCTTGGGGCTGGTCTGGTTATTTTTAATACGTCGGTGAGATCGGTTGGGTTTCGATTCTGGCTTGAGGCATTAAGATGTCTAGTCGCACTGAAGAGCTGTGATACAACGAAACAGTACTGTCTGTGAATGACATAATTTAGCTCTTGACAATATATTTCAATTGAGCACTGTTGAGTGATAAGCTAATTCTATAAACAACAGCCACCTGCGCTAATGCAAAGCTCTTCAGTAAAATGAATGGTGCACTTCGGTTGATTGGCATTTGTTTACATTCTTTAAAACAATACGCTAGATTTAGGCGTGTAACTTTGCCGAGTAAAGACAGCTCAGTGATAGAAGCTCTGGCTGACACTAAATTGGTTGGGTTTCGACCCTGGCTTGAGGATGTCTTGTAGCATTGAGGAGCTGTGATACACCGAAGAAGTACTGTCTGCGAATGACACACACACACACACACACATATATATATATATATATATATATATATATATGAAGAAATATAGTCTTAAAGTGTGCTATATTTATGGGATAAAGTGCTCAATATCAGAGATAGAGCGTGTGTAAATATAAAAGTGAACATAAAAGTCAACACTTAGAGGCGACAGTCTGTTTCATGGCCCGATGATTGCATCTAGCATGAAACAGACTGTCGCCTCTAAGTGTTGACTTCTATGTTCACTTTTATATATATATATATATATATATATATATATATATATATATATATATATATATATATATATATATATATATATATATATATATATATATATATATATATGGGATTGTTTATCTGATATTATTTTCAATGATTCCAAAGCGATCTTTGCCCATATCAGTAATATTTTAATAGTCTATTTGAATTCGTTTACTAACACTTTCAAATTTGAATATTTGTAGGTGTGTATATGTGTGTGTGTTTATTAATGTATGTGCATATGATTGCTTATATATGCCTTTCATTGTGTATATATGTTGTGTGTGTGTATTTTCTTAGGGTCGTGAACATCTATTTCCTGTTTCATTCGTTTTTTTTGCGTGTTTATATATCTAAATATGTCTACGTGTTTGTGCATCTGATTGTGTATGTATTGACTTTTGTAAGATTTCATCCTCCCCTTTCCCATATCAACACTTCAAATGTATCTAAGTTGTAACGAAGCTTTACATCCATATTAGATTTTAACGTTTATTCTGAGTTTTTGGCCTTTCAATTAAGACAAAATAAATAACAAAATATATGTATTTTTCCTCAGTTTCTTCTTGAAATAATTTTATATTTTAAACTTAATACAGATTAAATTTAAAATTGGTAATTTTTAATTTGTAATTTTATCGTAAAATTTAGTATTAATCAGAATGATTTCTATTTTAGTCTAAGCCTAACATTAAGGCATTAATCATTATAACCAAGGTTCGTTGTCAAGTTTTTTGAATTCTCATATACTTGTATTTTGATTGGTCATTCCTGCTTATGTATCTAATGTTTAGTAGATTTGAACATTTTATAACCCTTTATTCTACATTCAACACCATCACTTGATAAGACTATAATAGACTATACCTACATGATGTAAATTTGGATTATTGATGCATAATATATATATATATATATATATATATATGTGTGTGTGTGTGTGTCTGTGTGTGTGTGTGTGTGTGTGTTTGTGTGTGTGTGTAATTTATTCGAAAATTATAACATAAATATGTTATAAAATCACTACAAAAATAGCCATTTTGTTTCAACACTTACCAGAAGTGTTGAAACAAAATGGCTATTTTTGTAGTGATTTTATAACATATTTATGTTATAATTTTCGAATAAATTACACACACACACAAACACACACACACACACACACACACACACATATACAGAGACACACATATATATATATATATATATATATATATATATTATGCATCAATAATCCAAATTTACATCATGTAGGTATAGTCTATTTCAAACTGGCACAACCTTATGAATAAGGTACCCCGATTACTATCTAAATTAAATTCAAAGCCCCTGATTCCGAGACAGTCAGTCTAGGACTGAAGAAAACTGACATAAGGTTGTGCCGGTTTGAAATAGACTATACCCACGTGAGGTAATTTTAGAATTTTGCTGTATGTATATGTTCTGTTATAATAAATACATTGAGCTCTGTCTGTGGATCAGTTTTAACATTTGATATGACTAGAATCCACCTGGATTATATACCAACGGATCTATTACCTGTACTTTATATATATATATATATATATATATATATATATATATATATATATATATATATATATATATATAAAGTACAGGTAATATATCCGTTGGTATATAATATATATATATATATATATATATATATATATATATATATATATATATATATATATATGTATTGATATAAATTACAGCTAATAGATCCGTTGGTATAATATATATATATATATATATATATATATATATATATATATATATATATATATATATATATATATATATAAGTGGATTTAATACAAAAACTTGTAAATAGTAAATCCAGTTAAGTTAAACAGATTAGAGATAGTCATAAGTGAACAAGTTTCATTTATATATTTTAATACATATGTATACGTATACATGTGTGTGTGTGTGTGTGTGTGTGTGTGTGTGTGTGTGTGTGTGCGTGCATAATGCAGGTTTGTTTGAAGACCAACTTTGAGATTAAAAAAAATTCTACGTTTCGGAAAACTTTTCTGGTTTCTGTGTGGAATACGTTTCTAAACTTTCTAATGTCTTCTCAGCGCTTTCGGCATTCAGAAAACATTTTTGAAGAATTTTTTGCGGTTTATTAACCGACAGAGTTTAGTTCATAATGTTTGATATTAGTTTAGTGGTATAAATATTTAGTCTTTCGTGTCACGAATGCTTTTGTATGTAACTCCAATGTCGAATAGCTCTCTCTCACTCCCCCTTTCTCTCTCTCTCTCACTCTCTCTCTCTCACTCTCTCTCTCTCTATATATATATATATATATCTATATCAATATATATATATATATTATAAAATTGGTCAGACTTCAATTCGACCATAAAAGCACCTTTTCCATTACACTTCACGTTGTGCGTTTATATATGAATAATAAAACGTTAGCATATCATTTGGCCTATAAAACCTGAGGGATCCGAAAAGTCGAAACCAAAGTAGAGCGATTGACTATAGCAGGGTTCTGTGTAGGATACAGGTTCGATTCCTATCGGGGCACAGATATTTTTCGGATATTCTGGCCGTTAAATGTTAATACTGTTTAATATAAACAGAGCATTTACTTAAATATTTGTATCTATAAGAATCATCTATAAACAAAAAATATATATTAAAAAATAATTGTCGTACTTAGTCCAATAAATATATTTTCTGTTTATACGTTATTTTTATATGTACAGATATGTAAGTAAATGCCCTGTTTATTATAAACATTATTAACTACATAAACAGCGCATTTACTTAATTTTTTTTGTATCTATAAAATAACGTATAAGCAGAAACTATATTAAATAATTGTTGGCATTAGTCCATTTCATAATATATATATATATATATATATATATATATATATATATATATATATATATATATATATATATATATATATATATATATATATATATAGTGCTGGGCAAAAGTAAGTGAACCACTAAGATAATATTAAAAATGGTCTCTTTTTCAGATAATCAACAAATGTTAATTAAACTATATATTCATTAAGAAAAGCTTTTATTAAACGAATCACAACCTCTTTCAAAAACTTGTAGCAAGCTGGAATAAAGATATTGGTAAAAAATACAAGTATATATATATAAATTAAAAATTAAGTGTGTGTATATATATATATATATATATATATATATATATATATATATATATATATATATATATATATTCGACAGTTAGCTTGAAAGTAATAATTGTCTTCTTATATCTCCTTTAACAAGGATCCCCACAAAGTATGTAGACCTCATGGTATCCCTGTAATAGTCATTAAGTAGTGTGCCTCCGAACTGGCCCATGTTTTCTCTAAACTGGATAATAAGTGCTTCGCTGCCTCTTGCTTTCCTGCATGCTGGAAGTCCTCATCTGTTGTTCCAGTTTTTAACTACACTGGTGAACCGTTTGACTCTTCAAACTATTAGCCGTTTACCTTTTTGGGGGAAACGCCTAGAGGCCCCAATCAATGCTGAAATGCTAAACATTTCACATCACGGAGCCTTTTTTCAAACAAGCAATATGACTTTCATTTCTCCAGGTGAACTGTTGATGTTATGGCGATAATTGCGGAAATTAGATGAAAAAGGAATACCGGGCCGTAGCTTTGAAAACTAAGCTTTCGACAGGGTTTAGCGTGCAGGTCTTCTTCACAAACGGAAAAGTTACGGTGTCTCTGGACAAAATTTTAAACAGGTCTAATCATTCCTATAGAATCGTGAAATGAAAGTAATCCTGAACAGCCACCCTTCCAGTTTCTTTCGTACTAATGCAGGTGTCCTCCAGTGTTCCATCCTTGGTCCTACTTTGATTTTCATTAACGACCTCTCAGATGGTATCAGCACTCAAATTGGCATCTACGGTGATGACATTTAAGCCTGTCTCGATACGCAAAACGACCTTCAGTTTGTTGTTAAATGGATTAAAGGATGGCTTGTTAATTTTAACAATTCCAAAATTGAACAGCTCTCTGTTAATCCTCTGAGGGAACCCTCTTTACCTTCCATTTGCATGGCTGGTGATGATTGTTTAGGAGAGTGACTCGTTGCGCCTGTTTGGGCGAACGTTCTCAGCTGGCATGAAGTGGAAAGACGGCATTGAAGTCATTGCTAGGTCAGCTGCCAGGAAGGTTGGTTCAATGTGTCGTACTGGACGGTTTCTCTCTTCAGAGCCTATTTTTCTTTTTATATCTATAAGTCTACCATTCTTCCATGCTTAGAATATTGCTGCCACATATGGTACGAGGCTCCTGCTATCTATCTAGCGCTTCTTCATAAAATTTCAAAGAAGAACCAGCAATATTATAGGCACCGATTTGATGTCTCGGCTTCTGTCACTTTTCCACCGCCGTAATGTTGTCTCCCTTTGCCTTTTCTAAAATACTTTCATGGTGATTGTTCGGATGAATTCTTCGCTATGGTGCCAAGACTCTTCGAATGTAAACGCTGTACTAGAATGGCTACATGGTCCCACAAATTTGCAGTTGAACTGGATAGAGGTAACCTTAAATTCTATGCTAACAGTTTCTTTTCTCGCACTTCTGGCTTGTGGAACTCTCTTCTGGTTCATGGCTTCCAGCCAACATTAATTTGCAAAAATTTATTTGTAAATTTATCTATCTGCTGTCCTCCTGATTACTCTTCCTCTGTTCTCGCTTCTTAGCAATGTTCTTGTTTCTAACTCTTCCAAACCCAGTAAGACCTTTACTGTCGTGCTTGGGTTGAACTCGATTAAAAAAATAACTTGAGACACGTACAGATGAATTCTTTGTCTGCATCTTCAAGAGCACGTGGTCGAGGGGTTATAACGTTAACATTTTCACCCAAGCCTTGCGAGTGAATCGGGGTAGAAAAACAGTTCGGAAGCCATCGATGGTTGTGCTAGCACGAAATAATAAGTCATCGTGACTGAAAGTTTGATCGTATTGGCCTTGTTCAAGCTAAACTTACGTGCTCTCTCCCAGAAACTGTAACTAAGTTCAGCTTAGCATAGTTTTTTAATGATTTCACCGCAAGCAAGGCGATAATGCCGCTAAGACACCAGGGTTATTGAGAGTCAAAATGAATGAGAAAATCTTAGTGAGGAAAAAGGGGAATAACAGGACAGTTTTCAGGAAACAGAAAATGGCAATTGAGATTTTGTTTACATTTTTGAAGATTTTAAATAACAGGAAAGCAAGAAACCAGAAGAGTGTACCCCAGGTGAAAAGTGCGAGAAAAAAAACTATTAGAATAGAACTTACGGTTGCATCTATCTATTCCAACGCTTAAATTCATTCGGTCGAAGTACCAAGGAGGAGAGCACATCAGAACAACAACCATGAAAATCTTTATAGAAAAGATAGAAGGGAGCCAAGTTAATGGCGACTGAAAAGTGACTGAATTTAACATGCCATGTCAGAACTAATAATTTTACAGACTCTTTTGATTTTGTCAAGTATCTCTAGATAAATATGAGAATCACCAGATAAGATATTTATTAATATTCAATGCACGAACAAATGGTAAATTATAAATGTACAAGATAGATTCTGGTGAAATAATTGTCAGGCAGGTCAAAGCTAACCAACATTCCTAACAGCAGACCGAGCAAGTAATTCAATATAACCATTCCATTTCATGTCAGTAGAAAACGTTAGACTGAGAGGGCGCGATGCTGATGAAAGGGTAAAAATTCTTCTTTGTAATAATTAAAAGATAGCAGTTTCGTTTTGAAGGCGTTAAAATTTAATAGTAATTTCTTGCTCCAGTTAACAAATGACTGAAGGTTATTTTTTTTAGATCAGTTTTACTTTTTCGGAGCTATTGGACTTACTATGAAGATTTGCGTAAATAATTGTGGCATGAATACCTAGTTGGAAACTGATGTCACCGGGAAGGTTTTTTGATGAAGTAACAAAGTAGGTTCAAGGATTGGGTCCTGGGGTACACCCTCATTAATGTCTAAAGGTCTAGATGTGTTTCTTTCATCCCAACTGTCATTATATGATATGTAAAGAAGGATTGGATTAAGGCAATTACTTAAAAACTCAATATGGCTCTGTGGGTGTTGAAGAACTACAAATGAACTTTACTTAAATATTTGTATCTATAAGAATCATCTATAAAAAATATATATATTAAAATAATTGTCGTACTTAGTCCAATAAATAATTTTCTGTTTATACGTTATTTTTATATCTAAAGATATGTAAGTAAATGCCGTGTTTATAATAATAATTAAAAGATAGCAGTTTCATTTTGAAGCAATGACAAAGCCTTTGTCTTAATAGTTTCAGCTATCTATTTCTGATTGGTCCTGCTCTTAAAACTTATTCGTTTCTCATAATCTCATGAGGTTCTCAACACGAGCCATGTTGTTCAGCCTTCACTGCTCTAGGGGAGATTTGTTACTACATAGTAGCAACCTGTTCCTTCCGGGCGTATGCGATCATGGCAGGTATTCAAACACTTAATTTTTGATTTTCTCAGTTCCTCACGCAGATAGTTGACTTCCCCACGCGCTTTGCCTTCAACCGGGGCGGTAAGGCCTCTCTTCTCGATCTGTGTTTTACCTCCATCCAAGAGTCTTGTACTGCCACGCAGCTCTGCCCTCTTGGTAACTCCGATCATGCAGTAGTGTCTGTCAACATCTCCTTCAAATCCACCCCCTGCAAAGAACCTCCTACCACTAGAACCTCGTTCTGCTATCAACTAGCTGACTGGGACTCGTTATGTGATTTCCCCCGCGATGTCTCCTGGGATGTTGTCTTTACGCTCCCCGTTCAAGAATGTGCTTCTGAGGTCTCCTCCTGGGTTAAAGCTGGAATCGACGCTTTCATCCCCTCAAGGAAATTTAAGGCCAAATCGCGTTCCTCCCCTTGGTTCTCCGCTGCTTGCTCAGTCTCCACTGCCCATAGGAGCCACTTCTTCCAACTATATCGTAGCGACATGTCCGACTGCAATAGACGTCTCTTTGCCTCTGCCCGTAACGAGTGTAAGCGTGTCCTCAACGAAGGTAAGTCACTATTTGCTGCTCGAATGAAGGAACGTATTGCATCTCGCAAATTCGGCTCCGAGGATTATTGGCGTCTCTGAAAGAGCGTACTTGATAATAGCATACCCTCTATACCTCCTTTGCTCGACCAGTTTGAGGTCCTGACCTCCTCCGCCGACAAGGCTGAATGCTTTGCTCGGAAATTTTCATCCAATTCAACGCTCGACTCTTCCGGTGTACCCATACCCGATTTCCCTCTTAGAACTGAGGCCCTATTGAGCGGGTTGCACATAACCCTGTCATTGGTATTGGGCATTATCTCTAATTTAGACCCCCACAAGGCTAGTGGTGGAGATGGGATACCAGTCATTGTCTTGAAGAAATGCGCTCCTGAACTGGCGCCCGCCTTCTCCAAATTATATAACTACTGCCTCAAGGAATCTTGCTTTCCAGACTGCTTGAAGTCCTCATCGATTGTTCCTGTCTTTAAGAACTCTGACGACCCCTCTGACCCTTCTAATTACCGTCCTATCAGTCTCCCACCCATCTTCAGCAAAGTCTTCGAAGACTTAATCAACGCCGAAGTTGTTAACCACCTTACATCCCACGATCTGCTCTCAGACAAGCAATATGGTTTCCGCTTTGTCCGATCTACAGCTGATGTGCTTACGGCCAACACTAAAATTATCTACCAAGCTCTTCAAAATAACGGAGAAGCACGTGCTGTGGCCCTAGACATCTCCAAAGCGTTTGATAGGGTTTGGCATGTCGGCTTTCTTCGCAAGCTCCAGGGTTATGGTATTACAGGTCGATTGTTTGACTTAATACAATCATTCCTGTCAAACCGTGAATTGAAGGTCGTTCTCAACGGATTCTCCTCCAGATCCTATCCCACGAACGCAGGTATTCCCCCAAGGCTCCATCCTAGGCCCTACTCTGTTCCTTATCTTCATCAACGATCTTCCTGACACAATAGATTCCCAAGTTGGCATCTACGCGGACGACACTACAATTTACTCCTGCCTCAAAAACAAATCTAGTGTCGCTGACAAAACTAACCTGGTCGTTCGTCTCGAAAAGGACCTCCAATCGGTTGTGAACTGGGACAGGAATTGGCTGGTTAAGTTTAACGCCTCAAAAACAAAACTGCTCTCTATTAATCACCACAGAGATCCTTCCCTGCCCCCCCCCATTAGAATGTCTGACGCTCAACTTTTCGAAGCACCTCTCTGCGGCTACTCGGTCTCACGTTGTCTTCTGACCTGTATTGGAACAAATACATTGAGTCAATTGCTTCGTCCACCGCAAGGAAAGTTGGCTCCCTGTGCCGCGCCAGGAAATTTTTCTCCCCGGAATCGATCCTCCAAATCTACAAATCAACCATTCGTCCTCGCATGGAGTATTTCTGCCATATATGGTCTGGAGCCCCTTCTTTTTGCCTCTGGGTTCTTGTTAAGATACAGAGATGGATATGCAATGTAATTGGCCCTGATGTGGCATCTCGTCTGCAGTCGCTCTCTCATAAACGTGCCGTCGCCTCTCTCTGTTCTTTTTACAAATACTTTCATGGTAATTGCTCCGATGAGCTGTTTGCGCTGGTTCCCAGACTTCATGAATTTAAACGTCCTACAAGGCTGGCATCCCGCTCTCACACTTTCACTGTTGAAACTGTTAAATGTAGCCGTCTCTTCTACTCCAATAGCTTCATATCTCGCACCTCTCGCCTGTGGAACTCCCTTTCCTATTTCACTTTCCCTGATAGCTATAATCTCCAACTGTTCAAATGTAATATCAATCGACATCTCCAGTTGCCTTGATCTATCCACTATCCTTCTCCTCATCCTTTCCTCTATCACTCCTAACTGCTCTCACTCCAAATCCTCTGTAACCCCTTGCGTGCTAGTGGCTCCCCGCCTTACTTAGGGTGAAATGCTTAAAGAAAAAAAAATATATATTGTCCCTTGTGGCTCTTATTCTGTTACTCCTCCTAAAGCCTCTTCCGTCTTCCATCTATTCAAGTTCACTAAGTATGTTATGCGTTTGTTTTCCTCTGTCTCTCTTGCCCTCTATATGTCCTGTGAGTGTCAGATTTTCTATGCCCTTCTTCCTCATTAACTTCCTGGTGTTAAATGTTAGTTTCCTTTTTGTTTCCATTCTCTCCAAAACATGCCCATATATTTGGTCCACGTTTTCCTTTGTATCCTTCTGTAGAACCATATTTTTGTTGCTTCAAGTCTCCTCTTTATCTGTGAGCTGATCGTCCTGCACCCACCGCCATACAGGAACACAGATATCACGTAGCGGTTTAGTACTCTTTTCCTTATTGCTAGTGAGTTTTCTATTTTTTAGTACTCTGCTTAGCATTTGGAATACTTCCTTGGTTATCCCAGTACGCCTTCCGATTTCCGTGTCACGCTTTCTGTCGTTTGTTAAAACACTTCCCAAACATTTATACTTCCGCACTAGTTTTGATTTTAATATCCTCGATTTGACATTCGCACTTTGGACTAAAAATCATGCATTCTATCTTCTTTCAGTTGATAATGACATCCTCTCTTCTTTTGTAACAAACATTTTCGATCCATTGCTTATTTTCTGAAAAGCAAAAACAAATATCTTTCTACATTCCTATGTATCTTCGGTGCTTTATTTCACATTTCCCGTTCAAAAACAAAAAAAATGTTTCTCGTCCGATCAGCGATTTGACTTGATGTAGCTGAATGGTACGACACATCAGGTCAAATGACGGTCTCCATATGGGATACAGGCTCGAGTCCTGTTGGAGAATGCCTATTTTCTACGAAATTTCTCGAACATTCAGGCCGGTAAATGTAATTAATACTGTTTAATTAAAAACAGAGCATTTAATGAAATACAGTGTATGTATAAAAATAACGTATAAACAGAAAAATATATCCATTTAAACATGTGGGATTAAACAATTTAGACATGTTGCGTTTGTTTATTTTCAATAATATACTTTTGTAATTTCGTGTAACCTTTTTAGTAACTATTAAATTGATAACATTAAAAATAATATATTTAGTAATTTAAAGAAAACACTCCATCGATGAACTGTAACAAAAAATTTAAAAAACTATGCCCTTAAATTCACATATGTACTTAACAATAATAATAAAAATCCTTTTCTTGATATATTGATAGACACTAATTAGAATACGTTCACTACCTCCCCATATAAAATAAAATACTAGCATAAACTCATGCGTTCTTAATTATAACAGTGAATGTCCTAACTACTACAAAATAACAATTATACAAAATTTGATAAACCGTGCTAAAGTTGACTCATCCACAAAAAAGATTTTCTACACTGAACTAAAAACATTAAACTCTTATTAATAATAACTTTCTTAAATACATTGTTCATGAACAAATAAGCCGATCTATTACAAATTTTAATATAAATCAAATACAGCATAATACGTTCTCAAATAACACTAAACATATCAATGTTTTATATCGTAATTAGATGCATACTAAATATAAAAAAAGGAACAAATCATAAAAAAAATCTCAGAAATACTAATATATCCCTTATAGGTCCCAGCAAAAAATAAAAGGAATTATATATTATACTTAATTTAATACAACTAACTTAATCATCCGTAATAAATCCTCTCCATGAATTGACGTATTGCAGAAAACCAACGCTATATATCAATTTAAATGTCCATTGGAAGATTGCATCTTCAACACAAAAACGAATGTATGCGTAGGTTATTCTACAATAACGTTATCAAGACGGCTCAATCTACACATGAATGATTCATCGTCCATTGCACAACAGAGGCAAAATATTCCTGTTCATATTCACAATTTAGAAGAATGTTAATCGACAATACCTATATACTTCACCAAAAAATTATTAAGCATAAACTACAAATTCTTGAAGCTATCTTTATAAAAAAAATTAAAACGAACACTTAACAAAATTAATTATGAATATAGTAGCAATGTTCTGGAATGCTTATAGTATATAGTTCTTTAGAAATATCTATGTTAAAACTAAACATTTTTAAAAAGCAAGCAAAGTATAACCTCCTAACAAGAATTCAATTCTTAACAAAGTTACCTCCCTTACTCTCTGTTAATATATTAATTGTTTGTACATGTATGTCGGTTCTTGTCTCTTTTCAACCCTTTAGATATACTCATACTCCGAGTCTGCCATGTTTATTGTAGTCAGCGGAGAGAGGGGAGGTTGAGAGAGTGAGAGACAGATAGATAGATAGATAGAGAGAGAGAGAGAGAGAGAGAGAGAAAGGGAGAGAGAGAGAAAGGGAGAGAGAGAGCGGGGAGGGAGAAAGGTACATTGCGTGAAATCTCTGAGTTTTCCAGTACCCTGCTTGTCGACCTCTGAGCATTTAGACAGTGAGGAACACAGATGAGGCTATGCCGATGAGCAGTGTCTCGTTGACAGCAATCCGGCTCCGTGTATGTGCGCTTTACGGAGAATTTTTACCTGACCTTACGGGCTCGGAATCGGCCTACATAAAATACTGCCTTGTGCCACATGCTATCTTTTGGTGAGGATTTTGGTATACACAAAATTTTAGAATCACCGTTTTGACTTTGCGTATGACCGGAACTATTAATGGTTTAACCACAAAAGCAAAAAATTACTTCAGACAAACACAATTATTTGTCTTAGCCGTCATAACCCTGAAGATAATATTGGAATGTATCGAAAGTACTCTGAAAAATAAAAAAAAATATAAAATAAAAAAATATATTTTTATTATATGGTTATATTAAAGGTACCGGGGTTATATCTATAAGATATAAATATAACCATGGTACCATTCTTGCTCTCTTTAATCATGAAACAACAAAGCTTATACGAAAGGATATTATTGAAAATAAACGAACACAGCATGTCTAAATTGTTTTCTCCGAATATATATATATATATATATATATATGTATGCATGTATGTGTGTGTGTGTGTGTGTGTGTGTGTGTGTATGAGTGTGAAATAATTTCACGTCAAGCAAGGCATTAAAGTCACAAAGACGCAAGGGGTTACAGAGCGTGAGAGAATATAGGAAAAACAGAAAGATCAATAAAATAACCGGAAATATGAAGACAGAAGATAACGGTTGTCATTGCAGTTAACTTTTGGAAAATGAAAGTTGACTGGGAAGCGAGAAGTGCGGGAGAAGTAACAGTTAGTAGAGAACTTACGGTTGCATCTAGCCGATTCAACTGTAAGATGATGAGGCCTTGTCATCGATCTAGTACTTCGATTAATTCATATAAAATCTAGGTCCCATGGTAGAAAGTTCATCCGAACAATTATCATTAAAGCATTTATAGGAAAGGCTCAGGGCAGCTACGTTACGGCGGTGGGAATAACATTACTGATTCTTTGTAGTATTTCTAACAAAGATTTAAGAATCTCTAAACACACACACACACACACACACACACACACACACACACACACACACACACACATATATATATATATATATATAAGAACAATAGCCGAAGATAGATAATTGACGCTATGACGTTAAAGAAAATCTTATCAAGCAAGACTTTAATGCGTTCCTTATTTTCATCGACGCACCTGGTTCTTGAACAGACTATTTCCTTGCATGTTCTGAAAATTGTATATATATATATATATATATATATATATATATATATATATATATATATATATATATATATATATATAATTATTTATTCGAAAATTATAACATAAATATATTATAAAATCACTACAAAAATACCCATTTTGTTTCCACTCCTCTGGTGTCTTATCAAGTGACGATGTTGAATGTGGAATAAATGGTTTTAAAAGGTTCACATCATTTAACCACTCCTCGCAAGGGGAAACGCTGTTACATAAGCTGGAATGACCAATCAAAATATAAGTATACGAGAATTCAAAAAACTTGACAACGAACTAAGGTTATAATAACTATTGAATGCCTTAATGTTGGGGTTAGACTAAAATAGAATTAATTCTAACTAATAAGTATTAAATTATGCGATAAAATTTGAAATTAAAAATTACCCATTTTAAAATTTAAATTTTAATCTCTATTAAGTTTAAAATTATAAAATTACTGAGGAAAAAATAAAAAAATTCTATTATTCTATTTATTTTGTTTTTATTGAAATTAAGTTGGAATAAACGTTAATATCAACTGTTGCTCTGAACTTTATGTCAGCATAGATACATTTGAATTCTAAATATAGGCAGGGGAGGATGACATCTTGCAAAAGACAATGCATGCGCAATCAGATTATAGTGCATAATCACCGCAGACAGCGCAGAGGATTCGGAAAGAGTTGGATGAGTCTAATTAAGAAGGTGTTTGGAGTGATCACTAGTGATGGCGAGTGAATGCCTCCATATGCTGCTGGAAGACCCTATGTCTGGCAACAGGACTCTGCACCATGTCACACAAGCAGGAGAACCCAGTCATGGTTGTCAGACAATTTCTGCAGCCACATCACCCCTTACATCTGCCCACCTACCTCCCCCAGACCGCAACCCTATTGATTATTATGTATGGGGCGTAGTTGATCAAGAGACCAACAAAACTCCTTGTAACACTAAACTAATGTGATTGAAGACAAGGGTTATGGCAGCCTTCACTAACTTAAACAAGGAGACCATCCAGAAAAATTGAAGATTCCGAAGTCGTCTTGAGGCCGTGGTTGAAGCCGATGGCAATTTTATTGAACAAATTTACTCTTTCGTATGCCTAGATATTTCTGAGTAATTTTGGTAAATATATCTGTTAAAATGAGATGTCACTTTTATTATCATTTTTGAGTATTTTAGACGAAAACTGTATATACATATATATATATATATATATATATATATATATATATATATATATATATATATATATATATATATATATATATATATTATAAATTAATTGATTTAAAATATGGTTTTTTCGCTAAAAAACATATTTTAAATCAATTAATTTATAATATTAATGCTCTGTAAATTTACATTGAGCACTATTGTGTAAAAATAAAAATATCTATAAGAACACCGGATTTTATATCTTAATGTTCTTTCTTATATATATATATATATATATATATATATATATATATATATATATATATATATATATATATATATATTGTACAATTACTACGGTGTAATAAGTTGCTTCGTCTCAGACAAAGAAAAGTTTATATAATCATTACTTCTGCATTGAATTCTGCCCTCGCTGTGTGTCCTATATTTGTGACCAGATGCTTGTCTAAAGAAAACATAAGGAGTAAGCAGGACTTCTGTCTTGAATTCCAGACACCCTGGGTGTTCAAAACTCAGTTAATCTCGGTAAATACCCGCCATGTCTTAGAAAGAAAGAGATACCCGATGTATTTTAGCAAAGGAAGCGAAAAACTCTACACTGGGTATCACGAAATCATGTTTAATTGCAAAATGATATCCCACCATTAAAAATGGCTACGATTTTAACCCCTTACTTCTTTGAAAATAATTACACAGATATACAGTAAACAATTATTTGAATTAATTACTTCTAATAACATTTTGATTAAAACACTTTTTTTCAAAAGATTTCATTATCAGTTCGCGCGACACATATTGATATTTCATTTGAATTAAGTATATATTTGAATTCAGGACTTAAAAAAAAATTAAATCGATGTTTCAAACAAGTTATTAGGTTGAGTCATAACTAAATTCAGTATTTTGATTATCAATTCTTGCAGCTCTGGCGTTTCGGCGCCAGTCAGTTTCCTACCGCCATAACGTTCGCTTTTGTATATATACTTTCATGGTAATTGTCTTGATGAGCTTTCCTCTTTGGTACCACGAGTTTAAGCGTAGTACTTGATTGGCGGCTAGGTCTCGTCATTTTGCAGTTGAAATTGCTAGATGTAGCCCTAAGTTTTTTTTCTCTCGTACTTTTCTATTGTGGAATTCTCTTCTGGTATCTTTCTTTCTAATCCACTTGATCTTGAAAAAATTAAACGCCATGTCCATCGCCATCTTCTGTCTCCACGAACCCTGTTCTTTTACTGTCTTCTGTTTCTGATAATGATTGTTTTTTTTTACAGATTCTGTCACGCTAAGTAACCCCTTTCTCCGTAGTGACCTTACCGTATTATTTTGGTGTGTAATGATAAAAATTATTATTTGAAATGGCTTGTTGCCATTTATCAGGAAGCTCTTCAATGACCTTTTGAGAATTTCGCAGTTTTTGATGTGTAGAAGTCGTCGGCTAACATTTGAATCTGGTTTTCCTTAGGGATAGATTTCTGCCATCAAAGCCTTTCGTAGCGATCGAAAAATGTAATAACCGGTTGGTGCAAGACCAGGCGAATATGGCGGGTAGGAGAATTCCAATCGAATTCTAAACCTCTTTACAATCTCATTCTTGCTGTTTGCCGCCTTGCATTCCATATATGCGAGCAACTTTTTATTTATTACTGACGAGTGCAAGGCGCTTTTCGATCAAATTTCTATGGTCAGGTTGCAGCTGGTGAACGCATTACTGTGCGTTTAGTGTTCCATTGTGTCTAAGAACTTGCATTTGATTAGTTGCGCTTGGTGGAATCACTTACAACACAGTGTTATCGATTTTTTTCTTTCAGCACAGCTTTTGGTATTGGTTCTGGAGATTTGTCCTTTTGTATTGAACACTGTAAGTCGTACGCTA
>OZ038476.1:114384558-114469558 GCA_964036315.1 Acanthosepion esculentum | reverse complement strand
GCTGTTGAAATGAAGAAACCTTGGCGCCAATCTAGTAATGCGTTTAAATTAATAAAGTCTAGGTATCATAAGGAAATGTTCATCAGAAAAATTACCTTGAAAATATTTATAGAAAAGGCACAGGGAGGCTATATTACAGTGGTGGGAAAATGACTGAAGGCGGGATGCCAAGTCAGGAATAATAACACTGCAAATTCGTCTTTTGATTTTATCAAGAATATTTAAATATATTCCAGAAGCACCAGCCCGGATATGGCAGCAGTAGTCAAAGCAAGAACGAATGATAGACTTATAAATATCTAAAATAGATTCTGTTTAGGAAAAACCGTCCTCAGGGAACCGACTTTCCTAGCAGCAGACCTATCAATTGATTCAATACAATCTTTCCACTTAATATCAGAGGAAAATGTTAGTCCGAGAAGGCGAAATGAATAACTCTCTTCATAATTGTAAATGGGTTGTAATGAAAATATTTTTATTGTGTTAATACGTGCAGAAATAGATAACTACTCAAAACTGAATAGAGATCTTGACTTTAATTTTGCAGACCCGTGTTATATCTTCTCGCAAATTTCTGAATTAGAATTTTCAAAGGCCAAAGTGGGCATGTTATAGATCTGTACGTATTTGATATTACACTTTATTTTTACGCCATTTTTATGAGAGCCGTCTAGACCTTAATTACCGATTCCGAGATCACTTCAAACGTATTCGTGCAGTTGCTGGCCGAATCTTTTAATTCGAGAAAGAAAATCGTTTAAATCAGAATCTATGGGTTACGTAGAATTCCAGTGTTTTATCTGTCGAATTCACACGCCAAAAGAGCCTGCAAATCAGGAGAGAGAAATTCTACGTAGGCACTTTTTGAAATTTTTGCTGATTGTAGCAAAACCAATGTCTGAATAATTTCAATTCATCCTCTGATTTCAATTCTTCTAACCACCTGGTAGGGTTTTTAGGAGTTGTTTGTACTCCGATGATAATAAGAATAGTTGTTAGTCATATTGTCAATTTTTTCCATTCTCTGAAAAGGATCTTTTATTTTCTCAGCTTTAAGCACTATTTTAGTTTCAGTCTGTTGCGGTCTGTTCTTGTTTATGAAAACAACACCTGGTCTTTTTCCTGGATTGGACGAACCGTTGGAATTCCCAAAGAATTTTATTTTTCTAAACTCTTGGAGAGTTTTTGACTCGAATGTATACTATTTGTCTGCATGGTGAAATATCAGCCATTTGCACTATCTCCGCTAGATAACAAGCTGGTTGCTATTAATTTCACTGTTTAAGAAAAAAAACAAAAAAAAAAAAACAGGGATAGCACCTCAAACACGTGTACCCACTAAAAATGACGCCTATACTAATATATATACCTACCGGGTGTAACAGTAAAATTGTCCAATTGTTAGATTACGCTCTTAACCGTTGCATCTTAGAAATGATTAAAGCTATCTTACTGGAATTCTCCGAGGCTTTTATGACACTACTGAACTCTACTTTGGGCAATAAGAATGTATAATTACTCTCCAAGCTTAACAGAAAATCTTGATGAAATCGATCATAAACGAAAATGATATATTCATCATTAATAAATCATAGCTCATGAACGATTGAAATTAAATTCAAATATATATATATTATTCCAGGATCATTTTCCAAATTATTTAAGATGATCTTCGCCCTTACTAGCCTTCTAACTCTCATGAAGTAACAAATTGCTTCACACGTTTCACGTACGATTTCATTTACAAGTCTTTTTTCACTGCTCTTTGGACTGTCATAGGTAAAACTTTTGTATCGCATGCCAAACGTATTATGGATTTAATTAGATATTTTCTAATTGATCTCTTTCGCTCTAAGTTGAAATCATGATTCCTCTTCTTGTTGTGACCTCATGATCCAGTTTTTCTCTCTGCTGTTCCCTCTTTTTAAAACTTATTCTCCGTTATCTTGATGGCTCTTGAATGGACTTTTAAGATGGAAAACAGTATGAATGTTGATACCATTACTGAAGGCCTGAATGATCATTTTCGTCTCACCATTTCTTATTTGGAAATAAATAGTTGGGCAGACAAAAAACGATTTTAACCTGTTCTCTTCCTAGCTGAATAACCCGGAGGCTTTTCAGTGATTCTTACGAGAAATGGTGTCAAGATGGTGTCAATATGGCTAAACCTGGAAAAAAGATACTCAATTAGTTTAGTGTTTTTTTTTTTAGATATTAAACATTTTGTGCAATGGATAATTATGCTGTAACACGATTTTGAGAATTTTGCTATCACACCCGCTCTATCTCTCTCTCTCTCTCACTCTCTCTCTCTCTCTCTCTATATATATATATATATATGTGTGTGTGTGTGTGTGTGTGTGTGTGATTTTGTTCAATGGCCTTCCTGATGGTATCTGTGCTCAAATAGTTATCTCTGCTGAGGACACAACTATTTATTCCTGTCTCAATAGTAAGCCTGAGCAGTTCGATTTTGTCAAATTTGCAGCTAATCTAAAATTGATTTACATTCTGTTGTTAACAGGGGCAAGGAATGGTTTGTTAATTTTAGCGCTTCCGAAACGAAAATGCTATTTTTAATCATCTCAGTGAGACCCTTTTTATATTCCATCAGCGTGACAGATGCTAACCTCCCGGAAAGTGACTCATTGCACCTTCTCGGACTAACGTTTTACGCTGATATGGAATGGAAAGATTATATTGAATCAGTTGCTACGTCCGCTGCTAATAAAGTTAGTTTCCTGTGTCGTGCTAGACAATTTTCCCGCTATAATCTAACTTATCTATTTATAAGCCAAACCTTTCTTCCTTGTTTTGAATATTGCTGCCACATATGGGCTAGTGCTCCTGCTATATATTTAGAGATTCCTAATGAACTCCAAAGAAGAATCTGCAATGTTATTCGTCCGGATCTGGCATGTCGGAGCCAGTCATTTTCCCCACCGCCGTAACATAACTTCCCTGTGCCTTTTCTATAAATACTTTCAGGGTAATTGTTCTGATGTTCTTTCCTCTATGATGTCTAGACTATGAATTTTAGTGCAGTGCTAGATTGGCGGCAAGGTTGAAATGGTTAGATGTAATCGTAATTTCTATTCCTAATAGTTTATTCTATCGCACTTTCTGCTGATGGAACTCTCTTCCGGCTTATTGCTTCCCACTCATCAACTTTGACATTCAAAAATTTAAATGCAATGTCAATCGTTATCTTCTTAATTCTTGTTATTTTATTGCTCTCTCTCTGTAATAGTTTTTTTCTCATATTCTTTAACACTCAATAATCCGTTTCGTCTTAGTGGCGTTATTGCCTTGCATGGCAATAGAGGGAGAGACAGAGACAAAGAAACACAGAGAGAAAGAGACAGAGAGAGACAGAGAGTGGGAGAACCTAGAGACAATAGTTAACAAGTAAGCAAATTGCTTAGACGGGGTCGTTATGGTAATTAGTCACACATTGCATGCCCGCAAATATCCATTGTTAGCATGTCAAGTCGTACATTTTCGTGAACATGGAAAAGAAAATGAAAAGTGAAAAAAATTTTCGTAGTCAGCCATTGATGAGTTGGAAGTGAATTCTAAGATATGGAATGACTGATATGGAGGTTTTTTTGTTTAATCAATTCACTCCAAGCAAAGAGATAAGGCTACCAAGACGCAAGGGGCTACTGGGAGCGAAAGAGAATGGGAAAGATTTAGGAAAAGGCAACAAAAACCGAATCCTAAAGAGAAAACAAGGACAAAAAAGTCTACGAACCTCTCTACTCCGATTATAGTGACTGTAAAGGTTTGAATTACTGGAACTAAAAGGCTTTTGAATTCCGCTTGTTCAGCTAGGATTTACCATTCTACATTCATGAAGTCGAATCACCCATATTTTCCTCATATTTCGCTTCTAAATAGGAATTTCAGCTCAGACAGCCTTTTCTCGAGAACTCCTACAGTGTGAAACAAACTTTCGCGTGGATACTTTCCTAAACACTACAATATTAACTTCAAGCCGAAGGTCAATCTTTATCTATTCTTATGATAAGAATAGACAAAGATTGACCTTTGGCTTGAAGTTAATATCGTATATTATATTCCTTCTACCTCTTGGCTTACGGTTATATCACGTTGAAATATCTTGAGTCTGCTGCTGGTGAAAATCAGTATAAAATATATATGCTTATGAAGTTTCTAAGAGAAACAAATATATAAATCCTTATTTAACTGTTACTTGCCAAAACGTAAAATATGACTCAATGTCAGTGATTCGTGTTTTTGACACCGGATACAAATCTTATACAACTCAAGGTCAATTTTATTTTTTCGGTTCTTTTGGTCATTGTTGCAGACATCAGCTTGACCTTAATGTACTTAGTGAAAGGGGAAGGATTTGTGTTGGCGACAGGTATTCGGTCACCAGGCCACAAGTAAATTTTGGCTTCCGGCCACGCACTGCCGCAAAAGTAGAGAAACAAATTTATAGAGGCACACCGAGGTACTAATAGATTTGGACAGGTAGGTATGATGGGAATTGGATGGTGAGAGGAAGGAAAATTGATAATTAGTGTAGAAATTAAAATAATTATTCCTGAATACATAAATGAATTTCTGTAGAAATATTTAGATGCAAATACCAATATACACACATTCGCACACACACACACACGCGCGTATAGAGGCACTCACATACACACACATATACACGCACACACACTATAATCTCATACAATTTCAAGTTAGAAATGTACTATACTAAATATGTTTAATCGACATTACAGGAAGTTACAAAATGTTCATACCTGCGTGCGTCGCTCTTACGTAAATATATATATATGTGTGTGTGTGTGTGTGTGTGTGTGTGTGTGTGTGTATATATATATATATATATATATATATATATATATATATAACGTCATAATTTGTAGACACTACAAATAAAGTACTCTTTCGTGTATATATATATATGTGTGTGTGTGTATGTATATAATATATATATATATATATAAAGTCATAATTTGTAGACACTAAAAATAAAGTACTCTTTCGTGTGTATATATATATATGTGTGTGTATGTGTATATATATATATATATATATATATATATATATATATATATATATATATATATATATATATATATATAAAGTCATCATTTGAAGACACTATAAACAAAGTACTCCTATATATAGGTATATCTAGGTATACAAATATACACAAAATACAGAGCAAATATAAAATATATAAAACAAAACGGTACTTGTATTTTACTGTTACCCGCAACTAAAAACTTTAGTAGAGTTGGTTAATGTTGTCACACAATCATCAGGCGGCGACAGCAGAACACACACACACACACGCACACAGACACACAGACAAAGACACACACACACACACACACACACACACACACACACACACACACACACACACACACATATATATATATATAATGACTATTTACTTCCAGTTATTTACTACGAGTGTAGCAGCAACATGTTGAAGTGAATATAAGAAACATTTAATATCATTTTGCAATTGCACGAATTTCCAGATAGCTTTCTTATACTGGGACGCTTGTTTTGCAAAAACATCCATAGCTACAACGGATAAATTGAATATTTCAAATCTAATTATAACAGCGCGTTTATGCGTGTTGTTTATTTTTTAAAAATCACCATCGCAACAAGATGACATTTTATCACAGTTACAATAAATTTGTTTTTATAATTCACTCCTGTGGATGATGCTGGAGGAGATCGAAAGTCCTTGGCCAGGAAAAACTACGGCACATTTCTTGATGAATTTCATGTTAACATCAGGAAATTGATTAGAGAATTGGAGAGGATTATTATAAAAATAAATTGACAATACTTTTATATTATTCAATGAAACATGTTAGAATGAGTATATGCTGCCTAAAGAGGGCACTACTTTTTCAAACATTGGCAGTGGGTTTCTCACATCAGAACAGGGACAAAAGTCCAGTCATTTCTTTGCAAATCCTTAGTTTTTGAGTTATTAAGTTTAAAATTAACAGTACACAGAGTTAAATGTACAATCCAAGATACAATCCCAAAATTCTTATTTCCATAGTTTGTGGTGTCACGGATTCAGTCTCAGCAGCGCGACGATAATCAGCAGCAAAGGTTGGATAACTTGGCTGCTTTCACTCTGGAAACGCAATCTGATGCATCCGCGCAACATCGCGTCATTTACCATTCGCGTGGCCTTATGTAAAAATCATTTCTACCTGCGCACAATATGAATATCCAGCCATTGTTAAACGGAACACTTCTCAGGTAACTCACTACTACAGACGTTAAATGCTGAAGACAGTCTCGCCACAAATGTACACGAATAGCAAATGTAACGTAGTCTACATGCCAACACAGCGCCAACTGCCGTAAACTTTCTTTGAAATTAGTAACTCCAAAAGGAAGGATTTGCGGACATATGTTTATATTTCTTCTGTGCTTGTTTTGGTGTGAGGAACCCTAAAGTTTCTAAAATTTGTTGATACACCTAGTGTATATATATATATATATATATATATATATATATATATATATATATATATATATATATATATATATATATATATATATAATTTGGCAGCAACTTTTCTTTTAAACATGTTGTGTTGAATGTCAAAGACAACATAGTCCTGCATATTCTCTTTTGAATTTTCTGATATTTTCTAATGAGACTTTTTATTTGAAAATTATATCGAAATAAATATTGTCCGTAAGATAACCGAGTACTTTCGAACATAATTGTTCATCTTCACGGTTAACATTTTTAACAATGTATATATAAGACATTAATGAAAATTTCTCGGACATTCAGGCCGGTAAATGTTATTTAATACCGTTTATTATAAAACAGAGCATTTGCTTAAATACTTGTATCTATAAAAAGAACGTTAAACATATCATAAATGTCTTTAAATATATATATATATATATATATATATATATATATATATATATATATATATATATATATATATATATACAGTACTGTTCGATAAAAGTGACTCACCTGATTTTTTTTACTTAAAAACTTTCTCGCCTATTGTTTTTGGGGTCAAGCTAATTTTTAATCTTACTAATATAAGGACCCCTTCCCGACCACCTAGTAAAAACGTTTACTCACCCTAAGGTATTCTATTAATAATTATAATTTTGGATATAAATGAGATTTAGGGAAAAAAATGGCTCACTTATTTCCTGCAGCTAGTAATCAATAGAAACATAACCGAACAGCTTTAAATAAAGAATAATAGAGGTATAATTTATTAATAATAGGTAATATAGTTCGAAATATTTAATAATCTATGGGTCCTCCTTTATTTTGAATAACCTTTTCAACCCTTTTTGACATTGGTTCTGGCAAATCACATCTCCAAGCATTGAATTCAATTCGGATATGAAATTCACAATCAAATCCTCTTTGTTGCCCAACTGCTTTCTCGAGAGCCTGTACTTTATAATGCTCCATAAGTTTTCTATGGAGTTGAGGTCAGGAGATTGGGGCGGCCATGTCATAACACTCACCTGCTTCTCATCAAAGTATTCCTTCATCAATTTTGATTTGTGACAGGGAGCATTATCCTGCATAAAAATGAGCTTGGTGGGGTCGATTTGCACCCTTTCAGCAGAAGGGAGCAGACAAGACTCTAAAATTCTCCTGTACTGCTCGCTCCTGAGGGTCTTTTCAATAGGTTTTAAGAAATCAGTTCCATGAAAAGAAAAGCATTCCCAGAACATTATAGTGAACAGTACTTACTGCTAAATTCAAAGAGCTTTCAAAGCTTCTTCGGATTTTAGATCGCTTATCCCTTGAATTTAGCTCAACTTTCGTTTCATCGGAGAAGAGAACATTTAGCAAAAACAATCAGGCGAGTCACCTTTATCGAACAGCACTGTATATATATATATATATATATATATATATATATATGGCGAAAACAAAATTCATGAATGATAATTACATCGGTCATATAACTAACTACATGCTTATCAAAAAGACTTATTCTGCATTTCTTGGACCATAGTCTCATTGTCAGCCATTTAAATAAACATGGCGACATACCATCAACTATCGTCAACATACTTGTTGACAACACCAACATAATACACTCATCCAAGTGGAGAAAGTGGCTTTGGAAAGTAGTAATTACTTCAGGAATGGATATATTTGAAGAATCAAGAGTACAGATTTATATTTTGACAAGGTTTGATAGCGGCACTCTCAAGAATTTTCCGTCAAAGTAAGTTTGCTTTCTGTTTTAATAAGTGTTGAATTCTGTATATGAAAGTTGTGGCTGAATTTATTTCTATGCATAATTAATCCATTTGATAACTCTTTGTGTATAACATCCCTTTTTGTTCATAGATACATTTTTTTTAATTATTGCAAGTTTCCCAATATATTGTGAGGAGCAGTTCTGGGAATTCCTTTTATATATGCCTGCGTCAGAATTATTATTGCAATGGGTATTTTTTATTCTGATCGTATCCATAATAGTTTTGGAAGTGGTTTTAATTATTTTCATTTTGTTTAGATTGAATAAATTGTTTTTGGATAATGGATGTTACTACTTTCTCAAGCCAACATTCATGACTATAAAAATGTCAACAAATTAAACGAAAAAGCTTAAATTCATCATCTCATGTTATTTAAAATATATAACACATAAATTATTCCGAAACTAAAATAATTTAAAAACTAAACTGAAAAAAAAAAAAAAAAAATCAAGAAAACCATTTACCCACTTTCGTTTATTATACATTGAATTGTGTCGCTTAGCGTCCTCCATAGCTGGTCTAGGCTCTTCGGCTAACCTGATGAATATTCCCGAGCGTTCTTAAATTTAAAAATGTATAGAAATACTTGCTGCAAAATGAAATCCTTCCATTTGCCTTGATAAAGTCCTTTAGAGGACGAAACGTGTCGGTTAAGATAAATTTTCTTTGTCTTATCGCTTGTAACTGCTCAAAAGATGACTTCTTCAAAAAGGTACAATAATTCCCAACATACAAGTCCACAACATTACTTCCAATGTCCAATTGTCTTCGTTAAGTTGGTTGACTATCAGAACGGTCCAATTTAGCTCTTCATTCATCAATAAAAATTACGGTTGAGACACAGTTTTCATGTATTTCTTCGCTGAAGAGATTTTTAAAACAATGTTTATTTAAACGTAGTGGCTTTCATTTTAAACAATTATTCTTAATATTTAGCGCATTTTCTCTATAAATACCCAACATTAGCTTCAAAAGATTTATTTCTGGTCAATCCAGTTTTCTTTAATATTTTTAAAATCTAAATTTTTAAACCTTCTTATATATAAACTTACGCTGTGTTTTATCATATAGAATAGATACAAATTTACCTCCACTGTCAAATAATGACATCAATAAGTAAGTTTACAACTGCATTGGTTATATTTTCTGGTATCTTTATCTTTACAATTAACCCCGGTGTTCCATATGGGAAGGAATTATGATTTTAAAATTTTTAAAAGTAAACATATACAAAAAGTTAATTCGAAACAAAAGAATTGTATTAACAAATTGTTCTCACAACTTTCTGATGAGATATTTTAATTACGTTTTCATATCTCTTTTTAACACTGTTTATTGTTAATGCTAGTGTTATTTTTATGTTATCTAGTAAAAATAAAATGCTTAAGTCGAATATATTTTTGCTTCCACGAATCGAAATTAGTTATTTGCCTTCGTGTAAACCCTTACGCGTATCTTAATTTTTGTGTTTGTTCTGTAATGTGTTTAAATTTCCAACTTATTATTATCGTGCGGGAATGACTTTGCAATAAGAAGTGTATAAGCCATTTGAGGTTGTATCTTTCTTACGACCCACGACACTCTTTATCTGAAATGAGGAAAAAAGTATATCAATGACTATATTATTCTAAGAACATCTAACTGTAAAAGACAACTGAAAATCAATGGAGCAGATTTAAAACGGTTTAAACCAAGTCTGTTGAAGAACTAGAAAAACGAGTTGACTGTCTTTTAAAGACATCCCAACGTATAATTACTACTATTCTCATCCAGGAAAACTTAGAATTACTACTAATTCTGCAAAATACATCTTAGAATATAAACACAAAATCTATCCTAACAAACGAATTCATTGAAAATGATTAATGAATTGTCCGAAAGTGCCGGTGAGAATAATCATTCGGGACAGTTTCTATACTCTTCCAGACCCCATAAAAGAAAAAAAAAACTGTAAGAGCATTAGAAAGACCGAATAAAAAAAACCTATAAAGTTTCCTCATCCGTAACATTCAATGAAACATCTACAAAAGAAGTAGCTTAAAAGCCGCCATATCGGGCGGCCTTTAAGCTAGCTCCTGCAGAGGGCTTTTGATTAGGCCTTCATCACAATAGAAGTAGATGCGATAGGCAACAATAAACTACAGAAGAACTCAAAATTGGTCACTGCATTTAAGTATTGCATTAATATTCAAACTTGCCTTTTAAAAGTTCAACTGATAATTCTTCTGCCGCGACTTAATTTAAAGACAATTTGATATACGTAGGTCCTTACTTTCCGTAAAAACAACTATTTCTGTATGTGAGTTTCGCTGAATTTCACAGTTAATTTCGATTATTCCCAAATTTATTTCCAAGTTATAAAAATTGTTATCGTGCAAAAAATTCGTCGCAAAAAATCACGTACAAAAACAATCGCAGTAATGAAAACTTGGGATTCCAAAATTTCATGTATGTTTTAAATTTGCCCACGGAGTCGGCCTGATTCCAAAATGGTATGATATGTCTTCTAGGAGTAAAGTTAAAAAAATGTGACACAATGACACACCGACATTAGCATTTATTATATAGAAGCTTGCTTCCTAAATATATAACAATATTATTATATACACTTATTTACAAGATCATAAACGGTATATATAGTTGGATAAATAAAATCTTGCACCAATAAATATGATACTGCAAATATTTACAATAAAACATATACGACGAAATTCACATATTATATTCCTCATATATAATGTTATTAAGAAAACATTGACTTGTATAATACAATCTGACTTTGTGTATATGAATAGCCAATGATTAGATTTATCCATGGGTCGATGCCCAAAAGGATAAGCACTCAGCTGGAGAATCAGACAAGTCAGTTTCTCTATCATTTCATTTAACTTGTCATTTTTCTGATGCCAATCTTGAAGTCTGTGAAAAGGTTTGGTCGCCTTGGAAGATCTCTCGACCATCGTTTCGATGTTTGCCAATGTTGTGACGTAAGGGCGTACACGAAACCACATAACTAATTTCTATTCGTGGAAGCGAATTTATATTCGACTTAAAGCATTTTATTTTTACTTATAGATTTAACTGTCTCGATAGATAACTTTGTGATTAGGTTATCGCAACCAGAACTGCCTGCCTTATGGCTGAGACAGATTGTAATATTATACCAGAATAGCTTTTTTTTAATCATTTCGACCCAAGCAAGGAGATAATGTCACTAAAATGAAAAGGGTTACTGAAAGTGAAAGAGAATAAGAAGGCCTTAGTTAGGAGAAAGGATACTAAAAAGATGGCATTCAGGAAGATAGAAGATAACGATTGGCATTGCGTTTAAATTAAGAAATATTAAGAACAAGAATCAAGAAATTGGATGAAAGTTCATCAAGCGGGACGTGCGAGAAAAGATACAATTAGAATAGAATTTAGGGTGTCATGTAAAACGATGAGACCTAAGTTGCCAATCTAGTAATAAGCTTGAATTCTTGCAGTCAGTGTACCAAGAAGAAGTGCTAATAACAATTGCTGTGAGAATATTTATAGAAAAAAAACAAAAAAAAAAAAAACAGAAAAAAGTAACATCGGTGTGAAAGTGACCGAAGTCGAGATGCCAGTTCAGGACTGAAAACATTACAGACTTTCTTAGGATTTTGTCGAGAATCTCGTGTGATTACAGTAGCATAGGACTAGATGGTGTCAATATTCAATGCAGGGAAGAATGGTAGATTTATAAATGTGCAAGATGAATTCTGACGAGAAAAAAATTGTCTGGTACAACATAGTGAACCAAACTATCAAGGAAGCCAGGGGCAGTACTGATCTGAGATGACCCCCCAGCCGGAGGTGAGGTAAACCATCGTAGGCAAGGCTGCATCGGATAAGTGAAAGCTTAAGAAAAATCCGCTGGAAAGATGGATAATATAAATATATAAACAACCACTCTCAGAGACGAGTAAGTAAGGCTCACGTTCGGTTGAGAGAACCATGTAGCCGAACACATACATTGGCTGAGAGTAATTAAGGATGTCAAGAGTTTAACAAAATGTCAGGTTAAATGAGATTCAAGTCTAGCATTATCATTTAATCGGCTCCTCAGCTTCATTACACCCAGTTAACACGGAACGTTCTGGCGAAGTTTCAGATAAGTTGTATTTTGGTTGGGGGATGGGTGAAGTTGTGACGATGTTACATTAACGTTGCTATCAACTATTTTACTTGACTCCAAACTAACCGCTCATCTCCAAAGTTGTATCAACGGTGTGGAGTGCTGTAGTTAAAAAAACAAACAAACAAACAAAACAAACTTTCACTCTGGTTAATTAAGATTAAAATAATTTTTCTTCACTTAATAATATATATAGAATTTATAAACACTCTTTCAGTATCTTCCTATATTTCTGAGATGAGGTATTATGTACACTATTTACATTATTCGGACTATTGTCTTCATCTTTGTCGCCATATTTATTACAGCGTTTCGGCCGTTGTACGCTCCGGCCTTCTTATGCTAGGCCATAAAAATCTCCTGAGCCGACCAAGCATAGAAATGAATACAATATGGGAACCAGTAATAAAGAGTGCCAGAGAAAAGCGATAATAACAACAAAAATTGCAATATGAGCTCTGGTAAAAACATGTTTTAATAACAGCAAAAATTGCAATATGAGCGCTGGTAAGAAAAGATTGCTGAGACATTAAGTTTATAATATCCAGAAATTCATACACAGATGTCCTCAAGGACACATGGCACAGTGGATAAAGTCGTTGGTTAGATCCAGTGACAGGACCCAATGAGTGTGTGTTCAATACTCGATTAAGGCAGTGGAGAACTTTAAGAGGGGAATTAACAGGGGATAACTGATAACTGACATCCATTAAAATAAACATGTCACGTGGAACTAGAACAGTCTACCCCAGTGAGCGAAATAAAGGGTTCAGTTCGACATTCCAACTACCTGAACAAGACCGGAGCGTACAGCGGCTGAAACGTTGTAATAAATATGGCGACAAAGATGAGGACAATAGTCCGAATAATGTAAATATTTTTTAAGATTAAATTTAATAAACATTAATTTAGATGATGAATGCTTGTTCTTCCTGGAATTTATTAGGCTTACAACCACATCACGTTGAAGCAACGGTTATCGTACAATCACCGGAGTTAAGCAACGTCGAGCTGGTTCATTATCGAGATGGGCTGTCCGCTTGGGAATGCCAGGTGCTGCAAGCTTGGATGTTAGTCAGGGAGACGAGTTCTAATTCCAGTCGGGTTCATTATATTCAATTATGTGCAAATACCCTTCAGAAATTTATGACTGCGCATCTCTTTCTTTAGCACTGGGTTAATTAGCAAGACTCGTATCGGTAAATCATTATTATCAAAATTCTCATAGTCTAAAAATATTTTCTGCATTTAAATAATCTGCAAAAGGCTGATAATTCGTTAAAAATCAATCAGTCGATCAATCCTGGAAGGTAACTTATTTGCAACTTTATAAGATAGCGTTGTGGGAAGTCAATAAAAAAACAAACAAACGTTTTTGCAACCTTTGTATAACGTTGCAGAAATGTAGCAACATTATTTCATACTAACTGGGCCAGCGCGGTAGTTTTGAGCGATGGCTAAATTTGACGTTCGAACCGTGCTAGAAGATAAAATAATGAATATTAATATGAGCATCAGAAGTATATTCCTAATTTGGAATATTTGGCGCAGAACAATCTTCTACACAACTATTTTCTTTTCATTTAACTTCACCTTACTTAGTAAATAACTCCGTCTTTAGTTTGCTGGTGCTTAAGCAACGTCGAGGTTGGTCAGTACCTAGATGGGTGCCCACTTGGGAATATCATATCCTGTAAGCTTGGATGTGTGAGTGGGGTAATAGATAACGACTCGGAACTCGAAATCGGAGAGCCGAGTTGTAATTCGAATCGGGTTCATTATATCCACTTACAGGCATTTGGGAAAGGTATGAATTCACCTTGTTTCCCGCGAGCTATGGGTTAATTTGTAAATCATTATTGTCTACACAAAAATTATTACAATCTATAAATACTTTCTGGCTTGAAATATTCTGCAAAAGGTTGATCAGCTGTAAAAAAAAATCAATTAATCTTTAGTTCGCTTGTTGAGTGAAGTAGTTGCAGTTACGAGTCATGGTCAATCATGCAACAACTTCCAACACCGCGGCTGGTCGCTGAGATAACTGCTTCAATCCAGAGCTAACCTTATCCCACGTTATGATTTGATTATAAGGGTGCTAAGATCGAATCGTCGCAGGTATCTTCGTGTTGGTCTGGTCCAAGCAGGGCGATGACGTTCAGGAAAAAAATATCACTCGAATAAATTGAACAAAAGTAAATACTGTTTTTATATCATTCCTTCATACAATAATTGGTTTATATTAGAGTTCGCACCCAATTAATTATCAGCCTAACCCGCGTCTAAATCGGAAGTGATATTATTTTTGTCAACTTGGTAAACTTTGGTTTGCTGTTTTGATAAAGTTCGGCACAAGGTTGAAGTGGGAAGCGTTCGTCGTCAAATAATCACGTGGGCCTCTCTCCTGCCTCTCCGTCTTTTCTGCCTCTCTTCTCCTTACTGCAACTCGTCTGCCGAATTTGCTTCGCGCATTCGTATTTATGGACATTCGCCTAAAATGGCATGGTCGGGAGTGGCGAGGTCGGAACAGTTCGGTGAATCCCCTCCGACTACCTCGACCATTTTCCGTCCAGGAAAACTCAGTTCCATATTCAGTTGTTTACAAAATCTAGTTTTTCGCTTTCCAGCCTGTATTAACGCTTCTCGTTTCAATGTTCCTCAGCGTATAACACTTTCTTATGTTTTAATAAAACTTACTTCCGTTTTACCGCGGCAACGACAAATAGCATCACAAACATATCCAAACAATTCCCCGTAGACACCGTATACAGCGGGGTCGGGTAGCTATTTCACGAGACGATACTCTGCCCTTCGACATTGCCTCGTCGAGGGATCCTCTCTGCCCGGAGACAGAGATTTTGGTCAGTACAGCTGGAGACGAATCTCCGACTGTAGGATATCTACTAACCGCCCCACGCGGTCAGATGTGGCACAAGACCGAATTTAATGTGGAGTATGCGAGCCTGTAGGCGCATCCAAAAATTCCCCGTAGATCCCCATATAAAATGTGGTCGGGTAGCGCTTTCCCGAGACGAGACTCTGCCATTCGACATAGCCTCGTCTGGGGATCCTCTCTGCTCGGACAGTTTGACCAGCACAGCTGGAGACGAATCTCCGATTGGAGATCAGCATACATACATACATACTCCGATTGGAGATCAGCATAAGACCACAATTTCAGATTTTGTCCATTTTCAAGAGACGTTACTACAAGTTATTTTTTAAGTGTTCTTTGAATGGCCAGATGGCAGTTTACTACTGTATTTATGAGAATGGGGACATACCCATTATCGTCCGTAGGTATGATACAACTTTATTAAACACCATATCGTGCTTTTCCGAGTAAACTGCCATCTGGCCATTCAAAGAACACTTAAAAAATAACTTGTAGTAACGTCTCTTGAAAATGGACAAAATCTGAAATTGTGGTCTTATGAAGTAACAGGGACATTTCTGGTTGCTAGATTTGGGGATGATGCTCCAGCTTTATCAACAGTACAAATGTGGGTAGCTGAATTTAGGAGGAGAAGGGAGTGTCTAGAAGATGACGCAAGGTCTAGAGGTCCTGCAACTGCCACCACCGAGAAAAACACTAATAGTGTTCACCCTATGGTGATGGACGACAGGTGACTAGCTATACATCGAATGGCCGGCGCATATTCCGCGAGAGATTTGAGAATATTCTGCACAATGAACTTGGCATGACGAAGTTTTCTGCTTGGTGAGTGCCACATTTTTGACACCTCATCAAAGCACTAGACTGGTCACCTCACGGGAAAATGTAACTCTATTTGAGGCAGATCCAGCTGGTTTTCTGGAGCGTTTCCTAACCCAGGATGAGTGTTGGGTTCATCACTTTGAGTCAGAGACAAACAGACAATACATATAATGGAAACATCTGCTCCAAAGAGTGCCGACATCGTTTCATCTACAGAGAAGGTGAAATTTTTTGAGATGCAAAAGGACTGTGTTAATTGACTGTTTTTAAAAGGAGCACATCACTAATGGAGAGTACTATGCCAAACTGCTGAGGGAGTTATGAAAGGATATCAAGAACAAACGCTAAAGAAAACTGGAATCGTATTTCATCTGGACAATGTTCCAGCACACAGATCCTTGGTTTCAATGGCTGCTGTGCCTGACTGTGGCTTTGACATGGATGATCTCCTACCCTATTCTCCTGATTTAGCCCCATCTAACTATCATCTGTTCTCCAATATGAAAACTGACTTGGCTGGGAACCAGTCTTGCAGTGATGATAACGTCATATCTTCTATTGACAGGAGGAAAGCTTATTCAAAATTAGGATCCAGGCATTGCAACACCGATGGAAGAAGGTAGAGGTTGATATGCTGTTCAACAAAAAACAACCAACCAGCTTATTTTGGGAGATGGTTTCTTTGTATTTTTAGTGCGTCCACGTCGCGTTCAAATGTGTCACAATGTTAATTTAAAGTCGGGTTAACGGTAATACCATTTTGGGGTCGCCTCAGGTGCCGGGCGATAAACCCACTCCCCTCCCGAAGAAGAGGTCGTGTCTTCCCCTGAAGATTGAGTTAATATTTGGAACCGGATGCTGCTTCGACGTCACGTCATTCCTCATTTTGTAGACGGAAGTAATCGTAGTTGAAATCTGTACCTGGTTTACTTGACAACGAATTTAAGTCCGGCATGATCCGGGGTGGCATATATATTGCATATAGACCTATCATAATCTCATGTCAAATCGTACTAAAATAAATAAGGTTAACACACAAAAGAAAAACAAAAAAGTTAAAGATGTCAGTATTTTGAAAAAGCAAATTTAATTAGACGATCAAAAGAGTCCCATAATCCATTAATGTCATTGGAACGAGGATATGTATCATAGCAGCAGTGGGTGTGTCTAGGGCAAAACCATTATTTTTTGAATTCATAGTTGTCCTTCACTAAGATTAGTTGCTTACTAAGGCAAAAGGGACTCGTCTACTTTATTATGTACAAAAGTTTGGTATTCAGTAAATCTTTTTCTACGATTGCTGTTACGCAAGTCATTCATTTAACCCATAGCTTGAAATAAACGGATTCGTGCTTTTATTTCAAGGGAATTAGTGAAAAATGAACAAAAAAACAACTCCATTCGAATTTGAACTTTCATTTCACGTATATAGCAGTGAATGTTGGGTAATCTCCTCACTGATGAAGAGGAGACTTGAAGAAACATAAAAGTAGTTCTAGTAAATGCTGAGAATACCATGGGCAAAGACAAAGTTTCAGAAAATATGGAAGCAAAAAAAAAAACAAAACAAAAACAAAGCAAAAACAAAAACAAACTTATAATTGACCACAGGAAGAGACAATTTAAGCTTCTAGACAACATACTGAGAAAAGGGCGCTTGGAAAATTTGATACTCACAGGACAGGTTAAAGGCAGTAAGGACAGTGGTAGGCAACGTATAATTTTTCCTAGTGAGCTTGCGTGAATGGATGGCAGAACAAAGTTAATAAAAAGCTATAAAGACAGGAAATTGTGGAGAGCCATGATCATCTAAGTTATGAAGGGACGAGACACATAGAAGAACAAGAAGAAGATGCCGTTTTCATGTATCGATGACCGACACGCTACACGCAAAACCGTACAAAATTTAATAATCGATGCTACTTTCAAAAGTCTCATAATATCAGAAAGCATATTAAAAAAATTGGTCCTATATTTTACAGAACTACCTCAATTAATGAAACCCTGTTTCAGGAATTACATGAGCTCTGGAACAAAGGAGAATTATCCTGTTGATATTATCCTTTATCTCATAAATATAGCACACTTTAAGACTATATTTCTTCATATATATATATATATATATATATATATATATATATATATATATATATATATATATATATATGTATGTATATGAAGAAATATAGTCTTAAAGTGTGCTATATTTATGAGATAAAGTGCTGAATATCAGAGATAGAGCGTTGTTAAATATAAAAGTGAACATAGAAGTCAACACTTAGAGGCGACAGTCTGTTTCATGCTAGATGCATTCGTCAGTTGCATGAAACAGACTGTCGCCTCTAAGTGTTGACTTCTATGTTCACTTTTATATATATATATATATATATATATATATATATATATATATATATATGTTTTCGAATTTATATATGTGATATGTGTGAATATATGTGTCGGATATAGTTGTATGCATATATATGTATACATGGATGTAGTTTTTTTTTTATATATATAGAGTTCTAATGGAAGGACTGAAAATATTTTTATTACCTTTTAATCTTAATTTCTGTTTAAATAATTTCTAATTAAACTTGTTAAGATTGGAAATTTTACTCATCTGGAGATAATCGCAATTTAAATTGATCATTTAGATTTAAATTAAAATATGTTACTCCTTAACCATTAGTTATTTTTTGAAATTTAAACACTTCATGTACTACCTAACGTTAACTAAAATTCAAGTAAAAATTTAAATATGTATAAATATGGATGTGTGTGAAGATATGTAAATGTATATGTAAGTATTTGTATATGTATATGCATATTTACCGATGTGTATCGATACATGTGTATGTGGTTATATGTGTAATTGCACATATACATGAATATATGTGTATCTGTTTTTTATGTAAATATGTATGTGGTGTATGTATGAAAAAACAGTAATTTTTTACTATTACCTTCAAATCTTACTCCATCTTGATTTAAAACCTAAACTTTAATTAAGAAATATTACCCATCTATAAATAGCTAAAAATTAAATTCTTGAATTAGACTCTAACTGATAAAGTTTTTATCTTAACAGTCATTCACAATATTAAAATATTACTATTAGTAATTTTTTATCTTTTTATTATTTTTGTTTATTAATATAGTATTCAACTTATATTAAATCCCTAATTTAATTGTGGAGAAGTTGACTATTTAAATTGCTAACAAGCATCAAATTTATTTTCTTTGTCGAGTTTTTAAACATTTAAATTACTATCAAACGTTAAAATCTGTTTTTCTCTAAATTGCTAAAGCTATATCACCCCTCTTCTTCCTCTAAAAGCCCTACGCACATCTCTTATCTCTTTACTTCCCCCTTTTCTCTTTTTCCCTTTTTTCTCCTTTTCCTTTCCCCATATAATTTCCGTTGAGTTGACCAATTAAATAGGTCAATGTCTGATCCTTACCCCCTCTTTCCTCAATATCAAGTATTATAAAAAGAAATATAAAAATAAATGTTAAAACTCTCCCTTCTCTCTCTAAACTCGACTATGTCTGTCATACCATCCCTCACCACCCTCTATGTTAACTTATATAAGCTTAATACTGCCCGTCAAAAGTGTAAATTTTAATTTCATTTTTCGTTTCACCTTTTGAAAGTGAAGTCTAAGGATCCAGAGAAGGATAAAATTCTCTGGTGAAATAAATTATTACAATGGAGCCTTAAAGTTGTCTGTTTTTCTTTAAATTATATATATATATATATATATATATATATATATATATATATATATATATATATATATATATATATATATATATATATTATGAAATGGATTAAGTTCGACAATTATTTAATATATTTTCTGGAATAAAATAAAGGCTTAATGATTAACAGAACATCAGATCAAATCATGGTCCCATCAGGCTTACAGGTTCGATTGCTGTCGGAAAAGCACATATTGTCTACGAAATTTTTCGAACATCCAGGACGGTAAATGTAATTAATTCATTTTATTTAAAAAAAATACAGTATTTACTTAAATAAATTGTATCTAATAAAATAACGTATACATGCATATATATATATATATATATATATATATATATATATATATATATATATATATATGAAGAAAACAACTGAAAAGTTGCAAATTAAAAAAAATTGAATGTTCTTTTGTGAAAGTATTTATTTATATATATATATATATATATATATATATATATATATATATATATATATATATATATATATATATATATATATTTTATATTTCAGATCTGACCGATTTTTCATCAGTATTAACTGTATTCAGAGGTTTGTTTTCAAGTAGCGTCCGTCAAACAAACTTCTGAATACAGTTATTTCTGATGAAAGATCGGGGCAGATCTGAAATATCAAATATATATATATATATATATATATATATATATAAATATAAATAAATACTTTCACAAAAAAAACATTCAATTTTTTTTAATTTGCAACTTTTCAGTTGCTTTCTCCATATTATATACATATCAAGAAAGTATACGTGGCTTCTCATTATGCTATATATATATATATATATATATATATATATATATATATATATATATATATATATATATATATATATGTATACTCTTTTCAAATGTAGGTATATTTTTTATATTTGTAGGTCTGATGATTTGGATCGTGATTACGATTCCAATGTAATAAACTATCCTTATGTTCACGAACGAATTTCAACCTGGCATCTTTGTGTCTTTTCAATAGCAGTGGCGTTTTCCCAGGGGAGTGTGACTTTAGATTGTTCCTATAAAATTTAATTGCTTATTGTCTGTTTAGTGACACAAATTTCTGATGAAAGGAAATCATTTACAACTCTTGGTGAGTAACCATTAGATTTTGTTTAATTTGACGCATTAATTTCCTCGAAGATCTTGAAGAAATCTTCCGTGGAGCACCTGTTCTTTGGTTTTCAACAGTTTTGAGTTGTTTTTTTACCTTGCAATAAATGAACTAATGGTAGTAAATGGAATATTCAGGTTGTCTGAGATTTTCCAGTAACTTTTACCTTTTTTACAGAGCTTAACAATCAGTTCCTTTTACGAATTTGTCATTCTTTACCTCTTGCCATGATGATAACCTTCTTGCATGAATATCAATTACAGAATGTTCTGTTTGTATTTTTTAGGCTAAAAATAACTATTGGAACATTCTAGAATATTCCACTTGAATAATCTAGAGTATTAAAGTAATTTAAAAGTTTTCACATCTGAAATTTGCATTGTACGAATACTTTTTCAACCATTAAAATGGATAAGTGGGATTTATTTCTATTAAAACAATTTTTTTTCTATTTTCTGTACATATTTAGTTATTATGCATCTCTGTACAGTTAATTATATGAAAAGTATGTTTATTTATTAGTTGGAAATACAATAAATTAAAAAGTTCTGTGTGCGAATATTCATTTTCTCCCCATTCTATAAACCAATTTAAATGTCCCTTGGGTGAATGTATCTCCGACAAAAAAAAAAAAGCAAATATATATATTGGCTATACGACAACTACACTAACAAGACGTCTTACACTTCATATGTCTGACCATTCATCCATTGCGTGACATCTACAACAACATTCCTGTCCACATGCAAAATATAAAAAAATACTGATTGACAACACAACTATACTACAACAAGAAAATAATAAATTCAGGCTGCGAAGACGAAACAAATTAAATTCAGGTTAGAAACAATTTAAATTAAAAAAAAATTAAAGCCGGCACTGAACAGAATTAACTATGAATACTGCAGTAATGTTCTGAAATGCCTATAAAGAAACAGTTATTCACGCTTTAATGCGTGCATGACCATGACATTATAATATAGAGAAAAACATTCCATAATGAATAATTTTTTCACGTTCTAATAAACGCTCAGTACATTGCATAATGAAAAATTATGGTAATGGATAGCAACGTACAGCTTTGTATGAATACTTGTACCATTGAACAACAACATAGTTTTGTACTACTTGCAACCCTGAAGATGATCATGGAAGAAAATCGAAAGTACTTGGGAAATGAAAATAAAAGACATTTAAACAGTTATAGCACATTTCTCTCATCCTTTAATAAAATACACGGAAAGTTATTAGTGAGTATGAAAGGATTTTGTTAAAAATTAGCATATATAATGTCTGTAATTTATTCAGGCATGCCTAAAAGAGAATTTGCTGCTTAAATACACAAATTTTAATATATATATATATATATATATATATGTATATATATATATATATATATATATGTATATGTGTGTGTGTGTGTGTGTATGTGTGTGTAAGAGTGTGGGACAAGTTACAGAATGAAAGGAATGACATATTTCTTTCGAAAGTTTCTTTATTTACGATGACTAGAAGTGACATCTATGGCCCAGCGTATTGACCGGTTAAGTAGCTCCCACTCCATTATACAACCATATAAGCAACCTTTAAAACCACCTTACTTGTTGGTTGACGGCACTGTTCTCTGAAATTTTGAGCCGATCCCTTGAGACTTTTTTCATGCTCGTCTCTCTGGAAAGCAGGGAGAATCTTGTCTTATCAGAAAGAGGTTCGGAGTAAATAACAGTTTCATGTCTCCCTAACGGTCAATAAATCTCTTTCTGTCAGCCATATTTTTATTTGACGGTTGAGGCTTTCTTGTTCAAACCCTAATGGAAAAATTCAAGCTGAATGGTAGGGTTCCTATTAGTAAGTGTGATAGATTTCTCTCTTCAGTGGAAGTAAAATCCTTGAAAAAAAAGTGATCGTCCGCTTTCGGTTAATAGAAAATATTTTGACTAGTCTTTGTTTTGTGAAGTGAGATTCTGTTTTCTTCCAGATTCACTTCTTTGACTGCTTATTCTTTCTTGATTCTGGTCGGCAATTCTATGAATGGTAGATACTGGAATATATTCCTTTTTATCTCCTTGATGTTGCTGAAACTATAAACGTCATCATAAAATGAGAGAATCTTTTATTTATTGTAGAATGACAGCTACTTCATTCCTTTAGTGGGAGTGAGCATCAAACCTAAAATAAATATATTATATCATCCACTTACATAGTCACTTCTATAAAGTCGCAACTCACGCTTACAAGCTCGGAGAATTTTAATTGCGAGTTTTTTTTTTAACTTTTTGTTTAATTTTCGAAAATTAAGGCATTTAAATAACTTTGTAGGTAAAAATATCTATCAGAAATGAATGAACTGATCTCCCTACAGAAAGAACAAGGTTTAAACACCCTAAATCTAAGTCTTAATGAGAGAAATAAGTAGTAGTAATAAATTTTCAAATTCGGGAAAGGCATTTGACAAAAATGGAAACATGAGAAAATTAAAATAAACTGTTTTAATGTTGTTTTTTTTTTAAAGAAGAACCAAAACAAAATGAAAAGATTAGTCATTAAATTTTATTTAAATTCACAGTAATTAAATTCATTCTGTCTTTCTTTCTTTCGCTTTCCATTTTTTTATTTTTTTTCAGTTCATTCATTTTTCTTTTCTGTTTCTTTCTTTCTTTCTTTTTGTCCTTTCTTATTTCTTATTTCTTTTCTCTTAATTTCTTTCTTTTTTTCTTTCTTTTTTGGCCATTTTAATTTCTTTTCGTTCTTTCTTTCTTTTCATTCTTTCTTTACTTTTCTTTCTTTCTTTTGTGTCTAATTTATTTTCTGATCATTACTTTTTTGCATTTCTTTCTTTCTTTCATTTTCCATTTTTTATTTCTTTTCACTTCATTCATTTCTTTTCTGTTTCTTTCTTTCTTTTTTGTCCATTCTTATTTCTTTTTTTATTCATTTCTTTCTTTCTTTCTTTCGTTTGCTTGTTTGTTGGTTTGTCTGTTTCTTTCTTTCTTTTGTGTCTATTTAATTTCTTCTCTGATCATTTCATTTTTTAATTCTTTCTTTCTTTCTTTCTTTCTTTCTTTCTTTCTTATTGTTTCAATTTTTTCTTTTTCTCTTCTATTTTTCTTTTGGTTCTTTTTTTATTTTCTTTCTTTCTATTTTCTCATTTATTAATTTTTCATTTTCTTTCGTTCATTATTCACCTTTTCTTGTGATTTCTAATCCTACAAAAATGTTTTTACAAAGTAGTAAAAATATGTAAGATCTTGAATGCCTACCATTTTTGTTATAAACCAGACGTGTATAGATCTTTCTTAAACATTAGTTAACACATTGTGGCCCATAATGTGAGTGTTGAAATTACTACATTCGCCAATACCTGACAAGACCTAAATGTAGTTAATTGCGTGTTTGTGTTCGTGTGTGTGTGTGTGTGTGTGTGTGTGTGTGTGTGTGTATGTACGCGCGTGTGTACGTTCGTGTGCTCTATGTTTTCGCCTCTCTTATGGATATGAGCGAAAGTGTGACACGTTCTCAAACACCCGTTATGTCTCATCGCGAATAAATTCTCGCTTCGTCGCGTCTCGGATTAAGATTTTAATCCTGACCAAAGCCAAAAGGGCTTCTAAGCGAAAGATTAAGTGGTCTGCGATGCAAATTTGAAGCTTTGGCATGGATTATAATCTCAGTGATATCGGAGATCGGGCGGGACGCCAATTGCAAAACAAGGCGAAGTTTGTTTGTGTCCGCATTTGGTCTCAACTATAACGGTTGCCTAGTTACACAGGCGTGCACGACACTGATCCTGAAGGTTCCTGTATCGAACTCAACAGGAGGAAATCTCGCACTTTTGGCTCAGTGCCCACTAATATTCTCCCAAACATGGACATCTACACATCTGTACACGTATAATGGTGGGAAAATGGCAGGAAAGAGACGATAAAGAGAAAGTACAATGAGAGTAGAATGTCGCTCCAAATATATTGCAAAGAGGGTGGGAAAAAAAATAGAAAAATTCATTGAAATAAAATAACGAAGAGAGAGAAAGAAGGAGAGAGAGAGAAAGAAGGAGAGAGAGAGAGAGAGAGTGTGTGTGTGTTAGAGAGAAAGAGAGAGAGAAAGAAAGAGTGAGTGAGCGAGAGAGAAAGATCGCGGGAGCTTAGAAAGAACATCCAGTTTATTAATTTCGCACTTTTGGAAATTTAAATGATCTCCCAAGTCACCGTTTTATTAAGATCCTTTCTGATTACTACGCATTTAAAAAAATTCCGATCTCCCCGATTATTAAGAGCCCCTTGTATTAGGAAACTAAGAATAATTTAGGAACAAGATAAAAAGAAAGATAGTAGAATAAAAGGAATATGAGCGAAGGGAAATAGAAAAGGAAAGAGAAAGAAAGAAATACCGAAAAAACTAAGAAAAAAGAAAACTTGAAAGTACGAACTCGACAAGAAGTGAAATAAAATGAATAAAAAATCCAAAGAAATAAATAAAGAGAAAGAAAGAAAGAAAAACTAGTAAATGAAAAATATATAACTGCTAGTGAAAAAAAAAGAAAGAATTAAAAAGACGAAACAAATTAAATGAAGAAAGAAAGAAAGAAAGAAAGAAAGAAAGAAAAAGAACCAAAAATTCACAAGAAATACACAACCATTAAAGGAATGAGAATGAAGGAAGAGAATGAAAAATTAATAAATGAGAAAAAGGAGTAAAAAATGAAGATAAAATAGAGAAGCAAAAGAATGAAACCTGGGAAGTCAAAATGAAAGAAAGAAAGAAAGAAAGAAAGAAAAGAAAAGAATGAATATTGCTCTTGATCCAGAAAGGTACGGACGTCGGGATTGAAACACATAGAGAAAGATAAAAGGAAAAGGAAACAGAAATAAATAAATAAAGAATAAAAGGAAGAAAAAAGAAAGAAAGAAGGAACGAAAAGGAAAAGAAATATTGATGTTGAAGCAGAAAGATAAAAACATTGGAATAGAAACGCAGAGAGAAATGCAGCGGGGGGGGGGAAGGAAACGTGAAAAAAGAAAGAAATCCTTGAATTCAACTTGAAAAGAAGATAAAAAGAAAGGTAACAGAAAGAAAGAAAAGAAGAAAGAAAGATAAGAAGAAAGGAAATTAGAAGAAAGATACAGAATGGAAGCAAGAAAGAATGAATGAAATAAAGAAATGAAGAAAAGGAAATGTTAAGCTTGAAGCAAAAAGAAACGAATATAGGAATGGAAAGAAAGAAAGAAAGAAAGAAAGAAAGATAGAAAGAAAGAAAGAAAGATAGAAAGAAAGAAAGAAAGATAGAAAGAAAGAAAGAAAGAAAGATAGAAAGAAAGATAGAAAGATAGATAGAAAGAAAGAAAGAGAGAAAGAAAGAAAGATAGATAGAAAGAAAGAAAGAAAGAAAGATAGATAGAAAGAAAGAAAGCAAGAAAGATAGATAGAAAGAAAGAAAGAAAGATAGATAGAAAGAAAGAAAGAAAGAAAGAAAGATAGAAAGAAAGAAAGATAGAAAGAAATAAAGAAAGAAAGAAAGAAAGATAGAAAGAAAGAAAGAAAGAAAGATAGAAAGAAAGAAAGATAGAAAGAAAGAAAGAAAGATAGATAGAAAGAAAGAAAGAAAGAAAGATAGAAAGAAAGAAAGAAAGAAAGATAGAAAGAAAGAAAGATAGAAAGAAAGAAAGAAAGATAGATAGAAAGAAAGAAAGAAAGATAGATAGAAAGAAAGAAAGAAAGAAAGATAGAAAGAAAGAAAGAAAGAAAGATAGATAGAAAGAAAGAAAGATAGATAGAAAGAAAGAAAGATAGATAGAAAGAAAGAAAGAAAGATAGATAGAAAGAAAGAAAGAAAGATAGATAGATAGAAAGAAAGAAAGATAGAAAGAAAGAAAGAAAGAAAGATAGAAAGAAAGAAATAAAGAAAGAAAGAAAGAAAGAAAGATAGATAGAAAGAAAGAAAGAAAGAAAGAAAGATAGATAGAAAGAAAGAAAGATAGAAAGAAAGAAAGAAAGAAAGATAGAAAGAAAGAAAGAAAGAAAGAAAGAAAGAAAGCACAAAAAGACGTCCAGGAAGTTGATACGAAAAGGAAAAAAGGTAGTAAAAGGAAAAAGAATGAAAACAGAAATAATAGAAAAAAAGTAAAGAGTTAAGAAGAAAAGAGAGAATAATAAAACAAAATGAAAGACAAAAAAGAAGGATGCAGATATAATGAATGAAAGAAGAAGAAGATTGCAGATATAAAGAAAGATAAAAAGTTATAAATGTACTTCAGAAATTAACAATAAAATCAAGTATAAAGAATGAAAAGAATGAAGAAGAGAAAGAGAGATAGAGAGTGAGATAAAGAGGGATAGATGCAGAGAGAGATAGAGAGGGGGAAAGAGAGATATGGAGAGATATGTAGAGAGGGAGAGAGAGACAGAGAAAGAGGGAGGGGCTTTAGGCGGAAAAGAAAACCGAACATACGAGGGGTTGCAAATCTGTCAAAATCTGCAAGAATGTGTAAGGAATGCAGGTCCGCTTGAAGACCCATGTCTCTTAATTAATGTTTGTTTTCTGGGAAATCCTGGAATGGCAAATACTACCTTTGAGGAACCCAAAGATATTGTCCGGGTTGGTGTCGGGGGTAAACAGAGAAGGGTCCAACAATGTAGTCATGGCTTCTGAAGAAAAAATAAACAAAATAAATATAAAAGAACAAATAGCAAAAAAAAAAAAAAATGTTTCGACTATACATTTCCTATACCCGATGCAGCCGTCGGTTTTGTGAGTATGGGGCCATACAGATCACGTAGCTGAATCCCGAACAACTGGTTATGTTTTTTCGCAATAGGATAAGAGAAGACGAGAATTCTCTTAATTATCTTGTCGATGGATGCAATACAATTTTTTTCCCGGGGGTGATAACATATTAGTTAAGAGGTGTAAACTGTTGATTATACACAATGCTAATGGTGAAATACCAGAAACTTTCGGTCTTAATTGACCGAGCAGTTTGCGTTGTTGTCGGTTAAAATTTATAAATCTTTTCCTTCAAGAACTTTTTCAAGAAATTATTATCGCTTCTTCTAGTACTGATGGGTGTTGCCTTCAAAAGCCTTTTAAAGTTTACGGTAGTGTGTAAAGTTAACATCTTTATTATATCATTATTTTCCCTTCTAGCTAAAGTTGTGCATTTTAGTTGTTGCTGCTGTTGGAAGTCTACAGGTGATGTGGGTTTTACAATTCAGTAAATTTCTTTGTGATTTTGTAGTGCCAGTCTTTAAGGCCTGATAAAATATTGTTTTCTTACAAACCGAGACGAGTCATTCGATCAAAGTAATTTTTAATAATAAATAAGAAACGAATTACAAAGATCCCCGCAAAAAATCACATAAAAATATTTTTGGTTGTCTTTCTTTACAATACAACTGAATCAATTGCGTTAGCATAATAGAAAAGAATACTTAACGAGAGAGACACGTATTTATAATTTTATGAATGCGTATAATTTTTCAGTAGTAGCAATAAGCATTCAGTGAATGATAACTGTATAATGCTACTACTTAATATTTTTGTTGACAATACACATCGTTCGTATGTTTCAAGTGTGCTTCGTTTATTTTAAAATCGCTAGGCTTTGTGAGAAGTTACTCAAATAAAATTTGTGAAATGTTACGCAACTAATTATACGAAAGGTTTTGAGAATTCAGTTTGTCCACAACACCGAACAAGCGACCCTGGTCAAAGGTTTATGAAAAACTGAAAAAATAGCGTTGTTAATTTACGCAATCATATTTACACAGAAAAAAATGTGAAGCAGGTAGTAGTTGATTGCATTGTACCAGTAGCAGTCGTAGTGCGACCTGACATCATTTCGCAATAAACGCTGGTAACTATTTCAGAAAACCCACAGATTAATATGAAACGCAAGAGGTTACTGAGTATGAAACAATATGAGAAAAAGAAAAAGAAACATATCTGAGGAGAGGCAACCATGAAAGAACAAGACAAAGGATTGCGTTTAGATTTTTGAAGATCAAAGCTGGCTGGAAAGTAAGAAGCCGGAAGAGAGTTTCAAAAGCAAAAAGTGCGAAAGAAACTGTTAGCATAGAAATTACGGTTACATCTAGTCACTCCACCTGTAACATGATGAGACCTAGATGCCAAAGTAGTACGGGACTTCTTTTTTTTAATCATTTCACCCCAAACAAAGTGACAAACCACTAAGACGCATGGGATTATTGAGTGAGAGAGAATATGAGCAAAATGAAACAGCATTAAAGGGAGAGAAGAATAAAGGAATTAGGAAGACAGAAGATAACCATTTGGTATTGCATTTAAATTTTGAAGATCAAAATTCACTGGGTGGCAAAAAGCCAGAAGAGAGTCTCTCAATGGTGTAGTGTGAGAGAAGAAACTTTTAGCATGGAACTTAAGGTAACTTCTAGACAATAAATAGTAAAATAATGAAACCTTAATGCCAATCTAGTATTGCCTTTAAATTCACAAAGTCTACGAACCATAGAGGCAAATTCATAGTAACAAATAGAAGCTAAGTTACGGCAATGCGAAAGTGACTGAAGCAGAGATGCCAGGTTAGATTCTTCTTTGGATTTGATCAAGAATTGCTAAATATATAGCAGAAGCACCAGATCAGATGTGACAGCAATATACAAAGGATGGGCGAATGGTAGACTTATAAATATGCAAGATAGATTCTGATGAGAAAACAATTGTCTAGCACAAGATAATGAAGTGACTTAACTAGTAGCAGACCTGGTAAGACTGATGCCGATATGCCAGGTCAGGGCTGGTAAATTTGCAGATTCTTTGGATTTTATCAGAAATCTCTAAATACGTATGTAAGATAGATTCTGGCGATAAAATAGCCTAACACAACTCAGTGAACGTTTTGAATGTGTGAGGTTTTATTATGCAAAGTGCAAGATAATTCTTTCTTGATGAATAAATATATAATATATATATGTAGGGCATACAATATGTTTCAGTAACACAATATCCCATACACCTCAAAAATTAATTAACTAATTTATTAGGTTGTCACACATGAAATGACGCACTTTATAGGAAATAGAGAAAACACTTCTGAAATGTTAAATAACTAATTTATTAGGTTGACACACATGAAATGACGCACTTTATAGGGAATAGAGAAAACGCTTCTGAAATGTTAAATAACTAATTTATGAGGTTGTCACACATGAAATGACGCACTTTATAGGAAATAGAGAAAACGCTTCTGAAATGTTAAATAACTAATTTATTAGGTTGTCACACATGAAATGACGCACTTTATAGGAAATAGAGAAAACGCTTCTGAAATGTTAAATAACTAATTTATTAGGTTGTCACACATGAAATGACGCACTTTATAGGAAATAGAGAAAACGCTTCTGAAATGTTAAATAACTAATTTATTAGGTTGTCACACATGAAATGACGCACTTTATAGGAAATAGAGAAAACGCTTCTGAAATGTTAAATAACTAATTTATTTAGTTGAAATAGACACGATGTTGATGAATGACTATTGTCCAACCTACCTCTAAATTCTTCATCCCATCTTTTAAAAAAATTCTACTCCTTTGATGTGATAAACAGTTCAAATGCTTCGATTACATCTTCCTTGTTGGAGAATGATTTATTGCGTATGAAAAGCTCAAAATGTTTAAATAAGTGATAATCTGTAGGAGAGATATCCGGTGAATATGGTGGGTGATGCAAAATTTCCTAATTCAGGCTACGCAGATTTTGGTCAGTTGATTGAGTAGCGGTTGTTGACGTGCAGCACAGTTGGGCCACCCCTATTCACAAGCCTAGGATGATTCTTTTTTCAATTTTTCGTGCATGCACTCAGTTTCTCCACACTACGAGGTTGCTGTTATTGTTTTCCCTTGAAGTAAGAATGAATAATGAATAACCTCTTCGAAAGATCACCATACAGTAAGCATTAACTTTTGAGGGTGTAGTGGAAGTCTTGGGTATTGTTTTGGTGATTCTCTTGCATCTAACCACTGGCCTACTCTCTTACTGTTGTCAAAGAATATCCATTTCTCATCGCATGTAATAATTCGATCCAAAAAATGGTTCTTATTACTCAGACAGTAAGATTACTCGACATTGTTTCATTGTAATCATTTTCATTGGGTTTATGAATAACAAGATATTGAAATAAAAATTATCTGCAAAGTAAAAGAGTCAGGAATAAGTCAATATTTATTTATATACTAAGAAGGGTACTTCGTTAGACGACCGGATCAACAACCAACCATAAAAATGCGTCATTTTATGTGTGATAACCTAATATATCCGCCTTTGATATTCGTCAACCTTTATTCCAATGATTTGGTTAACTTTATAGTGTCTCAACTTTTAGTTTTGGTATACGATGTCCCTAAATGACGTTGACAATCATGAACGAATCGTTTGGTTAACTTTCTATTGATTTAGATCTGTTCATTGTTTTCCCAGAGAGTTTATTTGTTTTAATATATTTTCTCAATCTCATCTTTTATTTTTTCTTGCCATGTCCCTGCAATACGTAGTTAATCATGGCTCTCCATATCTTCCTATCTATTATAGCTCTAAGAAACATTTGTTCCTTTACAGGCCCACGCAGTCTTTGCGCTGCCATCTGTTTACCTAAAGTTTTCAAGCTCGTCGTTTCAATGTCATGTGGGTGTTAACTTCTCCAAGTATTCTTTCCTTATTTATATATACAAGAAATTTCAACCGTCTCTTTCTGATTATAATTATAAGTGTCATTTTCGCTCCAATTTCCTTAAAACTTCCTCGTTGCTCGCATGTACTAGTTATAGTATTCTTAGCATTTCTTTGTCCAGCATTCATTGCCATTTAAGAGGATTGATATTACATAACAGTTCAGCATTATTTTTCCCATTCTCATTTAGATCACATTTTGATAACGGACCACATGATTTATATTGGATTAATATCTGGAGAGGCTGGGTGGGTGCATTCCATTATTGCCTTTTTTTTTCGTAAGGTGGACAATAATCGGATTGTCAGAATATGAATAAAAGCCCTTTTTTACAGTAAGGCCTGCTCTGTATAAGCTCCGGGAGCCACTTATTTTGAAGACGATTTTTTTGTGAAAAAGCAACAGTTAATCTGAAAGATTTTTACCGGATAAAAATTTTGTCTGATAATTAAAAAATTAACAAAAGACTACAACGTTATTTTATTTCCCAGACCTAAGTACAGTACTTCGGCTTTTTGTGATTCATCCAACTTAACAGTCAACAAGTGCCAGATGGCCGAGTATCAAATGCAAATTAAAATACCGGTTAGATTATAACCGACCGTAACTTCATTATTGAATTCTAATTTGTCAATTGTATAATATAATTATAAATAGCATATTTAAATAAAATAAAGTATGGTGATTTTCTAAGTGTAGCTTAGATGTGGAACAAGGCTGAAAGTATTTTGTCCTGCCAAACCTGTCCTTCCATCTATGAGGAAAAACGATCTTCCTCCACATCATAACAGTTTTGATTTATTCATTTAAATGTAGTTGTGCTTCACACTACATAGGGAGAACGACTCAAAGACTGGATGTCAGAATAAAACAATATGTGCCAACAAAATCCGAAATCTTAACTATTCTCCCTCAGACATTCTGACCGACACATCCGGGTCTTCCATCGCGGATTACCTAATAAATAACCATTATTGTACCGCTACATTCAGTGTGGACTCATTTTCTATGCTTAGTAAGTCGCAATCGAATTACCTCTTAAATATATTGGAGGGCTTATATGAGACCTTCGTTATGCAAACAGAAGGATTTTGTACTGGGCCTCAAATTAATTTCCGTTTAAGTATATTTTTTCTTCCATATATATTGTCCATCACTTTTATTGATAACACTATATTTATTAACCTCGATTTAGCTATTGAGCGAGATTCGAAACCGATGAGCTAGCTCGTTTTTCAGTTTTATCTTTTAATTATTATCATGGATTTGGTCTTTTCATGGCGGTCATATATATATATATATATATATATATATATATATATATATATATATATATATATATATATATATATGTGTGTGTGTATATATTAATTGGTGCAGTATATATATTATTATAAAGAAGCAATCATCCAAAGAATTAATCAGTAAAGTTAATGTAAAAAACGTTTTTCTCACTTGAAATATTCAAAAATATAGCGACAACGTACGTTCCGAAATCGTACCGTTAATAGATAGCACACTTTAAAAAACATATTTCGGCTTGCAATCCATTTATTTTCGTCTTGAAAATATACCTGAAATTTACGTGAAATGGAATCAATATTAATACCTGGCGATGAAGGAGCGAATTTCTTCGAAGGTACTTGTAACGGAACATCTAATCCATCTCATAATTTAAAACATAACGATCGCGTCATTCAGAGAGTTGTGAGTAAGTTAATATTTTATTGATCTTTTAGCGAAGTGATTTCGACATTAATTACATTAACTTTACTGATTAATTATTTGTATGATTACTTCTTTATAATAATAATAATAATAATAATAATAATAATAATAATAATAATGATAATAATGCCCACGGTAAAATCCGACGTTAATTATAAGAATTAAAATAAATAACCTTAATTTATTGTAGGTTTCTGAAAAAAAGTCCATTATTAATTATAGGTTTTTATCTACAACTCGTCTCAAACATAACACTGTTGAGTGATCGTCCTTGTAACTTTGATTATTGAAGTTGCTAGAGGGCGTGCTATCGGTTGGATATAAAATCATCACTGGGAATGCGGAGGTAACGCTATTTTTGGAAGTACATAACACAGTAGTGACTGTAGTATAGTGCGGAGAATGTAGTAAGTCTTGGAGATGAAATGGGTTAGTCAGTTTTGAAAATTAGCATACGAAATCCTAGAATTTAGAATTGGCTCGAACAATGACCTCTGTTAATGGATGCGAAATCTTTGACTATTTTAGTCACGAAACAGGCCACGTCGTTTCATTAACTTTTTAAGAGCTTCCAGAAATGATGTTAATATTAGGAAAGTTATGTCAGACAAAAAAGTATTAACCCTAGAACGGTCAACTGTCTGTAACGATCGGGGTGTGTCAGTCTGGCTAATTTCAATAACATCGTTGTCTAATTGAATTTCATTTCTTTAAGTGTGTTTGTGTGTTTTTTTTGTTTTTTTTTACAATAGTCTTCGTTTCAGTTCTAAATGCTAAATCACTGATACGAAATCGCGACGTTTTTTCTCGTTATTTCCGATGACAAAAGTTGGAGTAAAAATGTACGCTTAATGTAAGGATTATCGGCGCAGCGAGTGGAACTGGAGAACAAAGTTCAAATTTCTGCAAATCTTTCGCACAGTAACATGAATCCATTGTTGACCATGTTCACCGTAGTCTATGAATATAGAATCCAGCACAGTACGTAATCTGTTCAATGAAACAACGTTAAAGATCTTTTGACCCTTCTGATTGGTTAACCATTCTATCGGTGAACTATAAAATGAGTCAGCTCATTTTGGTTGGCTCACTAGGATATAAGGGTACCCAAAAACACTAACATAATCACTTCTCTTCCCCCGTCTATAGGTTAAATAGAAGTAGACTGAGCGATGTATATTTAGATGGTCAGCCAATCTGTATGTAAAACTCTGGAGAAAACTTCATGCCACTCCTGTATCTTTCCCAAGTTATTTAATTCCTCCTGTTTCCAATGGAACACTGAGCTCCTTTCTGTGGTATTTTGGATTTACAAACGTCCCCAGCAGCATGTATACACACTTTTATGACAGTGCGATTCAGTTCAAATGCAGCGTTTCTTTCTCCTAGACTGGTTACTCATTCTATCCTGCTATTCTGCCTATAGCTGGGACAGAAGAGATGAATTCATGCCTTACTCTGGGTTATTAGCGCGTAAGTGAATCTAATGATGACGACTGGAATTCGAACTCGGCTCTCCGATTCATCAATCCGAGCCGCTAACCATTGCTCTAGCAGTACTACAAGCAGATTTACATACAATCAGAAAAAGTGGAGAGGTATGCTTACATACATCCAGAAGGGATAGGACATTATACCCCCCCCCCCAAAAAAAAACAACAACAAATAAACAAACACCTGTTCTCCTGGCTATGATAGAAATGGAAAATAACATCCATTTTGTTTTGATATTAGGTTGGTGCAAAAATAATGTCGTTCAACTTCATGTGAGAAAACGACATTATTTTTGCACCAACCTAATATTTTATTATTGCCCTTCACATCTGATAGCTCCGGTTATTATTTGATTTGGTTTATTTAACGGAATATCAACACTTTATGGGTCATTTGATGGCGAAATTTTCTTGTGAAAGTAATAAAAATATGCTATATGTTATTCTGCTTTCACAACTGAATACATGGTAGATAATACTCAGCTTTTGTACATGTTTGTGTTCATATAATTACTAGAGGCGGTGATATACGTATTTTATGTAGTTCTATTGAAGTTATATTTCGGAATACAGTTTGATTTCTTCAAAAAATTGTACGATATTATGTGGATTAATGTCATGAAAGATTTTCCTCATGTTAGTTGAGAATTTCGGGGAATCATTTTTTGTATATTGGCATTCGTTACACCTGCCATTAACATTTTAGAAAAGGGGGAGCTGTTCATAATATAAATACAGTTGCAAATTAATCCCCGACTTCTTGAATTATCTATTACTTTGTTTTGTTTTTTAAATGTGTCAAGTTTGAACCCGTGCCTACGTCATTAATAACTGCATACTATTATGAATTGAGAAAAAGGACATAATTAACAGTTATCAATGACGAAAGCAAAACTTGACGTACCGTTACAAATTTGACATTTCTAAATAAATACAAATTAGAGGTAACTATTCAGATCGACTCGACCATCACGGGTGTCGTCGATCTGGCATGGCTTATAAGTGAAAATCCTATCACTACAATCTCTGTAACCCTCTACCTCGAGTGAGTCTCGGGTCTTGTACAGGTTTAGAGCCCATTTCTAAAAATGTCTGTTTTTTTTTCGTATAATTTCTCAGCAATCAATGGATCTTTTAAAAGTTTATTTATTAACTCGACAGATTTATCACTTAATATTTGAGTTGATGATTTTTAAAACAGCAGATTTATTTAATTTCTTTTAGCGTCTGAATATTCGAGAGATATTAAAGAAAAAAAAATGAACAAATGATAAAAATCAATATTTTTCGATTCTGATAAATGTCGTAGATAAAAGAAAGTCTATTGCAAAAATGATCCCCCCAAATTATTCTCTTTGTTTTATACGAGCGGACCATTTAACTTCAGTAGTACCTAAACCTTTTCCCAGTTTGTTTAATTTTTTGTAACATTGGGATTATCCTGAGCGAGTCAGTAATATTGGACACTATTTTTTCTTTTATTATTAATTTTTGGAGTTCTTTTATAAGATCCTAGTATCTAATGTTTATAACTTTTTTTTCAGTTTTAACCTACGGTCAGCTGTTACAAACATTTACTTTTTTATTTGTTCCTTGCAATTATTTTTTCTGAGACTTATCTGGCCATCATCATCATCATCATCATCATCATCATCATTGTTTCTTTGGTTTTCTGTTGTATACACTTTTTCTTTCCGGGTCCCAACCAGAGACCCAAGTCAGAAATGGCTTCAGGGCATATTCAACTGATCGTTTTTGTAAAACTACACAGATTTTACATAGATAAAGTTGTTCGCAATGTGTCAGCTCTACTTATGAGTACATTTTTTGTATTTCTTTAAGGGATTAAGGAACCCTTTCAATGAGTCTGTCGAACTCTTTTCCAATCAATCCGAAGGATCCAAATACAACTAGAATTATTGATGTCCTCGTGTGTCACATTTTTGAGATTTCGATTTCAAGATCCTTGAATTTTGATAGTTTTTTTTGAAGATCTTCAAAGATACATTACAATCTTCAGGGACTGCCATGTCAATAAGAAAGCACATTCAGTTCTTGTGGTTTTTGATCGCGATTATTATTATCTTTTTAATGTCACACAGTGTATATTTTGGATTACACCGGGTACATTAAGTCACAAAGACCTCACGCAGATAACACTTTCCGTAAAATATATGCAGTGCCCCAAAAAATGTGATTTTTGGATGACTACAGGTTGGTATGGTATCTCCAGCTGGTCGAGGAACAGGCTTAATGAGATTGATCCAAATACTCCAATCTCCACTGGAATCGCATTGACATTCCTTCTTGCATTCTAAACAATCTTGCCCACTCATTTTTCAAATCAGAGTAATTTGTAATTTTCTAAGTCACTTTGTCGGTATATTTGTGTCATTCGGTATAGGAACATCAATAACATGGCAACTTTTAGTGCCTTCATTATCTAGTTGAATAATATTCGAGCGGCGATAGCGTATTGTGGGCTTTCCAACTTCTCTAATTGTTTTATACAAAGCACATGTTCGTACCAATTCCTGATACCAATAATTTCTACACAATAACAAATGTGCATAACGACATACCCCTGGCTCCTATTCTATTCTTTTTGAGCTAGCGTCTTACACACACTGATCAGGTGAGTCACATTCTCAGAATGTTCATCACAGGACCTAACTTTTGGAGTGATACATATTTTTGTGCATATGATATTTTATAGCATTACTAGCAAGGGCGTGGTCTTGTGCTCCGATTATTAAATTTTCAGTTGCACGTTTCAGATCACCACTTCGCAGCCATATCCACGATGCTGTTTTGTCCTTTACATATTGTTCATCATTCTCAAATTAGCTATGCAATTTAATTCCTAGAAGACCTATTCTCTTTTCCTCTGAGTTTAATTATAGCATAATTAATATTCTTCTTCTTCTTCTTGTTATTATTATTATTATTATTTTAGCCATATTTTTAAGAATCCCATCAGAGTAAACAGGGTCGGAAGAAGCAAATAAATGAATAAATAAATAAATAAACATAAAAATCACCTGACGTTACTAACAACACGCACTTAATTTTTTATAGTCAATTCAGTGGCTGATAACATTTGTTTATTAGCTTCCTTAAAAAGCCAAGAAGCAAATAAATAAAGAAAACGTGTTTTCCGCTCCACAAAAAAAGAAAACCTGTCAAAACCGACAATATTTCCAATTAAGACATTACATCTCAAGAATAAAAGAATTAAGATGTACAAGATTAAATGAATAAATTCACTGAAGAATATAAGAATACTAGCTTAAAAGCCGCCCTATTGAGCGACATTTAAGATAGCTCTTACAGGGGGCTCTTGATTGAGCCTTCATCAAAATAGGTAGGGAGGAGTAGATGTGATAGGCAACAATAAACTACAGAAGAACTCAAAATTGATCGCTGCATTTAAGTATTTAATTAATATTTAAGCTTACCTTTTAAAAGTTCAACGATAATTCTTCTGTCGCCACTTAATTTAAAGACAGTTTGATGTACGTAAGCCCTTACTTTCCGTACAAACAATTATTATTAATTTATAGGCGACTTTCGCTGGATTTCGCAATTAATTTTTATTTATTTGCAAATTATTTTTATATTATAAAAATTGTTATCATACAATAAAAAATTTCAACGCAAAAAATCACGCAAAAACTCGACGAAAACAATCGCAGTAATGAAAATTTGGAAATCCCAAATTTCAGGATTGCGGGTCAGGATCTGGCCCGGAATGATTTTAATTTTCTCACGGAGTGGGCCTGGTTCGAAAATGATGATATGTTGGGCTACGGTTTCTAGGAGTAAAGTTGAAAACACGGGCGATTTTATTTTGAAACACAGTAATTTGAGAATAGTAATTTTTTTTTTTCATTTCAATATAAGTTATTGAAAGTTAGGGAGTTGTGTCCCTTTAATTGTTTTTATCATTAGAAGCAATTGGGTTCAGCGTCGTGCTGTAATGGTTAGCAAGCTTGTATCGCTAGATCAATTACAACTGAAAAGTGAGTTCGATCCTCACTAGGTACCCCATACTTTCGGCCTTGTGCCACATCTAAGCTATGCTTAGAAAATAATCACATAAGGGCACCTCGACGTGGTGTAATGGTTAGAAAGCTTGTCTTTCTAGATCAATTATGACTTAATAGTGACTTCGATCCTCACTGGGTGTCCCATACTTTCGGTCTTGTGCCACATCTTAGCTGTGCTTAGAAAATCACTATCAGTAGAAGCAATTATGTCAGAATCCGTTTTTAATTTGCTCACGGAGTCGGCCTGATTGCAAAATGGTATATGTTGGGCTACAGCTTTTAGGAGTAAAGCAGAAAAAGTGTGTTACAGTAACACACTGACATTGGCATTTATTATATAGAGGAGAACACGTTTTTACAGTTTTAATGATTTTCGAAGTTTAGGTACAGCTTCCAATGATAACGAGGTCTGGTGTCCTTATTGACTCTCTCGTCACATTATCTTAAAAAAGAAAAGATTTCGAATTGTACACGAATAGAAATAGCATTCACACGTTAAAAGTTCTTGAGCTGTCCAGTTGGTCTGACACTTAGAGGAAAGGTGTTCGCCAATGATGATTAGGTGAGAAAGGCAACTCGTACATATATAAGAAAACAGCCAAGAAGCATCTACGAGACATTTGTGTCAATTTTAATATGCTTGTTTGGTTCTAATATTAAGTATGTATTAATTAAAGAACAAAATTCTTGTTGAGGATTTATAGGTGGTGCAATGGTTAGAGGCACGAAAAACAAATCGGGGAGTCGAGTTCTAATTCCGGTCGAGATCGTTATTTCCAATTTCGCACGATTACTCTTGGTAAAGTTATGAATCAATCTCTTCTCGCTCCCAGCTATGGGTTTAATGCCAGTACAGTGTGTGTTCTCTAGCCTTTCTGGTAAACAATATAGGAGAAAGTCAACTTAATTCAAAGCCTCACGTTACAATGGTTGGATCTTTACTTGAACTGTAACTACAGTCTTCTCATCATAGATGCAGTCGAAACCATGGGACTAATCAAATGGATATATTCAGAATAGAGTAGTAATTCTGAAGATGATTGTAAGTAGAAATAGCTCTGAGTATGATTATTTTTGACCGATCTTCGTATTTTTATTCTAGTTTATAAACGTATCCAACCCCCGTCCGCCCCCATATATATATATATATATATATATATATATATATATATATATATATATATATATATTAATCGAGTGAAGTCCACCCCCGTCAAAGCAATATATAGCATAATTTAAAAAAAATCTTTTGGTCGACTCATATTTCGTTTTAGTGTATGTCTATGTATGGCAAAAATTGCGCTGTGAAGATGTCAATTTGAAATTGTTGAAAGTACTCGGCAGGTGTCTTCCATCTGACAACAACACGAATATAAGGATCTTATTATTTAAGGAACTGTCTCATTAAGTCTTTTTAATGATTTCGTCATTAATCACATTAACATTGCTACTTAATTCTTTGTATAAATTGTTTCTTTATGATATATATATATATATATATATATATATATATATTTAGTTATTTAAATATATTTGCAACGGTACAGAAGCGTATCAAGGCATAAAAAACACATTTTTTATTACAGGCCATGATAGATTTAAAATAAAAACACCAGTTAACCAGTTTCGTCCCCTCTCATCAGAACTGTTAACGGGGAATAGAAATTATGAAGAAAATGTCTGTAATGGATGACATGAATAAATGGGCAGGGAAGAAATAGAGAGAAAAAAAGAAGAAGAAAGTGTATATATATATATAATAAAAATATACCATATATATATATATATATAATAAAAGTAATACCACCAAAGATGTTAGAGACACAGCACAGCAAGCCCAAGCAAACAGTCCCTTTGTTTGCAAAGAGACGTTCGCCTGGACCTGATGTACAGAGTCTCCAACACCCTGAGATGGAATACTGAGTGTATATATATATATCATAAAGAAAAAAATTATTCAAAGAATTAAATAACAATGTTAATGTGATTAATTTGCGAAATCACATCTATTTATCATTTTTTGTTTGTTAGGAGGTCTTACTCAGGCCGAGAATTTTTCAGCAACCCAAATACAGAAGGACAGACTCACAGACAAAAAAGTCACTTTATATATTATTGATCATTTGACTTTGTTCCTTTGGAGAAGAAAATTGTGTTTATTCAGTTTCTAACCAGTCGTACCAAGTTTGAGTAATAAAATTCTAACAGAAATCCACCGATGAAAAGTCTTCGAGTCTTAAATCGATGAGAGATTTACATCTTTCTTTTTATTATTAAGATTTACACCTGTCTTATCAAGATTTACACCTGTCTTATCAAGATTTACACATGTCTTATCAAGATTTACACCTGTCTTATCAAGATTTTCTTAGTCCGAAATACTGTCTTGGATATTTTCTTTGCTGACTTGACGGACATCACAAATGCTACCCATTCCGTGTCAAGACTGTTTTTTTTTATTATATAGAGATGGGTGTTATTTGGTCTGTCAAGACTTTCTTTACGATACAAATCAATGATAGAAGGCAAATAAGTTTTCTTTGTCCCCTGTATGGCGATTTGGGTTTAGTGATTGTATCAGGAGACGTGTAAACAAGAGGTTTGAAGTGAACCTCGAGCAGTTCGTCTATTAATCTAGACCTTAGTGGATTACTAAAAGGTGACGGTCAGATAAAATAATGGGATCTTCTTCATTCTCCTTCAGGACAAGGGTGATCATGGACCTTCACAGCCACCTATATCAAGCCTCCCTTCATTCCGCCACCCAATTCATACACGCTCATCTGTGTTGGGGGAGGTAGGACGCTGCCTTCCCACGTTTCTTTTTGTTGCGATAGGTCCTGTGAGTATCAAATTCTCCAAGCCCCGTTTCCTAATTATTCGACGAAGAATTTTCGAAATTAGCTGAATCTTTTGTATTCTGAGTATAAGGTGTCCTTTCTGTCTCCATTATCCTTAAGACTTCGTTTCGTACGCATCGCATCTATGATATTCTCAGCATCCTTCTGTAGAAGCATCCCATATTTTGTCGCATCCATTTTTCTCTTAATCTGTGAGAAGATTGTCTAGCCGCATGTGTGGATGTTATTTAAAAACCTGAAGTTTTGGATTGTAGGAATATTTTTTATTTGATTCATATCTTTACCAAGTGAATATTACTGAAACCCGACTAGAATTTGAACACGGGTCCCCAACTTCTCATTCTGTGCTGCAATCCATTAAACCACCCGCACACATAGTACTGGGTGAACAAGAGACAAATAAAGAAAACGTATTTCTCGTGGTGTAGAATTTGTGTGAAGTTAGTGGTCAATGTCTTCCACTTAACGAAGGAATGAAAAAAAGAATTGGTAATTTGATTCTTAGACGATGGGAAAATGGGCCGGGATTAGCGACTGCCTTATCCGTAATGACTTATTTACTGTCGACGTGATGGCTTCTATTTTTCTAAGATGGACCACACAGATTGTGTCTTGAACATGTTAAAGTGGTAAAAACAAGGCAAAGATAAAACGAATGGGATGAAAGACGAAAAGGGAACGGCTGACGACAAAAGCAGTAGACAAGAAGATAGAAAGAGGGGCATGAAGATTGACACATCCTTCTGTGTGTGTAAAATGTCCGTCTGAATTCTTACCTTGTATATCTGTCTATAGGTATTGTAATTATTTACATTATTTACATTTTTCGAACTGTCTTCCTCATCTTTGTTGTCACATTCACAACGTTTCGGCCGTTGTACGCTCCGGCGTTCTTCTTCAAGGACACATAACCCAGTGAATAAAAACGTTGGTTGAATCCAGTGACTTAACCCAAAGTCTTGTGAGTTCAACTCCTGGTTACTGCAGTAGTGAACAAAAAAAAAACAAACTTGAAGAGTTGAGTTAAAGGGAGATGACTGATACATTCGGAAGAGACATGGCACGTGGAACTAGAAAAATCTACTCCGGTGGATGAAATAAAGGGTTCAGTTCGAAATTCCAATCTCACCTTGTAATTTACTGCGTCGGCTTTAGAAAACGCGCGCACAAGTAAATAGACCAGCTTTAATATTTATAGTTTTCATATACTCTTTCTTGGGTAAGTGAAAAACAAGATGGAAAAAATTATATTTAACGGCCTTCGTCTTACAAAAGGACTTCACCAGACTAAAATAATGCTCCTATTACTGGAGTTATATCTATACAGGGAAGGGATATGGAGAAAATATACTCCCCCACCAAAAAAAAACGTCGTTTTTTAATTATATACCGAGAGGAAAGCTGAAAATGTACGGACGCTTTACTTTAAATTTAAATTTTAAATTCCTGGCGCCTCTCGGTGGACACATCTGAGACGACTTTGTTTGGCTTTCCAACGCTTCTGTTTTTATTTTTATCGTTGTAATATAGTAACAACTCCAAGTAGAATCTTATGAAGATTTATTTGACTCATTCTACTTTAGTGCTGAAAAAGGTTCATTTTATTGTGATAGATGGTTACAAGCGAGAAGGGAGATGGTATGTCCTTATTTTATTACTACAATCGTTGTTGTCTTTTGTTGTTGTTGCGATAGCAGTAGATTTATTAAGAAAGCTATACCATCTTTTTTAACATATATATTGCTATCGTAATGTAGGATATTTAAATGAAATCAACTATGCTATGCGTCAACACACATCGGATTTAAACTTAAAGTTTTAGCGTACCTACATCGTCAGTATTTTTCCCTCGATGTATAATTATAAAGGAAGTTTTTTGTTTATATTTTCACCCCCCTACATATATGTAATTCAATCAATAAGAACCTTATTTTAATCTGAAGATGTCCTTTTGGCAGTGAACAAGGTGTGACGTCAGTGGTAGTATCTTTGCAGCGAAGCGGTTGACCCTGCTTTATTAATGTGAATTGGAATGCGGAACTGTACTGATCACTTCCGACATCCAAAGCTCACACATGGCTCCAACAAGAAGCCACTTGGGTATTACGACGGCCACACCCTGCTCAACGGCATGGACCTGCCAGCTAAACTGTGTGAGGTTAGTCGGATAGATTTCCCAACTCCGAAAAGGAACGTCTAACAAACCCTCCTGTCCAAGGCGACTATTGGCTGGTGGTCAGCCTGGGCGGAGGAATTTCTGAAAGGAGGGACGGAGTAAAAGGAACCGGCAAACCATTGCACTATTTTGACTTGAATATCAACATGAACCACGATTATGGATGTGAATGGCGGGCTCAGTGGCGCAAATGCGCTAACTGTATTAATGACGATGATGATGATAATGATGATGATGTCCTTTTGAAGACGGAAACATGTTACATAGAATTCTTCCATTTCATCATTTCGTTATCCACCATTAGTTTAATACATATAATGAATCCATCACATTTCTCCCATAATTCCCCTTACAGATCTCGTATTCCGTTGGTTAACATAAAGCCTATTAAAAATAACCATGATACCATGAACGCTTTCTATATTGAGAATCGATAAAAATGAACGATTTCTTGCTATGGAGAAACGACATTTTTAAAATGATGTCCTTTCACGTGTAAGACTTTACTAAAAACGAGACCTCAAATGAAATGACTCTATTAGTATATATTAGAAATATTCTAGATGATGGGATGGAGAAGAAACATTATTATTTGTGAAGGCCACTTAGTGCAATGTATATCCGAAGAATGTATCGGGGAATGCACAAATCCAGTAATAAATTAAAGTTGTTAGGGCACCAGATGCACCGCCGCCGAAGCAGTGGCTGTGTTTATGGCATTGTAACCTGACGGAGACCATCCCTCTTCAATCAAACTTTGAATTCAGAGTTGTCCTTCTCTTGATTGCCGCCAAACTCTAGAAAGTCCTGTGTGACTTACTATTACAGCCATAGCCGGAGGGAGAAGAAATAGTTTCACATCTTTCGCAAAGGTATTTATGCAAAAGTGAATGGAAAGAACAAGACCTGAATTTGAACTCGTCTCCACGATTTCTCTTTTTAAGGGATTAACAATTTCATTAATTAGCGGCAAAAAAATACGTTAACAAATGAAAAAGTAAAGACAATAGTTCAAAAAAACAAACAAACAAAAACAACACGTCATCCATGAATTTCAGATATTAGAAAAAAAAACCCCAAAAATCGGCTTTTGCTAAAACAAGCAAGGATTAAATGAACAGAATGAAAAACCCATGGAAATTTTTAAAATCATTTCACCCGAATCAAGGCGATAATGCCACTAAAGCGCAAGGGGAAACTGGGAGTGAAAGAGGATACGAAAACATTAGTCAGTAGACAGAACACACCCATCGTATTTCTCTGATCTCTTGTCCATCGACTACTATATTTTTTAAAGAAAGCATCTTGACAATTTCTTAAGCCAAAAGACATTTTAAAGAAGATGCAGAACATGTATTCAAAGATTTCTTGGTGTTCAAACCTTAAGAGTTTTATCGTAAAGGCATATATAACCTTATATAATCTACATAGCAATGATCAAAAAGTATCATGACTGTCACCATGGTAACGGAGCTAAGGTACGCAGAGTGAAGCCGCTTGGCACGGATTGATCGAGGAATTTCGTAGAAAATATGCTCTCTTCCGACAAGAATCTTACCTGTAACCCTTATGGGAACCGTCATTTGATTTGGCGTGCTGCTAACCATTCAGCCACAGAGAAGCATCTTGGTTAGCAAAGTCCGAATTCCTCTTTATAAACACACACATTCGACGATTTTTCTCGATCGATCATTTCTGCTCACGAAACATATCTTAACGTAAACAATGACAACATATTATGAAATGAAATACATTAAAATAATTGTCGGACTTTATCCATTTCATGTCAGAAGAGCACATATTTTCTACGAAATTTATCGAACATTCAGGCCGGTAAATGTAATTAATACTGTTTAATTAAAAAAAAAACAGAGCATTTACTTAAATGAATTATATCTATAAGAATAACGTATAAACAGAAAATATTAAAATAATTGTCCGAATTAATCCATTTCATAATATATATATATATATAAAAGCTGTCTGCGTGCAATCTGTGGAGATAACCTTCAAGATAGGACATCTAACGTAGACCTGTTTAACAGGTATAATAATGGAGGAATCGAGACTTTTCTCATACAGTCTCAGTTACTGTGGACTGGTCATGTCTTGAGATGTTTTCCTAATGTAAAGCCAGTTAGATCAGGGCCACAGGAATGTAGGACGCCCATGGCTAAGATACAAAGACAAGCTGAAAAGCAATTTGTCAGCATCAATATACCACATAACACCCTTAAGCGCTTAGCCTTGGAGCGGGTAGATTGGAGATCAACGTGTTTTAGTGGACTCAGCAATTTTCAATCTGTTTGTCTGAATCATCTCCAAGAAGCGAGAGCAAGATCTATAAGGTCAGCCAATCCGAGAGTGATCTCATCTTATAATCCTCACACTTGCTCCATATGTGGCCTCCTTTGTTAATCACTAGCGGGTCTTAAATGCCACTTAACATTATCGCACAAAATTTCATAACTGAATCAACTCAGCTGTCAGATTCTCATACGTCGAAACTGACGGGAGAGTCCATTATTATATATGTAAATCCAAAAGTTAAAAATTAATCAGTTTGTCTGACGATCTCATATAGCGTGAAACCCAGGGTCACAAACTCACATCAATCTAACTAAATATGTTAGCTCTATCACTGATATTGAGCGCTTTTCAATAAGTACCGTGCATATATAATATATAAATAATATATATAAAATATTGCATATATATTTACACACACACACACACACACACACACACACATATATATATATATATATAATTCCAATGTTTGAATAAGCATAGAGTCTGCCCAAAATTAGTCTTCTGGCATAAAAGTGCTCTATGCCATAAAAATGACAGAGCATTTGAATATTCATTCAATAACCAGGGTTAGGGTTTGACTGGCTTAATGCTTCAGCTCCTGTACGATGACATTAGAACCTCTTGCTACTGTGCGCTTTTTCCTATACTGGCAAGCCTTTTTTCAGGTTGATTTTTTTTCATTTTAGATCTTGACAGGATGATCTACCCTCCCCATTGTCCTTGTCAAATTTTACTCATCCGTTGGTATTTAAGGTAATCTTCTTCTTCCTGGCTACCTGAAGATTCAGATAGGCAGCTGGAGCTGGCTGTCTGCTCAGTTCAGTTGTCGAACTCTCTGCCTTCGGTTAGAGTCTTGTCCGGGGAGGTAGACAGACCCGACCCCGTTTATACGAGGTCTACGGGGAATTTTTGGCCCAGTCTACTGGCTCGGATTGTCCCACATGAAGTTCGGGCATGTGCCACATCGTACCTCGTGAGGAGGTCGGTAAATATTACTGGCTACCTGAAGAATGTGTGCAAAGATATCAAACTTAAGGTAGTGGCCAGTCATTGCCTACCTGGTTATTGAATTAATATTATCTATCTATCTATCTATCTATCTATCTATCTATCTATCTATCTATCTATCTATATATATATATATATATATATATATGTATGTATGTATGTATGTGTATATCTATCTATCTATATATTTATATCTATCTATCTATCTATATCTATATATATATATATATATATATATATATATATATATATATGGATCTCTCGATTAGTGAGGCTATTGTGTATATCGGTAATTACAAAAAATCAATTTTCAATTAGTATGGTTAAACTGAAGAATGTTTTTCCGCACTAATGGAGTATTATGTATGCACTGATCGAAAACGCATTAATTCAATGCACATTAATCGAGGGATTCCTGTATATGCAGTTCTAACCCTAATCCTACCCCAATATTTCTACGTCTTTACCAGAAACTTCACCTTGTTCCTAAATACTTTCTCTTCTACAACCTGACTTATATGCACAGCCTTTCTCTGTCCGTCTGTCTCTCATTCCCATTGCTATCTTTTTATCTCTCACTCCAACTGCTGCATCTCGATTTTCCTATTACATTTCCCATGATCCTTTTCTCTCCCATTAACATATCGCCTGACCTGGCGAGCAACTAATTATCCCAAACGACTGCTCTTTCCTTCGGTGCCGGGGGTACAGAACAGTCCAAGTGTCGCCTCCAGATCTCACACTAATTTGGAGATTCTTCGTGTGAATTAACCTCTTTATTTCACTGAGCCTCTCATCTTTTACTTGTCCGCCCCTCACCCATTTCTTTTCTCTTATTTACGCTGCTCTCATTTTATCGTCTGCTTCTTTCTTTGTTTATTCATCCCTTCATACATCTTTGCTTGTTTAGTCCTGGGTGCGTTTTTTCTTCTCCTGTCCTATTCTAACTTTGTTCACTATTAGCGAATTCATGCATGCAATACATGATATATGGCAATTTTTTTCTCTGATATTGGACTTAAGAGATGTTAAACGCATGTCTGTCCGTGCATGCATGCACCCATCAATACCGAACTGGACATTTCTTTATCCTTGGTAGTCAGCTTGGGGATTGGACCATGTATACACTAGAGCATGTGTTAGCCTTTTCTTTTTCATTTCTCTAATATTATTACGTAGTTCGGATTGACGAATCGGAGCACCGAGTTCGAATTCCAGTCGAATCCATTACATTCACTCGAGTGCTAATATATATATATATATATATATATATATATATATATATATATATATATATATATATATATATATATATACATGTGTGTGTGTTGGCGTGTTGCGCGTGTAAAATTTCAGATATAACTAAGATATATATCTGTAAAAGGACAATATGTTTATAAAGGCAAAAAGAAAACATATCTTAGCAGACGTGTTTCGTCCTCTCATGGACTTTATCAAGGCAAATATCAGGATTTTATTTTGCAACGAGTATTTATAAACAGAAGTAAAAATGTCGTTAATTTTTCAAAATTTTTAAATTTAAGAGACGCTCTTAAATATTCATCAGTTTAACTAAAAAGACTTGGTAAATTATGAAGGCTGCGAAGTGACGTATTTTAATGGCTAGTAAACGAAAGTGAGTAAACGATGTTGAATTTTTTATGCAATTAATATTTAAATTATTTTAGATTGGGATTAATTTATGTATTATGTATTTTAAATAACATGAGGCTATCAATTTAAACGTTTCCTTTTAATTTTTAAAATATTTTATGGTCTTGTATGTTGGCTTGGAAAGTAGTGATTCTTTTAGGAACGGAGATATTTGAAAAAACCCGGGGCGCAGACCTATATTTTGATAAGATTCAAAAGCAGCACTCTCGAGAATTTTCCGTCTAAGTTACTTTCTCTTTTAATAAGTGTGGCATTCTTTAGATCAAAGTTGTGTTTGAATTTATTTCTATGTATGCATTTGATAAATTATTCTGTATAAGTTCCTTTTGGGGGTTCATAGAAAAGTTTTATTAAATTCCTGCAAGTTTCCCCAATGTATTGTGAGGAGCAGTTGTAACGGTTTATTCTATATATAACTGCTTCAGAATTATTGCTATGGGTCTTATATATCCATAGTTTTGGATGTGGTTGTAAATATTTTGATATTGTTAAGATTGGATGAATTGCGTTGGAAAATAGATGCTAAGAAGTTGGTAGGTAGTATTATATGCCTGTTTTTATATAGTTCGTTGTCATTGTTATTGCTACCAATAATGTTATTATCTTTTTGTATGTCTTCCTCTTATCATTATGGATTAAATAAGAAGGATATTGGAGGCTTCTGAAAGTATTTTCTATGTCTATTTCTTCTTCAGGTACGTATGGGTGCTGCAGATTCTTCAGTTCAGTTATGTGCCATGCGTGATACACGCTTAAGCGATCATGTATCTTTCGCTACATGACTGACGAGTTGAGGAATCGATGAGCTGAGTTCGAATTCCAGTCGAATCCATTACATTCATTTACGTGCTAATATCTTTCTGAAAGGTAAGAATCCTCTTCTTCTATCCCCCCCAGCTAAGGGTAAATAGCAGGACAGACTGGGTTCTATAGCCTTGGATGGCAACTGGTCTACCGCAAAAAGAAATGGCAACCTGCTGCAGGGAAAAAAATCTGCCTCGTCAGTCATGTATCGAAAGATACATGATCGCCTAAGTGGGTATCACGCACGGCACATAACTGACTGACAATATCACTATTAATGGTGTTTGAGATTTTGTTAATTATGTTTTGGATTTGAGATGAATTTGACCTAGCACAAGGTGAAAAAAACATAGCAACTAATTTCACACCGAATTTATTATCAATAGCTTGTGTTATGGTAAATTACCCATACACAGATGGACAATCCCAAGTTATATATAAAAGGAGGTATTGCTTTTTAGAAAGTGTAGTTTTTCTAGCAGTCAACTCTGACAGTCGGACTTAACATTCTTGCTCGTTTGTATATGATAATATTACTATTTTTCTGTTAATGTATTTGATAACTCAATTCTTCTCTTTGCGTCTTTATTTCTGGCCCCAACAAAGCCAGAACAGATTGCAAGATTATATAACCTCGTAAGTGTTGATAAGCCGTAAAAATAAAATAATCAATTTAGATTGAAATTGATTATTTTATTTTTACAGCTTATCAACACTTACGAAGTTATTTAAAGCCAGAAAATATTTTTAGATTGTAAGAATTTTTGGGAAGTTATAATGGTTTACTGATAAAATTCCTACTAATTAACCTATAGCTGTGGGAAAAGAGATGGATTCATAACTTTCCCAGTCAAAGACACAGGGCGTGAGCGATCATGGCCCTCTACAACTCCCTGTAAGGCTTTATAATCTCACGCAATCCTTGTCCTGCTAACAATTTACATAGGTTTGTTAAGTAGGAGAACATTTTGACTATATCTTTCTGGTTCGAAGTATAACTGTGCTTTTTTATTTCTATTTTCTCTGAAGCTTCGTCGTTGCTCAAAGGTTCAGACCATTGCATTCTCGGCATCGTTCTGTAGAACCTGATTTTTGTTGTCTGAAGCCACTTCTTCATTTGTGTGGAGACTGTCCAGCATTCACTTCCGTATAGGAGGTACGATATTACATAACTGCTCAGTACTCTTTTCTTTTTTTTCTGTGCCCCGGAAATTTCAATTACCTCTTCCTGAACTTATACTTCAGTCCCATGGACCGAACATGTGAGCAACGAGGAAGTTTTAGATAAAATGGAGACAAAAATGAATCTTATAATTAACATCAGGAAGAGACGGATATGCAATGTGATTGGCCCTGATCTGTCATCTCGTCTGCAGTCGCTCTCTCACAGACGCGATGTTGCATCGCTCTGCCTTTTCTACAAGTACTTTCACGGTAATTGCCCCGAGGAGTTGCTTTCGCTTGTCCCTAGGCCTCATGAATTTAAACGTCCTAGGAGGCTGGCATCCCGTTCCCACCCCTTCACCGTTTAAACTGTTAGATGTAGACGTCTCTTCTACTCCAATAGCTTCATGTCTCGCACATCTCGCCTATGGAACTCCCTTCCCTATTACTGTTTCCCTGACAAATACAATCTCCAACGGTTTAAGTGTAGCGTCAATCGTCATCTCCAGTTGTCTTGATCTATCCACTCCCCTTCTCCACATCCTTTCATCTTTCATTCCTATCTGCTCTCGCTCCAAATCTTCTGTAATCCCCTTGCCTTGATCGACCCTCCGTCCTTCTCTTTCTCCACATCCTCTCCTTTACCACTCCTATCTGCTCTTCCTCCAACCCTTCTGTAACCCCATGCGTGATAGTGGCCTCCAGCCTTGCTTGGGGTGATACGCTTAAAAAAAAAAAGAAAAAGAAAAGGCAATTGAAATTTCTAGGACACGTAATGAGGAAGGAGGGATTGTAAAATCTGATACTCACAGGACAAATTAAGGGAAAGAGAGACACAGGAAAACAGCGCGTAACATACTTAATGGGCTTTAGTAAATGGATAGAAAAACAGGGTTTGGGAGAAATAGGAAAAAGAGAAATTTATTAAGAGCTACAAGGCACCGGAAGATGTGGAGGGCCATGATTGCCTACGTTTTAAATGGACACGGAATATAACGAAGAGTAACGAAATTCTCCTGTTTCTTAATACTTTGCTTTTGAAAGCAGTTTCCGCTATCCCAATGCTCCTTCGGGTTTCGATGTCGTATCTTCCGTCCTCTGTTAAAACACTTCCTTGATATTTAAATGGTTGTACTTGTCTGATATTGGTGCCTCCAATTTGTAGTTCGCATCTTGAGCCGTTCCTTTCTTTAGCATCGTTTTAGTCATTTAATTCCTCGTTGTTTTTTTAATTTTTATTTTCCTGATTTGTCGATATTTTCTTCTGTAAATTATTGATGCATTCGTTCCTTTCCACGAATGGCTTCAAAATTTTCACCATCGAACCAAAGAAATTTCATAAACAGAAGAACTATACCGCTGCCTCTAATTTGAGGGGCTGTCTCTTAAACGAGGCGATAAGACTGATTCTCTGCCACTCATTTGGTTAGGACATCCGCTTTGACTTCTGTTTCCGGTGCAAAACTGTATTTCTCCTACTTATTAATTATCCTTGCCTTGCTTTTTAATATACAATAGAGGCGCGTTTGGTGGAAGAAGAGGAAAATGCACAAAGTGACAGATATAATTTACTGGATAAGATCGAGAAGTTGAAAGCAGTAATTTCACATTTGCTCTGCAAACTCGGTCAATCTTGCCTGGTGCAAAAGAGATTATTTTAAAAAATTGCCGTAAGGTGACTGAGTACATGGAAAAAAAAAATAAAAAGTTGTAAAGCCTGAAGTGTGAAAAGTTCATAGAAATGACGTCATTTAGTTTGGTCCAATAAAACGTGTGAATTAGGAAAGAGGTATTTTGTTACAGTACCACCGAACTCTTAGGTCATTGATTGATAGGTAACTAATTCAACTACTGAGCAGACCAAGAGATTAATGTCATTGCTTAATCGAGAGACAAGAGTGAATAAAATAAAATTAGTATTGCTGTTGATATTTTCTTCTCTTAGCTTTCTACAGTGACAAGAGGAGCACCTCAAGGTAGAACTCTGAATTGGAGATACTAAAATCAAATAAGTAATTTTATCTTATCTCTGCCAGTCCGTGTTTTGGCGTCCATTTATATAGGTTATTCGCTGCTTTCTTCTCTCCCCATTGCACTCAATATGTCATATGAGTGTCAAATTCTCCAAGCCCTCTTTTTTTCACTGTGTCTTAGAAATTTCCCTGATTCTAAATATAAGCGTTCTTTTTTTTTCCAATTTGTAACTCGCATCATGTGATGCCCCTCTTGATAATGACCATGCATTCAATCTTCTCACACTCGATGGTTAGTTTTTCAGCCTACATTGTAGCAGTAGTGCATTAAACTGTTTGGTAGATTACCATCTTCTTTAACACGGATATAGAAAATAAAACACCGTTGTCCTTTTAGTTGAAAGATCTAGTTTTATCGATTGAGTGATTGAAAGATAGATAAAAGGGACCTGAGTGGGAATGTTGCTTCATGGAAGTTTTATTGGTCACATTAAATGCGTTTCATGTTAAAGGCTACGCATTTGTGACATATACTTAAATCTCGTGACTAGATTCCGTGCATTGACCATATTCAGGGGCACGTTTGCCTATAGCGTACCTGGAATGCACCATCTATGATTTTTGTTTTCTTAAAAACTGCTTAATACATCACAATAACAAGGAAGGATCTATATCCTAATTTCAATTTTAAAACTATCAGATTGCAACAGATAAATCTTTGATAGGTTACATATTTTGAGTCTTTAGTATTACGAATACTACCTGATTAGCTAATTGGTTTCATCATTTTACTGTTGAAATAGTTAAACGTAACCGTAAGTTCTATTCTAATAATCTATGCTTGCATATAACCGTTTTCTAAGATCAACGGTTTAAAATGGCTTCGAACGAGTGAAGCCTATTGGTAGTGGCGAATAACACACTTCTTCGAACCACGTGGACTGGCGCTACAGGATTATAAACAAATAATTGCACAAAATAACAGAAACAACATCAGTTGAGGACTTTCAACAACAGTAACAACTAAAATGGATAGCACATGTAACACGAATAGAAAATAAGTAAGATGTTGACATTCCACACTACTTCAAACACGATGTTAGAAAATGAACCCCCCAGTAATGCTGGAAAGAGCCATAACAGCTACTAGACTTGAGAAACCTATTTTCTTGAGAAAATGAAGAACGTCTCACTGTGCCTTCTTGGCCTCTCGCTTTCAAATGACTTGAAGTGGAACAACTACATTAAATCAATAGCTGCATCTACTGCAAGGAAATTTGGTTCACTGTGTCGTGCCATATAGTATTTCTAGTTAGAGTCAATCTCACACATCTATAAATATACCGTTCGTCCTGGCATTGAATATTGTTGCCATATGTGGTCTGGTGCCCCTTCTGTTCATCACGAGGTTCTCAACAAAATCCAAAGTAGGATCTGTAATATAATCGGTTTTAAATTGGCTTAACGAATTCAGACAGTCTCTCACAGATGTGGTGGGTTCCATCTGTTTTTTTCTACAAATATTTTCATGGTCACTGCTCTGACGGGCTTTTTTCACTGGTGTGCCGACTACATGAATTTAAGCGTGCTACTAGATTGGCATCTAGATCCCACCAGTTTACTGTTGAAATAGTTAAATATAACCTACTCTAAAGGTTTCTTTCCTCGGATATCCAGACATTAGAACTCCCTTCCTTTCACTTGCTTCTCTGTTAACTAAAATTTTCAAAAATTTAAATGCAGCGTCAATCGCCATCGTCTGTTGCCTTGATCCCTGTCCTGTTTTCCTTTCCTCAATCATCCTACCCCCACTCTTTTCTCTCACTTTCACTCTCCGTAACCCCCTGCGTGCTAGTGACACCCCTGCCTGGCTTGGAGTGAAATGCTTGAAAATAATTGTTGTAAGAGAAAGTTTTTTTTTTCTATAAATTTCAACTGACAACTTGCTGTACAGTCAATGAATACCGAAAGTTTCCTCATACGGAAAAAGGGTGATATTACCATTACCAATACCATTACCAGTACCATTACCATTACCAGTAATATTCGTCTGTGGAACTATCTACTGGTTTTATGCTTTCCTGCCACCTACCATATTCAAATATATTCTCTTTGTTCATTAATTCACATTTCTTCTCACTAACGTCTTTTCCTTCTCTTTCACACTCTGTAACCCTTTTAGTCTTAGTGGCTTTACCGCCTTGCTTGGAGATGAAATCATATAAAAAAAGATTCATAAGAATAGTCCGTCTCTGCAGAATATGATATATAATTTGTTGTGCTTGTGACTCAGTACGAATGGGCTCGTCAGTAAGCGACTATGCGCGTATAAGTTTCTTTTTCTCTCTCTTTGGTAATTGTACGGGTCATTCGTTGAATACATCTGAATTTTATAAAAGCACTCTATCATCTGCAGAAGATAATATCACTGCGTGGGAAGCGAGTTATCAGAACCATCGCTGGGAAATTAAATAAATCCATTTGTCTACGAGTCATCATTTCTTCAACAAAACCTTTATTAATATTGAATTAACTATTTTGTTTTTGTAGCAATATTCTTGGGATCAAGTGGCAGCACGTACGTTTCTGTATAAAGTGCTCTCCTCAGGAGCTTGACAATCGCCAATATTTTTAATTTTCCTTATCTTCCAGTCAGACGTTTTTCGTGGTCATTACTTGAAATTAAGTTACAACAAATCTTTTAAAATAATCACTCTTTCTCAGTATCTAGACTACTATAATAGTGCAGCTTTCTGTAGAAATCTATTATTAAAATTTTTATTATTATTAAAAATAATAATATTGTTATTATACTGATGTTATTTTCTTCTTTCCATGTCTTCTTCCTTCTTCCGTTCTGTAACTTCTCAATCATCATCCTTATAATAATAATAGTGATTATTACGGTGGAGTAATGGTTAGCGGCTCGGAATGAGTAAAATGAGAGCCAAGTTTGAATTCCAGTCGAATCCATTACATTCACTTACGTGTTAATATTTTTGGGAAAGGTATGAATCCTCTTCTCCTCCCAGCTATGGGTAAATAGAAGGACAAATTGGGTTCTATAACCTTGGATGGCAACTGATCTACCGCAGAAGGAAATGGCAATCTACTGCTGGAAAAAATCTGCTTCGTCTGTCATGTATCAAAAGATACATGACAAACGAAGCATGGCACATAAAACTTATTATTATTGCTGATGATATTCTTTCTCTTCTTCTCTGTTACTTTACCTTTATTGTTATTATTATTATTATTATTATTATTATTATTATTATTCGCTTTGTTGCGTTGATTAGCAGTACGGCCGTTTTTCTCAAGACAATCGACGTTTGTACAAAGACTTGTGTTTTTATATAATTGTTAAACTTGCATGCAATTATTTAAACATAAGTTGAAGAAAGACAGATATACTGTCGAACTATTGTTAAACATTATTAAACTCTGTATCATTTCTTTTGCTATTTTAAAATCACATTCTTCTGTAAGTGTTGCAAAATATTGAAAGAGTTATGTCAATCATGTTTTTAAATAGTGCTTTTTCTCTAAGTGTTGTATTTTTATTGTTATTAACAAATTTACAGATTATTATTATTATTATTATTATTATTGTTATTATTATTATTATTATTATTATTATTATTATTATTATTATTATTATTATTATTATTATTATTATAGGGAGGCACGGTGTAGTAGTGGATTGCGGTTCGGAATCGGAGAGCCGAGTTCGAATTCCAGTCGAATTCCTTACATTCACTTACGATCCTTGGGAAATATATGAATCCATCTCTTCTCTCCCTATGGGTAAATAGCAGGACAGACCGGGTTTTATAGCCATGGCTGGCAACTGGTCCAGGAGAGTGAAAACTCTAAATTCAAATGAGCTTGGATGATAGGGTTGATCTCAGGCAGTCTTTCCCAAGCCATCACTTCTGCTGCGGCTGCAGTGCAACCTGCTGCTCCAACGAGTTACGGGACTCGTGGTCGTGATTATTATTATTATTATTATTATTATTATTATTATTATTATTATTATTATTATTATTATTATTATTATTATTATTATTATCTGATGGATTTCCATCTAATTATTTTTATTTAACACATTTGTAGATTATTATTATTGAAAAGGTACATTACTTGACGAGAGTCAATCAGCCACCTAGGACAAGAAGTCACTAATAGTTTCGTTTGGAAAATATTAATTAATTATATATATATATATATATATATATATATATATATGAAGAAATATAGTCTTAAAGTGCTCAATATCAGAGATAGAGCGTCTGTAAATATAAAAGTAAACATAGAAGTCAACACTTAGAGGCGACAGTCTGTTTCATGCTATATGCAATCGTCAGGCCACGAGTCTCGTGGCCTCACGATTGCATCTAGCATGAAACAGACTGTCGCCTCTAAGTGTTGACTTCTATGTTCACTTATATATATATATATATATATATATATATATATATATATATATATATATATATATATATATATATATATATATATATATACTCACTCATGCTGATCAGCAGACATAAAATTCTATTTTGGTGATCTTTATCAATTATATCTGGTCTGTTTGCTTATATTGTTCGATCTGTGTTCACAGGAAAGTCCCATAAAATGGTTACTTTTCCTCTCTCAAATACAGGTTTCGGTTAATTTTTATACCACTTACTTTCAGCTCTAATTTTCTATTGCCTTCAGTTTACCCAATGTATGTACTGACCTATTCTGTCATGCCTGATTTTATATTCTTCCGGGGCCAATATATTACATACTGCCACTAAGTGATCTACTGTTTCTTAAAACTGGCCCCATAACCTGCATTTTAGATCAGTTCCATTTTTAATCACATTAAATTGGTTACGGGTAAATATACTCTGGTCTTGTGAAGCTATGAATCTTTCACTTTTTGTTTTGGATTATGTTGCCAGTGATAAGTGAACACTGTAGCCATTGATAAGTAAACTATATAGCCATTGATAAGATTGCTTCCTACGGAGAACATATTGGCCCTGAACAGGTTTTACCGTTATTTACCTCCTAGATTCTTTTGCATTTCGGATATTGCTATATTCTTGCTCTACTTTTAATCTGTCGTGAGTGGGACATTCTGCGCACTTTTCGTTGAGACATGACATTTTTAAATGCCTGAATTTGTTTCTAATTCGTATAATGTACAGTGTAACCCGGATATAAGAGACCCGGATATAAGAAAAACCCGGATATAAGATATATTTTATCTGGTCCCAAATTAGAGCCTGTGTTAATGTATATATAATAGACCAAACCCGGATATGAGAGAAAACCCGAATATAAGAGACTTCTCCGGTCCCGACAACTCTCTTATATCCGAGTTACACTGTACTATATTTTGTACCATAGCTAAGCATTGTTTGCTCTCTCCTTTTTATCATGTCGATAAATTCATCTATCAGTTACTCATATTTCCATGCCTAGTTTTCCTTGCTGATGACACTAAAACTACTCTCAATGTTTACCATTTTGAATTTCCTTTCTCATTTAATTTATTGTATTTGCTTTTAACAATATCAGTATACGTTTGTTTACAAATCTGGTCATTTAGCTGTGTTGCAATTTGGGTCATTTAGAAATGTTGCATTTTGGCTGCTACTGTGGCTTTCTTTAATTTCCGAAGTTTTATTTTGAGATTACTTATCACTGGAAGGTGGTTGCTCCCACACTCATCAATTGGATATGCTTTACAGTATAAAACTGCATTCGTGAATCACTTATTAATAGTTACGTCATCAATCTGGTTTCTCGTTTCTCTATCTGGGTTCTACGTGACCATAAGCATCTTGCGTGTTGTTAAAACCAGGTGTTGCCTTTTACCTGGTCATTTACCGTGCAATGTTAAACGCATTTTTCTCTGCGTTCACTAAGTGTTTCTAGACCGAATTTACCAACTATTGCACTATAACGCCCCATTGCCTATTTTGCCAGTAACGTTTACGATTGTAATTTCTTGCAATTTTCATGTATTCTCGTTATCTCAGTCAGTTATATGCCATGCGTGATACACGCTTAGGCGATCTTGTATCTTTCGATACATGACTGACGAGGCAGATTTTTTTTCCTGCAGTAGGTTGCCACTTCTTTCTGCGTTAGACCTGTTGCCATCCAAGGCTATAGAACCTGGTCTGTCTTGATATTTAGCTGGGAGAAGAAGAGGATTCATATCTTTCCGAAAGGTATTAGCACGTAAATGAATTCGAACTCGGCTCTCTAATTCTTCAATCCGAGCCGCTATACATTACTCCACCGTATCTAGTGTGCATAAAACTTTTCAATTTCTCTTTCTGTGCTTTATGCAGTCGGTGCAACGACAATAGATATATTAAACGACTCCTCTTTCAGTTTAACAAAAGCAATTCTATCAGTAATATATTTTTTCATGTCTTGTTCTATTATTAGGCTTGCTCCTTTCTCATTTTTCTCTCTGTCTGTATATATGACCCTACGTCTGTCCCTGGCGAAACATTCATTATTTATCTCACCTGGTTAAACATATTCCTAAAATAAGAATGTTTAGCCTATTCGTTTCTTGCTTTATAGTTGTTTAACTGGACACATTTGATTTAGTATTCTTAGATGTTTAGGTAGCGAAAGTGCAAAAAATGTTTTTAAGGCCTATATATTTTACAAATATTTTTTTTTAATGACTTACGTTTCCTTTAATGACATATTATCATCAACGACCTTCCCAATGTCATCAGTTCCCAAGTAGGTATCTATGCAGATAAGACAATTGTTTACTCTTGTCTTAGTAGCAAGTCTGTCAGATTTGACTATGTAAAACTGGTAAGCAGTGATTAACTGGGGACAAGGAATGGCTTGTAAATTATAACGCTACAAAACAAAGCTTCTTTAATTTAATCACCACATAGAATCTTTTCTTCCTTTCATCAGCATGCCAAACTCGCGGAGAGCAACACGTTGCGCCTTCCTAGGATCAGGTTTTCCACTGACTTGAAGTGGAGTGATTATATTGAATCAACTATTAGGTCTACTGCTAGGAAAGTTTGTTCACTGTGTCGTATTAGACAGTTCTTCTCGTCGTAATCCTTCTTGCACATTTGTGAATCCACGATTCGTTTGTGTATTAAATACTGCTGGAACATCTAGTCCGGTGCTCCAAACTATATATCTGGAAATTCTTGCCAAAATTCAAAGAAATGTCTGTAATGCAAACGATCTTGACCTGGCATCACGACTTCAGTTACCTCCTCACTGACATGACGAATTTTTTCTTTGTCTTTTCTACAAATATTTTCATGGTAATTGTTCTGATGAGTTGTTCTCCTTAGTTCCTTGACTGAATGAATTTAAACGTGCTACTAGATTAGCAAATCGGTTTCACCGTTTTACTGTTGAACTAGCTAGATGCAACCACCTTTTCTATTCTAATAGTTTTTTTCTCGCTTCTCACCTGTGGAATCCCTTGTGGTAGTAGTATCCTATGTTCCCTATGAACAAGAAATAGACTCGCCCTAGTTGGCTATTTACCTTGTAACTCCTATTTTCGTTTTGCAGCTGAGTTCCGTTTAGTCGAATAAAGCTTAGCACTTTTACCGTTGCCCTGAGCTCTGCTTACTCTTTAAATTACTACACCCACTTCAGATTTCTAGCTTCCCTCATAACTACAATCTTCAAACATTTAAATGTAACGTCAATCGCCATCTTCTCTCGTCCTGAACCATGTTTCTTTATTGTCCTTTTCCCTCACTTCTCCTCGCTAATTCTCATTCTCTTTCACTCTCGCTAAACCTCTGCTTCCCAGTGATATTATCGCCTTACTTGGTGTGAAATGATTGAAAAAAAAAATACATACTTCTCGCATAGAAAAGAAGCAAATAATTATGACAACTTGGTGCAAAGAATGCACAAATCTGTTCTGCACGGAACTGCATTATTACAAGAATTAAAAGGTTTAAAATTTGTATTTTTTATTTCACTGAAGTAGACGTTAAACAGCTGAGAATGTTATTACCTTATCCACGTTACTTTGCTTTCTTTCTTTCTTTTTGATATGGCCGTAAGCCCCTGAAAATCCGAGGTGATGAGTTATCATTATTTACACTACTTATGTTCGGACTATTGTCATCATCTATTTTTATCACAACGTTTCAGTCGTTGATCCCTCTGGCCTTCCTCAGATGTATATGGATCTGGGTAAAATTCTTTCTTTCTTTCTTTCTTTCTTTCTTTCTTTCTTTGAAACCAAACAGCGGCTTTAAATGCAACGTCAATCGCCATCTTCTCTCGTCCTGAATCATGTTTCTTTATTGTCCTTTTCCCTCACTTCTCCTCGCTAATTCTCATTCTCTTTCACTCTCGCTAAATCTCTGCTTTCTACTGATATTATCGCCTTACTTTGTGGGAAATGAGCATCATTCATTCATGATTCGACTCTAAATAACTAATTGGATTCTCTAGGATTCCTGAGGTTATTATTCACAAAGATTCGAGAGGTTATACCTTTTCCCGGAGAAAAATAAATATGCAAATAAATCTTGAAGAACAAACCAAATACAGTTTTATGTCAGCATGCATCTCGAGATTTTTGACAAAAAATACAAAGAAGGTTCTGTAATGTAATCGATCTTGACCTGGCATCTCGACTCCAGTCACTTTCTCACCGACGTGACGTAGTTTCCCTCTGTATTTTTTTACAAATATTTTCATGGTAATTGTTCTGATGAGTTGTTCTCCTTAGTGCCTCGACTGTACGAATTCAAGCGTGCTATTAGATTAGCAAATAGCTTTCACCGTTTTACCGTTGGACTAGCTAGATGCAACCTTCACTTCTGTTCTAATAGTTCCTTTTCTCACACTTCTCGCCTGTGGAAATCCCTTCCGATTTCTTGTTTTTCTTCCGCCTAAAATATTAAAAAAAATAAATGTAACACCAAGCGATATCTTCTCTCTTCCTGTATTTGCATGTTTAGACCAAATGTCTGGTGATAATCGCTGAGAAGCGAGTCAGAGGAAGTCTTCTAAAATCTCCAGTAAGTGTCTCAGTACCACCGCAGACTGGAAAATCTCAAAATATGGCAACGTTGCGATGTCAATAAATATTTCTTATTCGCCTGTAGAATTGTTTCCTAAGTTGTTAAGATGACAAGCCGTTATAAAGTTGATGAATCACTCAGGCGTCGGGTCGTAACAATAAAAACTCAAGGGGTAACGATTTCTTCTCTTGCAAACTAAGTTAATAGTTCTATTAACTTGGTTTGCAATAGTATAATTTCTATAATATTAATGCTTTATGATGATCTCGTCTCCTTGAAGTCACCCCAGACACCAGAGAGGCCACGTTAAGACGACACGTCGACGGTATCGAGCGATTCAAACAATCTCTCCATGGTAGATTATTTTGACCGAGCTGCAGCACTGCGCATCAGATAAGCGAAGAATTTGCTCGGAAGATTATTTGGCAGGTAATCAAGCATCGTTTCTTCCATCAAAGCCCTCATCAGCAAGAAAAGTATTCAAAATACTAGCAACGAACAGCGATGTAATTGGTTTTTAATTATGTCAGTCAATGAGTGATTCCTTCCTGTTGTAGCATACATCCGGACGATAATGGGTATGTCCCCATTCACAGAAATACAGTAGTAAATACTGTATGTTGGTCTACAGTCGGAGATTCATCTCTAGTTGTGCTGGTCAAACTCTCTGCCTCAGGACAGAGAGGATACCCAGACTAACCTACGTCGAAGGGCAAAGTCTTGTCTCAGGAAACAGCTACCCGACACCGTTTTATACAGGGTCTACGGGGAATTTTTGGCCGTACTTACGGGATCGGATACCCCACATTAAATTAGGCCTTGTGCCACATCTGACCGCGTGGTGCTGTTGATAATTGTCCTGCAGTTGGAGATTTGTCTCCAGCTGTGCTGGTCAAACTCTCTGTCTCTGGGCAGAGAGAATCCCCAGACGAGGCTATGTCGAAAGTTAGAGTCTCGTCTCAGGAAACAGCTATCCGACCCCGTTTTATATGGGGTCTACGGGTAATTTTTGGCCGAGCCTACGAGCTCGGATACCCCACATTAAAGTCTGTCGTGCCACATCTGACTGCTTCTTACGGTTGGTAGATATCCTGCAGTTGGAGATTCGTCTCCAGCTGTGCTGGTCAAACTCAATGCCTCCGGAGAGAGAGGATCCCCAGACGAGGCTATGTCGAAAGGCAGTCTCGTTTCGGGAAACAGCTACCCGACCCCGTTTTATATGGGGTCTACGGGGAATTTTTGGCCGCGCGTACGGGCTTGGATACCCCACATTATATTCGGATTTGTGCCCCATCAGACAGCTTTATGGGATTGGTAGATATCCTGCAGTTGGAGATTCATTGTGGAATTCACTTGACTCACTTCTAGGCGTTTACTACTTCTACGCGCCGATGGCGAATCTTATATGTTGTTCCACTCCCAAGAATTATCGTTCATTACCAACCTCCGTGTGATTATTCAGTAACCTTCCCTAGATTACAACACTTCCGAAATATGTGAAAAAAGATAACACTTAAATTCGGAGTTGTTAGAATATGGGTGATGGGGGTGTTTAACGTAGCTGTTATCGTTAGGGAAATCGGAAGTTAAAATTCTCGCCGTGTTCTATGAAGTCACTTTTGCAAAAATAACCTCGGGAGAGTTATTAATCTATATCTTGTCTATCCCCTATGTGTTAAACAGTAGGGAAAACCATTCTCTACAGCCTTGGTTGGCAACTAGTCTAGGAGGAGGACAACTTTGAATTCAAAACCGATATTAGATAGACGCTCCGCACTCTTTGTTTCTAATGATATTTTCGTATACCTTAATAACTTGCTTAGATTCTGGGAGATATATTTCGCAGAAGGTTGAATGCCTGCACCTACTTGATGGTGAAATACTTAAAACACATTGCACACCTTGTGTTAACTTTTGAGAAAGATTTTATTTTGTCATAAAATAAACAGCTTATTTTTCTCTTTAGCTTGTGTGGAAGTTGTTTTAAAAAGGCGGGTGATCTTCTTGGACTCACAAAAAGGAGAAAATGTCTGTTTTTACAAAACAAAGATAATGTTGCTCTAATCTCGATTTTAATATAACATTATTGTCTGTTCGTTGTATCAATTTTCTCTCTCAGGTACTTAACACTGAGTACAAATAATATAATCTTTTAGTAAACGCTAAAGAAAGTATTTAATAAGTAATCGATAAAGCGACGATTATGTTATATTAGATTATACAAGAAAGATGAGATCTTATGTGCCGAAGTATGGCTGATAAGAAAAAAATTGAGAACACCAGGAGAAGTTGATAAAAATTACCGAGCAAAAAAAAAAAAAAAAGAAGAAATATCAATTTCTTTACCCCAAAGACATAGTAATCTTTGCCATTGGTAATGGTAATATTAACCGTTTTATTATAAAAACAAAAAACAAACAAACATTCATTAGCCGAGCAGTCAGTGCTACTCGTGTTACGCTTTTCTTCACTCTCTGGTCAACGAGCTAGGATCAGATTGTAGTATCTGTTCTCCTTAACTCTAATGTTAATGGTAATATTCGCAGTTTCATTATAAAGAAGAACTGCAGCTTTTTTTTTTGCGTTTGTTTTTTATGTTACGCTTTTTCTCATTCTCTGGCTAACGAGCTGGGATCAAAGCGTGATATCTGCTCTCGGGCGGACAAACTAGATTTTATCTCTCAACTGTGTTTCTGTGTCCGGACAGAACACAAAAAATAAATGAGGGATTCGAACACTGAGGCAGAACCTCCCTCATGGCACCAAAGAGCCAGGGTTGGCGGTATATCGATGCCAACGCGGTTGCGCGGACAGGAAATATTTTGGGACTTGACCCATGTGAATTCACTTGGGAACCCTATTTAAACCGGACTTGTGCTATATCCCATCACCTGGGGGGGGGGGTAAATAGCAAGTGTGGTATCTGTTCCTCACATCTCTAGTGGCAATGGTAATATTAGCCTTTTCTATATAAAGACACATTCAGAATTCATTGAGCGAGCAGCCAGCGCTAATTTCGGTTGAAATTTATAAATTTTTCTATTAAAATATTTTTCAGCAAGATAGGTAACTGTAAAACTGTAATTACTCTTCTGGTATTGATGGAGATTTTCCTTTCGTTTCATGTTGCATCAACACCATGATTATATCCTTATTTTCTCTTCGAGTTACAAGTGATATCCGGTTCAGTTGTAATTACAGGTTAGAAGTCTTCAAGTGATATGCTTTCTGTTATTTGGTACAGTTTTTGTGATTCTGTAGCGCCAGTCCATGAGGACTGAAGAAGAGTGGCCCTCGCCCAAACCTACCTACTTCATTGGCTTGAAGCCATTCTTAACCATTGGGCTGAGAAAGCGATTGTATATCGTTGACAGCTGAGATATTTCTCAGTGAGTTCATACATGACATTGATATACGAATTTCGAACTAATGAGACTTTTTAAATACTTGTTTTTAGGATACTGCTTTTTAGAGCAAATTGTTACCCTTGTCACAGTCTATTCTATGCTCAATTTTATTCTTACAGATATAAAGGATCAAATGGTACTTTAAATCGGTAAGAATAAAATTTAAATATTAAAAATATGACTTACACATATTTAAATTACTATATCAAAGAAATGAAATAGCTGTTTTTTGTAGGCACTAAGTAATAATTAATTTTGAAAAAATAAAATAATAAAGAAGAGATGACACATACATTTTTATGTTTGATCTTTAATTAGTAATTAAATTCTAATATATTTATTTGTAAAAAATACCGTATAGTCTACTAGTTATTAGAAGGCCGAATGGTACTTTAAATCTATAAGAAAAAAATTTTATTAATAAAATTTAAGCATTAATAATATGTTTTGCATTTATTTAAATGGCCCTTTTAGAAAGTCTTTGTGTATAAAAATATGAATTAAGCGGATGAATGAAAATACAAACATTTTTCTCATTGAAAACCCAGACGACTCACTGGATAACGGAAGTAAACGCATGTTAACAGGCATCCCCACCCCACCTAAACTTAACCTGACTTTATAAGTAACATATAAGCTGCCTAGGGAAATTAAAACCCAATCACCCTTAAATTTAAATAGATTGAATTTTCCTTAACCTCAACAACTTATAATATTAATATTGTCTGCGCTTATAAATTAAATTTCTTACAAAGTTATTCCTAACATCTCTTGCAATCCAACGAAACTATAGATTTAAATTTAATATTTATAATTACATTTATGAATTTATTTTAAGTTTTGAAACATGGAAATTTTCTGTGTCGCGATGGAATCATATTTTTAAAAAGAAAATAATTATAATATTTTGCTCTACTGTTTGTATCGAGTACTGTTTTTTTTTTAAATAAAAATAATTGCTAAGAACACCGGATTATATATCTTACTGTTCTTTCTTATTTTAATATATATATATATATATATATATATATATATATATATATATATATATATATATATATATATATATGTTTCGTTAAAAATGACTGAAAAGGAACAGTGATTAGTTTTTTATTTCATTTTTCTTGTGTTCTTATATTTGTTTTCTTTTATGGACATAAATATTATTATTATAATAGTTGATATTATTATGTATTGACTTTTCTTTCTTTTTATTAATAAGGCTTCTATTTTATTTAGGATTTTTTTTTACATGTGGATGTAGCTATTATATTTGTATTATCAACGAGTATGTTGGGGGATGGGGTTTGGTAGAGCTCCATGGCTATTTAAATGAGACCTAATTGAGCTATGATTAGACAGATGTAAGCCACAATATTCTGGCCGTGTTTGAAAAATAAAACATTCATATAACTTTGAGATGCATACATTAAACATAAAACATCGATATATCCAGTTAAAAGTGAAAATAAAATCATCCTTGATCACTAATTCCACTGAAAGTGCTTGGACGATCTACATTCCTTGGTTCCGCCAGGTCTAACCTTCGCGGCTAGGATCAGCCATGCCACTTACATTGTAGCAAATCACTCACATCCCCTCCGTATTCCACTCGAACAGATTATCCCCGCGAACCACTGCTCAGTGGAACCAACTCACAAGAAGATGTTTCTCTGATCACTAAAATCGTAACTTGTTCAAGTCTATGGTTAACAGTTATCTCTCTCCTTCTGTCCGTACAAAATGACTCCTAACGTAACCGTCTACAGCAAGTGGACCCGAGCCTCGTGCAGGATGAACCTTACTGGGAACACACACACACACACACACACACACACACACACACACACACACACACACACACACACACACACACACACATATATATATATATGTGTAGGCATGTCTGATTGAATAAATTACAAACATTATGTCTGCTTATTTTTATCATAATCCTTTCATATTCACGAATATTTTCCTATATATTACAATTACATAAGGCAAGATATGCACTATAACATGGTAAGTACTTAGGAAATGAAAGTGATTCTCCCTGTTATAGTGCATTTCTTGCCTTAATTATAATATACGGAAAAATATTCATGAATATGAAAGGATTATGATAAAATAAGCATATCGTTTGTAATTTATTCAATCAAACATGTCTAAAAGAGAATTTGCTGCCCAAATACACACACACACACACACACACCCACACACACACACACACACATATATATGTGTACTATTAATAATATAAATTTATTCTTGTCTGTTTGATATGCACGTGACAATCGCTAGGCACAAATTGAAAACTGCAATATCCTTTTCAGTTGTTGCTGTTGTTTAAAGTTCTCAAGTGAGGAAGTTTCTGTTGTTTCACACAGTGATTTGTGATTATCTAGCGCCAGTTCACATGGTTCAGAAAAGGATACTTATCGCTAAGACCTACTGGCTTTAGAAATCGCAATTCATATTGATCCCCCTCACTCTTTTTAATACCTCTCATTCCTAATTGTAAATAATCATCACTGTAACTATTTTCCAAACCTTCATATTTTATCCCGTCTTTTCCGTAAACCTGAAGGATTGCCGACCTTCTCCCCACATCGATTTAAAAAAAAATTACTTATGCTTCACTAATTAGGAATCTTTTCAAATTGAAGCGATGCTGAGCAATGTTTGACATAAACACATACAAAAAAATGAAGAAAATTTTACAGTTAATTAATCGGGTTCAAGCTTCCTTTTTGTAGTTTGATTATTCCCTATTTCAACTTGCAGGGTCAAAATGAAAAAGAACAAAAAACAAAAGAAAGTAAGCCAAAAACAAACAACAAAGAAAAGAAAGAAAAATGAAAAGAAAAAAAGAAAAGTCAATAAAGAAAAGCGAAAAAAAAATAAAATGAAAAATTCATAAAATAATATAAAAAGAGAAAACTTTCAATGTTCATTATTAAAAACGCCAAGAGAAAAAATGTGAAAATTTAATCTTGTGTATATTATTTTTTTGATATGAATAAAACAAATTCTAAGGGTAGAAATGATCAAAGTTTTCTAAAAAGAAATATATAATCAAATTATAATTCAGGGTAACAAAGGGGTTATTACAAAAACTTCTACAAACGTAAGAAAATTAATAAAAAACAGACAATACAATGTTCAAATGCTTGGAAATAGAGTAAAAATATCAGAAGGGAAAAAGTATCAATTGCAAAACTACTGATAATACGATTACTACTACTAAAAATCTCATAGGTAATAACAACAATGATATTAATAATATTAATGATGAATTGGCAGAGACGAAGTAGAAGCAGATGGAAGAAGAGAACACCAGAAGCAGTGATAATAATAACAATGAGGCTAAAGCGAAAGTAAGGAAAGACAAAGTAGAATATAACATCATCAGCAACAACAATAACAATAATAATAATAATAATAATAATAATAATAATAATAATAATAATAATAATGAAGGTGGAGTGTCTGAAAGGAAGAAGAAGCAGAAGGAAGAATCGGAAAAAGGGTAGCAATAATAATAATAATAATAATAATAATAATAATAATAATAATAATGTAGGTGGAGTGGTCGAATGGAAGAAGAAGCAGAAGGAAGAATCGAACAACGGTAGCAATAATAATAATAATAATAATAATAATAATAATAATAATAATAATAATGAAGGTGGAGTGGCTGAAAGGAAGAAGAAGCAGAAGGAAGAATCGGAAAAAGGGTAGCAATAATAATAATAATAATAATAATAATGAAGGTGGAGTGGTCGAATGGAAGAAGAAGCAGAAGGAAGAATCGAACAAAGGTAGCAATAATAATAATAATGTAGGTGAAGTGGTCAAATGGAAGAAGAAGCAGAAGGAAGAATCGAACAACGGCAACAACAACAATAATAATAATAATAATAATAATAATAATAATAATAATAATAATAGGGAAGGTTTGAGTGGTCGAATGGAAGAAGAAGCAGTAAGAGGAATCGAACAAAGGAAGCAATAATAATAATAATAATAATAATAATAATAATAATAATAATAATAATATTAATAATAATAATGTAGGTGGAGTGGTCGAATGGAAGAAGAAGCAGAAGGAAGAATCGAACAACGGTAGCAATAATAATAATAATAATAATAATAATAATAATGAAGGTGGAGTGGCTGAAAGGAAGAAGAAGCAGAAGGAAGAATCGAAAAACGGTAGCAATAATAATAATAATAATAATAATAATGAAGGTGGAGTGGCTGAAAGGAAGAAGAAGCAGAAGGAAGAATCGAACAACGGTAGCAATAATAATAAAAATAATAATAATAATAAAAATAATAATAATGAAGGTGGAGTGGTCGAATGGAAGAAGAAGCAGAAGGAAGAATCGAACAAAGGTAGCAATAATAATAATAATGTAGGTGAAGTGGTCGAATGGAAGAAGAAGCAGAAGGAAGAATCGAACAACGGTAGTAATTATAAAAATAATAATAATAATAATAATAATAATAATAATAATAATAATAATAATAATAATGATGTAGGTGGAGTGGTCGAATGGAAGAAGAAGCAGAAGGAAGAATCGAACAAAGGTAGCAATAATAATAATAATAATAATAATAATAATAATAATAATAATAATAATAATGAAGGTGGAGTGGTCGAATGGAAGAAGTAGCAGAAGGAAGAATCGAACAAAGGTAGCAATAATAATAATAATGTAGGTGAAGTGGTCGAATGGAAGAAGAAGCAGAAGGAAGAATCGAACAACGGTAGCAATAATAATAATAATAATAATAATAATAATAATAATAATGATAATAATAATAATGAAGGTGGAGTGGCTGAAAGGAAGAAGAAGCAGAAGGAAGAATCGAACAACGGTAGCAATAATAATAATAATAATAATAATAATAATAATAATAATAATAATGAAGGTGGAGTGGTCGAATGGAAGAAGAAGCAGAAGGAAGAATCGAACAAAGGTAGCAATAATAATAATAATGTAGGTGAAGTGGTCGAATGGAAGAAGAAGCAGAAGGAAGAATCGAACAACGGTAGCAATAATAATAATAATAATAATAATAATAATAATAATAATAATAATAATAATGAAGGTGGAGTGGCTGAAAGGAAGAAGAAGCAGAAGGAAGAATCGAACAACGGTAGCAATAATAATAAGAATGATGATAATAATAATGATAATAATAATAATAATAATAATAATAATAATAATAATAATAATAATAATAATAATAATAATAATGAAGGGGGTGTGGCTGAAAGGTAGAAGAAGCAGAAGGAAGAATCGAACAACGGTAGCAATAATAATAATAATAATATTAATAATAATAATAATAATAATAATGAAGGTGGAGTGGCTGAAAGGAAGAAGAAGCAGAAGGAAGAATCGAACAACGGTAGCAATAATAATAATAATAATAATAATAATAATGAAGGTGGAGTGGTCGAATGGAAGAAGAAGCAGGAGGAAGAATCGAACAAAGGTAGCAATAATAATAATAATGTAGGTGAAGTGGTCGAATGGAAGAAGAAGCAGAAGGAAGAATCGAACAACGGTAGCAATAATAATAATAATAATAATAATAATAATAATAATAATAATAATAATAATAATAATGAAGGTGGAGTGGCTGAAAGGAAGAAGAAGCAGAAGGAAGAATCAAACAACGGTAGCAATAATAATAATAATAATAATAATAATAATAATAATGAAGGTGGAGTGGCTGAAAGGAAGAAGAAGCAGAAGGAAGAATCGAACAACGGTAGCAATAATAATAATAATAATAATAATAATAATAATAATAATAATAATAATAATAATGAAGGTGGAGTGGTCGAATGGAAGAAGAAGCAGAAGGAAGAATCGAACAAAGGTAGCAATAATAATAATAATGTAGGTGAAGTGGTCGAATGGAAGAAGAAGCAGAAGGAAGAATCGAACAACGGTAGCAATAATAATAATAATAATAATAATAATAATAATAATAATGAAGGTGGAATGGCTGAAAGGAAGAAGAAGCAGAAGGAAGAATCGAACAACGGTAGCAATAATAATAATAATAATAATAATAATAATAATAATAATAATAATAATATTAATAATAATGTAGGTGGAGTGGTCGAATGGAAGAAGAAGCAGAAGGAAGAATCGAACAACGGTAGCAATAATAATAATAATAATAATAATAATAATAATGAAGGTGGAGTGGTCGAATGGAAGAAGTAGGAGAAGGAAGAATCGAACAAAGGTAGCAATAATAATAATAATGTAGGTGAAGTGGTCAAATGGAAGAAGAAGCAGAAGGAAGAATCGAACAACGGTAGCAATAATAATAATAATAATAATAATAATAATAATAATAATAATAATAATAAAGGTGGAGTGGCTGAAAGGAAGAAGAAGCAGAAGGAAGAATCGAACAACGGTAGCAATAATAATAATAATAATAATAATAATAATAATAATAATAATATTAATAATAATAATAATGTAGGTGGAGTGGCTGAAAGGAAGAAGAAGCAGAAGGAAGAATCGAACAACGGTAGCAATAATAATAATAATAATAATAATAATGAAGGTGGAGTGGTCGAATGGAAGAAGAAGCAGAAGGAAGAATCGAACAAAGGTAGCAATAATAATAATAATGTAGGTGAAGTGGTCGAATGGAAGAAGAAGGAGAAGGAAGAATCGAACAACGGTAGCAATAATAATAATAATAATATTAATAATAATAATAATAATAATAATGAAGGTGGAGTGGCTGAAAGGAAGAAGAAGCAGAAGGAAGAATCGAACAACGGTAGCAATAATAATAATAATAATAATAATAATGAAGGTGGAGTGGTCGAATGGAAGAAGAAGCAGGAGGAAGAATCGAACAAAGGTAGCAATAATAATAATAATGTATGTGAAGTGGTCGAATGGAAGAAGAAGCAGAAGGAAGAATCGAACAACGGTAGCAATAATAATAATAATAATAATAATAATAATAATAATAATAATAATAATAATAATGAAGGTGGAGTGGCTGAAAGGAAGAAGAAGCAGAAGGAAGAATCAAACAACGGTAGCAATAATAATAATAATAATAATAATAATAATAATGAAGGTGGAGTGGCTGAAAGGAAGAAGAAGCAGAAGGAAGAATCGAACAACGGTAGCAATAATAATAATAATAATAATAATAATAATAATAATAATAATAATAATGAAGGTGGAGTGGTCGAATGGAAGAAGAAGCAGAAGGAAGAATCGAACAAAGGTAGCAATAATAATAATAATGTAGGTGAAGTGGTCGAATGGAAGAAGAAGCAGAAGGAAGAATCGAACAACGGTAGCAATAATAATAATAATAATAATAATAATAATAATAATAATAATGAAGGTGGAATGGCTGAAAGGAAGAAGAAGCAGAAGGAAGAATCGAACAACGGTAGCAATAATAATAATAATAATAATAATAATAATAATAATAATAATATTAATAATAATGTAGGTGGAGTGGTCGAATGGAAGAAGAAGCAGAAGGAAGAATCGAACAACGGTAGCAATAATAATAATAATAATAATAATAATAATAATGAAGGTGGAGTGGTCGAATGGAAGAAGTAGGAGAAGGAAGAATCGAACAAAGGTAGCAATAATAATAATGTAGGTGAAGTGGTCAAATGGAAGAAGAAGCAGAAGGAAGAATCGAACAACGGTAGCAATAATAATAATAATAATAATAATAATAATAATAATAATAATAATAATAATGAAGGTGGAGTGGTCGAATGGAAGAAGAAGCAGAAGGAAGAATCGAACAAAGGTAGCAATAATAATAATAATGTAGGTGAAGTGGTCGAATGGAAGAAGAAGGAGAAGGAAGAATCGAACAACGGTAGCAATAATAATAATAATAATGATAATAATAATAATAATAATAATAATAATAATGAAGGTGGAGTGGCTGAAAGGAAGAAGAAGCAGAAGGAAGAATCGAACAACGGTAGCAATACTACTACTAATAATAATAATGAAGGTGTAGTGGTCGAATGGAAGAAGAAGCAGAAGGAAGAATCGAACAACGGTAGCAATAATAATAATAATAATAATAATAATGAAGGTGGAGTGGCTGAAAGGAAGAAGAAGCAGAAGGAAGAATCGAACAACGGTAGCAATAATAATAATAATAATAATAATAATAATAATAATAATAATAATAATAATAATAATAATGAAGGTGGAGTGGCTGAAAGGAAGAAGAAGCAGAAGGAAGAATCGAACAACGGTAGCAATAATAATAATAATAATAATATTAATAATAATAATAATAATAATAATAATGAAGGTGGAGTGGCTGAAAGGAAGAAGAAGCAGAAGGAAGAATCGAACAACGGTAGCAATAATAATAATAATAATAATAATAATAATGAAGGTGGAATGGTCGAATGGAAGAAGAAGCAGAAGGAAGAATCGAACAACGGTAGCAATAATAATAATAATAATAATAATAATAATGAAGGTGGAGTGGCTGAAAGGAAGAAGAAGCAGAAGGAAGAATCGAACAACGGTAGCAATAATAATAATAATAATAATATTAATAATAATAATAATAATAATAATAATAAAGGTGGAGTGGCTGAAAGGAAGAAGAAGCAGAAGGAAGAATCGAACAACGGTAGCAATAATAATAATAATAATAATAATAATAATAATAATAATATTAATAATAATAATAATGTCGGTGGAGTGGCTGAAAGGAAGAAGAAGTCGAAGGAAGAATCGAACAACGGTAGCAATAATAATAATAATAATAATAATAATAATAATAATAATAATAATAATAATAATGAAGGTGGAGTGGTCGAATGGAAGAAGGAGCAGAAGGAAGAATCGAACAAAGGTAGCAATAATAATAATAATAATGATAATAATAATAATAATGTAGGTGAAGTGGTCGAATGGAAGAAGAAGCAGAAGGAAGAATCGAACAACGGTAGCAATATTAATAATAATAATAATAATAATAATAATAATAATAATAATGAAGGTGGAGTGGTCGAATGGAAGAAGGAGCAGAAGGAAGAATCGAACAACGGTAGCAATAATAATAATAATAATAATAATAATAATAATAATAATAATAATAATAATAATAATATAGGTGAAGTGGTCGAATGGAAGAAGAAGCAGAAGGAAGAATCGAACAACGGTAGCAATAATAATAATAATAATGATAATAATAATAATAATAATAATAATAATAATAATAATAATAATAATAATAATAATAATAATGAAGGTGGAGTGGCTGAAAGGAAGAAGAAGCAATAGGAAGAATCGAACAACGGTAGCAATACTAATAATAATAATAATAATGAAGGTGTAGTGGTCGAATGGAAGAAGAAGCAGAAGGAAGAATCGAACAACGGTAGCAATAATAATAATAATAATAATAATAATAATAATAATAATAATAATAATGAAGGTGGAGTGGCTGAAAGGAAGAAGAAGCAGAAGGAAGAATCGAACAACGGTAGCAATAATAATAATAATAATAATAATAATAATAATAATAATAATAATGAAGGTGGAGTGGCTGAAAGGAAGAAGAAGCAGAAGGAAGAATCGAACAACGGTAGCAATAATAATAATAATAATATTAATAATAATAATAATAATAATAATAATAATAATAATAATGAAGGTGGAGTGGCTGAAAGGAAGAAGAAGCAGAAGGAAGAATCGAACAACGGTAGCAATAATAATAATAATAATAATAATAATAATAATGAAGGTGGAGTGGTCGAATGGAAGAAGAAGCAGAAGGAAGAATCGAACAAAGGTAGCAATAATAATAATAATGTAGGTGAAGTGGTCGAATGGAAGAAGAAGCAGAAGGAAGAATCGAACAACGGTAGCAATAATAATAATAATAATAATAATAATAATAATAATAATAATGAAGGTGGAGTGGCTGAAAGGAAGAAGAAGCAGAAGGAAGAATCGAACAACGGTAGCAATAATAATAATAATAATAATAATAATAATAATAATAATAATAATAATAATGAAGGTGGAGTGGCTGAAAGGAAGAAGTAGCAGAAGGAAGAATCGAACAACGGTAGCAATAATAATAATAATAATAATAATAATAATAATAATAATAATAATGAAGGTGGAGTGGTCGAATGGAAGAAGAATCAGAAGGAAGAATCGAACAAAGGTAGCAATAATAATAATAATAATGTAGGTGAAGTGGTCGAATGGAAGAAGAAGCAGAAGGAAGAATCGAACAACGGTAGCAATAATAATAATAATAATAATAATAATAATAATAATAATAATAATGAAGGTGGAGTGGCTGAAAGGAAGAAGAAGAAGAAGGAAGAATCGAACAACGGTAGCAATAATAATAATAATAATAATAATAATAATAATGAAGGTGGAGTGGTCGAATGGAAGAAGCAGCAGAAGGAAGAATCGAACAACGGTAGCAATAATAATAATAATAATAATAATAATAATAATAATGAAGGTGGAGTGGTCGAATGGAAGAAGCAGCAGAAGGAAGAATCGAACAACGGTAGCAATAATAATAATAATAATAATAATAATAATAATAATGAAGGTGGAGTGGTCGAATGGAAGAAGAAGCAGAAGGAAGAATCGAAAAACGGTAGCAATAATAATAATAATAATAATAATGAAGGTGGAGTGGCTGAAAGGAAGAAGAAGCAGAAGGAAGAATCGAACAACGGTAGCAATAATAATAATATTAATAATAATAATAATAATAATAATAATAATGAAGGTGGAGTGGTCGAATGGAAGAAGAAGCAGAAGAAAGAATCGAACAAATGTAGCAATAATAATAATAATAATAATGAAGGTGGAGTAGCTGAAAGGAAGAAGAAGCAGAGGGAAGAATCGAACAACGGTAGCAATAATAATAATATTAATAATAATAATAATAATAATGATGAAGGTGGAGTGGTCGAATGGAAGAAGAAGCAGAAGAAAGAATCGAACAAAGGTAGCAATAATAATAATAATAATAATAATAATGATGAAGTTGGAGTGTTCGAAAGGGAGAAGAAACAGAAGGGAGAATCGAACAACGGTAGCAATATTATTAATAATAATGATGTCGGCGAAGTGTCGGAAAGGAAGAAGGAGCAGAAGAAAAACATAATCGGCAACAAAAATAATAATGAGGCAAAAGTGGCAGAGAAGAAGAAGCAGAATGGAGAAGCTAACATCAGCATCAATAATAATAATAATAATAATAATAATAATAATAATAATAATGATAATAACTAGACTACCCGTGACTCGTTGGATCACTGACGGTTAAGGTTATAAAACATTGAAGTTGAGATTTCAATATTCCAATGAAATGAAAGTTAATTTTATTATGAATGAGTTAAATATTTCAATTCGTTCGTGTCATCATTGGTCTGGTTTACAAGTTCATATTTAACGTTTTGCTGATTGTTTACAGCATTTAGTAGGATAGAAGAATCACAGACTTTGAGTATGAGATAAAGAAGAAATGGCAGAGAGGGCGGAGAAGAATGTGGAAGAAACCGAGTGTGTCACAAATGAAGAATAAGTGGGTGCGTCTTTAGTCCAACAATCATGATCCTGCTAGTAACGCATAGATTTAGATCTATCATGGTTTTAGATGTTTCAATTCATATGCTTCTGTGGCGTAGTGTATAAGGTATTTGCATATTTGAAGATTAATATGTTCTCTTCGGAATAACAATTATAGTTTAAATGGTTTGGATCTTTCAACAAAATACCGAATCGAAGCATAGAGCTAAAGTGTATCTTGTGAATTCATCAGTTTGCTCCTGGCTAGAATCCAATTGGAAATTTATGTCGAACCTTGAAAGACATGATTCATCAAATATACCCCATATATATTGTTTCAATATCGTTTTTAAGGAAATGAATGGACCAATGTTTTAAAAGAAGTCCTTGGTGAAGTGTTTCGGAAAACGTCAATGAACTGTAACTGAATACCAGGGATAAGTATAGAAATATAAAATATAAAATCAATATGTCCGAAAGCCTTTTCCACTGTTACTTTTCTTCGTATCTTATGCATTGTATATTTAAAAATACATTTTTATTAGAAACATTTAATTACCTCTAATTATATAATCCTTGTAAGTTTAAAATAGTTTTAATCGTTTAATCCCAAACAAGGTGATAATGGCACTAGAACGCAGAGAGTTTCATAGAGTGAAAGTGAAAGAGAATGAGAAGGTTGAAAATGGGGAGGATTGAGGAAAGGCCGGAAAAGGAACAGGGTTCAAGAAGATAGAAGATCTCGATTAAGAATTGGATCTAATATTTTGAAAATGCCAAACTGCTTCTCTGCTTCTCTCGACTTAAGTCACTTTCCTACCGACGTAAGTTTGCCCTTCCCTGTGTCTTTTTTATAAATATTATCATGGTAATTGTTTGGATGAACTATTCACTATGGTACCAAGACTTTTTGAATTTAAACTCAGTACTAGACTGCAGTCGAGATCTCATCAATTTACAAATAAGCTGGCTAAATGTAACTGCAAATTCTATGCTAACAGTTTATTTTCTAACATTTTTCGCTTGTGAAACTCCCTTTTGGCTCTTGCTTTTCAGCCAACTTTAGTCTTCAAAAACGTAAACGCAATGCTTGCTAATCGCTATATAATATCCTCCTGGTTATACAGCAGTGCGCTTAAAATAAATTGGCTCAACCTGAATAATAATATCGGACCAAATGAGAGAAACATCTTTATTTGAAAATCTTTTCAGCACCTTACCTATAACTGAAAAAAATTACATCGGTTATCTATAATTACCCTTTGTTTGCATATATATATATATATATATATATATATATATATATATATATATATATATATATATATAGTCAAACCTAGTGTTAGTTGTTTACTCGTGTCGGGGTCTTTTCTTTGGGCTTTGAACCTGTATCTGTGAGATTATTTTCGACAGACTTTCATGTTCCTGGCTCTTTCTTTTTTAAAAACCTTTTTTTCCTTCGAGATTGATTTGATTATTGGCAAATCAAGAATTCGAAGGTTTTTCGAGACGAGTATAGTTACCTATATATATATATATATATATATATATATATATATATATATATATATATATATATATATATATATATATATATATGAGAAGAACCAGTCCAGATGTTATAGTAATAGTCAATATATATATATATATATATGAGGGTTAACTTTAACAAAGTTGAAAAAGTTTTCGTGCGACGTGTTTCATCCTTTATGACTTTATTATGCATATGTGTGTGTGTGTGTGTGTGTGTGTGTGTGTGTGTGTGTGTGTGTGTGTGTGTGTGTGTGTAACCGTGGTTTTCTCAAAATGTATCGACTCGACACATTTCCCAAAATTTGAACAAATGATAAAATAATTATTTTTCTGTGTAGGGAATACTTTCTTGTTGGTCAGACCGATACTTTCCTATGTGAATTGAAAATAAATCACAGGTAATGAATGTCCTGGGTTCATTTCATCCATGGACCGAACATATGAGCAACGACAAGGTTTTTAGAAAAGATGGAAGCAAAAAGCAAACTCAACTTAACATCAGAAAGAGACAGTTGCAATTTCTGGGGTACATAATGAGGAAAGAGGGCTTGGAAAATTTGATACTCACAGGACAGATTGAGGGACAGAGGAAAACAGCGCATAACCTATTTGATGAGCTGAAGTAAATGGGTGGCGGAACAGGGTTTAGGAGAAATAAAAACTAAAAACAAATTTATTACGAGCTACAAAGAACAGGAAATTGTGGAGAGCCATGATCATCTACAATCTGTGGAGACACGGCAATTAGAGAAGAACTTTGTCCCAAGCATTCAAAAGACAGTGAGAAAAAATCATAAATGAAAACTCAGCCGTGATAACTGCTATACTTGACCCCTTTCTACATCCACTCTTAACATTACCGATTTGACAGTCAGTTACGAAAACCAAAGAGTATACCGCCGACCTGAAAAACAAATTGGTTCTGGTTTATAAAAATATTATGAGGAAAAAGCTTTTATGCAGTTTGACATATTTTATTCCGCCATCTTATCCGTAAATGGAAAGAAATTGGTAGCGTACAAGCGTTTGCAAGATGGAGTCGTCCAAAATAAATTTCAATAAAAAGAGGTGACATTAAAGACAAGAGTTACAGAGGAAAACTGCATAATCTATCTAACGAGCTTTTGCTGACAGAACTGGGATTAGGAGAGATAGCGAAAAGGCACAATTTACGACTAGCTACAAAGGACATTAAATTGTTGAGAACCGTGAGGGGCAAGACACAAAGAAAAAGAATGTTCATTTTTCTTATTTAATTAATATTTCCCGTACTACGGAAGCTAATCGAGAAGGCAGATATAATCAAATTAATTTCGGAATCATTAATCAGAAATATATAGGCCCCTCTCTGGGTCCTTTCAGGACGTGGGTGATCATGGCTCTCCACATCTCCTTATTCTTTGGAGCTCAAAACAATGTATGCCTCGTTACTATCCTTCTGAGTCCCGGTTCTACAATTCGTTTGCACAGGCTCGAAGTTTCCCTCTGCTCATCTTGCCTTCACTATGTCCTGTGAGTATGAAATTCTCCAAGCCTTCTTTCCTCATTATATATCCTAGAATTTCCAGCTTTCTTTCTGACTTTAAATAAGTGTCAGTTACGTTCATGTTTATCGTAAATCTTCCTCGTTGGTCACGTTTTCCGTGAATGGTATTTTCAACATCACCCTGTAGAACCGCACGTCAGTGGTGAGAAAAGTATCCAGTACTCACTATTATGTAAATGGGCTAAAATTATATAGCAGTTCAACATACTTTTATGGACGAAATTGTCCTGTTTCTTAATAATTTGTTTCGCTTTTGAAAGCCTCTTTCGTTATTTTACTGCGCCTATGGATTTCTGTTTCACATACTTTAATTAAATATGGGTCTAGTGTGTGTGTGTGTGTGTGTGTGTGTGTGTGTGAGAGAGAGAGAGAGAGAGAAGGAAGGAGAGAGATGGAGACAGAGATATGGGGAAAGAGAGAGAGAGAGAGAGAGAGAGAGAGAGAGAGAGAGAGAGAGAGAGAGAGAGAGAGAGAGAGAGAAAGACTTTAGGCGGAAAAGAAAACCGAACATACGAGTGGCGGCAAATCTGTCAAAATCAATAAGAATGTTTACGATAGATAGATAGGAAAAAACTGAAATAATGAAATAATAAACAAGCTGAAATAGATAGATACAGAGTGCGCTGGATAAACTGCCGTCTAAATTACGCAATAATGAAAATAACACTGACATCTCATTTTAACAGATATATTTAGCAAAATTACACAAAAATATCTGGAAATACTAAAGAGTAAATTCATTCAATAAAATCGCCATTGGCTTAAACCACGGCCTCCAGACGGCTTCGGAATCTCTTGCCACTCTTCTAGACCGTTTCCTTGTTTAAGTTGGTAAATGCTGACATACTGCTTGCCTTCAGTTCATCTTGGGAGTTACAAGCAGTTTTGTTGGTCTCTTGATCAACTACGCCCCACACATAATAATCAAGGGAGTTGCAGTCTGGGGTGTTAGATGGCTAGATCTAAGGCCTGACGTGGTCGCAGAAATTAATGACAGCCATAAATGGGTTCTCCTATTTGTTTGGCATGGTGCAGAGTCATGTTGCCAGGCTTAGGGTCTACAAGAAGCGACCCGCTTTACCCAGTGTAGCCTACCTCCTCAATGCACTTGATGTAGGCGTCCGTGTCGAGCCTGAGGTCCCGTGGGAAGATGAATGGAGGCATAACGTCTCCATCACTAGATATCACTTTAAACACCTTCCTAATTACCCATAAGACTCATCGAACTCTTTCAGAATCCTCACACTCTCCACGGTGCAGTTGACAAAATAAAAAACAAACAAGGCGCATGCGCAAAATAAAAAATATAAAATGCCGACAATTTACTCATCGCTCCTTGTATAAAAGTACATAGATATGGACAGTGATATATATATATATATATTATATATATATATATATATACAGTGTAACCCGGATATAAGAGATCCGCATATAAGAGAAACCCGGATATAAGAGAGATTTTATCTGGTCCCAAATTAGAGCCCGCGTTAATAAAACAAAATAGACCAAACCCGGATATAAGAGAAACCCGGATATAAGAGACCCCCGCATCCGGTCCCGACAACTCTCTTATATCCGGGTTACACTGTATATTAATGCTTAATATATATATATATATATATATATATATATATATATATATATATATATGTAAAGATATACAATATATATATATATATATATATATATATATATGTAAAGATATACAATACATATATATATATATATATATATATGTAAAGACATGGGAGAGAGATAGAAGCGGACTGTGATAGATACGTGTATATATGAATATTATGATGATATTTTTGTGTCACTTAGCAAAGTGAGTTAATTGAAATACATTGAAATAGCTTAATGCGTTAGGAAGGCATTGAAACCTTTTTCAAAAATTAAAAATAAAACCTAAAAAGCCTACATTTATAAAATGAGTTGTTCATTAATTAAATTTCGTCGCTTTCGGGCTAAAATTTAAATAATAATTTATATTACATTAAATATTCCACAGCAAAATATCTAACTCCATTCACGCAGGTTTTCGTCTCATTCACATCTCTCGTTAAGCTCGAAGTCCTGTATTTGAGGGGAAACAAAGGGATACATTTGCAACCTTATCCTACCTTCATCTCTGAAAGCGACGTCAACTGGGGACTCGAGATTTTCCTTGTCAATCTTTTAAGATATTCTCGGTAGAAAAAAAGGTTTCCTTTGATGTTTAAGGTAACTCTAATAATAATCTCTCGTTCCTCCATCAGACACACATACACACATGCATACACACATATATATATATTACTTTAGTCAGTATTATAATGGATATTCCATAGCTGAAATAGACGGGACGTTTTTATTTTAAACAGTGTGTATTACGTCTTCTTGATCTGCGCATTCGAAAATTGTTAGTAGAGAAAGATCAATTGGCAGGCAGAGATCGAACTTGCGTACCACTTTGTAGGAGAAACCGCCGTTTCATAAAATGTAGTTTACCGCACAGCCACGAAGACTGAATAAGCAAAGTCCTACTTTCTATTTTTGATCCAGACAATTAAATTTATTAAAAATTAATGAATTTTTATTTTAAATAATTATATATATATATATATATAGTAATAAAACCGGGTGTTTCATTACTTGGAATTTTTGCCGTTCAATTGAAGCACCTTAAGTTTAAAGTTATCCCACCCGAAAATCTATATTAGTAAAAACAAGTGGGTGCAAGTGAGGTACATCCCTAAATGGGGAGGGGGGTAACAATTTGAATTGGGGGGGGGTCCAGAAAAGGGCCGATTTTTGGGTTCTCAATGTTGCAAGGAAGGTACCTCTAACATGGACCGTCATAATAATAATATTTGATTATTTATTTATTTAAAATATATTATTTTTTTTATAATTCTAATAATCTTTTGCGTTAGATTTCAATTCTCTAAACTGATTGTACGCTGTTTTTTACAGACAATAAATTTTGCCTCTGATTTAAAAAATCGGTGTAAAAAATCAGATTTTTCCGATTTTTCACATTCAAGATTGTAATTTTCCCGGCCAATTTGGACTAAAAACCGGCAATGAAGAAAATTATCTATCAAACAAAAATATTTCATCGAAATCGGATAAAAACTGTGGAAACGCATAAAGAACATCCGATCGCACACACACACACACACACACGTACATATACACACACGTACATATACACATACGTACACACACATTTTGAGAATTATATATATATATATATATATATATATATATATATATATATATATATATATATATATATATATATATATATATAAACCTTAGTCTGGAGACCGTAGTTGAAGCCAATGGTGATTTTATTGAATGAATTTACTCTTTAGTATTTCGAGTATTTGTGTAATTTTGGTAAATTTATCTGTTAAAATGAGATACGATTGTTATTTTCATTTTTGCGTGATTTAGACGATAATTTTTCATCGAACCTTTTATATATAATGGTAATATTAGCAGCTTCCTTATAAGGAAACATTCGACATTCATTGACTGAATAGGTAGTGAGACTGTCGGCTGAAATTTATAAACTCTTTCTCTTAAAACAATTTTCCATGCTAACAGATTTCTCCAAATCAGTAGTAGTTAAGTACAGATCGGGGTTTTCTTCCTTGCCTTTTGTTTTGTGGAAGTGTGCAACGTTAGCATCTCGAATATGTCCTTTTATTCTTTCTTTGAGTTAAATGTGCTACGCATTTTAGTTGTTGCCGCTTTTGAAATTTATGAAGTGATGTGGTTTTTGTTGTGTCGTACAGTTCTTTGAGATTCTGTAGCGCCACTCCACAAGTTTCGATGATACACACACACACACACACACACACACACACACACACGACTAAAAAATACATCATAAATTGTAAACCACAATTTTGTTCTTTCTATATCGTTTTGCGTGTGTGTATTTGAAATATTGTTTGCTTCTTCTGATCCTTTCAAAGCCAATCTAAAAAAAAGGCATCAAGTTCTAGAAGAACTTTGCAAAATTAGTTTTGAATTTCCTCCAGATTGCTTTTCCTCTTCCTCTTTCTCCTTCCTAGAAAGGTTTCCGTTCCATGTCAGGTGGAGGAGTTCCATTCCTTTGTCGATCATTTTTTTTTAAAATTTCACAAGGCGGGCGTGCACAGCATCAGGGCAGAGAGGCTTCAATATTTACATAAACATAAACATATGATGAATGGATGCACAGAAGAAAATACAATATTACATGCACACACAGACAAACACGCACGCACGCACACACACACACACACACACACACACATCTGAGGAGGTGCTGAAAAGCTTTCGCCCAAATCAAAGTCGCTCTTCCAAATTCCGATGTTTATCAATTTTTGGCACAGGAACAATCAAAGAAATAGCACCAACCGCAAATATATGACATACCTGAATATTCAGAATATATATATATATATATATATATATATATATATATATATATATATATATATATATATATATATATATATATATATGTATATATATGATAGCTGGCCGCTCATATTTGAGAGCGCCTAGCCAATCCCTATTGCAGACGCTCGCTCAGACACATTTGTGTTTGCTCAACACTCATAGAGCCAACCTGTGGTTTATACTGCAACTATGTTGAGCAGACATTAGTTAAAGTTTCTGGGAGAGAGCGTGTTATCTAGCGTGGTCAACAATTTGAACAAGGTCACGATGACTTGTGGCTTCGTGCTAGCACTGCTATCGACGGCCCACAAGAGTTACGTCTACCCAATTTCACTCACAAGGCTTGGGTCGGTCAAACCATGGTATGGTTTTCAGGCTCTTTCCAAAGGTGGCGATCGCT
>OZ038476.1:114249558-114382058 GCA_964036315.1 Acanthosepion esculentum | reverse complement strand
GAATATCGAGATTCTTAGTTAGAACACAAGACCAGATGCGGCAACACTATTCAATATACACACTAATGGTAAATTTATAAATGGGCAAGATGGATTCTGACGAGAAAGTTTTGTTTAGGCGCGATACAATCAACCAACATTCCTTGCAAAAGATGTGGCAACTGACTCGATATCATCGCTCCATTTCATGCCAGTGGAAAGCACGAGGCCAAGAAAGCATAGTTTGGCTCTCCAGGAGTTTAGTACCTGTCATCCAGATGGGAGACTTCAAAGTTTTTTCTGTGGTGATTAAATGAAAACAGTTGTGTTTTGGACAGATTAAAATTTACAAGACATTTCTTGCCCCAGTTAATCACTGATTGGAAGTCCAGCTTTGTTTTATGGGATCTGTTGGTTTTGGTATTGAAGCAGGAATAAAGATACTTTCATCTGCATAAATACCTGGATTTGTTATTGTTGTGGTAGGATCCACCTAATTTGCATAAGTGGAGTACCGACTATATAAATATGGTTGGTACCGGGAAGACAGGGAGGCGAATCAAGAGATTCAACCAGAGACTCTGCCCGACTGTGACTTAGTCAACACATTCTCCAGGAACGGTCTTCCCAGGAATATACAAAAGACTATATGTAAATATTGTGTACATTTCCTTGTTTCAATACATTTTGTTCTAAGTACATTTTGTGTTGCATTATTATTCCATGCATTAGTCAAGTTTCAACAGTTATATATATATATATATATATATATATATATATATATATATATATATATATATATATATATATATATATATACATAACGTAAATCATTCAAACGAAAAACAAATACTGAAGCTAATTTAATTAGCTTCAGTATTTGTTTTTCGTTTGAATGATTTACGTTACATAAATTGAATACGCACTACATAATTGATATATATATATATATATATATATATATATATATATATATATATATATATATATATATATACACAGTAACAATAAATTATGTATTATCAGAAATCGTTGTTTGGTAAATCAACACTACTCTGCCTGAAGATTGCACCAAGCGTGAACCTCGGAGTAGTAGTGATTTGATAAAGAACACATTTTGGTAATATATTCTTTATTATTAAACTTCTGTGAAATGATATTGAGCAGTACAGCAGGCCGTTTCTAAATTTCTGGCGGATTGAATTACGTCATGTTACTCTTTTTTTCTTACTCACCCTACTATACTGTGTAATCGACAAAATTAAAAACAAACAACGCACATGCGTAAAATAAAATAATATAAAATGGTGACACTCTGCATAAGATTTCATTGAAGTTTACGCCCACCTGCGACAGTCTTCAGGCCATATATTAATTACATACACTCTCTTACATTGAGCAGTTTAACCCATAAATATAGATTACCATAAAACTATAACTATATTATTATCATATATAAATAAAGATCGTTTGCATATATAGTGATTTTCCAAGCACAAGGCTGAAAGTATGGGGCACCCAGTGATGATTGAACTCACTACTCAGTCGCAATTGTTCTAGTGTGACAAGCTTGCTAACCATTACACCATATCGTGTGTGTGTGTGTGTGTATATATATATATATATATATATATATATATATATATATATATATATATATATATATATATATATATATATATATATATATATATATATATATGTGTGTGTGTGTGTATATATATATGTGTATGTGTATGTGTGTGTGTGTGTGTGTGTCATATTTAATTTCAACACACACACACACACACACACACACACACACACATATATATATATATATATATATGTATATGCCGAAATAAACAAACAGTGAAATATTTGTTAAATTGCAAAAAATAGTAGTGACACTGACGTACCTTTGTTCAAAACTGATAAATACGCCACTATCGTGAAAGAATTGTGAGAATTTGAAAAAGACCTTATAGGCATTTTAAATAAGATAAGGGTAAAAAGAAGGAAAGAAATTTCCTGAAGAAATTATCAACGCATTTTGGAGAGTTGAAATAATTAAAGAAAATGTTTGTTATGGGTGATAAAACGAAGAAATGATATGCAATGAGCTCAACGAAGTAAAGGAAAGCGAGTTACGGAGGAAAATGAGTAAAATCTATAAAAAGGCTCCTGCTTCCTACGTGGAAGATAATAACACATAAACCAAAGAAATCTCCACGGCGTTTCGCATTAACGGCAAAGTTAGGATATTGGCCGAAAAGCAAGCCTTCTTGCCAGTAAAGGACCACAAAGAAGACTTCCTCAACAGCCCATCATTCCGCTTGATAAACCGAACAAAAAACAGAGCTTGGTATTATAAGCCACAAAATTGTAATGGATATTTGCGAACTACTAATGGTGGCTACGCAAGCAAAGCAGTGAAAGAGCACGTCAGATTGCATTTCGTGGTTTGAAAACATTCCCAACGAGAGTAATAAAGTGTTCATCAAATATGATATTAAGGATTTCTTTCCTTCTATTACTGAAAAGAATTTATTGGAGGCCTTGATGTTTGCCAAGAACTTTGCTTAAAGCCCGAACATATTAAAATAATCCTACATTGACATAATTCAGTTCTATTTCATGGTGGTGAAGCCTGGATTAAGAAATCTAAAGCTGGTAATGTTGATGTCCCCTCCAGGGATCATTCGACGGGGTAGAGGTGACGGAATTGATGAGAATATACATCTTAAGTAAGATAAATAAAATTGTCCACATCGACGGCTATGGAATATACCGGGATGATAGACCGATGGTGGTACCGAACAATAGACGAAATAACAATTTCACTAGGAAAATGCTATACAGGATATTTAAAGATCAGAATTTCAACGTCACTGTGGTGATCAACGTGTAGGTAGTCCAGTTTTTGACTAGAAACATCTATCCTTTCATAAAACATAATACGGCTTTAAGATATATTAATATGGCATCCAACCATCCGTCGAGTATAAGTAAACATATCCTGTTAAGTGTAAAATGCAGATTGTCGAAAAAAATTTTCAAATAAAGAAATATCCAACGAAAGAAAGAAAATAGATGTATCTGCCTAAAGAGAAGAGGGGCATAACGCCGGCTTGTGTTCCAAGGACCAACCAAACTCAAGAACAGATGATAATAGAAAAAGAAAAAAAGGAATATCATCTGCTTTAACCAACACCAAGTAAAAACAAATATAGGGAAAATGTTATTTTAGTTTTCTATATAAGCACTTCCCGAAAGCGTCTGGGCTGTACACGTTATTTAATACAGTCAAATTGAGTTACATTTGTACTAGCAACAAAGGCAATATTATCAAAAGATTGACAAATAAAAAAATTCAAACCTTGAAGAGGACGTGAGAGGAGAAAACAAGGAACTTTTTAATTGTAGGATAAAAATAATTGTCCATTAAATGGGCTATGTTGAACAGAACAGGTATTGTGCCGAGTTAGAAAGTTACAATGATAGTGCAAAAATACATTGGTTGCACTGAGGGCCAATTTAAAAAGGGGTGCTATAACAATACCTCATCATTTAGAATTCCAGAACGCAAGTTCAATACAAACCTGGCAAACCACTATTAGAGCTTTAGGGAAAAAAACAGAAGCACGGCCATTAAATGGAGTATTTTGCGGAATTTAAATGTTAGCAAAGTGGATGGCAACACGTGTAGGCTACGTTAGGAAGGAAAGCTAGCTATTGCAATATACAGAGCTGGAACTGAGTTGTTGAATGGGAGGTCTGAGATCATGACCAAATGTAGACACGCCAAGAAGTTAATTTTAGGGCTATACGAAATAGGATAAAGTTAGAATTTTTTCCCTTCCACTTTCATTTTATTTATTATTTTTTTTCCCGTCTACAACTCCCATCGTCACTTCCGGTGTCGAATGAAGGCATTTAAGTGCTTGTGTTTCCTCTGACTGATTCGCTGAATAAACCACCTAACGAAATTTTGGCGATCGAAACCGCGGTATGTTCTGATCAGCATTCTTATCTTTTTAAGATATTAAATCGCTCTGCAAGTTTGGTTTTCGTACTTGAAGTTGACCACTTTTTAACGTGTATCATATGAACAAATATTTCACCGTTTGTTTATTTCGGCGTACACACACACACACACACACACACACACACACACACACACACACACACACACACACACACATATATGTGTATGTGTGTGTGTATGTACTAAAATGAAATTATATATATATATATATAAATATATATATATATGTATGAGTATGTGTGTCTGTGTTAAATTGTAAAAAAACACCTAATAAGATCTTGGCGGTCAAAACTATACAGCGTTCTTATCTTTTTCATACACACACATACACTTCACACACACACACACACACACACTTCACACACACACACACACACACACTTCATACACACACATATATATGTATATCACATTTAAGTTCAACGCGCACACACTTATAGTTTAGCACACACATACACACATATATATGTATCATATTTAAGTTTAGTACATATATGTATGTATGCATATATAATATATATATATATATATATATATATATATATATATATATATATATCATATTTAAGTTTAACGCACACATACATACATACATATATATATATATAATATTTAAGTTTAGCACACACATATTTATAGTTTACTACACACACACATATATATAATTGAGAGAATTGTTGTTTACTTATTTTCAATAAGATCCTCTCATATTCATGGGCAAGCTTCTTAGTATCATTACTGGAGGAAGAGGGAAAATTACCATATTGATACATATTCATTTATTCCGAGTACTTTCGATATTAGCACAGTCATCATCAGATTGTGTTTTTTCTAAGACAAAAATTGTTTTGTTCATCATTTTTCTAAAACAAAATTGTTGTGTTCATCTGAAAGTTATTTTCTTTTTTACTTGTGAAGTGAAAAACGCTAAGGTTATGTACTGTACGATTTAATTTTTATGATTTCCACTTCACAAGTAAAATATTTAAATTTCAGATGAACACAACAATTTTGTATTAGAAAAATGTTGAAAACATGGTGCAAAATATACGCAGTAAATATATATATATATATATATATATATATATATATATATATATATACATAACTTCGGCGTATAGTAAATAATAAGGATTAGAAGAAGAAGCTGCAGTTGCAGGCAGGCAGCATTATATATATATATATATATATATATATATATATATATATATATATATATTTAAAGACATTGATCCAAATTAATTTTTAATATAAATTACGGTTTATTTTTTAGGTATATTACAGTTTGTTTATATTTTTGTTTATACACACACACACACATATATATATATATATATATATATATATATATATATATAGAGAGAGAGAGAGAGAGAGAGATAGATAGATGCTAAACTTAAATATGAGAAGAAATTGTGTATAAAATTTAAAATGTGTGTTATGTTGGTGTGTATATATCATATTTAAGTTTCGCACACAATTTCTTCTCATATATTCTCTCGATTTCTTTTAAGAGTTTGTTTCTGATTTTTGTCCTTTCTTGGTTCCACATTCCATCGTTCATAACAGGTTGTCAAATTGATAGATGGCAGAGGTCAGTGTGGCAAGTTCGTTGTGCGAGTGGCGACTCGAGATGGATATCCACTGACTTTCCGAAGCACCATTCCCTTTTTTTTGCGTTTGTTTATTTTCTTTACAAATAAAGAGACAATACATTGCCAGTTGTCGAGTTGCCAATTTCAGAACGGACGCGCTGGGACGGATAATTCAGAAGAGGCCCGACGAAGGGAAGGAAAGGACACTTTTAGGCGAAGGGGACTAAAGATTCTCAATTGCAAACATTAAGTCTATCTTTAACAGAAAAAATAAACATCTTTATATAAAACTCCACATAATGCTAATATGAGCCCAGGCAAAGACAAAAACATACGGCAATTTTATGTGAGCAATTGTGTATGTTTATATATAGAAGTTACATTTTTTCCCTCCCCCTCTCTCTCTCTCTCTATATATATATATATTTATTCAGAATATCTTCATTCATACATGTTTCATTGAATAATATAGACATATTGTATCTACTTATTTTTATACTGATCCTTTCCAGTTGTCCAATCAGTTTCTTAATATTGAGATAAAATTCAAGGAAGGCACTGTAGTTCTTTTTAACCCAAGTACTTTCGACCATCTTCAGGCGAAAATTACAGTGACAAATATTGTAACTGCAATAAAATCTGCATTTCTTTGTCATGTTGATTTTTTTTTTAAAACACACGAGCGAAATTACTATAATTATTTTAAAATTTTAAAATTTATCTGTTATAGTTATGGAATTGTTTTTCAAGACAAGCGTTTCAATATAAAGGAGCTGGACGGAAATTGTTAAAATGGCTTTAGTATATAAACGTTATATGAACGTTAATATGTTTCTACTATATTAGTAATAATTTTTGTTGAGTGTTGGTTGGTTGGTTGCTTTTGGTATAGATAGCCTGAAGAAGTTGAAGTTTTTATTTATTATTTTCGTGGTGTTATATACTGGTGTTGCCAACAAATATTTTCCTGTATTGTTAAGATGGACAGGAATCTGTAGATATTGTGCAGCAGAAATTGTATCTGACAAATGAAGTGTAAAACGTTTTGATAATGTTCAGGTCGCCTATCTAACATATTTACATTCTTTTTGGTCAGAGATACAATCTCCCAAAAGACATTTAAACTTATATACAATGTTATTTTTTGCCAAAACATTAGTTGACGGAGAAGAGTTATTACGCATGAGTAACTAAGTTGGTTGGGTTAAATTTAGTATAATATGTAATTATTTTTTATTTTTTACTGAGATCAGTAGGTAATATATTAGTACTAATGAAATTATATATATATTGTTACTTTCTCTGACTCTCTCTCTCTCTCTAATACACACACACACACACACACACACACACACACACACACACACACACATATATATATATATATATATATATATATTGTCGAAAATTCCTTTTCGACTCTAAGGTTAGCTAGAAGCCGGTCCAGTACAGTAAGTGGTGCGAAACACTGCCTGTCTCGCGACCCAAATCCAAACAGATCAGTTAACTATGTGAGAAGAAGAGAGCTCGCATAACGACTCTGATCTCATAACTTCCTCTCACAGAGGAAAAGTCGAGAAGGGAGGGAAGGCAGACCTTAAGTAAAAAGATGGCAGACCTGTATATATCCCACCCCTTCCGGTAAAACGATTATAAAAACCAGAGCTAGAAGCGGCCTCACTTTGGAAAACCAGCATTGCAAATATTCCACCTCCCACGTCTGACCGCAACCCACACACATGCAGGTAATTTTACTTATTTTTTCAGACACTCCCAAGAAACAATAAAGGAAAAAAAATACAGAAAAAGAAAGGAAATCACAGGTGCATCTCAATTCCCCACCGAAGGATGCAGAACAACCCGAACTAGGAACCATCACAAGTAAACATGACCATAAACCTTACTGGGGAGTAACAGTTACCAGACCGTCGTCACGGGCTACCTAGAAGCATCAGTAGTTTGGTGCACCCTCGTTCTGTCCTCTAGTTTTAACTGAACTGTTCGGAACAGTTCAGGCCCTACCCAGGACAACCAATTTTATGCTGAAAGCAAACTGGGCATGGCACGATGCTGTTTTTGTGGGTCGCATTCAGGACAATACCACTACCGCCTCTCCGGTGGAGGCCTGTCCATTCTCACGCACCGGAAATGAAAACAGTTATCACAGAGGTCGCAACCAATCATGTCCATATCCCCTGAGCGGCGTTGCAGACAGGACAAAGACAAACCATTGCATCGCCCCCTGAAGAGGTGTCAGAGTAGGTATCATTCACAGGAGTCCCAGAAGAGAGAGAGAGAGAGAGAGAGAGAGAGAGAGAGAGAGAGAGAGAGAAAGAGAGAGAGAGAGAGTGAGAGAGATTCAACATCTGGAGATAGGGAGTACTCCAAGGGTTATAGATGCCTTAAGGAGTAGACCTGCACAGGTCCGCCCCTCACACCTCCTGCTTAATGCGAGAAGACCTGACGACAGCGCCATCCCTACTCCTGAATAGCTCGAAAACAGTTCCAAATGAATGACATAGTTCTTGTCAAAAATCCTATGTCATTCATTTTAGCCGGTTTCTCAACGGCATCAGGGAGCGACCGTGAGACCCCCCTGGGGTTCAAGAGGTACTCCTTGTATCAAATGCGTTGGAACTCGTCCAGTCAAGTATTACGCAGCTCCATAGATGGAATCAACCTTCTCTGACTGGGAGGGACAGCAGAAGAAAGATCACCTCCTTCGATGCGTAGCAACAATCTGGGGTTTTTATTTGGTCTGATGAACATGTTAGGTGTTATTGCCTCCAATTCCCTGTTTGCAGATTCACGGTAAGTCAGAAGACTGTTGTTCACTGCCTGATATGATCGTCAGTAGAAAGAAATAATTTACCTTGCCTCTGCCTATAACCTTGTATACGCAAGCCTTTGATTTTTCTCTTCCAGGTCCCCGCAAACCAAGGAGAGAAGAGGAGAATCGTATTCAGTCTTTCTCTTGGTACTCGTGGTAAAGAGAAAGAGGGATGAATAACCTGCCACTGCCCAGAAAGGTCTTGGCATTGTCGCTGTACAGGGCAAAAGGTTGATAAACTGGACAAGGGCTTGAAAAAAGGAGAAGACTCATTGCCAGCCACCACGTCTATATGAACCGCTCGGATACTCAGGCAAGTGAAGAGCCGTAAATACATATTTTTTTTACTGTAATTCCCTCCTTAACCCAAAGATATCCTGTGAAGTCTACACCAGTATTTCGGAAGGGAACCATCAAAAAGGCTTTCTTGATGAACAGGATATAATCATCCGTTCAGAAAGAGAACAGCATTTTCAGCCGTCATATTCACTCCAGGATAAGAAGCCTCATTCAATGAAACAGAATTACCAGTCTTTAAGATGGATTTAAACACCGGGCGCATTTTGTTTGTAGAGTCAGTCTTCATGACCGGTCGACGTGGGATCCAAGTATAGTTCTTAAAGCGATTTGGAGGCATAAAGATCTTTTCGATGATGCCACCTCGTTCCTGCTGGCGAAATATTCCTGATAAATTCCACTCTTCTCCAATCTTGTGCCACATGATCTAAAATGCGCAAGGTTACTGCGTGGTTTGAAGGAACCTGGACCAGTTTCTCTGTATGCTAAGGCAACTGTACATAATACTTATTGTCCTCCAAGTCAATGGATTCTTGAAACTGTATTATCTTTTCCTTGTCGTAATCTGAAAGACCTTTCCAGATGTCTGAGGAGGGGGGAGGTCCCCGTAAACCTATTAACCATGAGGGGAGAGTCAGGCAATTCATTTCTCTTAATAAGGAGTCGTTTAATGGCTTCGGCGGTCTCTTGTAAAATGGTGGTATCTTTCTTCCGCATAATTGAATCACTTCTTTCACCTCTCTAGGAAAAATGATGCGGGATCCGGCCGAAAGATCGTCGGCGAAGTCGCAAGCAAAAGAGCTTCCCAGTTCACCAGGAAGTGAAAATTCTTCAGGTTGGAATAGGGCCTCTCAAGTTTGGGATGGTAGTCAATTATATCGTGGAACACTTGGTCGATGATTTCATCCATATTTAAGTATTCAGTTTTGAGAATTTTGAGAGCGATTTGGTAATTCCTGTTGACCATGCTCAAATAGTTAATCAACAGCAAGGGTCTCTGAGAGAGGGAAACCTTTGAGACATTCAGCCTGTCTGCGTCATTAACCATGCCTGCACATAGTTCTCATGCGGTCCTTGTCCATATCCAGACCGTAGAAGGTGGGCACCACAATCTGCATCTGTGGAGATTAGACAGTAAAGAAGGACACACCTCTGCTAGATGGAAAATCATAAGAACTTACAGAAAAAGGCTGATCTAGGAAAGAACCAGAGTCAAATGTCGATAAGGCTGTGTCAAGCTTCTCCAGCTCCCTATGAATCGCCAAATGATGAGCTAGCCAATCCGTTTCTATCTTCTCCCGCTCGCTCTCGGATGAGGAAGAGTGTTCTAATTTGCTCATCCAGACACCGATCTCCGTCACATATTCCTGTATTTGGCCCCGAAATACAGAGAATATACGAGTGGTAACGTCCTTTCCATGCGACGGCTTCAGCTTTCCATCGATCTTCATCATCAAGACAGAGATTCGCTTGAGCAGGTCATCTTGGCTGTCAACCACATCGCCACAGTGCAGAAACAACATTAACGAGAAGAATATATAAAAAAAAGATAAACGCGTGTCGAGAATTACTTTTCGACTCTAAGGGTAGCTAGAAGCCGGTCCGTACAGTAAGTGTTGCATAAACACTGCCTATCTCGTCACCCAAATCCAAACAGGGATCAGTTAACTATGTAAGAAAAATGCTCCAATAAGTTCCTCACACAAAGGAAAAGTCGAAAAAGGAGGGAAGTCAGATCGCAAGTAACAAGATGGCAGGCCTGCGCATCCCACCCCTTCCAGTAAAACGATTATAAAAACCAGAGCTCGAAGTCGCCTCGCTTTGGAAAGTCAACATGGCAAACACTCCGCATCCCACATTTGAACGCAACCCACGCACATGCAGCAGTTAATGTCGTTTATTTTTCGGATATATATATATATATATATCTATATATATTTAGTTTAGGAAAAACTAGGTAATCCGTATGGGAAGACTCAATGAGGATAGAATCCAGAGAGCTCAATGTAAATCAGAGCTAATAATTTAAATAAAAACAGACCACTTTAAGGTTCCATATAATAAATTATTTCACCACAGCCCTTCCAAAGGACAGTGGATCATCCACTGTTTTTATTTAAATATATCTATCTATATATATATATATATATATATATGATGTATTTTATAATTATGCATTAGATATAATGAATTTAAGGTGTTTTATTTTGTATATTATATTATTCATTTTTTCACTGTTTTGTATATATATATATATATATATATATATATATATATATATATATATATATATATATATATATGATTGTTATTATATTGACGTAAATTGGATGATGATGATGATGATGATGATATAAATTTTTAATTAATTTCAATGTATTACACTTGCCGACACTTGTACTTCCCCGACCTATACCTGCTCATTGTGTTGACACCTGGCTTCTCCTTTTTCTTTGCCCCACTCCTCTCTTCAATAATGTAAATCCCCAGGAAAATTTTTCTGTGTCAAGTAATTTAGACATTTACTGTTCGCCTGTGATTTAATTTTAAAATAATTTTTAATATATTGTCTGGATAAATTTAAACCATTTTGAAATTTTGGTTTGATGAGGCAGATATCAAAAATTTATCTGTGGAAATAAATTTATTAACGACTTCATCGATGATGTTTTATGTTTTTTCCTTCTTCATATATATATATATATATATATATATATATATATATATATATATATATATATATATATATATATATATTACAATGAATCATTCATACAAAAACTGCACGCTCCAAAAGTTTGTATCCGTAAACAATAACACATTTAAAAAAACATATTACGATTTGCATTTAATTTTTTCGCCTTGGATGCTACCTGGATTTTACTAAAAACAAAAGTATTTCCATCCCTGAAGATGACTGAATGTACAGGTGAAAGTACTTGCGTATTAAAGTAAGACCTTATACAGCTTATAATTTTTGAAAACAAGTATCATAACATTCATCGAGTGATTTGTAGGTTAATACACCTTTAAAATTTTGTTTGCGAAGGGATTTCGCCATTTTATATCATTAACTTTACTAATCTACTTTTTGTATGAATGATTCATTGTAATATAAATTGAACTGCATCACATATTTGATATATATATATATATATATATATATATATATATATATATATATATATATATATATATATATATAACAGCTTTATATAACAAATATTCTATTTCGACAAAAATAAAATAAATAAATAAGTTACAACGGTATTTCTGGGAGGTAACGTTGAAAAGATGTGTAATGGATGATGTCTCTGGATGTGAAACTAGAGAACTGAATTCGAATTCTAGTTGGGTTCGTTACAGTTACTTACAAGTCTACTGCAGAAAGCTACGGCAACCTTCTGCGGGAAAATCTTCTGCCTCGTCAGTCCTGAATCTAAAGAGAAAGAATCGCCTAAGTGTGTATCACAAACCCAAAAAGTTTCTAGGGCTGACAATTATTGTAATTGATGTAATGGAATAACCAGTCACCCCCATGAATATACTATAGGTAGCAAGTAATTATAAAGCCCACTGTCTACGAGAGACACGGGAGGAACGAGTCGAGTCGCAGTCTCAGACTGTGCGCGACTCTTGTCGACCTCTCTGCTTTGGCAGAGAGGAACCCGGACGAGGCTTTGCCGAAGGGCAAAGTTTCGTCCGGGGAGGTAGACAGTCCCTGAGCCCGTTTATACGGGTTCTAAATGGGCATATTTTTGGCCGAGCCTACGGGCTCGGGGAGCCCACATTAAACTGGCCTTGTGCCACATTCGACCCACGTGGGTGGGTTGTTAAATATCGAGGAGCGTGAGAACGAGACGATGCAAGCACGTTCGACCTTCCAATTAGTGGCACTCACTACTATATCGACCTGTGTGTATAACTGTACCGTATTTCATTTTGTACTTGTTGTGTACAATAAACCTAGTATCCACCTGGTTTTATGTGTTTTTTCCCTTAGCACGGAATAAAACAGTAATTATAGTGATCGATATCAAGAGATAGAGAATTGATAGTAATAAATAAATCTATATGTTCACTTATCTTGTTCCTACACTGACTTTCACAAAGACTGAATAAACTTGATTGTAAAAAACTATCAATTATATTTTAAACGTCCATTGACAAGTGGATATAATCCCCGTGAATATAGATAAGATAAGTGAACATTTAATTTTATTTATTTCATATGGATTTTATTTATTATATCTGCATAAACGGCATATTGAAGTTGTCACATCAGTTACTGATGTCACAACTTTTGAGGCCTTTTATTAGTGAAAATTATAAAAGAAAATATAGAATAATTCCAGCCACATCATTCATTCTAAGAAGCCCGCCATTTTGAAATCAAATATAAATTTTCTTTTAAATGTGTACCACATTTGACTACGTCTGCTTAGGGGTTTATGGCCAAAAGTTTCTGAATAATCATTAATGTTTCTGAAGAAAATCTAACCCCATGAGGAACAACTTTTGAAGATGCCAAAGTTGATACGAATCGGTGGTGTCCAATTATTTCCCTTGAAACCGTATTCATTACGACTTAATTTCAAAGTCTAATTTACGATTTTATGTCCAATTAAATTTAGGCCCGCTTAACTAAAGATCGCCTAAGTCAACTCACTGGAATATCACGAGTTAAAATCGTATCAGATGACAACCACTTGACTACATATTAACATAGTCACTTTATTTTTCCTTTTTTCGCCCTTAACTCTGTCGTTGGGTCGCCGATGTAGCGTGTCTTAGGCGTTTTAATCTGACAGAGCCTATCCTTCTCCAGGTTAGACCTCAGCCAATGCCTCTCTACTAGGCTGCCCGTCTTGGTCACGAACACGTAGCCCTTATAGTTCATCTGAGGAACTATTCCGCCCTGGCCAGTGACCTGCGTCGAGACGATCCGTCGCCCAGTGGTACCGTGTTAACACCACCTCCTCAAGTGAGTTTAGCAGGCAGCTAAAGCCACCACCTTAGAGATTTAGGAGTTGGTTGAGGACCAGTGATTCTCGTCCACCCGAAGGTGCTGCGTGCCAGATATTAAAGGTACTATCTCTATTCAGAGTTTCCTATGGCCACACATATATATTTTACACTGGATTTCGGATCGTCACTTACCTTTTCAATTTCTGTTTTCTTTCTGTAATTAAAATAGCACCAGGACAAAGGATGAAAATAGGCGGCAAAGGATGAAAATTTTAATCTACGAAGGTAGATTAAAATTTTCGTTCTTCTGTCTATATCTAGGGATATCTCGTCTTGTTCTTGCTTCCATTGAGTGGAAGACAGGACATTAGCCAAGTGATTATAATGTTGATCCGTAAAAATTCTGATATAGTAATTGTGATTTCAATCCCTATGCCGAGTAGTGCAGATTCTATGTGGAAATAGGCAAGTGGAGTAAAATATTGGTTTAGGATTTTGGTTACAATAATTGTGAGTTCAATCCCTGTTCTCGGTAGTGAAAATCCTCTGAGGCAATAGCCAAGTGGATAATAAGTGTCTGTCCGTAAAGGATTACGGTCATATCATGTGAACGACACCGGTTCCAGTACGACCACTGAAGTTAAGAAACCTTGAGATTGGTCATGGTTGACATCTTGGGAATAACAGACGGTGTAAGCTTGGATGTGCGGGTGGTGTAATGGATAATGTCTCCGAATTGTTAATCAGAGAGCCGAGTTACAATTCCGCTTATGTTCTTCATATTCACATACGCACAAATACCATTGGGAAAAGTATGAAACCTCTTTTTCTGTCCCCAACTATGGGTTAATTAGTAAGACTTGTATAACTAAATAATTAAAAAAACTTTCTTAAATTGTAAATTCTATCTATCTATCCCAGTCTGTTCATATCTATCTATCTATCTATCTATCTATCTATCTATCTATCTATCTATCTATCTCTTTCTCTCTCCCCCTCTCTCTCTATCTAAGTCTGCTCATTATCTATCTATCTATCTGGCTTTGAATAATCTTCAAAATGTTGATAGGCTGTAGAAAATGAATTAATGAATGAACTGGTTCGTGAATTTGGTGACAGTAATCGTGAGTTCAATTCTTGGGCCGAGTAGTGCCGGTCATATGGATCAATATCCAAGTGGATTAAAGTGTGGGTTTTGTGAATTTGGTGACATAGTCATACTGAGTTCAATCCCTGTGTCGGGATAGTGCTGACTTAGACTCAGCGGAAAACAGAGCAATAACTGTGCAGTTCTAAATCAGAATTAGGCGATGGTTAGTGGAACGAGACCAATTTACGCCCGCAGATAAAATAAAAGATTAATTTACAAAATCTCTGAATATTACCGGATTGACCAGAACTTGTAGAAGACTGGAATCCACAATGGCCGAAACGTCACAATAACAACAAAGATGCCGAGAATTGTCCGAATGTAAATTATAATAGTAAGCAATACAGGAAGAAAAATATTTTGTTTCGCCAATGTGTTGTTATGAAGTATCGTTGATCAGATAAATAGAAACCCAAGATTAAATATATGATGCCTTATATTATACAGAGTCATTCAAAACTCTCGCTACATTTTTTTTTCAGATTTTCCACCAAGGACTTTCTATTTCTTAGTATAATATAGTTAACCAAATTGGAATTTGTTGGTAGAGTAGCTGAACCCGTAGTCTGGTCAAAATAGGTGATCTTTTGACTTTGGAAATGAAGTGTAAAATCACTACCTGGCAGGAAATTTACCAATCTTCAACCGAAACTCAACTGTGACATCTTTCTGTGGGGCTTACTGAAAAGCAAAGTCTATGCATCAAATCCAAGGAATGTTGCACATTTAGGGGAACGTATGGAGAATACCTGTAATCTTGAAGATGCTAACCGGAGTTGGAGAGGAATGTTTGAAGTGGTGGACAATGTATATCGAAAAGAAGGTGCTCGCGCTGAAATCTACCGAGCCTGTGAACGAAGATTAATTATTTCAATATGGGATAAATTCTAGAAATCTATAGAAAGTTCGTGAGTATTTTTTATACAAATCCATAAAGCAGTTTTTATTTAATCAAGATTTAAAAGTGTAAGCAGGGCTATTGAATGACATTGTATTTTATTCAACCCAGAACGACGTCAATTGCTCTCGGGCAGAGTGTATGAGCACGCCCCTCGAGCCACTCTGCTGAAACATGGAGCTTAAATTTTCGTGCACAATGTCTGAGAGACACTGTCCTCTTTCCACTTTGAGGTTGGCGTTTATATACCTGTTTCTGCGAACGAACGAGAGACTCTGGAAAGTTTAAATTTAAAGATAATTTTCTTTATTATATGTGTATCGGGTATATAATCTAGTCAATTTCCTTTAGAGTCTTTTCCTTTTTCATTCTATCACTTTTTTAGTAGATATCCCACACTGTGAAAATAGAAGCTCTGCCTGGAATGGGGAAATGTTGTAAGAGCCAGGGCGCAAATTTACTGTAGATGATCTAGCGATTAAAGCACTTTCTATATATAAACAAACTTTATAAACGCAAACAAAAACTTAGTCCGATGAAGTCCTAAAAAATGAAATGCATTACACGAAGACCTTTTCCACTTTGTCATACATATTTCCCGTGAAGTTATTTCTGATATATAAAAAACACTATATATCGTTATCCTATATCTATATCTGTAATCCTAGTCATTCTCTCGTGTGTCCATCACCTGTTTACGTGTTTGGGCAACCACTAGCATCCTGTGATGAGCAGATCTGCACTTGGTGGCCAGGAAATTAAACTCTCAGCTCAACCTTCCGATGCACCTGGATTATCCGACGTCACACTAAGAGCGAAGTGTATTCTGGAGTGATCTGAGTCGGGACAAATATCACACTATCAACAGAGGAAGGTCTGCCGACCTAAGTTGAAACCGACATTGAAGACCTAGGCTTTCACTTGGGTTTGAAAACAAACCAATCAAACTGATAGCACATACTTAATAATTTCAAGCACTAAACTAACTAAGACACGCTTCAGTGATTTCTTTTTAGTTTGGAGGACAAATGTAATTAACAGTTACTACGGAAATGAAACTTGGATACCAAATAAATGATATCCGCATGTTAACACTCGACCATACGCACTGTAACTGTACTCCCGGCCAAAATGGATATGCAGTTAATATAATGTTGGTTGGTTATTTTCATTTAGCGGCATATCAACACCTCTAAGGGTTATTTAATCCAGAAACCTAAATATTTTGTTCGCAATTGTATGGTTTTAGTGACACAAATCTTAGTAATTAACCCATAACTAGGTGGGAGAATAGGTGGATCCATATCTTTCTCGTACGATTACCGAAGTTAAGCAATGTCGAGGTTGGTCAGTACCTAGATGGGTAACCACTTGGGAATACCAGGTGTTGTAAGCTTGGATGTGCGAGTGGTGTAATGGATAATTTAAAAGAAATCATTTCGCCCCAAGCAAGGCGGGAATGCCACTAGAACGCAGGGGACAAAGTGAGTAAAGGTGAGAGAAAAGACTGGGTATAGGGAGGATTGCAGAAAGGACCCAAGAAGATAGAAGATGGGGATTGACGTTGCATTTAAAGTTTTGTAGATTTTAGTTATCAGGGAAACAAGTAAACGGAAGGGAGTTTCACAGGCGGGAAGTGTGGCAAAAGGAATTTCAGTAGCCAATCTAATAGCACGCTTAAATTCATTCTTATTCCAATTGGGTTTGTTATATTCACTTCTGAGCAAATAACCTTGGAATGCTATGAATCTACCTCTTCTTCCCCAGCTATGGTTTAATTAGTAAGACTTGTATCATTAAACCAATATTATCTCCAAAATAAATTTAAAAAAAGATTCTAACAATTTAAAAATATTTTCTGGGTTTTAACTAATCACTAAATTGTCCTTTCAGGATTAATAGCAATTGATTATGTATCAGATCAGTTTTTTTGTTTTCTTGTTTGTTTTGTTAAACTTTACAAAAATAGTATTGGTTATTTGGTTAATGAGTGCTGAGTGTTTCCTTATAAGAAAATTGGCTAATATTACCACTACCTAATCAGTTATCTCGGCTTCAGTCACTTTGCCACCTCAATAACGTATCTTCCCTGTGCTTTTTCTATATATACTTTTATGGTAACTGTTCTGGTGAAATTTCGTCTATTGTATCTAGACTTTATGAATTTAAGCACAGTACCAGATTGGCGGCAATGTTTCATAATTTTATAGTTGACATGGCTAGATGTTTAACTGCAAATTTCTTCTTTCGTACTTCTCGCTTGTGGAACTCTCTTTCTGGCTTCTTGCTTCTTGCAGTGAACTTTGTTTCTGAAAAATTTAAATGCAATGTCAATCGTTATCTTCTGTCTTCTTATTTTTTTGTCATTTTAGCGTCCTCTCTCCTTAATACTATTTCCTTATATTCGCTAACACTCAGTAACCACTTGCGTTTTAGTGGTTTTATTCCCTTGCTTGGCTATTGCCCCCTCTGGGGCAACAGCCATGTGGATAAAAAGTGTCGGTTCGCGAAGGCTTACGGCCATATCATGTGAAAGACACCGGTTCCAGTACGACCATTGAAGTTAAGCAATGCCGAGTTTGGTCAGTATCTGGGTGGGTGGCCGCTTGGAAATACCAGGTGCTGTAAGCTTGGATGTGTAAGTGGTATAATGGGTAATTAAAAAATCATTTCACTCCACGCAAGGCGGGAATGCCACTAATACGTTGGGGGTTACAGTGATTGAAAGTGAAAGAAAGGACTGAGTATAGGGCGGACTGAGGAAATGACAAAAGATGAAAGGGATCCAAGAAGATGGGGATTGACGTTGCATTTAAATTTTTGAAGATTATAGTTATCAGGGAAGCAAGTAAGCGGAAAGGAGTTTCATTGGGGTGAAATGATTTAAAATAATAAAAAAAATAACCTGCAAAGTGTTGATAAGCCGTATAAAAGAAATCAGTCAACCATTTTTGATAGGGCTTATTATAATGTTACTGTTTCTCTGTTAAATAGCCTTTCTTGACAATCTACTCAAGTGCTCCTAATTTAGAAGGCGCGAAACCTTGAATATCTTATCTCAATGCATGGGATATGAAATGCATCGAATATTCATAAATAAGACGCAAGAGGATTTGTTTCGAAACAGAGATATTTCTTCTTGGTTGAAAACTTTGTCTCCCTAAGTTTCCGAAACGAAAACAAAACAAAATAAAATAATCAACCAAAATCGAAAAGTAAGTTTTTCGATTTCATGCTAGAGAAGAAAAGATATTGTCAATATAGTCTTGTCGATTAGGAAAAGTTCAATCAAAAACCGACATTAAAACTCGGGGAATGGTGCAATAGAGGTCGCGTGTCACGGCCCGGACTGTATCTGCTTTCGTGACTCTGCCCACGGGCAAAACAAACAGGACACTGGGCATCAAGAAACACGACACTTCTAATACCGGTAATGCCATGGTAGCTGTGGCGGCCAGCTTGGCCATTACTTTTTCTCACGCACCCTGCGTGACTCCCGTTCGTTCTCGCTCGTTTGGCGAGACGCGAGAATCGAATACAGGCGTTATCGGATGATTTGATCTCTGTCACCTACTTGCTGCCAGTTACCCGCTAGTGGGTACTTGTAAAAAGCTGACAGGAAATACGTTGGAGAGCTCTGGACACATGAAATTGAGGGCTGGTAGGGGTGAATACAGGGAATAGCTGAGTGTCCAAGACGGATGGAACACGGACGTAATTTGATACTCGATTGGCCGTTCTTCGCAAAGTAGTCATTAATCCAATGTCCAATATTTACTTCTGATTATGCACAAACACACGGTGACTAAAAGAAGTATATAAAACTAGTACTTACTTGTGGGTATGTCGTGTACAGTTATGTGGCTAAATACGCTGGATGGAAAATGGCCTTGCTTACACGCTTATTCACGAATTTAATATTATATAAATATTCTATGATTATTTTATTACGAGTTTAACTCTTATCTTATTGTCGCTTTCTTTTTATTACAAAACGGTAGGTCGATGAACTATTCGACTACTGGAACAAACAGCACGATCTCGGAAATAAAGTTGTAGTTTTCGACAAGATTTACATTCGCATTCGACGCCGAGGAAGTTCATCATTCATAGACGGTGCCATGGCCGCGTCGATGAGTAAGCGGAGTTCAATATGTAATTTTTTTTTGTCAACACTACTACTTCGATTCTCTACGTCATCTTTCATTTACCGGTAAGAGATGCCCTTAACCAACCGCATTCAATAACTCTTTACTTTGTGTGACTCCTGTGCCTTGTAATAGGTGATCAATAGTAAGGGAAAATGAATGAAGTGAAAAAATAAAAATCGTGAAAAGGCTTCATCAAGAAACTTTACTCATTACATCTATCTATCTATCTATCTATCTATCTATCTATATATCTATATATCTATCTATGTTTATTCTTATCTATGTATCTAAGTCTGTTTTTGTTTATTTATATATGTATGTATGTATCTATGTATCTATCTATCTATTCAATCTGTTTTCTATCTCTATAAACTACGTCTGTTCTTATCTATCTATCTATCTATCTATCTATCTATATATATATCTATGTTTCTAAGTCTGTTTTTATTTATTTATATATGTATGTATGTATGTATCTATCTATCTATGCAATCTTTTCTCTATCTCTCTATATATCTACGTCTGTTCTTATCTATCTATCTATCTATCTGTAATTATAATATTTTTATTATAAGAAATTATAATAAAAACATTTTATTTGCTCTACTTTGTATTGAGTACTTATTTAAAAAGTAAATGCTACGTTCTTTGGATTTTTAATCCATTTGTTCTTTCTCTTATTTGGATATATATGTATTTCACTATATTCAAATTTATTCATTGGAATACACACACACACACACACATATATATGTTTGTGTGTATATTATATATGTTACATATATATTATTCTATGTATTATATATATATATGGTATATATATATATATTTATATTTAAGTCTATTCTTATCTATCTATCTATTTATCTATCTGAGAACAGAATCTATCTATCTATCTATCTATCTATCTATCTATCTATCTATCTATCGATGATGTGGTTGAAATGAGGACAATAACAAAAACAAAACAAAAGCCAAAAACAAAAACAACAAAAAAAACAAAAAAAAACAGGGAAATAAGTTATAACCTAATTTTTAAAACGATATTGTTAAATTTCTAACATAAATGATGGTCCACTTTGACAATGTAGGCTTTGTTTTTGGACCACCTGACTAAAAAAATAAATATTCCGATCATGTCGGATTACGCATGAAACATGTCAAGTTACTTTTTGCAAAAATGTCTTATATTTTTCAAGAAAAAAAAAAACACACACACACACATACACACAGACACACACTATGTATGCGGATATGTGTGTATGTATGTGTGTGTGTATGTATGTATGTATGTATGTTTGTTACAAATGAAATCTAAATTATGCTCCTACCGAGGATATTGTCAGATGCATCCTTCGGGATATTTCTCAGGGTCAGAGGTTACTTGGCAATTTTCTTAAAAAAACAAAAAAATAACTTATGACATGTTGTACTGCGCCCAATCAAAACACCTGTAGGGATTAAAACTTGATATGACCTGCCTCTCTCCGTGTCTCTCTGTGCATATAAATACGCATATACACCCCTCTCTACATATACATACATATATACATATATATATATATATATATATATATATATATATATATATATATATATATATATATATATATATATATATACATACATATATACATACATATATATATATGTATGTATATATGTATGTATATATATATATATAAAAATATATATGTATATACATATATATTTATATATATATATACATACATATATACATATATATATATATATACATACATATATACATACATAAAATATAAATATATATATATATATAAATATATATATATATATATATATGTATATATGTATGTATATATATATATAAATATATATGTATATACATATATATATATATACACATATATATATATATATATATATATATATATATATATATATATATATATATATATATAAAAATATATATGTATCTACATATATATTCCCTCTAAAGTAACAGACAGTGAGTTAGTTTTAGTGAACTCGATCGTCATTTGATATTCCATACTTATAACTTTATGCCAGACTTGGCTAAGTTGACTAAATGCCTATAATATGTAATTTCTAAGGAATCAATGATTTTTTTATACCAAATTATTTCCTATTTCAAATTTATTATTGTGGATAGCCATGTTTAATTTGACGCCTTCTTTTTTAGGCAGTGTGAATTCGATACAGTGAAATTGTACAAACCTTTGTAAAAAAAAATCACCGTTTGATCTGAAGCACATTTTCTGGTACGATTAATTCCAACTGGGCATCTATACAAACATGAGTACATACACAATAACTTTTTAACCAGTAGGATATATATATATATATATATATATATATATATATATATATATATATATATATATATATATATATATATATATATATATATATATATATATATATATATATATATATATATGCTGATCAGCAGCCATAAAAATATATATATATATACCGGGTATAACAGCAAAATTGTCCAATTGTTAGATTAATCTTTGAACCCTTGTATCTTAGAAATGGTTAAAGATAATATACTGGCATTCTCGTTTTTTTTTTAATTACACTACTAGACTTTAATAAGGATGTATAATTACTCTCCAATCTTAACAGAAGAATCGTGATGAAATCGATCATAAACGAAAATTACATTTTCATCATTAATTAATCATAGATAAGGATCGGAAGCGCATGAAGAATTGAAATAAATTTAAAATATAGATACATATATATATATATATATATATATATATATATATATATATATATATATATATATATATATATATAGTACGGAAGAAGCTTAATTTCTTATTTAAATCTAAATTACAAGGCATGTTGTTGCAAATTTAATAATAAATTTAATAAAATTAAAATAAACGGTTTCGCCCCAGCTTATCTAGTTTTATTCTGGAAATTAAAAAATGACAAACGTGTAAATCAATTTATAGAATGTCTAATCTGGAGGAAGAAAAACTATTCAAGGAAAACTAGAGACCAATAATATTCAGACCCAGTAAACAATCCGTCTGTTTTCAAATCTTTTTTCATTCTCTTTGAACTGTTATAGCTGAAACTCCTCTCTCACGTGTCAAACGTCTTATGGATTGAGTTGGATCTTTTCTAATTGATCTCTTTATCTTTAAGTTTAAATCATAATCTCGCTTCCTGTTGTGACCTCCTGATCCTGTTCTCCACTCTACTGTTCCCTATTTTTAAAACTTATTCACCGTTCTTTTGATTGTTCTTGAATGAACTTTGAAGATGGAAGCCAGAATATAAGTGGTGGAACCATTACCGAATTCCTGAATTATTTTTTCCTCTCAACATTGTTCAGCTGAGAAGACAGTAGGGGCTGACACAAAACGATTTTGACCTGTTCTCTTTCTAGGTGAATAACTCAAAGGGTTTTTCTGTGATTCTTACGACAAATGCTGCCAAGATGACTAAATGTCTCATCTGAAAACTTGGAAATGAGAAACTCAATTACTTTAGTATTTTTTTAGATATTAAACATTTTGTAGGATGGGCAATTATGCGGCAACACGATCTGGACAATTTTTCTTCTACACTCGGTATATATGTATATATATATATATATATATATATATATATATATATATATATATATATATGCACATTTCATTGAATACGACAGACAAGGTGCTTTTATTTAGTTTTTTATATAATTTCTCATCCGATCTAATATTTTTCTTTTCAAATGATAAATTATATAAAAACTGCCCATCAAGGAATTGTATTCCTGATCATTCAAAATACGTAAATAAATATATAAGCCACACTACAACATGTTTGACACGCAGACTCACTCTACACCTTTCTGACCTTAGCTCAATTAGATCTCATTTAAATATTAATGGAGACCTACCGGACACTATTCGTAACATAATTGTTGACAACACTAATATAATAGCATCATCTACATGCAAAAAAAGGCTAAAAATAATGAAAGCCTTATTAATAAAAACAAAACAACAACACTTAATAATATTAATTATGAACATGGACACAATATCTTGACCGTGTTTTGAAAAAAATGAACACATTTTTATAAAACATACAGGCAACAAAGTATTTCTTATTTAACAGTTAAAATATTTAATCCTTGAAAATGGCTAAATGTATAGCCGAAGGCGCTCGTATAAAAGGAACACTCGGACAGTTTTTATATAATTTATCATCTAAAAAGAAAAAAAAATTATTAGATCGCATGAGAAATTGTATAAAAAACTAAATAAAAGCAACTTGTCTGCCTAAATACACACACACACAGTGCTGCCTAAATACACACACACACACACACACACACACACACACACACACACACATATATATATATATATATATATATATATATATATATATATATATATATATATATATATATATATAGAACAGTAAGATATAAAATCCGGTGTTCTTATAGATATTTTTATTTTTACACAATAGTGCTCAATGTAAATTTAAATTTACAGAGCATTAATATTATATATATATATATATATATATATATATATATATATATATATATATATATATATATATATATAATGCATTTAGTTAACTTAATCAAGGCTGGCATAAGGTCAAAAGTCTTGAAATACTACGTATCAGTTAGTTCACAAAGGGTCACCTATTACATCCCCATATATAGTAGGTGAAGTCAAAGGTTTCTTCGTATTTCATGCTTTAATTAACAGTTCAAACAGATTACACATAAAAAGCGTTTATTCCTCAAAATATATCGCATAATTTTCTATTGCCTGTTGCCATCGTTGCGCTAGAAGCTCGATTCTACGCGGATACCATTTGGGTGGGTTAGAGTAAAATATAAACTCTGTGTACCTTTGTAAACCTAATCCATATTATTAAACATCCTTCCGCACAGAAAATGAGCCCTGGCTCAGAAAAGGTGGTGCAAGGTCTGGACTGTAGGTAAATTGAGGCAGCACTTCCAGCCCCTCAAATATGTGTTTGGTCACATTAGCAGTGTGTCTTGGATCATTGTGATGCTGTATAGGTGCGTGTCTTCTGTTGACCAATGCCGGGTATAAGATTTATAAATTCAAAGCATCATATACCCGTTGCAGTTACTGAGTATAAAGGTTAGCGTTCACTGTACGGCCATCAGGGACAGTTTCAAAGTACAACAAACACTCGAAATTGCACCAAACACACATATCGAAATTCCACCGCCATTAAACCGCCATTATTTGACAAAATGTTCTCAAACCCTGCTGGGACGAAGTTATTGGTTTCTCGTATGAGGAATAAATAGATCCATTTTTTCATTCCTAATTGCAATTCGACGTCAAAAACGGGCACCTTGAGTATTTGCCAGCAGTTGTTTGCAAATGTTCAGTCGTTGTTGAGCTTAGTCATTGGTCATTTCGTGTGTAAAACCTTGAGGGCGTCTGTTCACAGTGTCGATTGATAGTGCTTTTTTGAGGACCAAGCTCTGATGACAATGTACGTCTCCTTGTGGTTGGCTATTATTTAACAATTTCAAGCATCTTTTACAATAGAAGGCCTCCTCTAATCTTGGTTTATCTTCGAGGTTGTTGTCAACATCCTTGAAACGTCTGAGTCAGTTTCGTTCCAGACGTTCTTTGACATTTTGTAGGCTTTTCACACCATTAATTTCTTTTGCCGCTCCATTTTCACTCAGATCTTTTTTTTTCCTACAGGTAGCATAAAATGGCTGAAATTGCAATTTTTTGGACCACACATTATCAAAGGTGTAAAATACAGAATAAAATATGGTTATAGGTTGTATATGAAAGTTCAGTATTGATTGAATAACAAGTTGAATCAAGTTAATGATATGGCAAGCTGCTAAAAATCATCAGTGGAAATCTGACAAAACATTTAAATCAAACTGGTATATATATATATATATATATATATATATATATATATATATATATGTGTGTGTGTGTGTGTGTGTGTGTGTGCTTCTAACGTACAACAGGCGCACGAATACATTAGATGCATCTTCAATTCGTCATATTCGGGAAAAAGTCGGCTGCTACATCGAGTGGCATTGATTTTTATTGATTGATTTGTTTTTATGGCATATTAGCCCTTCTCTGGTTATTTAAAGTTAGAAAATATTTTTAGATTGTGTGAATTATTTTTTTTGGGGAGATAATAATTTTAGTGATAAAAGTCTTACTAATTTACCAACAGCTGGAAGGGGAAAAGAAGTGGTGTATTCACAGCATTTCCCCAGAGTATTTGCGAGTACGTAAATATAACGGACCAAACGGATATTGGTACTCCGATAAACAATTGTGAGCCATTATCCATTACACCACACGCGCATCCGGGCTTACAGCACGTGCTATTTCCGAGCGGTTACCCATCTATGTAATGTTCAGGATCGACATTGCTTAACATCGGTGATCGTACAGAGAGCGGTTTTTCAACTTGATGTGGCCGTAAGCCTTCATGTTTGGGTCAGTTAGTATCGACGAACGACAACGATACTTTTTTATGACAATTATTTTTATGCCAATGGTGATAATAATCATAATATTAATAATATGAATGCAAAAATATGACAAAGAATAATGTTAGGCAAGCTCTAACGAAATCTACAAAATGGAAATCCACAAGAAATGACATGATACCCAACTTTTGGCTCTATCATCTGTCATCAATACATAAAACTCTTGCGCAATTTTATCAATGCTAATTAATAACCCCAATGAAATTCCAGAATCACTGAAGGTATTACATTAGCTCCTATCAAAAACGGGTGAAACAGATGATCCGAAAAATGATAGGCCAATAACATGTCTGTCCAACACATATAAATTGATTGTTGAGGATCTGTACTTACTCTTTTCGCCATGAAAACGATATGCTTCCCTTGAAACAGAAAGGATGTCGGAGAGGCTCATATGGTTGCAAAGACCAGTAATTGATAAACAAAATGATCATGGATAATTGCAGAGAAAGTGGTAGAAATCTCAGCAGAGCCTGAATAGATTGCCGTAAAGCATTTGATCATTTGTCACACACCTGGATCCTTAAGGTTTTGGAAATCTATAAAGTCTCCTCGGTAACAGTAAATTTCTTTAAATATAGTATGGAATTATGGAAAACCACATTGGTAATGCCACTTCCGATTTTTTTTTAAGCATTTCACCCCAAGCAAGGCGGGGAGCCACTAGCACGCAAGGGGTTACAGAGGATTTAGAGAGAGACACACAGACAGAACAAACAAAGCTAATCGCCCAGACATCGTAATCAAAGACCAAAAAACAGAATGTTCTTTCTTTTGACATGGCAGTCCCTGCAGATTATAACGTATCTTTGAAGATCTTAAAAAATATCAAAATACAAGAATCTTGAAGTGGAAATCTCAAAAGTGTGGCACGTGAGAACATCAATAATTCCAATTGAAGTTGGAGCCCTCGGATTGATTAGAAAAGGTTTCGATATACTCATTGAAGGGATTTTTGGTAGACCATTCCTTAACGAAATACAAAAAAAAATTGTACTCAGAAGTATAGATCACACATTACGAAGAGATTTATATATGTAAAATATGTATGATCTTAGATTTTTAAAATTTCTTTTTATAAAAAGGATTACTAGAAAATGTCATGAAACCATTTCTAACCTTAAGTCTCTGGTTGGGACTCAGAAGGAAGTGTGTATACAACAGAAATCCAAGGAAATAATAATAATAATAATGGTGAAATTTTGAAGACGAAGAAGAAGAAAGTGGAAGAGAACACCATAATCAATAGTAATAACTTACTACTAACAAGAGTGATGTTGAAAAAGAGTACGAAGGGCTTTAACTATAGGTCTCTAGTTTAGTATTCAACAGCAATCAAAAAGCGAAAAAACACGTCATCCAAGTACTCAGCAGAGTAACTTTCATACAATTGTCAGACAGAGACCAGCTCCCCAAAATCCATATGACAAATTCCAACAAGCACACTGTGAAAATATACAACGCTGCTCTGGAAACACTGTTAACAGATAAACCACCGGGAAACATCACAGAAGTTAACAACGTCATATACGCAACACATTTAGCAGCGACTCAGAAGCTTGGGGTCAAGACAATAAATAAAGTTAACAGACATAGAGAGCCAGCTTGGAAAGCAAAACTGTTACGAGAAATAAAACAAATCAGATGTGAGCTTTCTATATAAGATGAGTTCACCAGAAACCCTAATATTTCCACACGCAAGGGCAAAAAGATCAAGCGGAAATATAAAATTAAATCCCTACTTGACATTCCATCAACCACGGAAATGCTGAAGCAGAAACTTAAGCTAAAGGCACAGAGAACAAAACGACATGAAAAACGGTGTAGGTTCTATCGCCAAAATAAAATATTCCAAACGGACCTTAAGAAATTTTACAGGGAAATCGGAAAAACGCCTATACATGTCGAAAGGCCACCATCGATTGATAATGTACAGACATTTTGGGAAAATATTTGGAGCAGCCCGAAGGAATATAACCCAAATGCTGAATGGATCCGACGTGAAGAAGAACGAATGTTGGATACACCTCTGCAAGAATGAGGAAATATATCCACAGATAATGTTAAGTAAGCTCTAACAAAATCCCAAAAATGGAAATCCCCAGGAAATGACAAGGTGCCCAATTTCTGGTTTTATCATCTCTCATCTATCCATAAAATCCTTGCAAAAACATTATCGACGCTTGTAAATAATCCCAATGAAATCCCGGAATGGATTACTGAAGGTATTACATACCTTATGCAAAAAACAAATGAAACAGACGACCCGAAAAATTATAGACCGATAACATGTCTCTCCAAACGTATAAGTTGATCACGCCTGTACTGACGAACCGTACTTACTCCTTCTTCGAAATAAACAGCATTCTTCCGTTGGAACAGAAGAGATGCAGGAGAGGTTCATCTGATAAATAAAATGATCCTGGAAAATTGCAGGAGACGATGTAGAAATCTTAGCGCAGCGTGGATTGATTATCGTAAAGCCATTGATAGTGTTCCGCATTCTTGGATCCTTAAAACTTTGGAAATGTTCAAAGTATCCCCTGTGGTATTAAATTTCCTTAAGCACAGCATGGGAATGTGGAACACCAAACTATACCTTAGTCACACCAGAGGCACTGCCATATCCAACCGACTAAATATCCGACGTGGAATCTTTCAAGGAAATTCTGTGTCACCCCTTCTGTTTTGTTTGTACTTACTCCCCCTTACGCATGAACTGAACAACAGTAGCTATGGTTACAAAATAAATAACAAAATATTCAATCATCTACTCTACATGGATGATCTCAAACTCTTTGCCAAAGGCGATAATGAGTTGAAGGGCCTCCTCAATATTATCGGATTAGATAAATGTGCAAAAGTAACATTCAAGAAAGGTAGAATTACAGAAACACCCTTAATAGATTTAGATTTTGTCACAAAGATCAGGGAACTGGAGCATGATGAAGCTTATAAGTACCTAGGAATTAGCGAAGAAGATATCATACAACACCCCCAAATGAAGGAGAAGGTAAGAAAGGAGTACTACAGGCGTGTACGTCTGGTACTAAATACCGAGCTAAACTCAAAAAACAGAATATCAGCCATAAACACCTTAGCTGTCCCTGTGGTGCAATACAGCTTTAATGTCCTTAACTGGACCATAGCTGAAATTAAGCGAATGGACGCCAAAACGAGAAAGCTTTTCACTTGCTACTGCATGCATCATCCCAAAGCTGATCTTGATCGCCTGTATGTGCCCAAATCCGAAGGAGGCAGAGGATTAGTTCAACTGAAACTGTCCTACAAAATTACAACAATTGGCCTCCAAAGATACTTTGAAACTACTGAAGACTGGATGATGGTATGTGTCAAGGAACATGAAAGTAGTAAGCGTCTTTACTCCGTAATAAAGGAAGCCACCAAATTCAAAATGGAGTTTCAAATGGGCGCAGAAATACAAGTAAAGCACAGTACACCGGCTAAGCTGCAAAATACTTAAAAAAGAAAGCAAAGACAAATGCAACCGACCAGATGCAGAAACAATGGCAAGATAAACCGCTTCATGGCCAATACTCTGCCCGTACCAAACAAGCGGACGTAGACAAAAACCGTACTTATCAGTGGCTACATAGTGCAGGGTTGAAAGCTGAAACTGAAGGTTTTATCCTTGTTGCACAGGACCAATGCTTGTTAACTAGGAATTATCAAGCACATATACTAAAATACTGCATTAGCTCCAAATGTAGATTCTGTGATAAATATCCAGAAACGATTGATCATCTTGTATCAGGTTGCACGATATTGGCACCCACTGAATATAAAACCCGGCATAACAGAGTGGGGAATATCTGCACTGGAAAATTTGCAACTTCTACGAGAAGGAAACTGAGAGAAACTGGTATGAAAAACCGCCCAGACCCGGTTACGAAGATAGGACCTGTTACAATTTTATGGGACTACACAATACACACTGACAGAACAATCAATGTCAACCGCCCAGACGTTGTTATTAAAGACCACAAACTAAAAAAGTGCCTCCTTATTGATATGGCAATCCCTGCAGACTTTAATGTATACTTGAAGATATTCAAAAAGCTGTCAAAATACAAGAACCTTGAAATAGAAATCTCAAAAATATGGTACATAGGAACATCAACAACCCCTGTTGTGCCCTAGGATTGGTTGGAAAAGATTCCAGTAGACTAATTGGAGGGATTCCTGGAAGTCCATGCCTCAAAGAGATACAAAAAATTGTTCTGAAAAGTAAAGCCCACACTTTACGAATGGCTTTATTTATGTAATTTTCTTTTTTGCAGTGGAAAGTTTTTAGTAAGAAGCACAGAAATGCATGGTGGGAGTTTTTAGCTAATAAAATAGGCCGTATTGCAGTTTGACACGAGCCAGTCTCGATGTGTCTTGTCTAGAAGACAAAACGTTCTGTTCGCTTGTCCGAACTTGCTTTTGCGTGTTGATGGGAATTCTTAGTTTGTGAACCTTTTGCCTTCTTACTGTTAATTTACCTCAGATATATTATTTGCTTGATATTTCATTTTTGCACTCTTTTTCTTTTTATTGCAAACTTTGTTAATTCTGTTTGTCGGATAGTTCTGTTGTTTATTTTGCATTTGAGCATGACTACTCACTCCACAGGTTATGAGCCGGGGAATACATTTTGTTTCAACGTTGACAAATCAAATACGAATTATGGGAAGTAAAATTTTGGGGTTACATGCGAATCCAAAAATTACACGAAAAAATCTTGGCACATTTAATTGTCCCAATGACGAAGACTACCGTGAAAAGAATGCAAACGCGTTTGCTGAATTAATTCAATTTCTTGATGATCGAAGTCTGTGACTTATTACGAGAGAAGCCCCTGACGATGGGAGAAAAGCGCTGCAATTTTTGAGAGACCACTATTTATAAAAGGGAAAGCCAAATATATTTCCTTGCTTACTAAATTAACCTCCCTAGGCAAAGCAACTGCTAAAACTATTACTGATTATACGAGGGTCATTCAATAAATAAGGTGAATTTTTCGGTATAAGCACTTCTAATACAGATAGAAGCTTAATTTTAAAAAAATTTTCAACGTGGTCTCCCAGCACTGTCACACACTTTTCCCATCTGTGCACAAGCTTCCGTATTCCCTCAGCGTAAAAATCTTTGGACTGATGTCTCAGCCAGTCGCTCACAACACTTTTGAATTCATCGTAACTTTTAAACTTTGTGCCTCTCGTGAACGCTTTCAAGGGACCAAACAGGTGAAAGTCTGAAGGGGCAAGGTATGGGCTGTAAGGGGGATGAAAGAGTAGTTCCCATCTCAGCTCGTTGATGGTCTGCACCGTTTGGGCTGCTGTGTGAGGCCTTGCGTTGTCATGATGCAAGATGACTCCTTCTGACTGATGACCCCCAGCGTTTGTCCCAACGGATAAGCTCAAAGTCATCCACTGTCACCATTCTGTCAGACTGAATGAGGTCATTGACTGATTTGATCACCTCAGGAGACATCACTTCTGTAGGCCGCCCAGGCCTGTTCATCCTCAACACTGCTCCGTCCTTCTTTAAACAATTTAGCCCACTGGTAGACATTGTTTTGGCTGAAACATGTGGCACCATACACAGTTGACATTCTCCTATGAATTTCAAGTGGTTTGCACCCTTCAGCAACCAAAAACTTGATAATTGACCGCTGTTCAATCCTGGAGCATGCTTCTTGGTCGGCCATCTTTGTTAATCGCCAAAACTCTCAAGTTTTGTTTTTAATCTGCAAAAGAAATTAACTCCATGTGAAAAAGAAGTAAAACAAAAAATAAAATAAAAAAGAGTAAGCTTCTATCTGTATTAGAAGTCCTTATACCGAAAAATTCACCTTATTTATTGATTGACTCTCGTATTATTAGAGCTGAAAACGCGGCCAATTTCGTAAAAATTTCCGGGCAGGTAATTAGCAATGGTTTAATAATATGTATGGTCCTAAAAGGCCTCTTGTCCTATTTTAAGCCATTTAAAACTGTTACACAGAAAGACGAGCTACTAACGTTTAGTGAATTCAAAGTAGCATTGCGAAGCTTCAAAGAACCCGAAAAGATGATTTGGGAGAATAACAGTGAAATTACCGTGATGCCTCACCGAATGCCAAGACCAAAGCCACAAACTAATATTCCTACCTGTTTTACTTGTGGTAATTTTGGGCATAAAAGCCCTGATTGCCGAAGAAACTTTCGGAATTCCCCAGTAAATAATTCCCCATCAAAACGCTATAATTCCAATCCACCGAATAAAAATATTATCTGACATGCTCGTCGCAAACCTGGACATAAAACTATCGAGTGAAGAAAAAAAAAGAAAGCTCATATCGTAAAAAAATGTGGAACATGTTTCAGATAATGAATATTCATTTCTGTTTTCACTTGGACCAGATACCGTTTCCAACAAAAACTTGCTGTGGTGCCACCACGCATATGATTAATGTCAAATCTAAATTTCTTACTTTCGATAATGATTTTAATCCAGAAAATCATCATATTAAACTAGCAGATGGTAGCCGAACCAGTAATATTGCTTTTAAAAGAGGCCTTTCTCAAGTAGCTATAACATTTAATCTTAAATGATTAGAAATGTGAACATATGCAAGTTATTTCTTAGTGAATTAAGTTGGGCTATGATAAATATCCTGTTCTCTACCACAGATTTGCTTGTCAGGTGCGACATATTATGCGTCTCTGTTCATGAGTGTGAGTACTTGGGAAAAAACATCACTACCATGTGTTGAGAGATTTTGATTTTTAGTTTGAAGTCAATTAAGGCGACTTGGATGTCACGTCTAGACACTTGTGAACACCCTCAATCAGAGACCGATTGGCTGAGTGGAATGTTAATGGTAATATTAAGCGTTTCCTTATAAGTAAACATTCAGCATTCATTGACTAAGCAGCCAGTGTTGCTGTCTGTTGAAATTTATAAAATCTTTCTTGCCAGGAAAAATAGGTTTCACAAGTCCACTAAAAATGATTACGTTAAAAGCCGGTGATGAAAATTACCTAGTAACAAACTAAAAAATAAAAGGAATACCAGGCTATTTACATCCAGAAATATATGGTGATCTTTGTTAATGCTAATGGTGATATTAGGTCATTCCCTAAAAGGAAAGGTTGGCCATTCATTGACCGAGCAACCAATGCTGCTGTCGGTTCAAATGTATGAGTTCTTTCTCTTAAAACAATCTGCTGGAAAATAGGTTTCCCGAGTCCAGTAACTGTTATCGCTCTTTTCAGTATTGTTGTTGCTTTTGAAATTCCTCAAGTGATGTGGTTTCTCTCATCAGTTGCAATTCTTTGTGATTCTGTAGCGCCAATCTGTAATGCTCAATGAAACCTATAGGCGTCACTTAGTCAAAGCCATCTTTATTCATTGATCTTAAAAGGTGGCTAAGTACAGCTGACAGTTTATATATTTCCCAACAGGTTTGGCGCGATGCATGGCATCCACATGAAAATCTCGATCAGAAGAAGCAATTTAAAAAACAAAACAAAACAAAATACCTACCCCCCCAAAAAAAAACAAACAAACAAAAACAAATGTATTTTTTAACAATATGCAGTGCACTGTTAGTTTGTATTTTTTTTTATCTTAAAGTTATTTTCAGGAAGATAGTTAACTCAAGTCCACTAATTTCCAGGCTCTCTTTACGTTTCCTAACAGTTTGGTTGAAGTTGGGCGTTACATCGACATCTTAAGTAATTTTATCCATTTTAGATGTTGCTGTTGTTGAAGCTCCTCAAGTGATGTGGTTTCCAGTATTTGGTACTGTCCTTTGATTTCGTATTCTTTGTGTAGCGCCAGTCCACAAAGTTCGACGAAGGATGGTCATTATGTGACCTACAGGTTTCATCAGATTAAAGCCAATTTTAACTATTTATCTGGGAAGGCGGTTATACCCTGATGATAGTTGAGGTAAATCTGAACGATTTTGGAAAAATCATTTCACCCCAAGCAAAACAATAATGCCACTAGAGCCTAGGAGATTATACAGTATGAAAGAGAATGTAAGAGATTTTGTGAGGAAAAGTGAGTGGAAAGTACAATAAAGGAACATGATTTATAAAGACAGAAGATGGCGATTGGCGTTGGATTTAAATTTTTAAAGAATGCAGGTAGCTGGGAAGCAAGAAATTGGATGGACGTTCAGCAGGCAAGAAGTGTGATAAAATAAGCTATTAAAAATGTGAGACCCAGTTGCCAATTTAGGAGCACACTTAAATTTATGCAGTCGAATCATTAAGGACAACAGTTCATCAGAACAATTGCCATGAAAATATATTTAGAAAAGACAGAGGAAAGCCACGTCACGTCAGTGGGTAAGTAAGTGAAGTCGAGATGCCAGGTCAGGATGGAATTTATTACAGACGCTTCTTTGAATTTTGGCGAGCATCTTGAGATATGTATTAAGCAGTAGTATTCGATGCACGGACGGATGTTAGATTTATAAATATGCAAGAGGGATTCTTACGTGAAGAATTATCTGGCAGTACATAGCGAACCAGCTTTCTTTGTAAGGAGAGCTTTTGGCGCCGAGCATGAGATCCATATGAAATGCTCGATCTGACTAGGCTATTTAAGAACATGACTCTAGTTTTTTTGTTACCCATTCTGAACTCAATTCTAACAGGTCTCCACCCCCATGTTCATGTGTTGCTTCTATGAAAAACCGGAACATTTGCCTGTTATTTATGTGTCTAATATACACTTCTCAGACTGGGTGTCATAATGTCTATATTGGGTGTCGTATATTTGTGCCCAAACATCACTTTGTCGGCGTGCTACACTCTCACTCAATAGCAACAATAACAACAACAACAACAACAACAATAATAATAATAATAATAATAATAATAATAATAATAATAATGAATATATCCAGAGATATAAAAAGGTAGCGACATATGTGCACTGGAAGATATGCAAGAAGCACAAAATCGAAACCACTGAGAGACGGTATGAACACCAACCAGAAACAGTTACCCAAAACAACGATGTAATTATCCTCTGGGACACGCCAATTCAAAATGACAGGAAAATAAAAGCCAACAGACCTGATAGTATCATAAAAGATAAGAAATTCAGGAAGTGTATGCTTATTGAGATAGCAGTATCACCTGAGAGAAACACCTCCATAAAAATTATCAAGAAATTGTCCAAATGCAAGGATCTGGAGATTGAGATTAACATGTGGGAAAATGAAAACCGATACTGTACCAATAGTTATCGGAGCTGTGGGCCTTGTGAAAAAAGGGATGTGAAATTTTACTAACAGTGTCACAGGTAACATCAACATACAAGTTGCCCAGGAGATCACCCTACTAGGAACATAAGGTTCCGAGATAAAATTTTATACCGTATTAATTAACGCTGGGGATAAATTATGTCTAGGGGAGGCTTCAACTAAAGAAGGCAGGATGAATTGATTCGAAAAATGTGCATATTTTCTACGCAATTTCTCGAACATTCAGGCCGGTAAATGTAATTAATACATTTTAATTGAAAAGACAGGCCATTTACTTAAATAAGTGTATCCATAAAAACGTATAAACACATTATATTAAAACATTTGTCGGATTGAATCCATTTCATATAATATCTTGTGATTGTGTACGTTAGGCTACACTTTCAGTGCAGATATGAAAGATCGAGAAAAATCGGCGAAGGTGTGTGTTTAAAAGCGGTAATTCGAGCATTGCAAACCCGAAGTTCTCTGTAGCTGAACGGTCATAGCACGTCAGACTTAATGACGGTTCCGTATAGGATACAGGTTCGATTCCTGCCGGAGAACGCATATTTTCTACGAAAATTCTCGAACCTTCAACCAGGTAAATATAGTTAATTAAATTAATTAAAAAAACAGAGAAGTTAATCAGATAAGTATCTTCATAAAAAAGGTATAAACAGTTGGTGTATTGGGGCAGCAGATATATTATTTAAACCCATATTGTTAAATATAACAGAAAAAGAATGTCTATTACGTTTGATCATGAGCCGTTCTAAAATTCGTATATTTGATACAGTTTCTGGCGAAAATAAAGGCAAAAATTGTCCAACATTTGGATATTTTTTTTATTAATCTGTTGCTTGATCTATGGTTTCGGCTCACGTGAGCCATCGTCAGAGTGGTTATGGGGACATTTAAACAAAGTTATTCACCATCAAAGATGGTATTACATTGCATCTAGACATGTGGTTCTGTTGTTAATATTTCGGTCTCTCACAGAGTACAAATGTCATAGAACTGCATCATGAATTTACGACCTGTGTCTGCTAATCCGCGGCCGTTATCGTCGCATACCAATCTTCTATGTCAACATAACAGAATATCATCTTTGATGGTGAATAGCTTTGTTTAGATGTCCGCATAACCACTCTGAAGATGGCTCATGTGATCCAAAAGCATACATCAAGGATCAGTTTAATAAAAATATCCAAATGTTGGACAATTTTTGTCTTTATTTTCACCAGAAATTAAAGGAAATATACGGAATTTAGAACGACTCATAATCAAACATAATAGACATTCATTGTCTGTTATATTTAACAATATATATATATATATATATATATATATATATATATATATATATATATATATATATATATATATATATATATATATATATATATAATAGCTAATAAAAGGCAAAATTTATAAGGCATTTTTGAAAAGCTAAAAAAAACCCAAGCAACCGGTTTCATCCCAGGACTTATCAAGTTTATTTTTCTTGGAATAAAAAATATAAAAGCGTGTAAATTAAATTAATGAATGGAATGGGAAAAAAATGGATTTCAAGAAACTAGAGCCCAATAACAATCGGACCCAGTAAGCATTCCCTGTTTACAAAGGGAAGGCCCACGGGATCTTATATACAAGGACTCTAGAACCTTGTGGTGAAATGCGGAGTGGTACCTAGATAAAATAATAATAATAATAAAAGGTCCGCACTAAAATTAATCACACATTTCTTGCTATTTATTACATACTCAGTAATAGCAGAGCCAGAAGTATTGGTTAGTTGGCTCTTCCTGGCAGCCGGATTCTTTTATACTTTTATTCCCAGAAAACCGGTTTTTTTGGGTGTGTTTTTTTAGCTCTTTAAAAAATGCCTTATAAATTTTGCCTTTTCCTAGTTATTATTAAATTCTGTACCACAAAAACACTTATTATATATATATATATATATATATATATATATATATATATATATATATATATATATATATATATATATATATTCCAGGCAGCTATCCACCATACACAGAACTCCAGGCACCTATCCTCCATACACAGATAACTTCCGTTAAGTTAACCGATTAAATAGGTCAATGTCTGGTCCCTCCTCCCCTAATACTAATTATTATATATAGAAATATTAAAATAAACCCTCTCTAAACTCGATCATGTCTCTTACACCACTGCTCACTACCCTCTCTGTTAAATTGCATAAACTTAATACTACCGTCAAAAGTGTAAATGTTCATTTCATTTTTCGTTTCACCTTTTGGAAGCGAAGGAGTCTGATGATCCAGTGTATTTTAAAAGAGCTATGGTGAAATAAATTATTACATGGAGCCTTAAAGTGGTCTGTTTTTCTGAATTTGCATTGAGCTCTCAGGATTTCATCCTCCTTGGGACTACCCATATAGATTACCAAGTTTTTCGTAACTCAAATATATATATATATATATATATATATATATATATATATATATATATATATGTATCTTAATGCATATCGGGAAAGCAGCTTTTAATTTCAACATGTTTAGTTGAATATAACAGATAAGGAAAATTTAATCAATCTTTTATTTAGTCTTCCATCATTCTTACACTTTTCGTTTGATAGGAGTAAGGGAGCACAAAAATTGTCTGTATTGTCCATTGTCCCAAGCGATTTTAGAAACTTTTTTTTAGACATTTTCAAGTGCGTTTGTTTGAGGTGTTGTTAATTTCTCTTCATGTTTGATGTGATTTATTGCGCATGAAAACATACAACAATTGTGACACAAGGCCGCAAAGAGGCAATGGTTTGAAGCTGGTCGACACTATCTTATACTTAGCTAATCAGATTCACGATCCTTTCATTCTTTACAATCTGCACATCGACCACAAGAACTCGTCCATGATCATTCAATCCTACATATAACACAATACCATACACATGCAGGGAACCTACAAAACAGCCCATGACATAAAAAAACTGTTGTGTATAAAATTATATATAAAAATCTATTGATGATAAGCAATGAATCTCTTCAGGTTTGACTGTTTAAAATCTATTTTTGTATTGTTTTGAATAGTACGTTTTGAGTCTATGCGTGCGTTGATGGAATTCGAGTGGAATTTATAAAAAAATAAATTAAAATACGCTCATTCGTATTCCAAGCGGGCGCAACACGCGATTCTCTTTGAAATTCTTTCCCCTTGAATAAAATTTGAAAAGACATATAGCATAGATAATAATAGATAAGTCTTTTCAACTTTGTCTTGATCCATTATTTATATAAAACTTTGATAATAGCTGTCGCTAGCCGAAATATTGAAAAATAAATAAGCAATTCTAAAGAAGGAGCATTCGTTGCTACTTGTGCTTGCTTATATATATATATATATATATATATATATATATATATATATATATGTATGTGTGTGTGTGTGTGTGTGTGTGTGTGTGTGTGTAGGGGATTTGACATCTGTGTGTAAAGACTTGTTCCAATCCATGTCGATATTATGTTACATACCTCAATTATCTCCTGTAGAAAGAAGATGAAATATTTTCCATTGACACGACATAATAGATGTTTTGATTATTCCGATTTACTTATGTGTGTAAACTGAGAAATTTTATTGATCGCCATTCACCGAGGAAATTACAAGGTGATTTATCGAAGTTTACATCTTTTCTTTTCGGATTATAAGATTAAGCCTTTTCTTTATTTCGCATATCTTTATTTTAATATCACTTTTTCCTAATTTCTCTCCTTCTTAGCTCTGCCTTTTTCACACAACGTTTGCACGGGTTTGTTTTTTTTTAACCAGTTAAGATTCTGCGACGATGTATTTTGGGAATTGACCAGCTATTACTTTTGTCTTTATTTGTGCAAGCGAAAAATAATTTCTCAGTTTACACACAAGAGTAATTTAATGCAAACATATTAATCAAATGAAAGTATTTGATAGGACGCATGCGCAATTGGTTGCTTCCGTTGATTAATGTGTTTGCATGAAATTGTTTGTTTTCTTGCCAATAAATTCGTGTCAAGGAATGCGTAATCGTGTCGCCAAATAAAATTATTGTTGGCATTCGTAGCAAAGAGTTTTATTTTTATAGTGACTTACATAATTACTTTTAACAAATTTGTGTTTGTGCTGACCAGAAAAGGGTAGGTTTTTAAAGGTGGCCAGTTTCCAGGATACAAATCCGGGAGTTATACACAAAAGAGTGACCAGTGAAGAAGACATTCGTTGTTGTTTGTAATATGGGTTCGACAAATACGGCATTGGTTCCTTTACTGACATATTCTCCGTTTTGAATCGACTTTTTCATATGCACAACGTTGTAAGTCTGCCGCTACACTATCGTTATTTTCATATCTAGTATTCAGATGAGTTCCATTCTACCGGTTCCATCGTTTCAGACTTTTACAGCCAAATTACGGAGTTGAATAATCCTCATCTCCCCCGTGTTCCAAATATAAGAAGAAAGTTCCACTCGGACAGTTTTATTTCCAAATAAACGCTACTTTGTTCAACAGCATCCCGCGTGAGTGCTTTTCTGAACACTACAATTTCTGCAAGTCGGGGGAAATTTTAACTATCCAATTTATCATTATAATCTTAACTTCTGACCACTTTTACTCATATCCCATCCCTGGTTTATTATAACTATTTTAAAAGTAACAGTCTAGTTTGAGTGTCTCTTGAGTCTTGTATTGGGCGTCATCTAGTATACAACAGCGAATAAAGGAATGGTCGGAAATTGGGGATATCTTCTTGCTATTCTCAGAGTTAATAATGGCGAATACTAGACAGTATGATAGTTCAGTCTGCAGGTGTTGGGACATATTTATTCCGATTATAACTTCATAAACATTTATGAGAGTGTACTTCGGGGAACTGGTGATCCTCGTCGCTACTGAATGAGACAACCAGGCGACATTTCATGTTTTTATAAAAAAATACCTTTGGTTGCATTTTAACATTTTCTACAGATTCTTGGCTTATTTAACTGATTTTATTCATGGTTACATCTTCTTTGAGAAATGAAGCCAATTCTGCACAATCTTTCCTAATTTCGTGTCTTTTTAAAGTTAGTAAATATTTAAAAAAATGAAAAATTATTCTGTCATTTTGTATGTTCAAAGATACAAATCCTTTTTTCAACGTATACAGTTTCTTAGAAAATCTATCTATCTGTCACTGACTATTAATATACATTCAAGCTATCTATTTATCGAGCTATCTAGCTCTATTACTGTTAATATAGGCTTTTCTATCTATTTATCACTGACTGTCAATATGTATTCTATCTATCTATCTATCTATCTATCTATCTATCTATCTATCTATCTATCTATCTATCTATCTGGTTTTCTGTTCTGTTTTAACTTCCCCATTTGTATAAAGGTGTATAATAAAATTGTAAATAGAAATAATGGCAGAAATTGCTCTCTATGTACGTAAGGGAAACTACAGATTATAGAATTAAACGAAGCAACTAATTTGATAAATAAAAGGAGTGGAATTATATCGAACAGTAAAAACACCCGCCCAAAATCAACAAAGGAAAACAAGCAATAAAAACAATAAATATCGGGAGCGCTATTAAAAACTGTCACCCATTTTAAAAATCGTTAAACATGAAACAGCGCTGCAAATGAGTAAATAGAAAAGTTGTTTTTTATGTGTATTAAAAAGATCTTTTAAAATGCTTATAAATATAGCATTCTTGTATAAGGAAATATACAAATCTGGCTGAAAATTGTGGATGGGCTGTACAAAATTCTTATTTTTCTTTTGTCTTAATTATCCGACTGTGTAACATTTGAAAAATATCAGGTCATCCCATAAGTTCTGTCCGAATTTTGAATTTTGAAACAAGTGACCAAATGTTACATTTAATTACAGATTCAATCACCAATGTATTTTCCCTGATTATCTATGACTTGTTTCCATCTATTAACAAGCTTACTAATTCCATTACTGTAAAATTCTTTTGGCTTTGATTCGAAGAACTCACAAATGTCAGTTTTAACCTCTTCCTGTGTTACAAAAGCTGTTTCTTCCAAATTATTCTGTAAGCTACGAAACAAATGGTAGTCTGAATGAGCAAGGTCGGGAGAGTAAGGTGGATGAGGAATTTTCTCCCAACAAAGTTCTTCGATCTTTTGTGACGTGATTCTTGCTGTGTGTGGCCGCGCATTGTCCTGATGAAACATTACCCGTTTTCGATTCACTAGAGCAGGTCTTTTTTTCCTCAAAGCTTGGTTCAAACGCTCTAATTGCTGACAGTATATTTGAGCATTAGTTGTTGAATTAGGTGGTAAGAATTCAAAGTGAATTATTCCTTGGCAATCCCACCAGATTGAAAGAAGAACCTTTTGCCCCTTGAAGTTCCTTTCTCGGCTGTGGCTGGGGCCCTACCCCTTCACAAAGCCACTGTCTACGACGCTTAACATTTCGATAAAAGATCCATTTTTCGTCGCCAGTCACAAGTCTATCCAAAAAAGGTGAAACAAGTTGCCGAGAATGGAGAGAAGAGCAGATGTCAACTCGGGATTTGAGGTTGTTTTCAGACAATTCATAAGGCACCCATTTTCCAAGTTTAGGAACTTTTCCAAGTTGTTGAAGATGACGATGAACAGTTGTATGGTTTGAACTGAGAACCACTGCCAATTTCTCAACTGATAAAGCAGAATTTTCTTCAAGGGCTGCTTCAAGAAGCTTTTCATCAAACTCAACTGGACGTCCGGCTCGATCTTCATCTGCAAGGGTGAAATCGCCACTTCTGAATTTTGCAAACCATATTCTGCAAGTTCTTTCATTCACACATTCCTCTCCATAAACTGAGTGAATGTTTCTAGCCGCTTCGGCTGCTGAGTTTCCTTTCTTGAACTCATAAAGCATTATGTGTCTCAAATGATTCTTGGGTATTTCCATGTTAGCAGGGTTTTAATCAAACAAAATTTAATTTTTATTGTTTTCTGAAATAAAATTTGATCAGTTTAAATGCATCTAAACATAAAAATAATGTTCAGCTCCATTAGACATTATAAAATACTCTTTAAATTTCGTTCATTTTAACAAAAAGTTAAAATTCGGACAGAACTTATGGGATGACCTAATACAATGAAAAATTCCCTTGTCGGTTGAATTTAATACACCATGATTCGATGTTTTATGCGCGCGTATATATACATTGCATATATATATATATATATATATATATATATATATATATATATATATATATATATATATATATATATTTTAGAATTGGACATTGTCCGACAATTTATTTAAAGACATTTATATTATGTTTAACGTTCTTTTTATAGATACAAGTATTTAAGCAAATGCATATATATATATATATATATATGTGTGTGTATGTGTGTATGTGTGTGTGTGTATATTTAAGCATTCAACCCCAAGCAAGGCGGGAAGCCACTAGCACGCAAAGGGTTTCAGAGTAGGATCGAGAACAAAGAGGAGTGATAGAGGAAAGTATGAATAGATGGTTAGAGGATAGATCAGGGCATCTGGAGACGTCGATTGACGTTACATTTGAATAATTGGCGATTATACTTATCAGGAAAACAATAAATGGGGATGGAGTTCCACAGACGAGAAGTGCGAGACATGAAGCTATTGGAGTAGAAGAGACGGCTACATTTAACAGTTTCGACAGTGAAAGGGTGAGAGCGAGATGCCAACCTAGTTGAGCGCTGAAATTTATGAATTCTGGGAACCAGCGAAAGGAGCTCATCGGAGCAGTTACCGTGAAAGTATTTGTAAATAAGACAGAGGGAGGCAACGGCACGTCTGTGAGAGAGCGACTTCAGACGAGATGCCAGATCAGGGCCAATTACATTGCATATCCTTCTTTGGATTTTATCAAGGACCTTGAGACAATTAGAAGGGGCTCCAGACCATATATGGCAGCAATACTCCATGCAAGGGCTAATGGTTGATCTGTAGATTTTTAAGGATCGACTCCGGTGAGAAAAATTTCCTGGCGCGGCAAAGGGAGCCAACTTTCCTAGCGGTGGAGGAAGGTATTGACTCAATGTATTCGTTCCATCTCAGGTAAGCGGACAATGTGAGACCGAGCAGTCGCAAAGAGGTGCTCTCGTGGAGTTGAGCGTCAGACATTTTAATGGTGTGTGAAGGGATGGTTCTCTCTGGTGAGTAATAGAGAGCAGTTTTGTTTTTGAGGCATTAAAGTTAACCAGCCAATACCTGCCCCAGTCCACAACCGATTGAAAGTCCTTTTCAAGACAAAAGGCCAGGTGAGTTTTATCGGCGACACTAGATTTGTTTTTGAATAGTAGTGTCGTCCGCGTAGATGCCTACTTGGGAACCTATGTCATCAGGAAGATGGTTAATGAACATAAGGAACAGAGTAGGGCCTAGGATAGAACCTTGGGGAACACCTGCGTTCGTGGGATAGGAGCTGGGGGAGAATCCGTTGAGAACGTCCTTTAATGTACGGTTCGGCAGGAATGACTGTATTAAGTCGAACAATCGACCTGTAATTCCATAACCCTGAAGCTTGGAAAGAAGGCCGGCATGCCAAACCCTATCAAACGCTTTGGAGATATCAAGAGCAAAGGCACGAGCTTCTCTGTTATGATGAAGTGCTTGGTAAACAATTTCAGTTATGGCCGTAAGCACATCAGCTGTAGAAGGGCAAAGCGGAAACCATATTGCTTGTCGGAGAGAATATTATGGGATGTAAGGTTCATAACCACTTCGGCGTTGATTAAAGCTTCAAAGACTTCACCGAAGAGTGGTAGGAGACTTATAGGACGGTAATTAGAAGGGCCAGGAGGGTCTCCAGAGTTCTTAAAGACAGGAACAACTGATGAAGACTTCCAACAGGGTGGAAAAAAAGATTCATTGAGGCAGTAGTTATATAATTTGGAGAGGGCAGGGGCCAGTTCAGGCGCACATTTCTTCAGGACAATGGCTGGTATCCCATCTCCACCACTATCCTTGTGGGGGTCTAATTTAGAGATGATGCCCAAAACCAATGACGGGGTTATGTGCAAGTCGCTCAATTGAGCCTCAGTTCGAAGGGGGAAATCGGGTGTGGGTACACCGGAAGAGTCGAGCGTTGAATTGAATGAGAATTTCCGACCAAAGCATTCAGCCTTGTTGGCAGAAGAGGTCAGAACCTCAAACTGGTTGAACAAAGGAGGTATAGATGGTTTCCTATTGTCAAGCACGCACTTGCAGAGACGCCAATAATCCTTGGAACCGAATTTGCGAGATGCAATACGTTCTTTCATTCGATCTGCATATGGAGACTTTGCTTCATTGAGGGCACGCTTACAGTCGTTACGGGCAGAGACAAAGAGACGTCTATTGCAACCAGACATGTCGCTACGATAAAGGTGGAAAAAGTGATTCCTATGGGCAATGGCAGCTGAACAAGCAGCGGAGAACCAGGGGAGGAGCGCGATTTGCCGTTATATTTCCTTGAGGGGATGAAAGCCTTCATTCCAGCTTTAACCCAGGAGGAGACCTCGAAAGCACATTCTTGAACAGGGAGCGCGAAGACAACGTCCCAGGGGACGTCGCGAATGAAATCCCGGAACGAGTCCCAGTCTTCTCGTTGATAAGCAGAATGACGTTCTAGTGGTAGGAAGTTCTTTGCAGGGGGTGGAGTTGAAGGAGTTGTTGACAGACACTACAGCGTGATCGGAGTTGCCAAGCGGGCAGAGCTGCGTGGCGCTACAGGACTCGGGGATGGAGGTAAAACATAGATCAAGAGGGGAAGCCTTACTATTCAGATTGTAGGGAAAACGTGTGGGGAAGTCAACTATTTGCGCGAGAGATTGAGAAATTGAAAAATTAAGGGTTTGTATGCCTTCAAGGTCAGTAGTAGCGTTATTAAGACACTTGGTATGATGGGCGTTAAAATCGCCAAACACGAATATGCGAGCAAACAGAGAGAGAGAGAGAGAGAGAGAGAGAGAGAGAGAGAGAGAGAGAGAGAGAGAGAGAGCGAGAGAGAGAGAGAGAGAGCCTTGTCAATGCTGTCAGAACACTACAGTCTTGGGAGGATGGAGACCGATAAAGGAAGAACATGTAGCTTACAACATTGAGAAGGGATAGCCGCAGACATATATACGAATGGTCTGGGGATTCAAGAGACAGCTCTCTTGCCAGCGGGAGACGGTACTTGACGTAAACACCAAGGCCATGCATATGGGTTTGAGAGTCTTTTCTAAGGAGTGGAAGGTAGCCGGGGATCGAGAGGTCAGAGGAGGCGATAGATGAGTCAAGGTTGGTCTCACAGAGAGCCAGTATATCCGGGCAGTTCGCAACAAGGAAGGATTAAACACTGCAGAAGTTGGTTCTAATGCCACGGATGTTAGAAAATGAAATGTTAAAGGGTTTAGGTGATTTTTTTAAGAGCTGGTTTAGAATTTCTTTTGGGATCGTTCTTAGATTTCATGATGTGCAAATGCGGTAGCAAAAAAAGAAAAACAAAAAGCTTGAAGTAGAAGAAGCAGACGGTGATCGACCGCGACGTGGACAGACGGAATTTGGCGCAGCATAATGTGGCCTCATGGTTGCCCATCGGAGATGAATGCAGGGACACCTATCCATACGCGATATGGAACTACAGACACCCCGGTATTATACAACTGTTGATCAGAGCGGCCGCTCAAGACGCTACGCAAGAGTTAGGGCTCCTAACCACCAGTCGGAAACAGCAACCAGAAAACTGTCAACCGTGTACCCTCAGAATGAAGAGGCATTGCCACAGACTGCACACGTTATGCGAGAAACACAGCAGCCTCCAGTACAGAAGCCAGAGAGATAGGAAGAGAGAGATCCGGGAACCCCTTCTTAAACAAGAAACAAGGTGTGAGGCTCTACTCTTGTCCAAGAGAAGAGGGAGGAATATTGAACGGATGCAGGAAAGCGTACCTACTCCTATACACACAGAGAATAAAAAAAAGGCTGCAGCTGACAAGTCCGAGTTGACAGCTGTAGACATACTTACCAATGGATGGGAATGAGATTTTATGTTTATGCCTTCCATTACATTAAGTTTTAACTTAGTATAAGTCCCATTGTCCTATCTTAAAGAAAGAATTTGGTTTTCCAGTATAGCGGATGCGGCATAGAATTCTAATACACATTGCCGACTTTCATTCTCATGGTCATATAGTGGATTGTAGAGGCTGATTTTATATGTCACCAAGCTTTTCAGTTTCAAGGAACTGAGAGTTGGCGGAGGGTTCCCACCACCTACAATGGGCTTGGGGTCTTCGCTTTCAAAAACATAGAAGACAGATACGGCAAGACATTTCCACGCTCTCTCTCTCTCTATATATATATATGTAATGAAACGAACATTATAGATATGGTAGCTTAGGTGTGGCATGAAGCCGAAAGTATGGTGCATCCCCTGAGGATTGAACTCATTTTCAGCCGTAAGTGATCGAGCGATAAATGCTTGCTAACCATTGCACCACGCCTTAGTGTTCAGGAGCGTCCTCGGTATGAACCAGTAAGATATTATTGATTAGAAACATGCGTGCTGCCAAAACGTTTGGCGAATTTGATGATGAAAAAACTTGTTTTGAGAATTTCCTTGTAAAATTCGAATTAGTTTTATAATTATTACTTTCTCTTTGAAGACTGTATAATATTTTCGCATTATGTAATAAAGTCTTTCTTAAGTTAATTGTTGTATTTTCGTTCTTTGTGATGTGATGATCAATACGAGCCCGAATTATATGTATACGTGCGTATTAGTGTGTGTACGTGGGTGGTAGTGGACAGAAGCATCAAAACTGGATTGGGATGATGAACTGAAGGTCGCGAATGGAGTGAAACTGGCAGTGTTGATGTCCGCATTATTGTTTTTATCCATAAATATCCTATCCCCGATACTGAACAATCTTCCGTCATAAATACAGAAAATTTTAAGCAATATACGTCAGCTTAATGCCTCGAAGCAAAATTAAAAAAAATCTCTGTCGGTTTCAGGCCTCAAGCGATTTTAAGACATCTGATGCGTAGTTCTGATTTATATTACTACCTCTCACTCTCTCTCCCTCTCTTCCTCTCTCTCCCTGTCTACCTCCCACTCTCTCTCCCTCTCTCTCTCTCCATCTATCCTTCCCCTCTATCCCTCTCACTCTCTCCCTCTCACCTTCACTGTCTGTCTGTATCTCTCTCAATATATGCATACGTATATACATACATACATTTGAAACAAACATCGGTTTTAATCAAGAAAATGTTTTTTCGCTTGATGATAGTGAAATATACGTTGTTACAGAAATACATCGTTTGCAACACTTAAAATCTCATTTAAAAATAAAACACTAATGCTTTTTCAACATACAGTTTGTAAAATTATTCGCTATTAATAACATGCTCAATTAAGGTCGGTGTAATAAACTTACCTATCACGAAGGAATATTATATATATATATATATCTAAATAGATAGATAGATAGATAGATAGATAGATTTTATCTGTTTATATAGATTTTTTTATTTTATTTTTTGCAGAGGAGATTTCGTTCTGATGAGTTGAACATCTCGGTGTTCACGAAATAAAAATTATAAACGAAATGGATAATTAAAGTCTCCGTCTTCTTATTATGATTATATATATATATATATATATATATATATATATATATATATATATATATATATATATATATATATATATATATTATATATGTACTATTAAATTGTAAGAGGTTTTTGGCGTCAAAATTGCTGGATATTTTTCCGTAGCTTTACTAGTGGGAAAGCATTTTAGGCAGGCGTTTTTTGTTATAAAGTTCTCGATATCAAAAGTAACGATAGACCGTTAATTGAATTAATGTGGAGAATGTTATAACTTAAATGAGTGGTGTTGTCTCAGTCATGTCGACTACGAATTTTCGTGAGCGCATTTAAGTAATGCTTTCACTCGTCAGGGCTGTTGTCTTCTCGGTATTTATCCGAGATCCCCACAAGCTGGATGTGGCACAAGGCCGGTTAGTTCATGTAGGACATTTCGTGTCCATAGGCTCAAGCAAAAATTCCCCGTAGACTCCGAATACACGGGGCCAGGTTGCTCTCTACCTCACCAGACGAGACACTGTTCTTTGTCATAGTCTCGTCTGGGTTTCCCTCTCTCGGAAGGCGGAGTGGTTGACAAGCAGCGTATTTCAAATTCAGCGTTTTAATATACTGTTGTCTTCTCTGCTGCTACTTCTCAATTTTGTCGTATTCGTGTATGGTTTTGTGTAATTTGATGTCTTTGTATGGCTGTGTGATTTTTCATTTAATGTTGTGTTATCACTTAAGTAGTTTTGGGTTTTTTGGTGATTGTTTACTTTGTATTGTGCTGACCTCTTTTTGACCGTATTTGCTTAATTGCTGTTTATTGATTTATTGTTATTTATTAGGGCTTCCGTTATTTTTAATCATTTTTTACAGGTTGATAAATAAAAAATCAAATTAACTATCTAGTTTAAAATATTTAAGACAGCTAACCTTATCCTCAAAAATAACAACAGTCCAGCTAAGTCAAAATTACAACGAACAAACATTATCTATGAGTTCAAAAGCCCCTTAAGGAACAGTGTTCCTGGTCAAACCGAATTCATAAATAATTACATCGGTCACACAACTACATGCCTATCCAGAAGTCTTACGTCACACCTATCTGATCATAGCTCTATTAGAACCCATTTAAACACACACACAATCCTACCAGACTCCATTCGAAACATACTAGTAGAAAACACAAACATAATAACCTCATCCAGCTGTAAAAACAATTAAAAATAATGGAAACCCTAAAAAGAAAAAAGAAAAGGCCAACACTTAACAATATTAACTATGAACAAGGCCAAAATGTGCTAACCGTGTTCGGAAAGTAAAACATCTCTATAACACTACAAACATGCACATAACGCACACACTCAGTTGAACTGAAAAAATAAAATCATCCTTGGTAATGGCTAAAAGCATAGACGAAAGTGCTCGGAATTATAGAACATTTGGACAGTTTCTACACACTCTGTGCCCCAAAAAGAGAAGCACGAACACAAGGAAAATTAAATAAAATCTTAATCGCAGTACCTTTTCTGTCGTCTGTAATGAAACATGCATAAATGAAGGATTGCTGCCTAAATACACAATATATATATATATATATATATATATATATATATATATATATATATATATATATATATATATATATGAAAATAACCTGACAAGAAAATTGAAACTTGTCCCTGGAAATTACAGCTTACAGCAAATTCAGCTTTCAATAATTTTTTCTGCATTTTCTCGTTTCGAAATCACAAATTCTAAGATATCTTTAACTTTCTACGTGTATCCAGTGGAGTATTCAATTCGAAGAGGATTATGAGTAAGATTACAGAAGGTAATTCAGCATATTTTTCTGTGTTTCTTGACACTATCGTCTATAAGATATAAAACTCCGAAGAATTCTGACTAATACTTTTAAAATTAAATTAGAACAGACATTACCTTTTGACCGACCCTCTTGTTTATATATATATATATGTATATGTATATATATATATATATATATATATATATATATATATATATATATAGGTAAATAGAATGATCATTAAGAACATCTCTTCTTATCCTTCCTCCCCTCATCTAGTTGGCATGAATGAACAGACAGAAACCGCTTTCTCTTCGACTTCCTTCAAAGAAGTGCACCTGGCTTTTACCCTGTGGAATTTCTCAACTCAATAACCCGAATTTGGCGTCCGGTTTCGTCAGTTGTCTTTTGGGGTTAATATTTATTCTGGTAAGCCATTAATTATCTTCCGAAGAAAGTCTGTTTCCGTTAGATTGTTGACGTAGTCAGCATCAATTCGACTGAAATATTTTAGCATCACGCGCCACAACTCAGAAATTTAACTAGAGTCGACCATATTTTTCTGGCAAAGAAAAGTCTATTCGATTTATGATTCCCTTGTACCTATCTAAAGTATCGGCATCAGAGAGAATTTATTTCGTTATTTGATAACAAACAGCGATAATATTTATTTTGCATCAAACTAACTTATAAAAGAGAGAAAGGCTGCCGGAGAAGATTCCCGGGGGCTGGTTAGACCATATATGCGGAAAGTTTACATCATCAAAGAAAGAAATTATATATAGAAACAGTCAAATTGCTCAGGTGTATACGTATTTCCATACAAGTAATATAGATATATTTTCTAGGATGGTTTCGTTTAGTGTTAAATGTAGTTTCAGACATAAAACCACATATAAGACAATGGCCTGCTGAATACCATTTCATCTCTGTGATTTAAAATAGAATGACCAGAAAAAATAACTTTTCAGTTAGCGGTAAAGAGGTCAGAGTCGACTAGCCATACTGGTTCAATTTAATAGAAAGGGCACAGTAACTCAAATAACCACTGGTTACAATGGAGCTATAGAGAGGAGCATCTCTGAGCGCATAAAACTTTGAATTTTGAATGGGCTACAGCAAGAGGAAACCACACCATGTGCCAGTCCTTGTCAGATAAGAATGGAAGCTGCAGTTCGTTAAGGATTAGAAAAAAATTTGGCAAGAAAAGATTGGGAAACGTAGCAAAGTTGAAAGATTGTAAATAACATGGAAACATGGTTCTTTACTGTCTTTTATCAGCGATTCCGGCTACTAACACTGCTGCTGCTGCTGCTATGGGGAATATTTTCTTGGTATCAACAAGAGATCGTTTAAATGCCAAGCCAATCTAGGTATTGTGGTTGGCTAATCACGTGCCTAGATTTATGACTTCGTTGCCTCAATCCTCTGAATCATCCTTTATAATATATTGGCATATTTGTTCATGGAACACAGAAATGCGTTTTCTGTATTAAAGTGGCATCCACGGCCACCAGATAACAATCAATAAATCGTTACCCGCCGTTTAAAAAAAAAGTACCAAAAATCAAAGAATTATCCAATTTAAATGAAATTTTTAGCATGTATCATTGGATGAATTTTATTATGAATTCATTATTTTGTTAACCAACGTTCTGAAAATACATTTGCAGGGCCAGTTATATCCCCATTTTCCATAGATTGAAAACATGGTTAAAATTGGCCGTTATTGAAAATATTTGTTTTAATTTGTTAAATATTTTTTTTTAAGTTTTGTAAACAAAAATCTCTGAAGTTGCTATTTCTGTAAAACGCTTATGCTATATCAAATCGGGACATTTTGAAAGTTTCTACTGAAAACTTACAAAAATAATTCAATAAAATTTTTAAAAAATAGCGGAAGAAAGTTGGTGCTTGCATAATTTAATAAAACATTATTTCCTTTCAGACTTGACAGGGAAAGATTTACAATGAATATTTATTTTTGAAAAATTTACTTGCAATTTTTCAGTTCGATTTTGAAATTCTTCCGATTGCTAATGAAAAACGATTTTTTCTTTATTATTAAATAAAAATGTGTTAGAAGAATTCAAAAATGTAAAATTTAAGGCCATTTTTACGCCAGAAATATTTTCAAATGAATTTTACTTTTTCTTCTGATAAATGTTAGATTACTTTTTTGTACAGAATATCAAATAGGAAATAATTCAACAATTTCGAATTACTTCCTTTGATTATCATTCGTATTTAAAAAGAAATTCACACAAAACAAGGCGCAAAAGCCACTCAAGGTAGAGGGTTACTATCTAGAGTTATATTAGTCCCGGAAAGGAGTATAACATAGATATAGTATAAAGCTGAATTAGACTTTAGAAGGGACCAGAAACCCCATCCTAAACAAGGCATAAACCTTTACTCCTGTTTAAAAGATAGGAGGGAGTGTGAACTGGACGATGAGAGAACCTATCTATTATTAAAAAAACATTTATTCTACTAAGTTTAAAAAAACTCTATAGATTGAACATACATCATTATTGCTTATAATGGTACCCGTCGGTCTCCAGAGAGCATGGATCTGCGCCCGAACGGTTAGGCCCTCTCCCGGGCTCACGCCTGGGCAGAATGTTTTTTTTATGAAAGATCGGCAGTTGTCCCTCTCCATCCCACCGATACTGTCCAAGAGAAGGACATCGGCGTCGTCGCAGGAATTGTTAGGACGAAAATTGAACATGACATCGGACTGTCTTAGGGACTCTGACTCCGGATTTGAATTCAGAGTTATTGTCTTTCTCGTAGTCTGTTTTCCAACCATGCCTACAGAGCCCAGACTACGCTACTAGTTGTTCAAAGTTGGTGGTTTTGAATCCAGAGTTGTTTTTCCTTCTAGACCGGTTTCCACCCAAGGCTATAGAATTCAGCCTGTCCTCCTATTTACCCATCGCTGGGGGTAGAAGAGATAGATTCTTACATTTTCCAAGCTTAGAGTATTAGCACGTAAGTGCATGTAATGAACTCGATTGGAATTCGATCTCCGATTCCTCAATCAGAGCCGCAATCCATTATTCCGCTATGCTAATTTATTGGTTATATAAAGTTAAAATTAAAGAGTCAGTCTTTGTATTTTGGTAGTTTTGTTCCTCCGTAGTTAGTTAAACTTGAGGCTGTTTTTTTAAAGTTATAGTTGCGTGGTAGACTGCTACTGTGTGATTCATAAACTTGTTTACAGTTGGAATCTAGCTTGCCGTGTATAAATGCTCTTTTCACTATATTTTAAGCGTAAGGTAATATTTTTTCCAAAATTATGTTAATTAATTCTTAATTTCACTAATTAACTTTTAAACACAATTCTAGGGAAGATATTTGATTTTAAAGAGAGTTTTAAATTGATATATATTGCCTTTCATCATTTTCAAATTAAAATGGCGGATCGATAATAACTTGATGGTGGCAATGACTTAAACATTTCTTAAAAAATATACAAATACATAGAATTATTATTCCTTTTTATTTTACCGATAAGCTTTAGGCTATTACCTTTCATATAAAATAAAAATTTCACAATAAAGGTGTATATTTAAATTATTTTAAATGTGTTTTTAGGGTTCTTAGACCTCATTTTACCGGTACCTTAATATATTTATTTAAATATACCATATAAATTTCAACTATTAATATCTACATTTATTATATATATATATATATGTAGATATATATATGTGTGTATGTGTGTGTATATGTGTGAGAATTTATTATGCAATTCGAGGGTTGTTCATCATATTGTAAATAAATACGTATAATAATATAGCTATTGATATTAGCTTCTTAATTTCAGATATACAAAAGATTGAAAAGACTCGTAAGAAAGATATAAACTCAAAAGACAAAAAATATCTGTCTATATTTTTGAGATGAGATATTGTAACTATTTGTACTATTTACATTGTTCGGAGTGTTGTCCTCGTCTTTATTGACATATTCACGACGTTTCGGCCGTTGTACGCTCCGGCCTTCTTTAGGAGATTGATATAAACTTGAATTTCGGATCGCACCCTTTATTTAGACCATAAAAGCCGGCGTGGCATAGACATGAATACAATATGGGAACCAGTAATGCAGTTATCTAGAGAAAAAACAGAAATAAGAAAAACATTGTATTATGAGCTCTGGTAAAAAAAAAAGAGTTACTGAGACATTAGGTTTATAATTACCAAAAATTTACTCACATGTCGTAGTGGATAAAAGCGGTGGTTGAGTGATTCAAAAAGTGATTTGACACCAAAAGTTGTGAGTTCGATACTTAGACACAGCAGAGGGAACAAGAACATCGAGAATTGAGTTATTAAAGGAAATTAACTGAAAATGAGATATCCAAGAAAGTCGTTGCACGTGTAATTAGAACACTCTACCCCCGTGGTCACTGTGATGCTGACTCTGTAGGCAGAATGGGTCAAAGTTCGATGTACAGATCAACCAACACGTCCAGTGAAGGGAAAGTTGGCCAATTGGTATAGGTGCGTTAATGTATCAGTTTGAGCGATAGCTGAATTTGTGATTGCAAACCAGCAGAGTGACCCGTCCTATAGCCCGCATATGTTCCCAGTGCCGAGTAACGCTAATACCGATTATCACTTGAATGTTTTAGAGTCAGTATACATTACGTCCCACCAACCATTTCTCTGTAAGTAGAAGGAGTGGTTGGCGGGTGATGTGGACCCGAAGTAGGGGCCACGAAAGGAAAACACGGAACACGGGTTAGAGGTAAGAAAGATATATTAAACAGAAAAGTTATAAAGAATATAACCAATAAAATTACAATCAATACAACACTAAACAAGTATAAAAATACATTTTTATAGTAAAATTACAAGTAATAAATTTTTATAAAAAAATACCAACAATACATTTTCCTAGTGAAATTACCAGTAATACATTTAAAGAACAATTTAATACATTTTATCATCTACAAACTACATATTTAAAAAAAACATGGAAAGTATAAAATTATATACACAATATCTGTAGTTGAAAGCATTACATACAAAATATTAGATTTCGACATTAAATAACCCATAGAGGTGATGATATGCCGCTAAACAAACGCAACCAAATCTAATGAGAGAGAACTGATAAACCGGTTTAGCTGTTTTTAAACGTTATATTTCGATATTACCAATTCGGCATTATCAATTTACGTTTATATTTCGTTATTACCAATTTACAGTTATACTTCGTTACTACCAAGTTACGGTCATATTTCGGAATTACCAAGTTACGGTTATATTTCGGTTTTACTAAGTTACGGGAATATATATTTTTGTTACCGCTCTTTTGTCTTCGGAAAGACCTTTTATTATGTCTGCTTCTATTTTTCTAATCAAAACAATTAGAAAACATCTGGTGTGTCAATGCAGACATGTGTGTCAAGGCGAGAATTAGCGGAGATTGAATGAATTATGAGAGTGCGGGCAGGATAGATGGGGCTTTCTCTTTCTGAAATTGTTGGTAAATTGGACATCTCACTCTCTCTTTTTCTCTCTCTCTCTTTCTCTCTCTCCCTCTTTCTTTCTCTCTCTCTATCTCTCTCAATATATATATATATATATATATATATATATATATGTATGTATGTATAAACAAAAATATAAACAAACCGTAATATACCTAAAAAATAAACCGTAATTTATATTAAAAATTAATTTAGATCAATGTCTTTAAATATATATATATATATATATATATATATATATATATATATATATATATATATATATAAAAACATTTATTTATTTAAATATTATAACATAAATATGTTATAAAATCACTACCAAAAATAGCCATTTTGTTTCAACACTTCTGGTGTATTATCAAGTGATGATGCTGAATGTAGAATAAAATCTAAAATAAAATAAATTTATTCTACATTCAGTATCATCACTTGATAAGACACCAGAAGTGTTGAAACAAAATGGCTATTTTTGTAGTGATTTTATAACATATTTATGTTATAATATTTAAATAAATGATTATATCTGCTCTACTCTGTATTGAGCACTCTTTCAAGAATAATAATTGTTGGTTATTGGAATTTACTCCGTATATACCAATCCCACACTTGGATATATATATATATATATATATATATATATATATATATATATATATATATATATATATATATATATATATATATATAGGATGCTGCCTGCCTGCAACTGCAGCTTCTTCTTCTTCTCATCATCATTATCTTGAAATATATATATATATATATATATATATATATATATATATGTATATATATATGTATATATATATATATATATATATATATATATATATATATATATATATATATATATAATATTTTCTGTTTATACGTTATTTTTTTTGATAGATACAATTATTTAACAGAAAATATATGAAATAATTGTCGGACATATTCCATTTCATTAAAATTCATTTCGGTTGAGCTCTCTGGGGAGGGAGTGTGAGTTTGTAAACAGTGACTATTACGGCTGATATAGCGAGACTCTTCGGCAAAAAGCGAATTGAGCCTTGTCGGTCTCATCACTGCACGATAAAATCAACTGCAATCTAGTATGATATTATTCTGAATCTGTAGGTGCAGGAGCAGAGGTTATCCTTTGTGATTTTTCTATCAGCACCGATCGAACAATGCATGTAAAGCGCCCAGACATTACAACATACTGATTGACATGAGCGTACCAAAACATCGCTGGAAAGGTTTTTGAGCAACTAATCAATTAAAAAGACATCGTGATGGAAATAGAAAAAAAAGTTGCGCTTAAAAACAAAAACTGTTCTTGTTGCGGTTTTGAGCTTTGGGTCTGTTAAAAAAAGGAACTCAAGAACTAATTGACACAATCCGAAAAATAGTTCCAGTAAACACAGCCCCTATCCGGTAAAGAGCTTTGTCCATTTAAGTTTTCTTTTTTTAATATGTTAATTGTTTTTTGTTTGTTTAATTAGGTGTAAAAAAACAAAACTTCTCATCTTTCTCTTGGAGTCGGTCATTGGTTATGACTCAGCATGTAATTATAAAACAAATTCAGGTAAAAGACATTAAAAAAAATTAATAATGCATAGGTGTTAAGGTGTAGGAATATACTAAATGACTATGACTGCCACATATATTACAGCATTCATGCTGTCAGGAATATTATTGGCCCTGTTCTGGCGTCTTGGCTTCAGACATTTTCCAAAAGGCGGAAGGTTGCCTCCATGTGCCTTTTTCTTTAAAAATAGGGTGAGCCCAAAAAACGGGAATTTTTGAAGTGCGTATTGCCAGACATGAGCAAGTGGCAACACTGCGAGATAGTGACATTGAACAAGTAAACATTTCGCCATTTTAGTAACAAGAATGAAATTCACAATATCCCAGCTGAGATGTTGCATCAGTAAATAGGGATCTCAAAAGCAGATTTCAAGAATGCCTTCGTACAGGAGGACGCCATCTACAGGACATAATTTAAAAAAAATGAAAATTCCATCATTGTTTCTTAAATGGCATGTTTTAAGGTTTCAATTACTATGAATTAAATATTTTTCTTCCATCACTCTTGGTTTTATTGGATTGTTAAAAAGTTCCCGTTTTTTTGGGTCACCTTATACTTTTATCGTAATTCTTCGCGTTGGTGCCTAGAGGCTTTGAATTTAAGCGCAGTACTAGACTGGCGACGAGGTCTCATCAGTTAACAGTTGAGTTAGCTAGATATAGCCGTAAATGCCATGCTAACAGTTTCTTTCCTCGCTCTTCTCACTTGTAGAACCTTCTTCCGGTTTCATGATTTCCAGTCAACTTTTATCTTCAAAAATGTATGTGCAATGTCAAACGGTATCTACTGTCCTCCTGATTACTCTTTAGTTCTCGCTCTTTAACAATATTTCTGTTTCTGACTCTTCCATACCCAGTTACTCCTTGTATCTCAGTGGCTTTAATGCCTTGCATGGGGTGAACACGGTTATAACATGGAATTTCGTTTGATTATCTATCTATCTATCTATCTATCTAAGCCTGTTAATAGTTAATATCTATTCACTATTTGAGATCATTGATTTTTATTAGTAATATGATTTATTCTGTTCATATCTATCGATTTATATTATCTATATTTGCTCTATCTATCTATCTATCTATCTATCTATCTATCTATCTATCTATCTATCTATCTATCTATCTATCTATCACCGGCTGTTAATATGAATTTTATCTATCTATCTATCTATCTATCTATCTATCTATCTATCTATCTATCTGGCTGTTCAACCTTTTCTTCCTTTATTATTTTACATACTGAAGAGTACAACATATTCATAGGTTTTTAAACAACAATGTAAATGTTATTCTATGTGTAACCTTCAAAATTTACACGTTTTTGCAAGCGTTTATTCTTTTCTGTTGTGCTTGGAGGCAACAACATTGCAAAGGAAAAAAAAGATGGAACAACAGGCAATTGAAAAAATATGAACTCCATTTTACTCCCCTTCAGTTAATGTCAGTTCCTCTTTGACTTGGGTGGAAATGCACTTGGAAACCGAGACTTTGAGGCAAAGGAGCATATTTCAAGATGATGATGATGATGATGATGAGGAGGAGGAGAAGAAGAAGAAGAAGAAGAAGAAGAAGAAGAAGAAGAAGAAGAAGTAGTAGTAGTAGTAGTAGTAGTAGTAGTAGTAGTAAAAAAAGAAGAAGAAGAAGAAGAAGCTGCAGTTGCCGGCAGGCAGGCAGCATCAACGCCCCCGATGTCCTGAAGATCGCCTTAACTTGGAACAGGCCACACAGTACGAAAAGTACTGTCAATCAATTGACATTTCATTTATAGTGCTTCAGGACTATTGCTTGAATCAAATACTGAATAATAATAATAATAATAATAATAATAATAATAATAATAATAATAATAATGGACGAAGCGATTAAATAACAAGGAAGTCTTAAAGAAAATGGCAACAGAAAGAACACTTATACACAGAATCAGGAAAATATAGCTGGAATTCCTTGGATGCATAATGAGGAGGACAGCTTGGGAAGCATAACCCAAACTGTCGAGTTTGATGGAATGGAGCGGTGGCGAGAGCATTAGCAAAGGACGAAAATCTCCTAAGAATACCACGAGATGGAAAGTTGTGGAGAGCCATAATCGCTATTGTCCTGAGGGGACGCGACCACTAGAAGAAGAAGAAGAAGAAGAAGAAGTAGAAGAAGAAGAAGAATGAGGAAGACATAAGTTGACAGTATACGGAGTAAGCAAAAAAGATTGAAATCAAAAGCAAAAATGAAAATGCCTGGAAAAATCGAAGCTGAATGAAAAAAACAAAACCATTTCATGGAAAATATCCTCAACGGGAAATAGTAACAATGCTTATATAACTGCAGCCCATTATTGGCTTTCCATAGATGGCCTGAAATCTGAGAGAGAAGGATTTATTGTTGCAACGGAAGATCAACATCTAAGAGCTGGAAACTATCAGTGAAAGAGGTCAGGTCCCTATGCAGAATTTGTGGCTTACATCCAGAAACAATTGGACACTTAATGTCATCCCTTTCATACCGTGACAAAACATGCCATTATATTTAATGAACAATATGTGGGAAGTACAACCTGTTACAGGTAAAAAAAAATGGCCGGGTCACAAAGAAAATTCTGTGATATCTAATGAAAATGTATCTGTACTGTCGAATTTCACACTGCAAACAAACAAAACAATAAAATAGAATATTTGCTGGAAAAAGGTGATTACTCATTGAAGTTGATGCAAATATTTCAGTCAATTTGATCAATAAACGAAGCAAATACGAAGATTAAGAAAGTGAATTTTCAGATATGTCATCTTGAAAGCCAGACAATGCCGATTGTTGTTATTTGTTTACCCGGAACAATAATAAAAAAAAAATGAAATCTGCTAGACCGTGTTATGTTGTAATGCAGAAAAGTTGCACACATTCTCAGGAAAGACTTATCAATAGTACAGGTGATGGACCTTTACTACTTCACATAATTTAAAAAAAAAATAAATCCGCTTTCATATTTTGAAGGTTCTTCTTTGTTTTTACTGAATTTTTTACTTGGGCCATGATTTTAATTTTTCAGACTTTAGCATTTAATTTATTTAAACAATTTAACTCTCTGTATATATTTTACCAGTATACGGGCACATTTTAATGAAAGTGTAAATTGCTACATATATTCCAATGGCAATTAAGAAAAAGAAAGCAATATTTCAGCGATAGGCCCTACCAACTTTACCAAAAATCATGAACTGCTGACTTCAAGTCTTTTCAGGTTTCACGTTGAAACTTTGAGACGGAACGTAAAAGTAACAGACGGAAAACATAATAATAAAATTATTCATTGATTGGAAAAAGTTCCGATAGACTCATTGAAGTGATTCGTGGTAGCACGTGCCTGAAGATTGTAACGTATCTTTGAAGATTTAAAAAAATCTATCAAAATACAAGGATCTTCAAGTGGAAATCTAAAAAATATGACACGTCAGAACATCAAAATTCCAGTTGTATTTGGAGCCCACAGATTGATTGAAAAAAGTTCTGATAGACTCATTGAATGGCTTCCAGGTAGCTCATACCGTAAAGAAATACAAAAAGATTGTAATCGGAAGTACAGCTCACACATTACGAAGTGCTTTATCTATGTAAAATGTGTGTGATCTTTTCTTTTGTAAAAATTATCAGGAGCAAGTATCACGAAGCCATTTCTAACCTCACGTCTCTGGTTGGGACCCGGAAAGAAATGTATATACAACAGAAATCAAAAGCAATAATAATAATAATAATAATAATAATAATAATAATAATAATAATAGTGAAGTGTCAGAAAGAAAGAAATAATAATAATAATAATAATGGTGAAAATTTGGAAACGAAGAAGAAGAAAGGGGATGATAATAACATAATCAATACTAATAACATACTACTAATAAGAGTGAGGTAGAGAAAGAAGAAAAAAGAAAGAAAGAAGAAATACATAAATAAAAGAACATCATCATCATCATCATCATCATCATCATCATCATCATCATCAACAATAACAACAACAACAACAACAACAATAATGAGGTTAAAATAGCAGAGAAAAAGACGAAAAAGAATATCATCAGCAATAATAATAATAATAATAATAATAATGGTGAAAATTTGGAAACGAAGAAGAAGAAAGGGGATGATAATAACATAATCAATACTAATAACATACTACTAATAAGAGTGAGGTAGAGAAAGAAGAAAAAAGAAAGAAAGAAGAAATACATAAATAAAAGAACATCATCATGATCATGATCATGATCATGATCATGATCATCATCATCATCATCATCATCAACAACAACAACAACAACAATAATGAGGTTAAAATAGCAGAGAAAAAGACGAAAAAGAATATCATCAGCAATAATAATAATAATAATAATAATAATAATAATAAGGAAGATGATGAAGAAATTATAGAACAGAAGAAGAAGAAAGTAGAAATGGATGGAAGAAATGGAAAGCAGCAAAATAATAATAATAATAATAATAATAACAACAACAATAATAATAATAATAATAATAATAATAATAATAATAATAATAATAATAATAATAATAATAATAATAATAATAATAGGGAAGTGGTAGATTAGATGCCGTCGGAATTTGAATGGTCTTGCTAACGTATACTTGCCTTCAATGTTCAAATGATCATTCTGTAATGACACTGAAGATGAAGAAGAGCGATTGGTTTTCATGACTGTCATAGCATTCTCTGTTGAACCACCCCTGATTGCCCAATTATATTAAATCCAGCAAGTGATGATTCATTAGATAGTATTCATTAGATGGAGAACGACGCGAATCTCGTGAAGTGGAGAGGCTCGCGTGAGAATAATTCCGTTAGGGAACATTGTCGTGGTTTTAAAGCCGAAAAGGATTGGAAAATTTCAGTGAAATGAAAATAATATTTATTAATATGAACAGAACCAGGTACATATCTACCGAGTGACTTAAATAGGCAGAGGTATCTAGACGCTAAGAGATGGATATCGCCACGTAGGTAGGTAGGTAGGTAGTTAGATAAATAGATAAAAATGTGGAAATTGAGAGAAAGAGGAAGCTGTTTGGCAGATAGCTATATAAGAAGAGAACGAGGTCAAGATACATACAGAGGAAACGAAACGAAATAGCTATGGAAAAAACGAAACGAAATAGATATGGAAAACGAAATAGATATGGAAAAAATTGAAGTCATAAGTAGAATGAAAGACAGCAACAAAAGTAGTGAGATAGGTAAATAGATACGAATAACACAAGAAAGAGAGAGGGAGAGAGGTTGTATTGCCGAGATGAATTGCTTAAGGTGAGTGCTTAATATGTTTATTCAGCACCAGTATCCGGTGCTAACGGATACATACAAAAACACAAAAGAATAAGTTCAGTCATGTGCCATGCGTGATACACGCTTAGGCGATGATATATCTTTACGGTGCATAACTGAAAGGGTGCCATTTCTTTCCATGGCTATAGAACCTGGTCTGTTACCCTATTTGCCCATAACGGGGCGGGGAGAAGAAGATTCGTACCTTTCCCAACGTATGTGACTGTAATGGATTTGACTGGAATTCGAACCCGGCTCGAATTCGAACCGTTACACCAACAATTAACAGTGAGGGAGGGTTAAATGCTGTATAGCCAAACGAAGTAAGATCAGTCCGAATATTAATCAGCTTAGTATCAACTTATTAATCAAGTGTTGAAGTCCTTAATCGTAGACTATTTAAGGCTATGAGTCAGGCCATCTGGTAGAATGCTAGCTACTCTACAACAGAGAGAGAGGTGGAGAGAGGGGGTTAGATTGGCTGATTTAACGATATATCAACACTTGTTTGGATATTTAACGTCGAATATAAGTATTACAGGACAACGATCAAAAGGAAATTATAGATGGGAAGACATTACACTCAGAATAAAACAGACATACAGTGGGGAAAATAAGTATTTCATCCCTTGTTGATTGTCTGAGATTGCCACCTTACAAAAATGGAGACGGTCTATAATTTTCAGGTTAGGTCCGCCTTGAAAGTGAGATAATAACAGAATATTAAAAAAATTCTAGAAAATCACATTATATTAATTATTGAACATTTCTTTCTTTTTTTATTGAAAAAATAAGTATTTCACCCCATAGCAAAACATAACTCAGTATTTGGTGAAGAAACTTTTGTTGGCAAGCACAGCAGCAAGACGTTTCCTGGGATGAAATACCTTTTCCCACTGTAGTCTCTGCTTAAACTAGAGTCAGAAAGTTAAACAGAGTTCCAGTTTGCATTTAAGTCGAAAGGTAGAAAAGGGTTTAGTTTGCACTTGAGTCAAGTGGTAGACGTTGATGGGATGTATGTACGAAACTGCAAGTATTCAGCTGGGAGTATCCACCAGAGGCAACCACTTCTGTAGGGTATGCAGTTGGGGTATTACAAGCAGCATCGGAAGTGAAAATCTAAGATAGAGAGATCTAATGGAATGGTAAAATTTGCCGTTTCCATCCGAACAGTTATTCTATGCTGAAATATATAAAGCGTTTTTTTAAGAATATATTTCTTAGACTTCTCATAACTACTGAATGTTATAGTTCTTTCTAATATTGTTACAGAATCAGAAGGTCAGAGTAAGAATGGTCAGCGATTGCCCAGAATACCTCGTGGGCGTGGCATTATGACAGCGATGGATTGCTTTCTCTGGGTTTGGGATAAATTCAACAAGGAGGGGACGCAAGAATTCTTAAGCCTGTATACATCTCCCACACCCAGGTTGAGAGACCGACTAATACCAATCGTGGAGGGATGTTGAGCTAACGCACGATATGCGTTCCCGTGACGTCATTCCTCCCACTTCCTCTTGCCACTACCAGAGGCGACACAGAACGCAACGATATTGATGGGAGTTTCCTTCCAAACTATTTGCTTTTCGTAAGTGGAAAGTTAATAGCTTGATTATATAATATTTTCCCGTTCAACTTACACGTGTTACCCAATTTTGTTGTTATTGCCACATTAATTTGAATAAAAAGAAAAGTGCAATGTAATATAACGGACTACAATAGATACAAGAAATAGATACATTTTTCAGGTTAAAACAAGGAAATTCATTAGATTGTACGAATTTTTTGAAGATAAAGATTGTTACTGATACAAGTCCTACGAATTAACACATCGCTGGTAAGGGAAGAGATGGATTCATACCTTTTCCAAAGGGTATTTGGGCGTAAGGGAATATAACGAACCCGAATGGAATTGGAATTCTGAGAGCTAATCTCCCATTCAGAGCCGTTATCCACTACACCACGCGCACATCCAAGCTTACGACATCTGGAATCTCCAAGCGGCCAACTATCCAAGTACTGACCAGTCTCGACGTTGCTTAACTTCGGTGCGAGAATCGGTGATATGACCGTAAGCCGTGACATATAGAAAAATAGATAGATAGATGTGAACCAACTAATATTGAATTGTCTAACAATATTTACTAATAAACACGTTCCTGCTAATTCCTTGATGTTTTGAACTCTTTGCAGTGATAACTCTCAAATTCTTTACAAAGGATATCGGGCATCGTAATAGCAATGGTTATATTAGTCATTTCCCTCCAAGGAAACATTTGGCCTTCATTGACCGAGCACTCAGTTCTGTTTTCGTTTAAGAATTATAAAATCTTTCTCTTGTAACAAATTTTCAGGAAAACTAGTTTCTCAAGTCCAGTAGCTGTTAGCGCTCTTTTCAGTATTGATGGGAATTTCCTTTCTAACCTTTTACTTGAAGTAGTGTGGAAAGCTAACATCTTGTCCATGTTATTATTTTCTCTTCTAGTTACATCTGCAGTTCATTATGATTGTTGCTGTTCGTAATTCTGAAGAGTTATTTGTTATCCTGTATTACGAGTTCACAATGTTCAAAGAAAGATGACCTTTGACAAGATTTTTAGGCTTTACACGTTCAAAGACTTTTTTCATCATTGATCTTAGGAAGTAAAATACAGCTGAATGTTCAGATATTTTTTGACCGGGTTTGGCATCAGGCCTGGCCTCCATATGAAAGTTTCTGTCCTGACGAGACGGATTAAGTACATGACTCGATATCTGTCTATATTTCTGAGATGAGGTGTAATTATTAGGTTGGTGCAAAAATAATGTCGTTTTCTCACATGAAGTTGAACGTCAAAAAACAACATTATTTTTGCCCCAACCTAATATTTACATTATTTACATTGTTCGGACTGTTTTCTTCGACTTTATTGCCATATTCACGACGTTTCAGTCGTTTTCCGCTCCAGCCTTCTTCAGGTGAATTGAATTTCGATCTGAACCCTTTATTTCGTTCACCGGTGTATACTGTTCTAGTTTTCAATGACACACGGCCTAGTGGATAAAAGTGCTGGTTGGATCCAGTGACTTGACACAAAGAGTTGTGTGTTCAATACCTGGCTACTGTAGCGGTGAACAAAAACTTGGGGAATTGAGTTAAAGGGCGATAACTGAGATATCCGGAAAAGGTATGGCACGAATAAACTAGAACAATTTACGCCGATGAACGAAATAAATGGTTCAGTTCTAAATTCCAATTACGTCGTGAATATGACAATAAACAGTCCGAACAATGTAAATATACGACTCGAGTTTTCAAGTTGTTTTCGTAGCAATTTGCGGTGCTGCGCGAAGCTATCCCTGGCACAGTTCAATTTCCATTTCTACCATTTTTTAAGCATTTCACCCCAAGGAATGCGGAAGTGTCACTGGTATACAAGGGGCTACAGAGAGTGAAAGTAAGGGAAAAACAGGGTATTGTGGGGATTGAGGAAACGTTAAAAAAAACAAACAGAGAAGGATAAAAAGAAGAACGGGGATGAAGGCATCAGAAGATGTAAGTTGACATTAAATTTAAATTTTTGAAGATTATAATTATCAGGAAAGCTAGTGAAAGGAAAGGAGTTCCACTGCCGGGAAGGGCGAAAGAAGCTGTTGGAGTAGAAGAGGCGGTTACATTTAACTGTTTCGACAGTAAAATGGTGGGATCGAGATGCCAAACTAGTAGCACACTTAAATTCACGCAGTCGGGGCACCAGTGACAATGGCTCGTTAGAACAGATGCCATAAAAATATTTATAGAAATGACAGAGGGAAGCCACATTACCTCGGTGAGAAAGTGACTGGAGTCGAAACCCCAAGTCGGGAGTTCATCACATTGCATATGCGTCTTTCGATTTCGTACTGATCCATACGCCGAGGTATCTGAGGTTTTTAGCATTTACTATTTGTTAATTTGACTGCATATCAACCCTTGAGGGTTTATTTAATTCCGAATAAAAGGCTTAGGAGAAAACAGGAATGAATAGATACGTAGACGTGGGTGCAGCCCCAAGAGGCTGGCCAGCTACTGTATTCTTGTACCCTTGCATGTCTTTTAGTCTACCAACTGAGGTGTCTACTTAGATTTGTATCTTGGTCAGCCTATCAACTTTTCATTCAGCCATCGTACATCAAAATACAAAAGAGATGTAATCAGCAGATTCTAAGCTTCGCAGACTGGGTAAGATTAATTTTGTGTTGCATAAAAGTACAGAAATGGTACCCACTTTGATGTTGCGCAAAGGTACACGAATATTATCCAGACTGGTGTGACGTAAGATAAACGAATGGTACATATTTTTGTGCTACACAGTGGTATAGAGATGATACCCATTTAAGATCGATTTATAAAATTAATTCTTACAATTTTTAAATAACCTGCAATGTGTTGATAATCTCTAGAAAACGAATCAAACAATCGGACAGAAAAGGGAAATAACGAACTTGGAGAGGATATTAGAGCAAGGAGCTTAGAGAGAAAAGGAGAGCAATGAGCTTAGAGTGGAAAGGGGAGCAAGAAAGAGAGGAAATGAGAGTAACGATCATAGCAAGAGTAAGGATTGATAGATTTGCTTTTCTGATCGGTCGTTTGGCATCTAATTTTCAAGACCGACTACAATTTGAGCGTTTAACACTCGATTAAGGCCTCTCATTACTTACAACACCCTCTCTTTTCAATAAATCTCTTCTTGCAGTTAGTCGCCTTATTTGGTCAGTTATTGCAATGTCCGACGCCGGAATCGGTAAGACCATGACGAATGAAGACTGAAGTATTTGAAATCAATGAGGAAGGGTGATGGTTTGAGTTCGTCGGAAACAGACTGATTGGAACTTAAATGTAAAAGATAATTCGTTTTGTTCGGCTAACTTTGACGAAATAAAATTATTTTTTGCTTTTCCCTTTCCTTGGCATGTGTTAATGATTTTATTATTCGAGGATACATTTTCACTATTGTCCTTGATTTTGTTGTTTGTATTTCAGCATTTTAATTACAAAATGTATATTCTTCATATTCACTGACACAGAATATCATAAACGTTGTTTTTAGAGCAATTATTTGTTGGATAAATCATTGTTATTTCTAATCATTTCAATCCAATCAAGGCAATAAAGCCACTAAACAAAAGGTGTTGCTAAGTGAGAAAGAATAAGAAAAAGAAAAACATTATTAAGCACCGAGAACAACAAAAGAGGGGGAATCAAGAAGATAGTAGATAACGATTGACATTGCATTTAAATTTGTGAAAATCAAAGTTGATTGGACAGCAAGAAACCGGAAGAGAGTTCTGATAGCGAGAAGTACAAGAAAAGAAACTGTTAGCAAAGAACTTACGGTTACATCAAGCAATTTCAACTGTAAAATGATGAGACCTTATTGCCAATCAAATACTACGATTAAATTTATAAAGTCTAGCTACCATAGAAAAAAGTTCATCGGAATAATTACCATGAAAAGCACAGGGAAGCGACATTACAGGGGTGGAAAAGTAACTGACGTCGGGATACCATGTCAGGACCAATAACATTGCCGATTCTTCTTTGGAATTACTCAAGAAAGAATATTAAAGTATATTGCAAAGGCAGTAGAACATATGTGGCAGCAATATTCGAAGCATGGACGAATAACTAGACTTATAAATATGTAAGATAGATTCTGGTGAGAAAAGTTGTCTATCATGACATTTTTATTCAATGATCGTTTTAGTCTAGCATTCTAGACTTTTTTCATAACAATTTTTCTTAGGAAATATTTTGCTATTTTTATTATTTGGTACTAGCATACATTTTTTTTTTACCACGGCCATTTCTGAGAAATGTCCTTTATGGAATAATTTCTTTATTCAAAAACTTACCGTCTACTTCCAACAGCACGCTTGTCCTGCACACGGGTAACATTTTTATGTGTGTATAAAAAGCATAAGTAAGAGGAAGAAACCGCACGTTTCTAGCTACAACAGACAGTGAAATGCCGGGTAATTATTCAAGGATTTTAAGTGGGTACAAGAACATGCTGTCTCGTGTGTTTTATATCTCTGTAGTGCATAAATATTTGTATAAGTAAGATAAATTTAAATGAACTTTTGAATAACATCCTCTATGATAATAACATGTATATTACAAACGCATTACACACACACACACACACACACACACACACACACACACACACACACACACACACACACACACACATATATATATATATATATATATATATATATATACGAGGGGGATTTGAAAAATCCTCATACACTTAAATAACTATAATGAAAAGTGGAAAATGGTGAAATCCAAAAGCTTTTCAGTAATGCTCATATATATATACATATATATATATATATATATATATATATATATATATATATATATATATATATATATGTATATATATATATATATATATATATATATATATATATATATATATAGTAAAGGCAAGAAATCCGGTTATATCATCCAAGTGGATCCTAGTAATATAAAATATTAAAACTAATCCACAAAAAGAGCGCAATGTATTTATTATTACAGAGCAAATAAATTAGTACATAACAAATAAAAATTACCTCATATGGGGATATGACCTATTTCAACCGACGAAAACTTCGTCAGTATTATTTAACCCCTGTATATAGACTGAGTTCGTGCTGGAATTAGAAATTTTACTGTGACCCGAACTCAGTCTATATACCGGGGTTGAATAAAACTGACGAAGTTTTCGTCGGTTGAAATAGGTCAATATGAGGTAATTTTGGATTTTTTTATGTACTTATATATATATATATATATATATATATATATATATATATATATATATATATATATTATATAGGGTCAAATAAAGATTAGAATCGGGCAGAATGATAGGCTGAAGTACTTTTTGGAAATTATTATGAATTGAAGATATTTCGGATTTATGTAAGCTTGTAGTGTTAATGTATGCACTTTATTTTTAGGAAACTTCTCCTAAATCAAAGAAATGAATTAACAGTTGTTTGTAGGCATTGTATAATGTTTACTTTAAAATATAGTTAAAATAATTTTTCGAAAAATTTACGCATTACAATTACATATCGATTATTTTATTAGGTATGTAAGTCCACATAATATTTACTTAATTTTTTGATTTTTTACAACTTTAATATTACCTTTTTATTTGACAATTCAGCATAAGTTCCACACACACACACACACACACACACACATATATATATATATATGTAACGTAAATCATTCAAACGAAAAACAAATACTGAAGCTAATTATGCGGCAAGAATCACTCTCGCAAACAATATTTAATAATAAAATACAATCAACTTCGAATCCATTAATGAATGGTATGATCCTTGTTTATAAATTCCCGTTTTATCAGGTCTTATTTTTTCTACGAGCCGGGCTTTCAGTCGTTTCGAACGACCATCATCAGGTAGACATTTCAGTGTGTTTTTGTTAAATTCCGAGTAGTAATGCGACATCGAAAGATTGTGCAGTCCGAAATTCTTGTTTTTTGTTTGAATGATTTACGTTACATAAATTGAATAAGCACTACATAATTGATATTAAAATAACTTGATCCTAAGTGCGAATTCCTGATAATACTGTGACATTTACTGTAACTATTGAACAATTTAGTTCATGCCACCTTTCTTCAGTACAAGAACGCACAATTTTCAAATTTAAAAAATTTCAACCTCAGCGTCGCGACTGCACGCTCCAAAATTATTCTTACATTTAAAAATATCTCATTGCTAAAAAAACACTCTTTCGGACTGCACAATCTTTCGATGTCGCATTACTACTCGGAATTTAACAAAAACACACTGACATGTCTACCTGATGATGGTCGTTCGAAACGACTGAAAGCCCGGCTCGTAGAAAAAATAAGACCTGATAAAATCTTAATTTTGTTTGCAACAGTTTGTCTGCTGTTGGACATGTCTAAGGTATCGTTTTATCTTAGACATAAATCAAATACCCACCTACCCACACTCTATGATCTTATTCTTTATTTTACCTTTTAGTTTAGATCTGTCTCTTGATTGGTTAATCCTGATATGCCCCAAGTATGTTTCTTGATTTTGAAATTAGGCCCGCCCACTTCATTTTTAACTTTCAAATGAGGTAATGATTTGCTTTCTAGTTTCCCAAATAAATCATTTTCATAATAAGTTATCTATTATCGCCCGATGAAGGAACATTATAGTTCCGAAACCTAAAAAGATTTTATGTAACTGTTATGGTCCAGGTTAGGACCAAGGAAGAACAACACGAGCACAAGAGTAGAAATAACGAAGATATATTACACGGAATAATAATACAAGATGTGGAAGGTGTTAGTATGACTGTCAGTCTGGTTTGGAGTGAACTACTATCAGCTCAACTCGATTCGTCTCTCTCTCTCTCTCTCTGGAGAGGCGTAGTATACATAGTGTTAGGAAGAGTTCATTCTGTAGTTATAGGTAAGGACCCATAACAGTAACGATTTAAAATATTATAATAAAAATATTATAATGATATTTTGCTCTACGTTGTACTGAGCTCTTTTTTTATACAGTCAATGCTAAGAACTGTGGATTCTTAATCTGTATGTTCTTTCTCTTATATATATATATATATATATATATATATATATATATATATATATATATATATATATATATATATATGTTGAAACTTGACTAATGCATGGAATAATAATGCAACACAAAATGTACTTAGAACAAAATGTATTGAAACAAGAAAGTGTACACAATATTTACATATAGTCTTTGTATATTCCTGGGAAGACCGTTCCTGGAGAATGTGTTGACTAAGTCGCCGTCGGGCAGAGTCTCTAGTTGAATCTCTTGATTCGGCTCCCTGTCTTCCCGGTACCAACCATATTTATATAGTCGGTACTCCACTATGCAAATTAGGTGGATCCTACCACAACAATATATATATATATATATATATATATATATATATATATATATATATATATATATATATATATTACCGCCTTTACCGCTATTTTCTGACTAGTTTTACACTATTTTATTATTTTTGCCTTTTAGATGACAATGTTTAACCGTATTATTCTATTTGCAAGATTTATTCCGTACTTTTTATCACACACTCTAAGTAAATTTAATCTTTGACCATTCGGACAAGCAGCTCGAAATCAGACATAATGAAATACGTTTAGAGATGATTTGAACTCACCCCCAGACTTCGGGCGGGAATCTTTCCTCGGACGCCACCTTTAACATTTGGAGAGCTGGAATTTAAATGTTTAAAACAGAGAACATATCCACAGACATTAGGCCACGCTTTCCCTTTCTATCTTTTCCCGCTAACATCTTACCCTCACTTTTCCGAGTTATCGTTTTGGGTCGATCTTTGCTTCAAAAGTCATGGTTATTTTTGTTTGGTTCTCTATCACTGAGCGAAGCAAACGTATCATCCCAATTGACTGTTTATTGCTTCATTTATACCGCAAACTTTACAAGTACAAAACCAAAATTAAATCTGCCATTTTTACATCGGAATTATTTGTTCGTAGCTTTCAACATGTCAGGTTTGTTTTTCAAATAACCATTTTCTATGTCCATGTTTTATTGGCCAAGTGTAATATGTTCATACAGAACATGTCTATATTTGACTGAAACAAATAAATCGATTGTGTATTTCCAGAAATTTAATTAATCGGGTTTTCTTAAAATTCTTCTACAAAATTGAAAGCTTTGTATACAGAAACATTGAAGGAAACAAGGAAAGATATCTATTAACGATATATATATATATATATATGTATTTTTTTTGTCATCCACAGACAGACTGTTTCGCTGTTTCACAGTTCATCAGTGTGGCTAGACGTCCGGGTACCTCTAGCTAGGATCGAAACCCGATTGAATTTGCGTCAGTAGGAACTTCTCCCACTAAGCCGTCAGCTCAACGGGATGAAGGTGAATTTTAGCGTGTTTATTTTTTAGATTTAGATAAACACACAGTGACTGACAGTGACTCAATTCTGCCGAAGAGTCGTGCAATATATATATATATATATATATATATATATATATATATATATATATATATATATATATATAATTGTATGTGGGCGTGCATGCGTGTGTATAAATCAAAACTCGACAAACCAAATGCTACCAGTGAATTCGCTTGCCTGCTTGGAGAATGTTTCTCTAACAATAACAATTCCATCAACACATACATTGGTCATGCATTCACTATAATATGGCGTTGATTAACTTACCAATTAGTCGATAATAGCTAAATCAAATCTGGCCAACCAACAGAACAACAAAACACAAAGAAGGTCACAAATCTTTATCAATAACACAATCACGCAAAACGTTAATAATAATAAAATATTGCATATAGTAGAAGAGTTAACCATAAAAATATAATAATTCAGTCTGAAAGAATTTATATTCAATTTAGAAACAAAATCGTTTAATATATTCCTCAAATAATAACAAAACTACATAATATGCTCCTGCTATATATTTAGAGATCCTTGATAAAATCCAAACAATGTCATTGGTCCTCTCCAGGCACATCAACTTCAGTCACATTCCCGGCGCCGTAATGTAGCTTCCCTGTGATTTTTTCTAAAAATTCTTTCATTGTAAATCTATTTTGATGGTTTAAGATCTTCAAATATACATTACAATGTAGAGGAACTGCGATGTTAATGAGAAAGCACCATTTTTTTGTAGTCTTTAAACTCTATGCCTGGGTGATATTCTTCGATTGTTATGTCTGTGTGTATTTTAAAATTGTTGTTATTATTATGAATATAATAATTATTATTATTGGAACTATAAAAGGATTTATCGAAACAATGAACAAGTTACGTTTTTCGGTACCAGCTAACACATCTTACCCAAAAAATGACTCAACGCATTGCTATCCATTAACCAGCTGGCAACTAAAAAAGAAAGGGAGGTAAGTGGAAATCAAATCTAGAAATTGTTAAATGGTGATTTAGTTTATGTTTAAATGTAGTGGTAGGTCGTTTTTTTTAACATTGTCTGCTTTGTGTTTTTTTGCAATGTCTTATTTCTGTAATAAATGTATTTTCCCTATTCTCATTTCTTCCTTTATGCTCTACTGCTACTTTCCTTTTTATATACAGTGAGGTTTTCAGCACTCAATTTTTTTGTAATGTTTAATCGTGTACTGACAGATTGTTTTAAACTTGACAAAGCTTAAATTCACAAAATCTTTTTTCCCTGAATATGCCCTATTGAAATCGTAATTCTTGTAATTCCGACGTGCATTCTTTATGCTGTCAAATAAAACATACCCTATATTTCCGCTAAAATGTGCATGGAAATATATATAGAATCATAGAGATCGATGAATAGAGTCAGAAGAAAAACAGTATTACTGATTGTGTGTTGCCAGAAAAGCCATATTAATTAAAATGTTTGTTTTCAAAAAGTGGTCAGATCTGACGCAAACCTGCTCGTTTTTGTGCTAACATCAGTTACATCCATATCAGGAGCCCGGAGAGCGTTTCACGCTACTCACTTTCCAGTCAACGTTGTTATTCAGGAATTTAAAATGCAATGTAAATCGTTATCATCAGCGTTCTGAATTCCTGGTCTTTTATTGTTCCCTCTTCTTAATAATGTTTTTTCATTTTTTCTCTTATACTTTCGCATTCAGTAATCCCTTGCGTCTTAGTGACTTTATTACCTTGCTTTGAATGAAATGATTAAAATAAGTATATATACAGAGAGTGATGGATAAATTCTCGTCTAAATTACGAAAACATGAAAATAGCACTGATCTCTCATTTTAACAGATGTAATTACCACAATTACACAAAAATATAAATGTAAATTTGTTCAATAAGATCGCCATTGGCTTCGATCACGACCTCTATGCGGCTTCAGAATCTCCTGCATCTCTTCTGGATAGTCCCCTTGTTTATGTAGATGAATCTATCATAATCCTTGCCTCCAGTTAATCTTTGGTGTCATGAAGAGTTTTGTTAGTCTCTCGCACAACTGCGTCCCACACATGACAATCAAGGAGGTCGCAGACTGGAGAGTTAGGTGGTCAGATATAAGGGGTGATGTGGTCGCAGAAACTGTCTGACAGCGATGACTGGGTTCTGCTGCTTGTGTGACATGGTGCAAAGTCCTGTTGTCAGACATTTTTAAATTTATGGAGGAATGAATTTCGTCATGGTGCCCACAGACGGTGCCCAACTGCCCCATGCAGTCGACAAAATCAAAGCACACAACGCGCATGCGCGAAATTAGAAATATAAAATGGCGAAAATTTACCCATCGCACCATGTCCATATGTGTTATGCATATATATGCACCTGCATACAAATATATGAAGAGATCTGAAAAGTTTTCTGTCCAATAAAGACATAAAGAATATCTAATTGTCATTTTGTTACCTTGTGGGAGGTAGATTGGGCTAAGAACTTTTCAGCACCTCATCTATCTATCTCTCTCTCTCTCTCTCTCTCTATATATATATATATATATATATATATATATATGTGTGTGTGTGTGTATGTGTCTATGTGCGTAGTTGACAAGGCTTTTTTCTACGCTGTTTCTACCTCTTATCGCTTAATAGAAGACTAGGTTTATAAAACCAAATACTTTTGCATTGAATCCGTCTTGCGTCAAGAATGAACAACTGTTTGCGAAGGAAGTCTCTTTGGACAGACAAGAAACTTGAAATGCAGAATAGAATGACTGGTATTAAGCCGAAGAATGTCCGCGTTAGGACAGCTTAAGGGATAAAGCTAGATTTAACCAATTCTCTAGCCAAAAATGCCCTGGGGACATGGTTCTAGAGAACATAATAAAATAACTATAACTCCAATTTTGGCCATGAATTCCATTAAGCCAATAAGAAATATACAATATATCGACATCTTATTTTCTTTCTTTCTTTCTTTCTTTCTTTCTTTCTTTCTATATATATATATATATATATATATATATATATATATATATATATATATATATATATATATATACTAGCAGCCATACCCAGCTTGTCGATCCGAAGATGCGTATAATTAGAATGGAGCAAAAACAGCATCATGTTTAGATGTAACAGAGTCTATCTTCTTCAATTACTTTAAAATACTTTCATTAAAAACATTTTGAATTAAAGCAGTTACTGATATAACAAAAGTAGTCTGTATATATTCATTCAGTAAAACAGGCAACATGAAGATCCACTTCAGACCATAATTATCTCGGAGTTTTTGAAATTCAAGTTGTCAGTGTGCTACCAGGGCTGTAAAAGAGGATACATTTATAAAGCAATTGTTAAGTTTGATGAAAATTTGTTGAAATATCAACGAAAAATAACAAAGAACCAGTAAAAATCGACATTTTTCGCTAGTTACGCGGGTTTTCACTATATGGGTGGATTCAATTATCAAGTTAAATACTGTTAAACAATCAACTTATTGTTGGCTAAAATTAAGTGAAGTTTGTATCAGATTGCTTGAAAATTGAGTGAGTATTTATTTTAAAATTTGTGTTGAAACCGATTTGTGTTGTTTCGGTTTTTCGCTAAACGCAGAAGTGTACAAAATAAATATTAGTTATCGTTGAGCTCGTCATGATGGAAGTAACCTACATACTAAGTTTGAACGAAATCGGAGGAAAAATAGTTGAATTATCGATTATTGATTTTTTAAAAAATTATCGTTTTTTTACGCAAAGAACCTATCTCTTACGTTGTACATTGTATGTGTCAAGTTTGGTCAAAATAATAACGTCCTCATCTTTGTTGTTGTTATCACAACGTTTCAGCCGTTGTGCCCTCCGTCCTTCACCAGGTGTATGTCGATCCGGGTAACCTACGGTAAATAATCTAATATGTATAACCATAAAATAAAAACAACAACAAACAAAATCCAGAAGCGTCGAGATGCTTTTAGCGTGAATATTGTTATGTCTCGGTAACGGGATTTTGTTCTTGTGAAATTAAATTATTTTTTCTGTCATCTGTTCTTGAGAGAAAGATATCAAGTTAGAATTTGTTTTCAAATAATGTCACTGTCACACACACACACACACACACACACACACACACACACACACACACACACACACACACACGCGCATATATATATTCTTGTATATTGTGTCAATCTTTCTTTGAACATCTTTCGTTAAATATGACAGACAATGGAAATTCAATTTTTTATTTAGTTTTTTCAGCAATTGCTCATTTTCCACTGCACTTTCAACCATTTTAGCCATTTTCTTGTGATACTCTATCATCATATTTAACGATATATATATATATATATATATATATATATATATATATATATATATATATATATATATATATATATATATATATACACGAGGGCATCTCATCTCATCGGGCCGAGAATTTTGGAGGAGTGCTGAAAGAACTCAGCTCAATCCACTTGTGAAACAGAAGAGCTGACAACTACCATATATATATATATATATATATATATATATATATATATATATATATATATATATATATATAAGGCAGGATATGTGTGTGCGTGTAACGAATGCACGGCCGCAATTTTCGACGGATTTGCACCAAAATTTACATGCACATGCTCCAACTTAGCGTAACGGCCAAGAGCGACTTTGCATTTCCCAACTCCCATCGATAGTGGAAATAATCGATTTTTTCATGCTTTTACGGTAGTTTTCATGTAGTTTGCGGCCATTTTCTGCTGGCCAGAGTGAGAGCCTATAGCTGGCTGCCACGAATAGGCAGGAAGATTCTATTTGCTAGTGTGAGATCCAACAGCTGACTGACACGAATGTTAACTAGCATGCTAGCATACAAAAAAATCGATAGCTGCATTCGTCACAATTGGGAAAAATTTAAAACTGCATGGCACTTTACTCCAATTGGCTCATTCGCTTGCTTAAACTCAACGTTGATTCTGATTCCGCAGAACTGGGTTGGGTGTGAAAAAGTCTTTGTTGTTAACATTCTTTTTTCATTCGTTTTTTCCAGTTACGAGTCCTTTCTTAAAGCTGATCGTTTTGTGTTCATTTTGTTTAGTTCTTTTTTCGTAATAGATTTAATGTTTAGTATAGAGTTTAGAAAAAAATTGCAGTGTGAGATAGGCAAGAAGTAACGCATGTAGCAACATCAGCACGGCAAAGGGCACTCCTTTAAAGGCAAGGAAGGGCAAACATATTTTAAGTCAAGTGATAGCGATTGTTGTATGAGTCGTACGATTTTTGAATCAAGCACAGGCAATGCCGGGCCATGCTGCTAGTATATATATATATATATATATATATATATATATATATATATATATATATATATATATATATATATATATATATACATATTTATATATATATATATATATATGTATATATATATATATATATATGTACAGAGTGTGCCAAATGAATGTATACACACTTCAGGAAAGGAAAAACTTTTACAGATATTGTAATACTAATATTATTAAAATATCACGAGATAGATGCAACTTACTTTTGGACTCTACAATCAGAGGAGATGCTCAAAATGGTAACCTTTAGCCTCCAGACATTTTATTAGTACGCTGAACTAATACTTGGGCAACGTTACCAAAGTGGCCAGTGGGATTGTCTAAGGGCTGTCAATGTTATTTTTTTCTGTGATACACAACATCCTTTACGGTTTGTTGATGCTACAGCCATGAGCATAATGTAACCTGTCGAGAAAAATCATATCAGAGTGAACAGTGTTATTGTTGCAATTTGATAAAACTACGGAAGACAAGTTGTTCCTTTCCTGAAGTTTTGTTAAATAATAGTTTAGTAGACTATTATTTTTTAGTAGAACTGTATCGCTACTCGGACTTCCTGGGCTTAACCTTTGAGGTAAGATGGAAGACAAAATAAGGAAGTTGATTTTGATTGACTGAGTGTGTCTAGACGTTCGATTGCTTCAAAGGCAATGCATTAATATCAGCAGCCACTGTTTTCAAAATTACCCTTTTATCCTGAGAGCTCTATCGGGTCTCAAAGAGCATATATATAGTCATACACTATAGTCAGACGCTAGACGTGGCTAGACGTCCGATTGCTTCAAGCCAGGATCGAAACTTGATCGATTTGCACCCAGTCAGTGATCCTACCCCTAAACTGTCGGCGCACGACAGAAGGGGAAATCTTACCGTTTTCTATACGAAATACTCCAGTAGCCAGGAGATCTCAATTCATACTTTAAGAGCACTGCATTAAAAGCAGCAGCAGCCATTGTTTTTTTTTATTCTTCCGTGTGACTAGACGCATGATTGCTTCAATCCGGCTGTGTATATGTGTGTTTGTGCGTGCGCGCGCGCGAGCGTGTGTGTGTGTGTATGTGTGTGCGTGTGAGAGAGAGAGAGTTGGGATTAAATATAGACCAAATATGGATCGGAATCCGACAGCTAAATAACAAATTGGAAACATTTACCAATCTATTGATAAGATTGATAAACGTTTCCTACTTGCTATCTTATATATATATATATATATATATATATATATATATATATATATATATATTGTCATCCACAGACAGACTGTTTCACAGCTCATCAGTGTGGCTAGACGTCCGGTTGCCTCTAGCTAGGATCGAAACCCGACTGAAATGGCGTCAGTCGGAACTTCTACCACTAAGCCGTCGGCTCACGGATGAAGGTGAATTTTAGCGTATTTATTTTTAGATTTAGATAAACACACAGTGACTAACATATATATATATATATGTATATATATATATATATATATATATATATATATATATATTAGAATAATAATGGTCAAATGAATGACAAAAAGAAAAATTAATTCGTAACGCGTTTCAGTGGGAACTTCAAAGGAATGACAATTTTATCGATTGAAACTGATATAAAGAAAGAACTAAAAAAGTTGGCTTGGAGAGCGATAACAAACGCTGGTTGCAGTTTACATTGAAACGTCAAGGCTGCAAACATGCATTAACTCAAAAATCTTTGACCTTCGATGTATCTAGTCGTTAAATTGTCGTTCAACATTCTATCGTTAAATCACCTCTGGAAACGAAATGCGACGATGATAAGTTTTTTCCTCTTCTCATTGATTTGCCCGTTACACTTCATCAAGCTGCAATTGTGAAGAACCTGGAGCACTCTACAAAAGTAAGACTCATCAAAAATTAAAGTTTTGTCTAACATTGCAAGCTGGCTTTGTACACCAAAAAGACAAAAAAAAATCTCACTACAGTAATAATGATGTGTGGTTAATCAACCATTTCTCCATGGCGATGCACCCAGATATTTATCATCCGCATCTGGCACACTGAAAAATTTGTGGGTCACTCACTGACGAGTGAACGTTAAACATTACTACATGATCATGTTTTAAATAAGCAATTCGTTTACAAACACCTTTTCTCAAATTGACTAAACCGTAAACTACTCCACGGCTGACATCAGTTAGTCAGTTATGTGCCATGCATGATGCTTAGGCGATCATGTATCGTTCAATACATGGCTGACGAGGCAGATTTTTTTTCCCGCAGTAGGTTGCCATTTCTTTCTGCGGTAGACCGGTTGCCATCTAAGGCTATAGAACCCGGTCTGTCCTGCTATTTACCCATAGCTGGTGGGAGAAGAGGGTTCATACCTTACAGGAGAAGAGGAGGATTCATTTACTTACGTGCTAATACCAAGGGTATTAGCACGTAAATGTGAATGTAATGTATTCGACTGGAATTCGAACTCGGTTTTCCGATTCCTCAATCCGAGCCGTTATCTATTACTTCACCTTAAACATCCACAGCTGACATCCGTGTAGCTAAAAAAAAAAACGTAAAGAGGAAATTTCTGTCTATATCTCTGAGATGAGGTATTATGATTACTTGCATTATTTACATTATTCGGACTGTCACCCTCATCTTCATTGCCATATTCACAACATTTCGGCCGTTGTACGCTCTGGCATTATTCAGGTGATTGGAATTTCCAACCAAACCCTTTATTGCCTTCACCGGAGTAAATTATTCTAGTTCCACGTGACATGCCACTTCCGGATATCTCAGTTATTTCCCTTTAACTCAACTCTCCAAGTTTTGGTGCACCACAAGACCTTGGGTCTAGTCACTGAATCTAACCAACGTCTTTATCCACTGGGCCATATGTCTTTGAGTACATATGTGTATGCATTTTGGGGACATAAATCTAATGTCTCAGCAACCATTTTTTCCTCAAGAACACATGGCCCAGTGGATAAAGACGTTGAGTTATATCCAGTGACTAGAACCAAAGAGTTGTGAGTTCAGTACCAGGCCACAGCAGTGGTTAACCAAAACTTGAAGAGTTGAGTTAAAGGCAAATAAATGAGATATCCAGAAGAGACATACTGAATTCTACCAACTCTGCTTACGGTTTTATTACGTTGAAACACCAGTTCTCATACGATCACCGAAGGTAAGCAACGTCTGGTCAATAGATTGGTGACTGCTTGGAAATACCAGAGGCTCTAAGCTTGGATGTGCGGATGGTATAATGGATAATGGCTCGAAATTGGAAATCGTAGAGCCGTGTTCCAATTCCTGTCGGCTTCTTTATATTCCTTTACGCGCAAATTCCCTTGGGGAATGTAATGAGTTCACCAATTCTAAGTTATGGGTTAATTCGTAGGACTTGCATCAGTAAGTCTTTATTATATCCAAAAATATTTTTGAGCTTTAAATAGTGATTTTCCTAGCGTAGCTTAGATGTGGCACAAGGCCGAAAGTGTGGGGCACCCAGTGAGGCTCGAACTCACTACTCGTAATTGTTCTAGCGAGACAAGCTTGCTAACCATTACACCGCCTCGGGGTGCCATTTTCGAGCTTTAAATAACGTTGAAATGGTTGAAGAGCCGGAAAAAAAATAAAACAAAATATCAGTTAATCTATCAGTTCTACTAGTTTAGTTAAGTAGAAATGTCTTTTTTATTAATTAAACTCAAGCAATTATTTATTTCTGTGGATCGTTGCTTGAAAGGCCGCGCAGATTATGGGATCCTTCAGGCGCTCAGCGTTTAATTTTATCCTAATGTGTTTGAGCTTAGAAATCTTTTTTTCAATCTCCCCGGACAGTTCATTATTACATTATCGTCACTCCTTATGGCAGCACAGGGAAATTTCCTAGATTTTGCTTTGCTGAACAGAAATAGTTTTTAGATTGATTTATTTGTTTGCTTTTAAGGTCTATCAAACTTTTGCAGGTTATTTAACCCATTACCTGCCATGAGCCCCTTTTGGGAATCTGTTGAAAATAAACTCACTACATGTTATTCCTTGTATTTACATTGAATTGCTTGCATACATTGCATTTGCAGAGGTATATTTTACAACACTTAGCCTTTAAAGTTTTAATTATTAGCCGTAAGAAGACACTTTCTGTCGTAATTTTACATTTCACGAGTAGAAAAATAATGACTATTTTAAAAAGTATTTGTTTTATTATTTCTAATCAATATTATTTTTTGACGTTTTATACACATATATATTTGATGTTCTAGTTTCTATAAAAACGACAATGGTAACTACTGAAATTAAACATAAGGGATAAATAAACTCCTAATGCACCTGTCTGCTGGGCCAAGAATGCGCTTAAAAAAATTGGCAGTTAATGTCTCATTACGTCCACCTAGAAATTTAAACTCTCGCTTCTTGATTTAAAGTACGAGGGTCATTCAATAAATAAGGTGAATTTTTCGGTATAAGGACTTCTAATACAGATAGAAGCTTACTCTTTTTATTTTTTTTTGTTTTACTTCTTTTTCACATGGTTTTAATTTCTTTTGCAGATTAAAAAAAACTTTGAGTGTTTTGGCGATTAACAAAGATGGCCGACCAAGAAGCATGCTCCAGGATTGAACAGCGGTCAGTTATCAAGTTTTTGCTTGCTGAAGGGTGCAAACTAGTTCAAATTCATAGTAGAATGTCAACTGTGTATGGTGCCACATGTTTCAGCCAAAAGATATCTACAAGTGAGCTAAATTGTTTAAAGAAGGACGGAACAGTGTTGAGGATGAAGACAGGCCTGGGAGGCCTACAGAAGTGAGGTCTCCTGAGGTGATCGAATCAGTCAATGACCTCATTCAGTCTGACAGAAGGGTGACAGTGGATGACATTGCAAAGACTTTCAGCTTATCTGTTGGGACAAATGCAGTGGTCATCAGTCAGAAGGAGACATCTTGCATCATGACAACGCAAGGCCTCACACAGCAGCCCAAACGGTGCAGACCATCAACGAGCTGGGCTGGGAACTGCTCCCTCATCCCCCTTACAGCCCAGATCTTGCCCCTTCAGACTTTCACCTGTTTGGTCCCTTGAAAGCGTTCACAAGAGGCACGAAGTTTAAAAGTGACGATGAAGTCAAAAGTGTTGTGAGCGACTGGCTGAGACATCAGTCCAAAGATTTTTACGCTGAGGGAATACGGAAGCTTGTGCACAGATGGGAAAAGTGTGTGACAGTGCTGGGAGACTACGTTGAAAAATAAAATAAAAAGTAAGCTTCTATCTGTATTAGAAGTCCTTATACCGAAAAATTCACCTTATTTATTGAATGACCTTCGTATATATGTATATATATATATATATATATATATATATATATATATATATATATATATATATATATATATATGTATATATATATGTATATATATATGTATGTATATATGTATATATATATATGTATATATATGTGTATATGTATATATATATATATGTCCTTTTTGTTACCATTTTTCTAAAACTTCGTTGTTGCCCACATATTCGGTCGATCATCTCCTTAGCGTCTTTCTGCGGAACTAGATTTCTGTTGTTTCAATCTCTTCTTCATCTTTCAGGAGTTTGTCCAACACTCTCTGCCAAACAGGAGGACGGGTATAACGTAATAGTTTAGTACTGTTTTCCGTGTTTCTAGTATTTTTTTTTCTTTTTCTTAATACTCTGCTTGGCTTTTGGAAGGCATCTTTCGATATCCCAATACGCCTTTGGATTTCAGTGTCACACTTTCCGTCCTCTATTAAATCACTTCCCAGACCCACCAGGCTAAAATATATCCATGACTGCTGCAATTTGCAGAATTAGTTCAGAACGATTTCAAACTGAAAACGGAGTAACATGAGTTTAGAAATTGCGTATGAGCTGATTAATTTTATTCATGTGACAATTTCATGTTCGAGGCAAATATATGTTTGGAGTGCAAAACTTTATATAAATATATATATATATATGTGTGTGTGTGTGTGTGCGTGTGAAGTGCTACAGGTACACATATATGCGCGGGTATGTATGCATACGATGTTTTTTTTTGTATTTCTTTCGACTCCTTAGCACGCATAAATAATATGTCTTTCTGTAGAATTCGGTAAATGAATAAGCGTCTAAGTCGTGTCCTTTTATTAAGTAATTTTTTGGGGAAAAAAATACAACACTCTCCGTCAGTTCGCCCGAAGCCATAGTAAATGGCACTAAGCCTTGATTAAGATGTCGATTCAAATTTCAGTAGAATCTATCGCCATCGTCATATAATAGAGTTTTCTCTCAAATGTGATTCAGCTCTTTCTCATATACCCGAGTGGCAAATAAAAACAAAAAAAAAACTTCTATGTAATCTTTCTTCTTCTTCTTCTTCTTCTTCTTCTTCTTCTTCTTCTTCTTCTTCTTCTTCTTCTTCTTCTTCTTCTTCTTCTTCTATGTAATCTTTGTTCTCCTTTTGCTTCTTCTTTTTCTTCACTTCCATTGAAATTTTGTCTCTCACTTTCCTCAGTTTTATATTCGTCCACTTTTTTCTTTGGTTTATTCTTTCCGTTTCTTAGTTTGTTTCTTTTATTTCCCTTTTTTAATCTATTTTCTTTCTGTTCTTTTTATACGCTTTTCTTACATACTTCTTCATTTCATTCTTACACCATACATCATCATCATCATCATCATCATCATCATCATCATCATCATCATCATCATCTCCTACTTTCTTCTTCTTCTCACCCTCCTCCTCGTCGTACTTCTCCACCTCCCATTCTTCTTCTTCTTCTTCTTCTTCTTCTTCTTCTTCTTCTTCTTCTTCTTCTTCTTCTTCTTCTTCTTCTTCTTCTTCTTCTTCTTCTTCTTCTATTCCATTGGAATTTCGTCTCCCTTCCCCCTTCACAGTCTGTTATACACCCACGTTCTTATTTTTTTTCTGTCCATCTATACTTTTCCTTCTCTTTTTGTTACCTTCTTTTCACTCTTTTCCCATATTCTTTTCCCTTATTTCTATCACTTTCCCTTTCTTTATTCTCCATTCATTTTACACCCAGTCTTCTTTAAATCTTTTCCCTCGTTCCATAATTGTTCTTTTACTCATCATTTTTATTCTCCTGTCACAGCTCTTTGTTTGTTGCTTTTTTACGTTCTTGCTTTCGTTTTTCCTTCTTGTCTGCCCACTCATTCTCATTGATCTTCTTTTTCCTTTCTCCTTTATTTTCATGTTCGTCTTCATTTTTTCTAGTCTCCTTCCTTCTTTTTTACTTCATGAATTCATTGAAAATATCTGATTGGTGCATTAACTATTATACAAAATAAATCGTTTGTTTGCATCTTTTACCGCAGGTAAAAAGCGGAATACATTTGAAAAGCATAATTCTATGTAAGAGAAGACATACTTTCTCGCAAATGCACACAGGTCTAAAGAAATTTAATAAACTGGTAAAAATGTGGAGTAATCATTGAAAATCAACGTCGTTACACTAGCAAGACAAGCTTGTTATTATCGTGAATAATTATATAATATTTAAGACTGGTTACTCAAATGTAGTATTTAACCACACGCTCTTTTTCTTTCAAGTGCTGTATGCCATTAAGAAGATGGTGATGACCCACAGTCATTTGTAGCTCTTAGTAAATTGTCTTTTCACAATCCCTGTTCTTCCAACCATTGACACAAGTTCGTTAGGTAGGTTATGCGGAGCTTTCGTCTGTCCCTCTTGCCTTCAATAAGTCCTGTGAGTGCCAAATTTTCCTAGCCTTCTTTCCAGAATATGTACCCTAGAAATTTCAGCTGTCTCTTTCTGATGAGAAATATAAGCATTCTTTTTTTTACCACTTTTGTTTCCAAGTATCGTGGCCCTCCATATCTTCTTGTCCCTTGTAGCTCTTAATATGGTTTGTCTTTTTTGTTATTTCTCCTAAACACTGTTTTACCATCCATTCACTCAAACTTATCAAGTATGTCACGCGCTGTTTTACTCTGTCCTTCTTTTCCTCTATCTGTCCTGTGAGTATTTGGTTTTCCAAGCCCTCCTTCCTCATTCCGAGTCCCAGAAATTCCAACTCCTTCTTGCTGATGTTAAGTATAAGTTTCCTTTTGGTCACCATTTTCTCCATAACTTTGTTGTTGCTCACATGTTCAGTCCATGTTGCCCTCAGCATCTTTCTGTAGAATCACATTTCTGTTGCTTCAAGTATCTTCTTCATCTTTGACAACATTGTGGAGCATTCGCTGCTATACAGGAGGATAAATATCACATAACATTTCTGTCCTCTTTTCTTTCTTTGGCAATTCTTTGTTGCCGAAGACATTATATTTAATTTTAAACTAGATTATGATACTGGATCTGGTACTCAAGTGTTAGAAAAATCTGAACATCGTGCACATGAACAAATATGGTATGGATTTTAATGATATCATTTGTGAATAGCATTCTTTCTAAGCCAATGTAAACAGCCCAGAGTGTCAAGATGGTAGAAAATAACTTTTCTACATGACTAAATTACTTAAACTTTCGATTAGCAATTTTTATGTGTAGAATCTGTGTAGAAATATAAAAATGATCTCCTACAATAGTAATGTTAATGGTAATATTATCGGTTTCTTTATAAGGAAACATTCGTTATTCATTGACCGAACAGCCATTGCCGCTGATGGTTGAAAATCATAAAATTTGTCTTTTGAAACAATTTTTCCAGGAAAAGTAGTATCTCACGACCAGTAGCTGTTATCGTTTAGTATTGATGGGGTTTTATTCTTAACCTTTTGTTTAAAGTAGTGTTGGACATCAGCATCTTGGTTATGTAATTCTTTTATATTCGAGTTACATGTGCTATCCATTTTAGTTGTTGCTACTGTTGAACGTCCTCAAGCGACCTGGTTTCTGTCATTTTGTACAGTTCTTTTTTATTTTTTAAAATTTTTTGTGATTTTGTAGTGCTTGTCCACAAGATGGTCTTCGCTTTTATTGAATGTATTTTTTGCTGCTTTTGAAAGTCCTCAAGTGATGGGATTGCTGTTATCTGGTACAGTTCTTTGACTGTGATTCTGTAGCGTCAGTGCATAGGATTCAGAGAACTATGGTCCTTGTTATGACCTAGACGCTTCATTCGCTTCAAGTTATTTTTAGGTTGTGTACAGTTGACAGTTTAGATATTTCTGAACAAGATTGGCGCCATGTGTGGCATCCATATGAAAGTCTCGATCTAGCGAGACTATGTAAGAACGAGATCCTGACTCGACAGTAAAGTGAATTATATCCGCACCTGGTGTAGCAGTGTTGTGACCAGACTAAACTAAGGTAAGAACTGATTAGACAAGCAGGTAACGCCAACCGTTGATCAATGCTTACCAAAATTGCCATCCTTTTGTAGCGAATTGAGAGAGAGAGAGAGAGAGAGAGAGTGAAAGAGAGAGAGAGAAAGTGAGAGAGAGAGAGAGAGAGACACACACACACACACACACACACACACACACACACACACACACACACACACACACACAGAGGCAGACAAATTTCCCGTACCTGCACAGATAATTCAAGCATTAACATGATTCTAAATCTGGAAATATTTACCTGAGGCAAGTCCTGACTGTTAAAAATTTCCAATTAAGACAAATTAAGAAGCCCAACAGTAAAAAAAAAAATTAGTGACTGATTTTCTTGTTGATTTACTTTTACTAAAATTATCATTATTATTATTGCACGATGTTAGCTTTCACACTAAGAGTCGCCGGTGCCTTCCGTTGCGAGTTCAAATCCCTGCAAACCGAGATTACTTTTCATTTCCAATTCTTTTAATCACTTCATCAGGTTGTTCAGAATTCATCAAGCATCCTACTAACGATGGATAAAATTTGTTTTCCAAATACTTTAATATATATTTTCCGAGAAGCTTCATATATATATATATATATATATATATATATATATATATATATATATATATATATATATATATATATATATAGTTAAATTCCCAGATAAATATATATAAATCGCATTATATGAATCAATACGTCCGTAGTTTTACACGCACGATTTGAATACTGCTGTCACATACAGTCTGATGCTTCTGCTATGTATTTAGAAATTCTTGATAAAATTCAAAAAAGAATCTGCAATGTTATTTGTCCTGGCCTGGCATCTCGTCTTCAGTCACCTTCCCACCGTGGTAATGTAGTTTCGCTGTACATTGTCTATAAATATGTTCATTGTAGTTGTTATAATGAGCTTTCTTCTTTGATATGCAGATTTTAATAATTTAAGCGCAGTACTAGATTGACAACTAGATCCCATCATTTTATAGCTAGATGTATAGCCGTAAGTTCTGTACTAACACTTACTTCTCCTCCACTTCTTACCTGTGGTACACTTTTCCTGCATGTTGCTTTGCAGTTATCTTTGATCTTTAAATTTCATTGTAATGTTTATCATCTTCTGTCTTCTTAATTCCTGATTTTTAAAATGTTTTCTTTGTTTTCGCTTTTTTATGTGAAACAGCATGATATATATATATATATATATATATATATATATATATATATATATATATACAAATGTACAAGAACGAAGAGTAATATTTCAGCGTTCAAAACATTAATTTAAAACAGGGTTCAATACAAAATTAGAGCAATATGTTTTTATTTATTATGTAGTGTTACATTAGAACATGCACATACCCACTACTAAAGTGAACATCTTGCTTCAATGTTAAAAAATTATTCTAACGTTTCATCAGGTGGAAAATCACGATGCTACTAAAATATTTTATTCCGAAATGCAGTTAACGAAGCATATATTCCACTTCCGTCATTAGAAAGTTTCCCATAAAAGGTGAAAAAGTATTTACATGTGGAGAAAGAAAGGAAGTTAAGTGATTAGAGAGAGAGAGAGAGAGAGAGAGAGAGAGAGAGAGAGAGAGAGAGAGAGAGAGAAGAGAAATGAGAGGAAAAGGCGAAGAAAAGGAAATAAAGGTTGAAAAAAAGAAAAAAGGGGAAGGAGGTGAGATAAACTAAGAAGGGACAAATTCAGCCAATAGAATTCCGTATTCGATGTTATGAGGTTAAAACTTAACCTCATCGTCAACAACAATAACTCATATGCAAGATCCAAATTACAAAGACCCAATGTTATTTATGAATTTGCATGTCCCTGAAGGGACTGTGTTCCTGATTAAACCAAATCCATGATAATTATACTGGACTTACCATTATATGCCTGAAAGTAAAACTCACCTCTTTGACCATAGTTCAATTAGTCTCGTTTAAACACACAGACCTACTAAACTTCATCCGCAAAATACACGTACAAAAGTAATATACTCACCCACGTTTAAAAATGGCTAAATATAATGGAAGCATTATTAATAAAAAAGAAAAAAAAGCCAGCACTCAATAACACCAACTATGAACACGGCCATAATGTGCTGACCCTGTTTGGAAAATAAAAAAAACATTCCTATAACTCTAGATTCATACATAAAAAAACAAACCATACATTCAGTTAAAATTAAAAATAAAAACATCCTTGATAGTGTCTAAGCCACAGCAGAAACTGATAAGACATATCGAACATTTAGGTAATTTCTACATACTTTATCCCCAGAAAAGATTTTATATAATAAAAATTATAGGAACACAATATCGAAAATAAAAATATACAAAATTGAATATAAATAAAAAATAAACAAATATATAAGAAAAAAAACAAAACAAATGAAAATTGATCCAAATAAATAAATGAGCAAATTAACAAATTGCTCCCGCTAAAATAACTGTTAGAACTATGAAAAATAAACATAAATATGCAAAAACAAGTAAAAATAATCAATCCAAATAAATAAATAAATAAATAAAATGATAAATTAAAAACTGTTGCCGTCAAAATAGCAGAATAGACTGCGGCAATCAATCCAAAAATTGGACGAATAAATAGCTTTATGTCAGACAAAAACAAACTATTAAATAAGCGACCTAAGCAAACCTCAAATTTTACTACGTTAATAAAAGATAGAAAACCGAAAAAAATATATTAAATAAAAAAATGAAAATAAAAAACAAGCAAAAAAAACTAACCCAAATAAATGAATAAACTAACCACTCCCACCAAAATAACCGCCAGAATGGATTTCCCACAATGCACCACTGACCCATATATATATAAATAGTCAAGAAAAAAATCCATCACTCGTGGCCTGACTATAGCGTCTAGCATGAAATAGCCTGTCACCTCTGAGTGCTGACTTCAATGTTCACTTTAATTTTTATATTTACATACGCTCTATCTCTGATATTGAGCATTTTATCCCATAAATAAAGCACACCTTAAAACTATATTTCTTCATATATATATATATATATATATATATATATATATATATATATGAATCTTAGGTTCTTAAACACACACACACACACACACACACACACACACATATATATATATATATATATATATATATATATATATAGTTTTCTAACCATGAAACTCAGGAGCGAGTCACACAATGGTCAATTTGTCAGGAAGGTAACTTTTTGATGTTATCAGTCAGAGGGAGGCGATCCCAAATTGCAGCTCCTTTAGAAAGTGTCTGAAAACCATATCACGTGTTGACCCCAGACTTGTGAGTGGACGGAACTCTTTGGGAACCGTCGATGGTTGTGCTATCACAGAGTCACAAGACATCATGACAGATGGTTGAGCGTCCTCTGCTTGTTTAGAATGTTGATCACGTTAGATAACGTTCCCAGAAACAGTAACTAAGTTGCGCTCTGTGGATGTTGAACACCCTAAATATTCCTGAGCAAGCGTATGTGACAGGGATTGGCTTTGCCGTTCAACCCTAATATTAATTCTTGCCATTTCATATTTTTAATTTTGTGCTTGATCGTTTGTTTTTGATTTTATCTACTGCACAGTATACTAGGGCCATTTGGGTATCTTCTGTAAGAAACACAGCATCATTACGCAATTCACCCCACCAGAAATTTGGAAACGTCATGCTTTACTATTTGGTATTGGATGTCATTCTGAAGACAGTGAAGAGTATTTGGAAAGAGTTGGAGGAGTTTAATGGTAATTATGAAGGTGTTTGGAGTGATAACTAGTGATGTTAACGATATGCATCCTTTCATCTTCCCACAGAACCTCAGACACAACATGGAGGCCTACACCAAATGTTTTGAGGAGGTAGTTCTTCCCAGGGTCAAGAGAGTGGGAAGACCCTATATTTGGTAACATGACTCTGCACCACGCCAGACAAGCAGGGGAACACAATCATGGCTATCAGACAATTTCTGCGATCATATGACCCCTTATATCTGGACACCTAACTCCCCAGACTGCAACCCCTTAATTATTATGTGTGGAGCGAGAGACCAACAAAACTCCTTGTAACATCAAAGATGAACTGAAGGCAAGGATTATAGCAGCATTCACCAACCGTCGAGAAGATTTGCAGGGGGTTTCGAAGACGTCTGGGGGTCGTGGTTGAAGTCAGTGGCGATTTTATTGAATAAATTTACTCTTTAGTATTTCAAGATATTTTTGTTTAATTTTGGTAAATATGTCTATTAAAATGAGTTTTATTTTCGTTTTTGCGTAAGTTAGACAATTTATTCATCACACCTCGTATATATATATATATATATATATATATATATATATATATATATATATATATATATATATAAGTTGTTCAAGATAAAATTAAGATTTTACTGTTTACAGATATTTATTCGATATTTTGCTGTAAATTCCGATTCGTTGATTATTCAGGAAAATATAATTTCATTGATTTTGCTTCCGTTTTTCGCAATAAATACAGAAAGCCATTCCACTCGTGTTTTCACTAATGAGGATGGCATTGCGAGCCGTATGTAATCAAGATGAACACAGTGCTGTAGGTGAATGATCAGAAACATTTTCGTTTCAAACAATTTTTTGCAACAAGGCACTTCACTTTAAAATCATCCAGAGAGGAGTCTGTCAAAATTAGCTATCAATTTTTATTGAAATTATTACACCCCAAGCAAGAGTATAGAGCCACAAAGACGTAAGTGTGATATGGGCGAAAACATTATTTACGAGAGAGAATAATAAATGACAGAAGTTAATATAAATTTCTCTCATAAGAACTCATCTTGTACATTTAAAAATCAACCATTCGTCCGTGTATTGACTACTGTGGCCATATCTGATTTGGTGCTCCTGCCGTACATCTAGCGATTCTTGTCAAAATCCTAAGAAGTATCTGTAATATAAGCGATCCTGATCAGGCATCTAGACTTCAGTCACTTTCTCACCAACGTGACGTGACTTCCCGCTGTCATTTTAACAAATATTTTCATTGTAACTGCTTATGAATTTAATCGTGCTATTCGATTGCCATCTCGTTCCCATCCTTTTACTGTTGAAATAGCTAAATGCAACTGCCACTTCTACTCCAGAGTTTCTTTTTTTGGAGTTCCCGCCTGTGGAATACCCTTCTGTTTCATTGCTTCCCTGTTAACTACAATCTTCAAAAATATAAGTATAACGTCAATCGTCATTTTCTGTTTTCTTAAATCCCCTTCATGCTTTGTTCTTTCGGCAATCTTCTTATTCTCAGTCTTCTCTTTCACTTTCAGTTTCACTTTCTCTTTCACTTTCACTTTCACTTTCACTTCCTGTAAACCCCTGCATATTAGTGCCTTTCCTGTCTCACCTGAAGTGAAATTGATAAGGGGTCTCCCCTTTTCACACAGATGGACTCGTCCGAGGTATACATATACTACTACCAGTGAATACCGGGAGTCTATAATAGAGTCGTTTCAGAGTAGTGTTAGAGGAGGGTAGCACAAGGGTCACCGTCACGAGCACCTAGACTCAATACGGAGTCATACCGCGATACTTCAATACCAAGACTGTATATATATTATTGCTACTAACCCGCATTCCAGGATCTACTAACTCGTATTACCAGTTTGTATTATTACGTTTAATACATTTATTTTACTTATCTATTCCTGGCGTTTGTTATTTATTGATATCGGATTTCGTCCCGGAATCCAAAACAGAAATGATTTTAAAAAAAGCAGAGAGGGGAATCAAGAAGTCAGAATATACCGATTGACATTGCATTTTTAATTTTTTGAAGATCAAGGTTGCCAGCAAAGCAAGAAGCCGGAAGAGAGTTCCACAATCGCAAAGTGCGAGAGAACAAACTGCAAGCATAGAAATTACGATAATATCTAGCTAAATCAAATGTAAATTTCTGAGACGTAGCTGCCAAGCTATTAAATCAAAAGTACTATAAACGAAAGTAATATTATTTTAATATAAAAAGGTGGCACAAGGCTAAAAGAAGGCATGGGGGAAGGTTCGTTTTCTTCTGTCTTATGATTAAACAATTACTGATCCAAACATCACAGTATCTCTTACAGCAAAATAGCACGTTCTTACTTACCATTCTTATTACAGTTACCATAATACCTCAAGTCTCTATGAAGTCCTAACTAGTTCCTATATGTACAATTTGTGTGTCGGGGGATAAAATAACTGTTGTGGATTCCGGGACGAATCCGATATCAATGAATAACAAACGCCAGGAATGGATAAGGAAAATAAATGTATTAACGTAATAATACAAACTGGTAATACGGGTTAGTAGATCCAGGAATGCGGTTTAGTAGCAATAATATATATACAGTCTTGGTATTGAACTATCGCAGTATGACTCCTTACTGAGTCTACGTGCGCGCTAACTGTGGCGCTTGCCGCCGTCTCTGTGTGTGATTTACTCTACTACTACTGAACTCTACTACTCTTCTGTCGTTCCGTCTCGACTCCTTGACTGACTGTACGGGTATTCACTGGTAATAGTATATGTATACCTTGGGTGAGTCCATTTGTGTAAAAAGGGGAGACCCCTCAATAACCCCTCCTTAAATCCCTTTTGGCGGGAATTAATATCTTTTCCTTTATGGTCGACAATTAAAGGCATTACGTATATCTTGAGTTTTTTTATTTTACCGTGAAATTTAACACGATTATTTCTCCGTCGAATTTTATACGCTTTCCTGTCACCGACTTAGCAATTTTTTGTGTATGTAACATGGTTGGTCTGTTAAGCTTTTTCCATGTCTGTAGGTTAATTATCGTTAGATCGGAACCCGAGTTGCAATTTTATCTTTTTATTTAAGATTTCAAGTTCTACATATTTCCTTATGTTGGTATTGTCTTCGTCATGCATTCTAGTAGCTCTTATCCTACTAGTAGCTTTTCTGTTCCTATATTGGAATGCCTTGTGACCCATTTTCCCACACACAAGACCGTTTTTATGTTTAAAACTGCAATCCTTATTCCAGAGTAGTCCTCCACATCGATAACTAGCAGATGGGGGGGGGCTTATATTTGCTTCGATTTTCGTCATAATTTGCCCTATATGTTGTACTTTTTCCCTTATTATAGAATTTTTGTTTTCTTTCCGGGGAGGGTGAAGAACGTAAACTTTTGTTTAACTTACGTATATGTGATACTCCTGACTCCTCAATGTTCTTTGAGTCTTTCTTTATACTCAGGCATTTTTGGCAATCTTCTGATAATTGTTGTAGTGTTAGTCCAGGTTCATTTTGTAGTTTTGAAAGCATTCTTTTGCGCATTTCACTATCTTTTGCTGAGACTAACCCTTGAACAAAGATGAGACACTTGAAATTGTCCGGTGTTAATTCTGCCAACTTGAAGTCGTTGCAATGTTTATTCACGATTGCGACAAACGTGGAATAGTCCTCATTTTCGCCCTTTACCAGGTTAAGACATTTCCACCTCTTGTGAAAGAGTGACGTTATTGGACTGAAAAACTCTGTAAGACATGTAACTGCTTCGTCAAACGTTAATTCGTTCGTCTTTTTTGGCAAAATGTAATCCACAAATTTTCTGTATTCCTCAGTTTCTAATTTTCTGAGCAACAGACGTAGCTCCTTTGCTTCTGTCCAGTTTTGACAATTGATGTTAAAGATGTCTTCGTGGCGTCTAAAATAATCCCCGAAATTCTTTTCCTCTTCTAGAGAGTATTTGAAAGTTTCTATCGTATTCCACACTGCGTCTTGGGAAAAAGTCGCCTCTTTTTCGATATTTTGTTGTTTGTTACCCGCTACCTTTAATATTAGTTCCTGCGTTTGTAGTAATTGTTTTTGCCATTTTTCTTCGATTCTTTCCTGGAGTTGTAATTGCTGTTCATTTTAGTATTTTACAAGTTCTACTAAAATATTTTCAAAATCCTCCATGTTAAAAGTCTTACGAAAAATTCGTTTTTCCGCATTTTAGTCCTCGTAAATCTTTTGTCGCCAAGTTGTTGTGGACACTGGCAAAAACGGTAAAGGAGACTTTTTTTCTGTGTGAGTTCGAATACCTCGTCGTCAATTTGTTGTGGACAACGAGGGAGAATTTTGTTTTGATTTCCTTCCTGTGTGAGTTCGAATACCTCGTCGTAAATTTGTTGTGGACAACGAAGGAGAATTTTGTTTCGTTTTCCTTCCCGTGTGAGTTCGAATTCCTCGTCGCCAATTTGTTGTTGACGAGGGAGAATTGTTTTTTTCTTCTTTCCGTGTGAGTTCGAATTCCTCGTCGCCAATTTGTTGTGGGTTCCGGGATGAATCCGATATCAATGAATAACAAACATCAGGAATGGATAAGGAAAATAAATGTATTAACGTAATAATACAAACTGGTAATACGGGTTAGTAGATCCAGGAATGCGGTTTAGTAGCAATAATATATATACAGTCTTGGTATTGAACTATCGCAGTATGACTCCTTACTGAGTATACGTGTTCGCTAACTGTGACGCTTGCCGCCGTCTCTGTGTGTGACTTACTCTACTACTACTGAACTCTACTACTCTTCTGTCGTTCCGTCTCGACTCCTTGACTGACTGTACGGGTATTCACTGGTAGTAGTATATGTATACCTTTGGTGAGTCCATTTGTGTAAAAAGGGAGACCCCTCAATAATAACGATCATAGTTCACCTGAACAGTTAATATAAAAGTATTTATAGAAAAGCTCAACCGGTAGATTGTATTAGATAAAATTATATTAAGACTGGAATTGAAGCGTTTTGGGAAAATGCCGAAATGGATCGAGTTTTTACTGTAACAGTTAACATTCTTATGTTTTCCTATCATGTTCCTATATGACTTGAGCGGTGATGGGTCTCCACAATTTCCTTTTCTTTTGTTGATCAAAGTAGTTTTTAGCCTTGACCGTCCCTCTGTATCCTTTCACACAAACTCGTTACACAGGCTTTCTGGTTCTGCGTCTCTTGCTTTCATTATATGCGTCAGTATTAAATTCTCTATGCAATCTAGACAAATGATGGTTGAAAATATTCGAACAAAGTCATTATGAACCGTGGACAACTTTTACATCAATTTGATCCATATATCCGACCGCTCATACGCAAAGTGAAAAACAGACATTCCCAGTCGATATCAATATATATATATATATATATATATATATATATATATATATATATATATATATATATATATATATATGTTGTCATCCACAGACAGTCTGCTTCGCTGTTTCACAGCTCATCAGTGTGGTTAGACGTCCGGTTGCCTCTAGCTAGGATCTAAACCCGACTGAGTTGGCGTCAGTCGGAACTTCTACCACTAAGCCGTCGGCTCACGTCAGGGATGAAGGTGAATTTTTAGCGTGTTTATTTTTAGATTTAGATAAACACACAGTGACTGACAGTGTCTCAATTCTGCCGAAGAGTCATGCTATATTAGCTTAAATAGTCACTGTTTTATAAACTCACACCTCAAACCAAAGAGCTCAACCGAAATTATATATATATATATATATATATATATATATATATATATATATATATATATATATATGTATATATATATATATATATATATATATATATATATATATATATATATATATATATATATATGTATGGGAAAAAAGTTCAAAATGCAACTGGAGTCTTTAAGAATATTTATTTAGAGTAACTTTACCGGTTACACATTTCGATGATTTTCAAAAGTTAAATTCAGACCGAGAGACGTCTATTTTCCATCTAACTGTAGTTGCAAAATTCTTTCACTTTCAGGCATTGCTATCTATTTAAAATTCAATCTGGTTAATTGATTATGATCACATGATCACACATAGTAATTTGCGACAAAAATCAATGATCATAAATGTTGCTGAGAAACATTGGGTTTGGCATATTTCATTGAGCGTGGTTCATGACGATTAAGACTTAAGTAGTTCAAGTGTCAGGAATTCTGTTTTATTGAACTTTTGTGACAACAGTACCATGTTGTTCATGGATAGATGTCTCAGCAAACACTTCCGGTGAAAACCCCAAGGCAACACTATGCTACGGTCTTCGTCACTTTCCGGCCAGCTTATATTGCGTTACGTGACCAGAAGTAACTATTATTCTTACACCTATCAATAAAGAAAAAATGCTTAACCAGAAAAGCTTAAAAAATCTAAGCCACTCAAACTTTGTTCCTCTAACATTCATGGTATCCGTATCAATGTCTGTCGTGTAGAATCTTTTCTGTTGGAACATTTTCCCGACTTCCTAGATCTCTGTGGCACTAACCCAAACTCTTCAATCTCTACCACTGAATTCTCTGTTGCTTGCATATGGACAATGGGATACTTTCCAGTGTCCATAGGCATGGGCTCGATGTCTATGTTCGGGAAAATCTCCCAGTGGCAAGTGAATTCTCTCACGACTCTTAGGATTTTATATATTTGATTCCGGCACTATTAAGTTCGGTTAGTTATATCTTCTTCCTTTCTCGTTGCCATTCTTCTCAGGACTATTCTCTTCCGGTTTATGCTTTTCTACAATCTCAGTCGGTTAAGTGCCAAACGTAATACACGCTTGGACGATCATGTCTCTTTAAATCCATGGCTGACGAGGCAGAATATTTTACCGCAATAAGCTGACGTTTTTTTTTCTGCTGTAGACTGGTTTGTAACTCTTGTAACCTAGAAAAAATTACTGAATGAGGAATAACCAAAACGGAGGTTGGAAATGAAATGGTAATCTTTATAACATCAACAAAATACAATACTCGCCAGCGGCGTGAAGCAGGTAAACAACAGCTAGTGATGGACTACTTAGCATATTACCCTCACTTACAATAGTGTCCAACGTATTTATGACGATTGGGACATACCCATTATTGTTCATAGGTACGGTATCTAACAATATTGTACCTAGACTTTTTAAAATTAAGAGAGGTAAGAGACTGGCGTAGATATCTCATCAATTTACAATTGAGTTGGCTACTTGTAAACGTACGTTATATGCTAATAGTTTCTTTTCTCGAACTTCTCATTTGTGGAAGTCTCTCCAGGTATATAACTCTACCCAAGGCAATAAGAAGCAGTCTGTCCAGCTATTCAAAACAATTGATGTGTTCATATTTTTTCATTTGCGTGTAAATTAATGTAACGAACCCGACTGGAAATTGAACTTGGCTCTTTGATTTCTCATTACACCACCTGCACCCCTTCTTTTATTGTCCTTTCTTATCACTAATTTCTTATCGTCCTTTTCCACTTCTAGTAACCTACTTGCATCTTAGTAGCATTATTGCCTTACTGATGTCAAAATGATTGAAAAAAAAACAAAAAAACAAAACAGTTCGATCGCAAAAAAGTTCTAAATTTGTTACGGCTCTGTAATCTGTATGACCAACATAGATATTATAAATTATACTTTTCTTGCTAACGTGTTCGACTCGTTTAAGCGATTACCAAAGTGAAAGTTTCTTGGCTTGTATTTGAAATGATAGCTGTCAGTGCGGTAACCAGAGTCACCGGTCCTAGAAATCCAGATATCTCGACCTTCTAGCTCTAAATAGAGTCTCTATGATAGAAAACCGAGAGGGACGTAATATCAAGTACCCCCGCCGGACGTCGAGGTAGGGATACGTGATCCGGTTACATTGTGAGCGAACTGGAATCAATTTGCCTTTCGCGAAGCAACAGACTCTATTTAGTAAAGCGTGCTGATCACGTCATTGCCACGGGAGGTGTAAAATAATCGTTTACCTTCGTTCGTTCAGCAGATGCCAAACGATGCGACGAGGCCGACCTCTCTCATTCCATATCGCAGCCAGGAGTTGGATGGAGATAAAGTTAATGATGTCAGACCATGATTTTGTAACAATGCTAAAACGCGTGACTGCAATTTCCCATTCACAACAGGAGTAAAGAGCATTGGAATGTTGGCTTCAAGGTCTTCAGTTCAATCGGTGATGCGCCCTAATTCCTATTTATCGAAGACAATGTAGTAGGAACATTCTTTTTGAGATGACGACACACACACACACACACACACACACACACATACACACACACACACACACACACACACACACACATACACACACACACACACACACACACATATATATATATATTACTTTAAACGTTATCATTTCAGTGGATAGTGGATACACATATTTCATCTTTTTCACCAGTGTTTATTTCGTATGCCGGCCTACGCGCTACTCAAATACGGGTATCCAATAAGTATAACATTTGAAGTAATATATATATATATATATATATATATATATATATATATATATATATATATATATATATATACACACACACATATATATATATATATGTATTGATATATATATATATATATATATATATATATATACATATATATATATTCATACACACACATACATATATATGTATTTATATATATACACACACACACACACACACACACATATATATATATATATATATATATATCGACATTATATGTTTAAATTATTAACCAAACCTGTTTGAATGAAAATATACTGCCTAAATATTCACAATATATATATATATATATATATATATATATATATATATATATATATATATATATATATATATATGAAGAAATATAGTTTTAAGGCGGGCTATATTTATGGGATAAAGTGCTCAATATCAGAGATAGATCGTATGTAGATATAAAAGTGAACATTGAAGTCAACACTCAGAGGCAAGAGCCTGTTTCTTGCTAGACGCAATCGTCAGGCCTCGTCTAAAAAGTTTTATGAAAAAGTGTAGTCGCTCTGAGGAGATGAATATACTTACATTCATCGAAATAAATTTATTACTGACAATGTGAGTTGATGTTATATTCAACATCTCAACTCCAGAATTTCGTCGACGAACCATTTTGTAATCGTTCATTCCACTCGTCAGGAGGTTTCAGCAATTGACTGCCGTTTTTAACAATTTATCGTTATCTCTATACTTGATGTCTTTATACTTATAGATTGATGTAAACTAATTTATGCACTAGTTATTGAAGTTAGGTTTATTTTTCTTCTTTGTGCAAATGTGTGTGTGTACGCGCGTTTACGCGGCCATATGTGCCAAATGTCGTGTTTATTTCTTCTTTTCATCCTTTTCTTGTCACCTTAATATCTTTCTCTATTTCTCCTACTTCTTTTTTCTTTCGTCTGTGAATGTTAAAGAAGAATTAATAATGTCATCTCCGGTATCACAGACATAACATTTTTTTAGGTCAATTTGTTTTTTCGATTGTTATGAGGTTTTCCTAAGTTAGGGTTATTTAGGAAATGTCGGTTCCGTTTTTTATTTATTTCTTGTTATTTATTAAAGTAATTCTTATATGACAAAGTATGTATTTGTTTAAATGTCTGCACTTATCCATTATTTAATTTTTCTTATTTAGTAGATTGTCTTTTTTTAGCTGGCTTGGTGATATCTTCAATATTAGGTTATTAATTATGGATGATTAGGTTTATAACTGTACTTTTGTTGTTGTTTGAACACACACACAGACACACACAGACAAACACACAGAGACACACAGACATAGACACAAACATATATATATTAATTGATTCTTTAAATGGCAAAAAAATATTTGTTTATATGACTGAAATTATTTAGCATTGCTCTTGCCTTGCTTGGTCGTATCTTAAATATTATGTTATCAATTATAGATGGTGAGGTTTATAACTATATTTTTGTTGTTCTTTATACATATGCATACATACATACATACATACATACACACACGAACACACACACACACGCACACACACACACACACAAACACACACACACACACACACATATATATATATATATATATATAATATAAACCTAAAGAGCCAGTTTCATTAAAACGGATCGTCAGGGCAAAACAAGACGAAATACCCCAGGTTTTTCCATACAAGCCTAAATACCCAAGGTTTTGCCAAGCGAGTACCACTATATATATATATATATATATATATATATATATATATATATATATATATATATATATATGCATGTTTCATTAAAAACGACAGACAAGATACTACGGTTAAGCTTTTTATTTAATTTTTCTTGTGTTCGAACAAGAGCATTCCTTTCTGGACAAAGGGTGTGTAATAACTTTCCAAATTATATTTCCGAGCGGTTTCGGCTATACCTTTAGCCATTATCAAGGATGGTTCGATTTTTCAGCTGAATTGAGTGTGTGCGTTATGTGTATGTCTTAGTGTGTGCTAGGGGTGTTTTTAATTTCCGTATACAGTTAGCACATTGTGACTTTCTTCGTAGTTAATATTGTTAAGAGTAGGCTTTTTCTTTTTTTATTATTAAAGCTTCCATTATTTTTTATCTTTTTTTACAGGTCGATGCAGTTAATGTATATATATATATATATATATATATATATATATACACACACACACACACACACACACACACACACACACACACACACATATATATATATATATATATATATATATATATATATATATATATATATATATATATAAATAAAAATATACACAAGGTGTTACAGTAATTTTTGTCGAAATCGTGTAACAGCAAAATTGTCCAATTGTTAGATTAAGCTCTGAACCGTTGTAACTTAAAAATGATTAAAGATATCTTACTGGAATTCTTCGAGGATTTTTATAAACACTATTGGACTCGACTTTGAACAATAAGAATGTATTTAGCTCAAAGTTGTTGTTGTGATCTCCTGATCCAGTTTTCCTTTTTACTGTTCCCTCTTTTTAAAACTTATTCATCATTTCTTGATGGTTCTTGAATGGATTTTGAAGGTGGAAGCCAGAATATGAATGTTGGCACCATTACTGAAGGCCTTAATGATCTTTTTCCTCTCACCATTGAATAGCTCAAAGTATTTTTCAGTGATCCTTAAGGCAATGGTGGCAAGATGGCTAAACATCTTTCTTGAAAATCAGTAATAAAGAAAATCAATTCGTTTTGAGTTTCTTTTAGATATTACACATTTTGTTGGATGGACAATTATCCCATGCTGTTATACGCTTTGGACAATTTTGCTGTTACACCCGGTACACCCCCCACACACACATATATATATATATATATTGTCATCCACAGAGAATTTGTTTCCCTGTATCACAGTTCTTCAGAGTTGCTAAACGTCCGATTGCTTCAAGCCGGGATCGAAACCCGATATTTGACATCAGTCAGAGATCCTACCCCTAGGCTATTGTCGCATGGCAAAGATTCCATATATATATATGTATGTATGCCAATGAATTAATTTGGATATCCTGAAATACCGAAGAGAAAGTCCAAAAAAGCATAAAAATCCAAAATGGCATTCGGATTGCGAAAGGTGCCTTTCAAAAGTTAAGTAAAGTTTAAAGAACTAGGAAAAAATAATTGCAAAATAAGAGATGAATACTGAACTGTTATGTCAGATAGGTACTCCTATATGGCAGTTGCATGCTGGGCCATTTAATCACACTTAGAGATGAGAGGAGGCAACATAAATGTAGTTCTACAGAAGGATGCTGAGGATCACATGGACTGAATATTTGAGCGCAGGCGTTTTTTTCGAGAAAAGGAAACAAAAAGGACACTGATACATAGCATCAGAACGAGGTAGGGTACATAAGGAGGAAAGAGGGCTTGGAAGATTTGACAATCACAAGAGAGACAGAGGAAAGCCACGCGTAATCTACCTAACGAGCTTGTGTAAATTATTGGCAGAACAGAGATTACGAGATATAGCAAAATTTACTAAGGTCTACAATGGAAAGGAAGTCGCGGAGAGTCAGGATCACCTACATCCTGAAGGGAGACGGCACAGAAAAGAAGAGCATGACATTGTTTTTTACTGCAGTGGCAGCCATACTCAGTGGATTAAAAGAAAATTGTTCTCGTCTATGACAATGCCACCCGCATAAAGTAAGAATTACACAGGAAAAGCTTTTGTACTCGCCTGGTCTGTTCTACCTAAGTCGCCATATTCCCCTGACCTTGTACCAATCGATTATTACCTTTCCGGATCGCTGCAAAACGCTTTGATGGAGAAAACTTTATCTAATGAAAACCTGATTTCCGAGTTTGTGGACAACATTTTTTCTTCATCAAAATCCGTCGAATTTTACTCAAAAGGTATGATAAGAGACAGAACCATTAGGAAACGTTTATCAATCTAACATGTTTCAATTTTATTAAAGCTTCATCAGAGAATGAAATATGGCGAAACAGAAGAAAGAAATTCTGTATTTTGACTTTTGTGTTGTTTGATTTTCATGGATCAATCCTGCTTCACGTGGATCCTACATTTGTAAAGCAATGTTAGTATAAATTGTGACGTTCTGAATTTAAGGAAAGACAACGCGCCCGTTTGAAGTTTCAAGAAATTCACGGATTCCAAGCTCACCTGGAAAAACCGTAATTATTGCTATATGTAAGTGTACAAAAATTCTAGTTTCTCTATGTGGGAATCAGATGACAACGTTTATTCATAAGAGCGTGTGTGTATATGCATGCCTAGCATACATTATGTTTGTTCGTTTTTCGCATGTTGATTTAGGAATGTTTTTACGTACATACCGGTCGTTTCAGATAAACATACGTTAGATTATTTAAGAATGTATTTGATAAAAGTTGGCGATGTAATATAATGTTTTGGTCGTGTGTTTATATCTGCCAACATTATTATTAAGTACTTTCTCCGTAAAGAATTATGTGGCAGTAAAATCAAAGTTATGACCAGTTTGTTCCTGTGCATTACGAGAGAGATTGGAATGTTATCTAAACGTAAATGTCTTTTGTATTCGTAGATCATGTGATATGAAATCTTTTACATTGTAAACACTTTATTTGAATTTATGTTGAATTTATTTAAAATTATATGTAAGTTATATCGTGGAATGGCCGTTTGAGCAAACGGATTCCCAGATGAGCTATTGTTGAACTACGATTATCTTCTGTGTGTCGTGTCTTTTCAGGACATAAGCGACCATAGCTCCCCAAATTTCCCCTCCTTTATAGGTTTTAATAAATTTTGTCTTATTTCCCTTAAATCTTGTTCCACCATCCATTTACTCAAGCTAACGAAGTAAGTTTTTGAAAATTTGGCACATTTCCGCCCAAGAGGCTAAGTGGGTTCTTAGGATCACATCGTCGCACACACAGTAATGGATATTTAAGAATATACTTGTTATTGTTGGTGCGGATGAGAGACAGAGAGAGAGAGAGAGAGAGAGAGAGGTTTGCGTGCTCTTGCATGAGTCAGAATTGGTTGTTGCCTGTGGATTACCCGTAAAAGTACAATGATGAATATGGAACCGGGGGAGACGGGCTTTAAACTTTCCTTGCTTGCTTTATGCGGTTAAGGCAATTTATTTCTGGGATCTCTTAAATTTCAAGGATTTTATTTCTTTGATAGTGAGGTTGGTGTGGGGAGACGAAGCGCTTTCTGAAGTTTCAAGTACTTTCATTCTACTTTTATATGCCGTATTTCTCCGGAAATTTGGCAATCATTACTCTCCTCAACCTCCTATCCCTCGGACTTGTAACTATGTTTGTCTCTTCAGCCTCTTTCTCGCTGTCTTTCTCTGCCTTTCAGCCTTCAACATGTTATGTGAGTCTCAAATTCTCCAAGCCCCCTATCCTCATTATGTGTCCTAGATTTTTCAAGAATCTATCTCTGATCCTAGTCCCAAGTTTTCTTTTTATTTCCATCTTCCTTAAAGCTTCCTCGCATGCTACATCTATAGCATTCTCAGCATCCTTCTGTAGAAAAACATCTCTGTTGCCTCAAGTCTCATCGTCATCTTTGAGGAGATTGTACAGCATTCACTGCCATTTAGGAATATTGATATTATATAGTAGTTCAGAATTGTTCATTTTTTTCTAACAGCAATTTTCCTGTATCGTAATATTTTGTTTGGCTTTTGGAAGCCAACTTCCATTATTCCAATGCCCCTTCGGATTTCTTGTTCACAATTTTCCGTCTATGTATATACTTCCAAGATAATTACGTTTTTGTACCGGCTTGATTTTGACGTCTCTAATTTGTATAAGACATCTAGCCCTCATGACACCATTTGTTGTAAGAATCACTAAAAAACACTTTGGGTTATTCAGCTAGAAAGAGAACAGGTTAAATCGTTTTGTGTCACACCTACTGTCTTCCCAACTGAGCAATGGTGAGAGGAAATAGATCATTAAGGCCTTCCGTAATTGTACCAACATTTATACTCTGGCTTCCATCTTCAAATTCCATTCAAGTAAGGTAAATAAGTTTAAAAAAGAGGGAACAGTAGAGAGGAAAACTGGCTCAGGAGGTCACAACAGAAAGAGGCAACGTCATTTCAACTTACAGCTAAAGTGATCAATTAAAAATTTATTTCATAAGACAATTAGCACCTGGGAGTGTATTTTCAGCTATGACAGTCTAAAGATCAGTGAAAAAAGACTTGAAAATGAAATCGTACGTGAAACATGTAAGTCACCCGCTCTAACAGAATGTTAGAGAGGGTGAAGATCATCTTAAATAAGTTGGAAAATGATCCTGGTATATATATATATATATATATATATATATATATATATATATATATATATATATATATATATATATATATAAGAACTTTATTTCAATCTTTCACGAGATTCCGATCCTTACCTATGATTAATTAATGAAGAATATGTTTCATCACAATTCTTATGTTAAGCTTGGAGAGTAATTATAGTTTCTTATTGCTCAAAGTAGAGTCCAATAGTGTCATAAAACCCTCAGAGAATTCCAGTAATATATCTATTATTTCTAAGATACAACAGTTGAAAGCTTAATGACAAATGAACAATTTTGCTTTTACACGATTTGGACTATTTTGCTGTTACACTCGGTATATAATTTGCATTATTTTTTCGAACACAAAATTTCCACAGTAAATGATTATTCCTTTCTTCAGTCTTTTCAGAAGTACCTTTCCTAGGAATTACAGTATTCTATGTCTCTCATCAATACGGTGTCATCTGCGTATCATATGTTGTTAAGAGTTTGTTCATTGATAATAAATCCCAACAAGACATCTAGTTCTCTTCGCATCGCTCTGCGATTATTTCGATGCTATACCTTATGAAATTTTCGGAATAGCGTTTTCATCATTTTTGCTAAAAGCCTAAGCCCTCTGCTTCAGATTACTAGCCATTTCAGTGGATCTGCGACGAAGTATTTTCATTTTTTACTAATTCGTTTTTATGACAACCAACTTTACCGACTTTCTCACAACTTTTGGGCTAATACTTTCTTTAGCATTTTTGTATTGTCTGAAGTCTTGAAATCAAATATTTTTTCATTATTCCATATTTGATTCGTTGAATTGTATTATTATTCGGTATATTATATTCATTTGTATTACACGAGTATATATATATATATATATATATATATATATATATATATATATATATATATATATAGATATATATATATATATATACAGATATGTAGAAAAATAGGAAAGAACACGTTAGGTAAATAATCCGGAGTTCTTTAGCATTTTGTTTTTTATTTTTAAAAAACAGTGCTCCATACAGAAGTAGAGCGTAAATTATAATTATTTAAAAAAAAATAAGAGTTCTCATGTTTCAAAAACGAGAGCCGTTTCGTTTTTGAAACATGAGAACTCTTATGTAACGAAGGAATCATATTTTTTAAAAATAATTATAATATATATATTTATATATATATATATATATATATATATATATATATATATGTATATGTGTGTGTGTGTGTGTTCTTTGACCTATCTTTTAAGGTTATGTGTATTTCCATCAATAATTTAGACTACCGTCCTAATATTTGATGTTTTAATATGTTTTGATCGATTCGGTTCTCATCTAATCTGTTCTGAGATGGAGTTTTTTCATTATTCTATGGAATTTTGTCTTTAAATTTGCTGTTTTTAACGTAACATTTCGGCCAATAAAATATTTAATGATTTGATAAAAGTTTGTAATATTAGAAATTGTAGTAGGAATCGGTCGCAGTATCTATTTGAGATCTTAGTTTATTCACTTCCGGTTTTGATTCGTAACTGTCCCGCTACTTAAGCCCATCAACGAGCAATACTTAAATGATTACTTTCGTGACCGAAATAACCGGTGCTGGACGTTTTTTTAGTTTTTTTCTCTCATTTACGCACTTTTATTCCCCACCCACCACGAGTTTATTTTATTTTCTGCCTTCTGCAGTAACTAAGCAAAATATTATGAAACAGAAAATAAATAGTTATGTAACGTTATATAACAGGGAATGCCGGACAATTTCCTCACAGAGGAAGTGGAGACTTCAGTTGACGGAGACGTAGTTCCCTATAAGAATACTGAAAATTCCATGGAAGGAACATGTCAACAGTGAGGAAGTTTTAAAAAAATGAGAGCTCAAAGAGACTATTACTTAAAACCAGACAGTGACACATTTCTAGGACACGTAATGAGGAAAGAAAGACTGGAGAATCTGACACCCAGAGAACATATTGAAGGAAAGAGCAGCAGAAAGAAATAGCGAGTGTAAATAGATAGAGATAGTAAATGGTCAAACATTGTTTAGTGCTACAAGGAATAGAAGTAGTGGAGAACTATGATCCCTCCCGTCCAGAACGGATAGGGCACATACAAGAAGAACTGAAAATTCTGACGGCACATTAAAAGATGAGGAACCCAAAATTCCGTTACCCGAAGAGAAACGTCAGGATATGAGCTTTTCCATTTCTTGGTCGAGTAATTTTGCGAGATGCTGTGAAATGTCGAAACACGTGAACTGTTGGGTAACTGAACTAGTGAACAAATCGATGAATCTATTCGAATTCCTCGAATTTATGGACACTATCAACATTTCATCGACGTTACGATTGAAATCTTTGTTGGATTCCTTTGCTACCATTTCAGCAGACATGAACACGAAACGTATAAACATCGGCTTCAAATCGTGCTGATATCCTGATTCTTGATGGGGATCAGTTCAGTGATTACAGAGGCGGACGGTCTCTGAAAGGATCGCAAGTCTCTGTCCAGTTTGGTGAGGTTCGTTTTAACGATATTAACGAGTGAAAAAAAACCTAGATTTGGAACTAGCAATTAAGTATCGCTATTACTATGCATTAGTAATTTCTTTTACAAAAAATGTATTGCTAATAATCATATTTTTGTTTTTGACAAAAAATATATGCTTGTAATTTAATATATATATATATATATATATATATATATATATATATATATATATATATACATACATACATTAATATATATATATATATATATATATATATATATATACATATATATATATATATATATATATATATTGGTTGCTATTAGCTCTTCAACTACAAATTCTAATTTAATATATATATATACATATATATATATATATATATATATATATATATATATATATATATATATATATATATTGGTTGCTAGTAGCTCTTCAAATACAAAAATGGATTGTGGTATTTTCACAATAAAAATATATTGTTATACTTTCATAGTGTTTTGACCCTAGTTTGGAGTTAACTATTTGCTCATAGTTGGGATACTAACAGGTGCTACCACTCCGTGTCAGGATGGACCTGAGAACAGCAGCAATTCAGGGGCGGCTCCACGCTCCTCTAAACCTCCCGATCAGCTGCCTTGCTGCTGGATGGAGTTTATCGTTATGCCCAGTACGCTCTCGCCCAGAAATCTTTGAAAGTACACACACACACACGCACACACACACACACACACACACACACACACACACACACACACACACACATATATATAAACATATATATGTAACGTAAATCATTCAAACGAAAAACAAATACTGAAGCTAATTATACGGCGAGAATCACTCTCACAAACAATATTTACTAATAAAATACAATCAACTTCGAATCTGTTAATGAATGGTGTGATCCTTGTTCATAAATTAGCTTCAGTATTTGTTTTTCGTTTGAATGATTTACGTTACATAAATTGATTACGCACTACAAAATTGACATTAAAACATATATATATATATATATATATATATATATATGTGTGTGTGTGTGTGTGCGTGTGTGTGTATATATATATATGTGTGTGTGTGTGTACTTTTAAGGATTCGCTAAAAATGGGCATATCATGATGAAAGAATGCCCCCAACTCAATAAAAATTCACTTTTAACGTCAAAATCTTTGTGTTATTATTAAGAAGCAAGTCCAAAGGATTTTGAAGCGAAAATTAATTTTTTATCCTTCTCAGAACCTTCGAAATTTTGGTTAAAAATCTTGTTTCTCTTTGTGACAACGCTTAAAGAATGTTGTGTGAACTATTTTGTAGTCAATTGCTCACAGAGTAAAAAAAAAAAAGGTCTGATAAATGTGATATATTAGCAGTCCTGGGATTTGAACTAAAACCGACAGATTTCAGCATGAAGAAATCTGATTATCCCCAGGTGAATTACTGGGTGGTCTGAAAGTCTTGTCCCCCTACATAAAATCATTTTCAATCTCATATGGCTGACACGAGCTCTTACAGGAAAATGATGGTGCTCATACAGAACATACATACAGTGCCAATGAAAGTGAATAAACTGAATCCAGTACACGTGCTTTGTGTTACAGTATTACTTGTTCTGTTGTTCTCATTACCTATTTGGTAGGGGTGACAAGACTTTCGGACCACTATGTAGATTGTCCATGATGTTTCGTCGTTGAATCAATTAATTAGAAAAAGGTACAAGTCGACAAATTTTGATAAGTTACAACTAAATAGAGAGTTTGATCTCCATAATTGCGATTATGCGTCACATCTGTTATATACGTTACCTATGAACACTAAAAGATATGTCCCAATCCTCATAAATACGTTGTACACTATTGTAATTAGGGATAATATGCTGCCTAAGTAGTCCAACACTAGCTGTGGTTTACCTAATTCACGCCGCTGGCGAGTATTGTATTTTGTTGATGTTATAAAGATTACCATTTCATTTCCAACCTCCGTTTTGGTCATTCCTCATTCAGTAACCCTTCCTAGGTTACAACACAAAAATATCTAAGCTAAGATTAATAAATCAATATATATATATATATATATATATATATATATATATATATATACATACATACATACATACATACATACACACACACACACACACACATATATATATATATATATATATATATATATATATATAATATTAATAAATCAATATAAGAAGGCGACATTGATAAATATGTCAGTGAGATAAAAAAAACCTTCAAAAATATCGTATTTTTACTACCAAGCAAGAGAACAAACAAGTTACATCTAAAGTTTTTTTTTTTTGTTTTTCTCAAAAATGCTTTTTTCGAATTTGCCAGAATTTTGAATATTTACTGGCTTAGCTATGTTTCACATAAAATATTTACCATTGAGCAAATGGCATTCTCATTTACGTAAAGGTTTTGGTATTGATAAAAATGATCGAACCGCAATTTTTTTTTAAAAGTAGAATTGTTGCATACGAATTGGTTTATTAAAATGTTACTGAATAGGCGGTGTTGGAATGAAAATTTGGGAAGTAAAGTGGGGTTCGTCTCATTCATTTACTCGCAAATACCCTTGAGATAGTTGAGGTATAAATGTATCTATTTCCCGACCCCCACCCCAGCTATGGGTTAATGACTGGACAGACTGATGCTGGCAAACATGGAAATTCATGCCCACACGAAAAACGCTGTTTAAAAAAACGGTTTTTCTATTGACACCTCTATTATTTGAATTATGTTCACTTTTTCGGAAATGTTTATATAAAAGATTATAAAAAAATATTTACCTTTTATAAATATTTATTTTTTTACCATTTTATAAATAAATAAATGTGAAAAGAAATCTTTTTATTCAAAAATCAAAATATGTAAACACAGGGCTGGATTAGCCATTAAGAAAAATGAGCACGTGCTTAGGGCAATCAAGGGAAGAGGACCCCACTGAAATTGTAAATGGTATGATGTTTTATATGTCTAAAGAAATAAGTCAAACGTGATTAACATTTGAATCAACGGTTTGCCATTATGAACGCGGAGACAACAGACCAGCAGTGAATCTTTACTGCTATTCTGATTGGTTAATAAGGTAATGAGCTAAGGGAGATAATGAGGTTTTTTATTTACTCAATAATCACATCTAGAATAAGTTAGTATTACTAATTAACTTAATGGGATTTCATTTTTGTGAACAGTGGGTAGACTACCTTCATGTTTGTCTGACATTATGCTAATCATATGTTTATGTGACCCGCTGGTTTGTTGATTACACGACCACTTCTGGTCTCAGTTCTGTTAGAATCTGTAGCTCATATGATAGTGGCTGTGATTGATTCTTTCTTGGATGATGTTGTTCTGGGTTGGAACTGATGATCAGCCTCTCTCGATGGTCATATGTGCCTTCAGTTCCTTCTATATTTATTTCCAGCTAGCGTTTCCTCGTTGCACGTTCTCAGATGATATCGTTTATTTGCACTACTCACTAAGACTCTATACTAGCATAATAAATTCGCAGATGTATGGCGGCCCGAAAATTCTTTATGTGCTTAGGGTCCCTATGGGTCTGAAACCGGTCCTGCGTAAACCATTCACAATGCAATAAGTTTTAAATCATCGACTAATTGCTAAGTTTAACTACTTTCACTCCGTTGGCAATGTTTGTTGCTTTAAAAAGCGATGATTAAAAGTTCAATAAAACCTAAACATATGAAATTGAATTTATACATTTTCCTTGTTCTTTGAGAATTTACAACAAAAATATTAAACAATATTTATTTATCAGATTGTTTATTTACAAAAATAATTTTATATTTAATAAACAGTGCCGATGGAGTGAAAGTAGTTACAATAACAGCGGTGTCAATCAAAAAACTGTCCTTTTGAAACACCGTATTTTTGAGAATAGGAAAGCCCATATTTGCTCCGAGCCTTATAATCTTGGTTGACTACCAGTCCTAGAAGAGAAGGTGAATTCAAATCAGCCTGGAGACGGTTAGGCTCCACTCAGTATTACTTGCCCAAGACACACCACACGCATTACAGCTGCACTACATGTGGTGTCTTGTGATCGTGATTGTGATTAAAATGTCATCAATTTTAGCCTTAAGCAATTTAACATTAATTTAAATATAAACTCGATATGTTATCAAATTTACCCGAGTAAATTTCATAACGAAAAATCGAAAAATATATCTATGCTATGATGCAATCGAAATATCATTACCCACGATATGGTTGTAAGCAAGCTCTTATTGAACCGAAACAAATGGCGGACATAAAATGTAATGTTTGCTATAAAACTAAGCGAAAGTGCTGATAACCTATCGAAGTTACTCGACCAGAGAAAGGAGAAATAGCAGAGAGGGTTCAAGAGTATGGGTAAGTTGCAGATTATAAACCAGTATCACAACCATGGGGATTGTTCTTTTGTACACGACTACTTTTACCGATAGTTAAAAGGACTCTCTGAACGACCAGCATTTAACATCGGGGTATCAAAGAATATACTATTAATGGCCTTAAGAAGTATTATTCTCTCATTTATTCAGAAAAGGAATTGATTACTCTATTGACAACGTTTATACACAGTTCATCTTTTTTTTTCTTTTACGATGTTTTTGCTTCTAGCAACATTAGAATGGATTTGATCTTCTTTGTCCATAGATACAAGTTGGAGCATTTTTTACTTCCTGTAAAAAAAAAATCTTACACCACAATTTTCTAGAACTAAATAACCAAGGGATAACATAACATGTGGAATAGATTTGTGAATCACGTGGTCTTCGCTTATCTGATGATAGATAGGCGACTCCGGTGACACTGTTGAAATTTCAAATAAAAATAAATAAACGCACCGGACAAAGAAGACGCCTCGAAGAACAAATCATCAAATTACCCTCTCATTTTGAAGAGGATTTTTTCTTCTTTTTATCATGCTGAAAGGTATGGGTTCCATCCCATCCGATCTTAAATATTTCTTTCTTTTTAACAAATTTTCCATTTTGTTTAGCAATTTATATAACGAATATTTTTCTTATTATTTTTACTGATTTTTTTTTCTTGTTTTGTCGCTATTTATTTAGGTATATCTTTCGTGTGATTTTCTCCTGCAGCGGTTTATTAAATGCCATAAGTAACTGTGGGAGAACAATCATGGTGGTTAAATAACGTATCGCTCAAATAATGAATCTCTCTGATCTGCAATAAAGCTATCATATATTATAATTAAGAAATATTTTAGAAACACGAAATTGGATACAATATGGTTCAAATGCTGGTCGGATTAAAAGATTATCGGACTAGCAGAACTGATCTAGAGAAACGTCGTCGTTGGCGGAACTCGTTGCCGAGTATTGGGGTGCTCATCGACATGTTCTTCTCTGTGAAATGAGTCCTATGTTGGATCTGAAGAGACGTCCGCAGGCACCGCATGGTAGGGTAGAAGGATTCAAGGGATGGGGAACTCTGGGCTTTCGTCTCTTCTATTTATCTTCCGTTTTTTTTTAAGGATATTGTTTTTTTTCGTAGACTCCTATTCTACGATTTCCTTCTGCCGCCAATTGACCCGATCGATTTCTGTTCTCAGCAAGGTGTTTTTGAGCGGATCCTTGAATCGACGACGTGGGGGTCTACGTGGTATCCTGCAGAGATGCGAGCTCCGAGAAGAGGAGTTTCTTTGGGTAGTCGGATATCTGGCATTCGAGTAAGGTGTCAGGCCTATCGAAATCGGTGGCGAGGGATGATAGTTTCTAGGCTCGTCATCTTTGAGAGAAACAACGTTCTAATAAAAGAAGGTCGGATTACGAAAATGATACAGTGTAACCCGGATATAAGATACCCGGATATAAGGGAAACCCGGATATAAGAGAGATTTTCTCTGGTCCCAAATTAGAGCCATACTTACCTAAACAAAATAGACCAAACCCTGACATAAGAGAAACCCGGATATAAGAGACTTATTCTCCGCTCCCGACAACTCTCTTATATCCGGGTTACACTGTATTTGTAAATTCGATTGCCACAAATAAATTTTTTACTATGCACACGAATTTCAAACTACTAAAACTAGTATCTATTTAATTGTTATCAAACATCTCAAATCGTCAAAAAGTACTTATTATTATTCTTTGTTTTCCCGAATTTATTTTCTACTGCTGTTTGCATTGCCGTTGTCATCGTCGTGATGAGAACGCGCCTGTATTTACGAGCTGTTTTGGAGCAGGTGTATCACAATGGACATCTTTTTTTATTTTGCTTTATGCTGTTCCTCTGTCAGTTGCCTTGGAGAACTCGCTAACAATCTGTCGGATTGTGTTCCAAGGAAGAAGAAACACAAATCGCTATTCTTTTAGCTGACTGAAGAAAGATTTACAGTTCAAGTACGGATGCACTTAAGAATAAAAGAATCTCCAGTTACAAAAGAAAAAAAAACACTGACAGTGATGTTTAGGAAGTATTGTATTTGGAGGCAAATAACTGCCATTTGTGCAATCCTGAAAAAGACCCCCAGAAAATATGAAATAAACGTATAGTATAAATCGGAGTGAAGAAAATTATCGTACGAACCCTTTTCCAAAAAATAAATAAATAAAAAATAAAAACATAATCTCATATTTGTATTTTTTCAATGTTTTCTTATTTCCTGCTTCTTTTTATGGACTTCAGGATGTATAATTGAACGAGAAATCGGAGCTTGTCGTTCGAGAAATAACCTTGGGAAATATAATTTCATTATTTCTTCTACCTATGAATTAAATAGCAGAACAGATTGAACTCTCTAGCCGTGGCTAGCAACCAGTTTAGGAGACGGAAAACGACGATTTCAATTCTGGTGGGCCACATACTTGAATATTAACTAAGGTCCGCTCAGCATAGTCCCAATATAAGCGAAAGGTTGGCTTTTTGCCTATATAAGAAACACAAATGTGCTTGTGAATATAGACATTCTGGCGAATGAGAAGGCATACTTCAGATGAGAAATCATAACAATTTGTAGTGTGCTTTCAGGTTTAAACAGCTCTGATGATGGGTGGAGCAATTAATGAACAGTACCTTTTCGTGTGTAGGGGAACTCAGTAAATCTACTATTCAATAAAATTACCGTTGTGTATTTATATCTTTCGTGTTACGCGTTATAGTTGAAAAAGAGATAAGTCAACACATTTGTAAATTTATGAGTGGTTACTTCCTTTAGTAATTTTAATAAGCTATACCAAATAAAATATTTATCTTTATTTCACAAAAACGTTCCCGAGCAAAATGAACCGATTAATTTATCTGTTCCCTTACTTATACCTTTCTGAGGCTGCAGTCTTATTTGTTCAAGCCTTTCTTGTGAGACACTCAGATAACTTTGTCTACTAAAGTGATCGTCTTGCTTCAACTTGGTCATGAGATAGGCTTTTTCATCGCAGTCCTTGTCGTTCTGTTGGGAACCTTAGTTTAATTTCGAGAAGTGTTTCCATTTTTCTTTACTGCAATGAAACATACATTTTTAACATGTATTGAGCAAAAATTGATTTAAATAATGCCAAGTTTAATCAATGAAATATAGATACCATTGGCGATCTAAAAACATTAACAGATTAATTAAACGTTTCTCAAGACTTTATTTTAATTACGCCGCTTTATTGAAACTCAGTACAATGTTTCAATACTTTTGTTTCATTGCATCTCAATATTAAAACTTTCTAACAATTGCTGTCATTTTTGACGGTCCGGATACCCTATATGAAAGAAAATCTGATTAATAATCAGCTTAATCCAAAGTAAACAGCTCGCTAAGCAAAGTATTAAGAAACAGAGAAAGACCAAATAAGAATACTGAACTTTTACATAATATCTCTCTTCCTATATGGCAGTGAAGGCTGGAGAATGAATGGAGATAAAGAAGAGACTTGAAGCAACAGTTCTACAGGAGGATTTTGAGGATACCATGAACAGAACATGTTAGCAACGGTCAGGTTTGGGGGAAAACGAAAACAAACTTATACTTAATATCAGGAAGAGTGTTGAAATTTCTAGGACACATAATGAGGAAAGAGGGATTGGCAAAACTGATACTCACAGGACAGATTGACGATATGAGGAAAACAACACATAACATAATTAGTGAGCTTGAGTAAATGGATAGAGGAACAAGGTTTAAGGGAAATAACAAAAATACAAAATTTATTAAGAGCTACAGGATAGGAATTTGTGGAGGGCCTACGTTCTGAGAGGACACAGAACATAAAGTAAAATCTTAATAGATAGTAATATATGAATAATAAAAATATGATTAAATGTTATTTCTCAGTTGTTTGGAAACGGAGTATTTTTTGGCTTACGTAGGGGTGGGTCAATTTACAATGTATTTCCATAGCAAAATGGACTCCCTATTAAATTTTATAAAATTTAAAAATAAAATATGATTCTTATTCATGATCTAGAGTGCTTGATTTATAGTGATATCAAAAAACAAAAATGCAAAAAACGATTATATATATATATATATATATATATATATATATATATATATATATATATATATATATATATATATATATATTCTTTCTTATATGATATTTCTGAAACTCCACCCTTTATTTTTGTGGGTGTGCCACACCTAGTTAGATTTGAAATGCGACAAGCTCTTAAAAGTATATGGATACTAAACTTACTCATATCATTGCTTACACACGTACATCACTTATACGGAGTTTACAATCTCTGTAGAGTTTCCTTCTGTTGAAAGATAGACAGCTTCGATAATCGCATCTGAAACAGTGACGTAATCAAAGTTGCCAATCTCCTTCACTTTATTACAGTCCGTCATTTAGACACTATTCACGTTTTTTTCTCACTTTGAAACTTTACACCCTCGACAAAAGATTACTCGAAGACTCTACTGAAACCATGCAAGCTTTCAAAATACGACACAACTTGTCGGTTGACGTTGCGATTGAAATCTTTCTTGGATTCCTCTGCTGCCGTCCTGACAGACATGAGTAGGAAACGTATAAACACCAGCTTCAGATCGTATTGATACCCTCGAACTTGATGAGGATTAGTTCAGGGGTTACCATAGCGGGCCGTTTTCGGAGAGGATCACAAGTCCTTGTCCAGTTTGGCGTAGTTCGTTTTCACATCAACAACTAATGAAAACTAAATTTGGAAATAGTAATAAATAAGTAAAAAAAAAAATGTAATTCCGATTATTTTTGGTTTATTTTACCCCTTTTTAGAGAAGGCATTAAAAGGTATTTTAAACTCTAAATGACCTTCAGAAAGTGAAGATCACGTCAAGATAGTTATTTTCTAAGCGTAGCTTAGATGTGACACAAGGCCGAATGTATGGGGCACTGATCTAGCGAGACAAGTTTGCTAACCATTACACCACGCCTAGGTGCCTATTGATGTTTTAGGCACAGCTTAGATGTGGCACAAGGCCTAAAACAGAGGATATCCAGTGAGGATTGAACTCACTACTCACCTGCATCACTTACATCACTTCTAGCGAGACTAGCTTGCTAACCATTACACCAAGTCGAGGTGCAAAGATTTGACATAGATGGCATGTAGCAGTGGTTACCGTGTTTTAATATTAAACTATGGTTCTGGTTTCGCTTTTAACTGTGAACTCCGCATATGTGACACACTAGCAAATTTTCCGGCATTGATTTTCATCACATTCCCTAACTTTTCTAGTTAAGAATCCATTTCTTTTTATTCATTTCACCACAATCAAGACAATAAGCCTCTGAAACGTAAATGGGTTACTGAGTGTGAAAGAATATTAGAAAACTACTCTTCTCCGTCTTCTATCAGTATGGCTGATGCTAACCTCCGGGAAAGTGACTTCTAGGGCTAACGTTCTCGATTGACATGAAGTGGAAACACTATATTGAATCCGTTGTTAGGTCAGCAGTCAAGAAAGTTGGTTGTCTGTGTCACGCAAGACCTTTTTTCTCTCCAGAATCTATCCTATATATTTATAAGTACAGGCTTAGAATATTGCTACCGCGTATGGTCAGGTGCTCCTGTTATTTCTAGAGATCCTTGATAAAATAGAAAGAAGAATCAGCATTATTATTATTAATCACACACACACACACACACACACACACACACACACACACACACACAAAACACACACATATATATATATATATATATATATATATATATATATATATATATATATATATATATATATGTATATATATATTAATAATATTATAATTATTATCTTCAGTCTCGGCTTCAGTCACTTTCTCACAGCCGTAAGTTGCCTCCCTGTAAATTTCTATAAATACATTCATTGTAATTGTCCGGATATTCTCTTCGATATTTGCTGTAATCTAGAAAGGGTTACTGAATGAGGAATAACCAAAATGGAGTTTTTGAAATGAAATAATAATCTTTATAACATCAACAAAATACAATACTCGCCAGCGGCGTGAAGTAGGTAAACCACTGCTAATGGTGGACTACTTAGACAACATATTTATTTGTATAAATTATACAAAATGTGGCACAAGGCCAAAAGGATGAATGGGGGGAAAAAGGGACGGTCTTCATTTGTCTTAACTTAAATCTTAGCTAGCCACAAACACTGACTCAAAAAGACAACAGTATTCCTTACGCCAAAACAACACATTATTAGTTACCTTTCTTACTACATCCACCATAATACCTCATTGTCTCTATGAGAGTTCTAACTAGTCCCCATATGTACAATTCATTGTCTGTGGGGGAAGGGGTATAAAACAACACATTTAAATATTTGCCTCAATGATTATTTACAAAGATGTACAAAACTATTTACAAGAAAATGAACAAAATAATGTTAGTAATAACCTCCCACACCCCCTAATGTGGCAGAAATATCAGTGAACTTGACAAGACAGCATATACCCCCCACCACTTAAAATAGTGCCCAACGGATTTATGAGGATTAGGACATACCCATTCGTGTTCACAGGTACGGTATACAACAATATTGTACCTAGACTTATTGAATTTAAGCGCAGTACGAGACTGGTGAAGACATCAAATCAACTTACAATTGAGTTGACTAGATGTAAACGTACGTTCTATGCTAACAGTTTCTTTTCTCGAGCTTGTTGAAGTCTCGCCCGGCCTCACGCTTCCCAGCCAAATTTATCTTTCAATAACTGAAATGCATTGTCAATCGCTATCGACTATCTTCTTCATTACTCTTTTTTTTATTCTCGATCATTATTTATGTTTCTGTTTCTAAATGGCGCTAACCTTATTCAGTGTACGAGATGAGGATATATAGAAGAGAAAATCTAGCTTGGCACAAGGCTGTAGTAAGAGAGCATCCAAAAAGGGTCAAACTCGTAGTCTAATCAATAGACTGCTAGGCTTGCTTGTTTATCATAAATCAATTGCATACCCTCTCAGGGATATCTTATAATCTTGGTCTAGCAAAAGGTCAAAAGAACTGGGTCTGGTAAAAGGCTATAATAATGAGAGCACTTAGTGTGAAGTGACTTAGCAATGCATTGTTAGGTAATATAATTGACAAATCTTAGGTTAGTCTCGTAGAAGGCTATAATAATGTACGCACCCAGTACGATGTGTACTTACTGCAGTAGCAATGGTCCATTCGGAAAAATAATTTAATTATCTTAGCTGAGTTTGGTACAAGACTATAATAATGAGAGCACCTATTAAGAACTTACAGCATAAGTAATGGTCTGTTAGGTAAAATAATATACTAATTTTAGCTGAGTCTGGTATATGGCTATAATAATGAGGGGCCCTAGTAAGTCGTGGAATTATTGTACTAGCAATGGTCAATCAGGTAAACTAATTTACTAATCTTAAGTTAGTCTGGTACAAGGCTTTAATAATGAGAGCACCGTATAAGTTCGTGCACTTACACCGCTAGGGTTGATCTGTTAGAAAAAATAATTTACTAATCTTAGTTGAGTCTGGTACAAGGTTATAATAATGAGAGCACCCAGTAAGAAATGAACATACATCATGACCCATACTCTGTTTTTCAGAATAATTGACCAGTGGAAAGGAAGCCAAAACCCACTCTTCTTGTCAGAAAAGGATCCAATATGGCGCTGAATGCTGATTTCGTGATGTATCTTCTGATGTAATTGTTTCGATTAGTTTAACACTTTTTGTGCGAAGCTATTTCACGCTTTGTGAGTTCGAAGGTAAAACATTGAGCGGCAAACAGTTTTTTGTTCATTTTCTCTATTTCGTAATATTCCAAACTGCCAGAATTATTTTCCTGTGAAACTTCGTTTATCGGGCCCAAGCAATTCTTTTAATATCCACCCAGCAGGCGAACAGTTTTTTTCCCCTTAGTCGTGTCAACTCAAAATAAGTTCAATTATTTCCATGCAAGCTTTGACTGTGCGTGCTTTTAGCCTTGTTAACCATTTTCACTTCACTTTAAAATAGGCGTTCATAGAATTAAATTTCTATTCATTTTATGCGAAGTAAGAAAGGGAGATACCAAAATCAAGAAATTACAAAGGTTTAAAGATCTGGGAAGTTTTCTTTTTTCAACAGTGGAAAGAATATGTCACATCAAAGTCAGAAGGCTCTTTAGAATAGCGAAAGTTGCCTTCAAAAAGCCAAGCAATGTATTAAGAAACATCAATGTTTCGTTACAAACAAAGAAAAGAGTACTGAACTGTTATGTAATATCGATCCTTCTATATGGCAGTAAAAACTGGATAATTCTTCTTATAAGATGAAATTTGAGCAACATAAATGTGATTTTGCAGTTCTAGTTTACGCAAGCAACTCGAAAATCAAAATACACAAATAAACAAAAACATGTTTATATTTCTGAGATAACGTCTTGTAATTATTTTCACGTTTTACATTGTTCGTTACAGTTGTCATTTTTGTTGTCATATTCACGACGTTTCGGCCGTTGTACGCTCCGGCCTTCTTCTGGTGATAATTACGGAATTATAGCAATGAGAAATTTTGCGTTGGGGCAGAGCACGGGGAGAACGGGATTTGTGTTGTGGCAAAGTTTAACCTTTGTATCCGACCCCCACCCCCCAAAAAAAAGACGGCGTACCAAAAGAAAGTTGATTCCCTTGGCATCGTTATTACTCGATACACTTTTGACTGCCTCGACAATGATTACAAGATTACAAGTTAAGATTATATGTTAACCAAGTACAATGCGACATTTATCATTTACCTTTTATAAACATTTATTATTCGGAAAATAAATTGTCATTCAAAGATTTATAAAAATTTACAGTATTATCAAAATATATAAACCAGCTTCAATGCAATATTTATTATTTGCTATTTTATAAATAACTATAAAAACAAATTTACAGCATTCTGTAATTATACAAAAGGAAAATTTTTGTTGTAGTTTTTCCTCTCTGTGCCTTTTTTTTTATATATGAATTTTTTCATTGTAATTGTTCGGATGAGTTCTTCGCTTTGGTAGCGAAACTTTTTGAATTTAAGCGCAGTACGAGACGGCGAGGTGGTCTCACCAATTTACACTAGATGTAACCGTAAGTCTTATAAATTTGGCAACCCCCCACATGGGTCGATGTGGCACAAGGCCGGTTTAATGTGGGCTTACCGAGCCCGTAGGCTCGGGCAAAAATATGCCCATTTAGAACCCGTATGAACGGGATCAGGGACTGTTTACCTCCCCGGACGAAAATTTGCCCTGCGGCAAAGCTCCGTCCGAGTTCCTCTCTGCCAAAGTAGAGAGTTCGGCAGATGTCGCAAACGGTCAAAGACGCGGTTGCGTAAGTCTTATGCCAACAGTTTCTTTTTTCGCACTTCTCTCATGTGGAACTCCCTTCCAGCTCCATGCTTTTCCGCCACCTTTAATTTTCAAAAAATTAAATGCAATGTCAATTGCTATCTACTGTCCTGATTACTCTTTTCTCTTTCTGCTCTTTGTGAATGTTTCTATTTCAAATTCCTCCATACGCCGTGCCTTCTTGCGTTTTAGTTGCTGTACTGCCTTACTCGGGGTGGTACCGATTAAAAAAATGGAAAAAAAAATGAATAAGGAGATACACATTCAAAATATTGAGGGGTCTTGCCTAAAATCTAAAATTAAAAGAATCTTTGATTCAGAGTATGAGATGCAAACAATATGTGAATTTATGTGGGGAAAGCAAATGAAAGCGATGCTAGGGAAATGCATTATTTCAAAATTTATAATTACAGTTACACATTGCTATGTGTTTATCTAAATGTTCTTGCTTCCAGATATATTTATAAATGAATATATGAAGAAAACATTTCTTTTTATATTTATTTCTTTATAAAATTGGTAAATAATAAATGTTTCATTATAGTTGGTAGACATCTTTTAATAATTTTGTGTATATAACTTTATTCTTTCGTATAAGCAATCTAATAAATAAAGAGTGTTTAATATCTTTGCTGTCAATTTTCAAGAATTACGAAAATTTTCTCATGTTTGGACTTGCAGAGGGGGGTAAAAAGTGTATACAATAATAGCGGTGTAAAGGGAATAACCGTCCTTTTGACACACAGTTTTATTCCTTGTTTTGCAGGTACGAAGGTTAAACATTACCCGGTTGTTTTCCAATAGTGTTAATGTTAAACTAGATCTTTAGAAACATTTTGATGTTAGCTGGAAAGTTGATTTGAGCGAATATCTGGCCTAGGTTGCTCACATAGTAATTCTCTTCAAAATCAAACATCATCATAGCTTGTCAGTGACAGTACAGGGTGGTCCGAAAGTATTGTCACCCTACATAACATATTTTTACATTTCAGATGGCTGACACGAGCTCCTACAGTTTGGAAGAGAGGCCACTTGCAAGTGTATGGACACATAATCGCGTGAATTCTGGCAAGCGCATACATGATGTGCGATATGGCTTTACAGCAAGATTCGGCAGACCAGCTCTTGATCTTGATTTCGTCAATGAAAGAGAATAAACTGAATCCAGTACATGTGCTTTGTATTACTGTATTACTTGTTCTTCTATTGTTCACATTACTTTATGGTAGTTGGTATCAAGACTTTTGGACCTCCTTGTACATTGTGCCAAGCTATTTATGCAGTAAGTGAGAAATAGATTCATGTCCCTTTCTGTGGGAACTTTTGACAAATGAGATTGGATATATTTTGTATCGAATTTACGCTTTTATAGCGTGTGTAGAACAGACCCATATCAGACACTGTACGAATTCTAAAAGGACCCTTCAGCATCGAATGGGCCAAGAAAAATTCTTTCTATCGATAGAAATGAAGCTTTGAGTGTTCGGGAATGCCAACAATGGTGTGGTCAGTATCGATCAAGATTTCTTTTTTATATTCTCTCTCGGAGATTCTCCTGGACAACGAAGTTCTGACAATATTTGTTTTTTTTGCAAACTAAACGAGCATTAGCAAAACAGTTCAATACGAGTAGCATTTCGACCATAAAACATCTTCATGACCTCGGAAAAGTGTCTAAACTTGGCCAATGGGTCTCTTCCCATCTGATTGTTTCTCAGCTCAATAAAAGTTTTGCCTATTGCTCGTCGTTGGAGAATAGACTTGCTCCGGATACAACCATGGTAGAATCATCGCCAAAAGTGGATATTCTCTGATCATATTCAACGAGAGGTCAATGGTTAGCACACACTGGAGAAGTAGAATCCCTTCCCTAACCTGGACTCAAATCAAGGTTATTCTCAGCGTATGGTGGGTAATCAATGGTTTAGTCCAGTGTTTCTCAACCTTTTTTAAGTAAGGGCACACCGAGGAGCAAATGAAAATACCACAGCACACCTAGCAAAATTTTTAAAGGGTATACATTTACATGCTATAAAATAAAACAATAGTTTTAAAAAATACAAAACACAAATATGACCTTACTATATTTCAATGTTTCTATTCAACTATTGTGCAGTTTATTTAGCGTGAAACCTGTACCTGGTGTTTTTTATGATTTCTTCAATGTTTGGTCGAATGCCCGATAAGCAGACTCTCACTTCTTATTCAGTTGAGCGTAGTCTTTCTCGCTTCTTATTTTTGATGTTATTTACAGTTGAGAAATCTAACTGACATAAATAAGAAGTAGAAAATTGCAATAAAACTGATAAAGCATAAAGCTAAACTTTTAAAACTTTCATAGTTTTGTATTCAAAATGTGTCAATAGTTGTTGGACCGAACAAGTGAGTAATAACAAAATTTTAGAGAAAATGGAAACAAAAAAGGACACTTATAGTGAACAGCAGAAAGAAAAAGTTGAAATTTCTAGGACACATAATGAGGAGAGAGGGCTTAGAAAATTTGATACTCACAGGACACTGAAGGCAAAAAGGGCAGAAGATAAAAAAACGCCTAATCTTCCTAACAAGTTTGAGTAAGTGAATGGCATGTCAGGGTTCAGGGGAGATAACAAAAAGATACTATTTAATAACAGCTACAAATGATAGGAAATTGTGGAGATCCATGATCACCAACGTACCGAAACGACACACCACATACAAGAAGAAGAAATTTTCAAAAGCATAAACATCTGTTTAATATGAGCTTTATCTTGGGAAAAAAGAGCATTAGAAAGATTGTGTAGCACCAGTGTTTAAAGAACAGCCCACTTGCCTTGAAAATAAATATTCAAAATGTCGCATTTTTAGGGATGGGAATAGACAAGCAGATGCTAGAATTTATGAAAGATGCGCAACTACATCGACTACAATGGATCGTACTTATTAATTTCCCATAAAAGTAATACCGTAGAGCATTCAGTTTGGTTTGGTTTGGTTTTTTCAAAAATTTATTGCTGGTAATAAATTTTTTACAAAGTATTTCTGTTTGTTTGTTTGTTTGTTTGGGGTTTTATGGCATATCAACCACTATGGGTTATTTAATGCCAGATCTAGTATTTACTAGATATATCAAAAACGTATAGTTGGCAACATCATTGTTCCAAAAACGTATAGCTGGCAACATCATTGTTTAAAAAAAATGTATCTCTGGCAACATCACTGTTTCAAAAACGTGTAGCTGGCAACTGTTTCAAAAACGTATAGCTGGAAACATCATTGTTTCAAAAAAATGTATCCCTGGCAACATCATTGTTTCAAAAATGTATAGTTGGCAACATCATTGTTTCAAAAACGTATAGTTGGCAACATCATTGTTTCAAAAACGTATAGTTGGCAACATCATTGTTTAAAAAAAATGTATCCCTGGCAACATCATTGTTTCAAAAAAATGTATCCCTGGCAACGTCATCGTTTCAAAAACGTATAGCTGGCAACTGTTTCAAAAACGTATAGCTGGCAACTGTTTCAAAAACGTATAGCTGGCAACATCATTGTTTAAAAAAAAATGTATCCCTGGCAACATCATTGTTTCAAAAACGTATAGTTGGCAACATCATTGTTTCAAAAACGTATAGCTGACAACATCATTGTTTCCCATCACATTTTAGGGGTAAGGTGTTAGTATATTTAGTGTAGGGTTTGGGAGGGAAAGTTAATTGTAAGTTGTAGTTGTTTTGGAATGGGTTAGATGTGATGGGGCATGACATGACCAGCCGATTGATCGGATCGACAGCCTTTTGGTTGGACGTAGTTTATCGTCATACCCAGGACGCGGATGTAGTTTATCGTCATACCCAGGACGCGGATGTAGTTTATCGTCATACCCAGGACGCGGATGTAGTTTATCGTCATACCCAGGACGCGGATGTATTTTATCGTCATACCCAGCAAGTATTTCTGGTAGTAAAACATATTTTTACACTTTCATAGTGTTTTGACCTCAGTTTGGGGATTAACTATTTGTCCGTAGCTGGGACACTAAAAGGTGTTACCACCCGGGTCAGGTTGGACCTGGGGACACCAGCAACTAAGAGGTGGTTCCACACTCCTCAAAAACCTGATCAAAGGCCTTGCTGTCGGTTGTAGTTTATCGTCATACCCAGGAGGCGGGTGTTGGTTTATCGTCTTACCCATGACGCGGATGTGGTTATCGTCATACCCAGGACGGAGAGAATTCAGTGAGAATTGAACACTGTAAATGGTTATGCAGTACGACTTTAACTAACTCCACCCTTTAAGATTGAATACTGTTCCTATGTCTGCTCCTGCTACTCATCTCGAGGTTCTTGACAAAATCAAAAGAAGGATTTACAATGCAATGGATCCTGATTTGGCTTCCCGACTTTAGCCTCTTTCTTATCGACGTGACGTGACTCCCCTCTGTCTTTTCTACAAATATTTTCATTGGAACTACTCTGACGATTTTTTTCCCCTTTTTTTTCTACGTGAGTTTAAGTGTGCTACTAAACCGGCATCTAGGTCCTACCCTTTTACTGTTGAATTAGTTAAATGTAACCGACACTTCCACTCCAACCGTTTCATTTCTCATACTTCCCGCCTGTGGAACTCTCTTCCCTTTCCTTGCTCCCCTGATAACTATAATCTACAAAAATTTAAATGCAACGTCAATCGCTATCTTCTATCTTTTGGAACCCCGTTCAGCTTTTATCTTTTCCTCGGTTTATCCTTACCCGGTCTTTTTTCTCTCACCTTCACTCTCTGTAACCCCCTGTGTATCAGTGGGATTCCCGCCTTGCAGGGGGTGAAATGATTTTAAAGAAAGTTGCACAATGTCAGACATTTACAGGACGAACACGTCATATTATGGAACGGAAGTCAAATCAATCTCATTTCCTTCGTATTCCGAATGCGAGAAAAGAAAAGAGAGGTCCACTCAGACAACTTTTTTTTTCTTCTAAGAACTGTGTTTTCGAAGAACTGTGCACTAGATTTCCGCGTGGACGCTTTCTTGAACAATCTTGACATTTTCAAGTCAAGGGTCAATCGTTATCTCGCCTCCTTATCCTCATAATCTGCACTTTTTAACACCCCTCATCTTTACCACAGATGACATTCAGCATTGTGTTGCTGGTAATCATCAAGCTGGAGTAACTCTCGAGCCCTGTATTGGGAAATTTTAGTATAAAAAAACGGACCTACGTTTTTCAAATATTGGCATATTCTACCGCTACGCAACCGTATAGGAAAACAGTGTTCAGATCAAACTCATTACTAAACCCTACTAACCAAATATTTATTAATGTTGCTTTGGCAGGCAATTGTTGCATGCTGAAAGCAGTGAAGGATCTCATCTTGGCTTTTTCTCTCAGCCGACGATCGCTAATCGTTTTCATTCAGCAATGAAAGACTTCTAGGACAGAGAATGTTAATTCAACTATTTTTATTCCTCATATCGACATGTACATTATCTAACTATCCAATGGTAGTGGTGGGGTCGCCCCCTTCACTGGGGAGCCGTTTCGGACACAAAAGAGAACACGTCTACATCGCTTGCCGGCTAAGAAACAACTCGGTGAAACCTTCCTTCTATGGTTTTCCCACGCTAGCTCAACCAGTCAAAATCGACTTTCCTATTATGACTCACATCTGAAACCGGCTGTCAAACTCCGTAAGTCGGAGCCGAGATACACTTCCCCTAAAAATAACATTCTGCTAAACTATTATTTAACACAATCACGAAGCATTCATTGAGATCTCAGTTACTAAAAACGTTCTAAAAGGTCTTGGTTATCTTCGTTCTACGTTAGACTTCGTCAGGTACAAGACTATAATCTTAGAGAATTTATTAAAGTTGGAAATGCTCTTAAAGGAAGTTTTAATAATATTCATTTCAGTTTAACCTTTGTTAGGCACAAGGCCACATTCATAGATCATATAGTCACGATAGAACATAGAATGTCCAAAGAGTTTGGTAATTTTCATTCAATGTTAAGTTTGTCAGGTAAAAGGCCACAATCTTGGAGCAATTAGTGAAAATATAACTTATTAACGATTCTCCAAAAGAAGAGCTTGATGAATATTTGCTCCAGTTTTTGCTTTGGCTGGCACAAGGGTAACAAAACAGAGCATTCATTGCGGATAGAACTAGACATAAAAATGTTCTAATGTTGATATATGTTATTCTTTGTCAGGTACAAGGCCACAATCATAGAGCATTCAGTGAAGATAGAAGTTAAAATACTTTAAAAGTAGAATTTGATAATTGGTTTTGTCTGCGAAAATAATGACACATTCATTACGGATAGAACTTACTAAAAAGCTTCTAAAAGAAGTGTTTCGTAATCTTCACTCCATGTTGGACTTTGTTAGGTACAAGGCCAGAATATAAGAGCATTTAATTGAAATTATAATGTTCTAGAACAGTGTTTCTCTTCTTAACCAACGGCACATCTAGAAGCAAATGAAAATATTACGGGTCACTTACCAAAACTTTTAAAGAGTATACATTTAATTAAAAATACTTTGAAAAAATTACTATTACAACAAAGTATTTAAAATAAAATAATCGAAGAATAGCGAAAAGAATTATTTGAAAAAGTTTAATATTTATTCATTTATTCAAATACTAATGCTGTGGCATTACTACTTCCATACGGACATATATGTATGTCATGGCAATATTGCACGACACGCTTGAAAGGATCGCGTGTCACACTGGTGTGCCGCGACACGACAGTTGAGAATCACTAAAAGAAGACTTTGGTAAGGTTTGCTTCAGGTTATAAGCTTTGTGAAGTACAAGACCAAAATCGTAGTGAGAATAGAACTTACTAAAGATGCTATAAAAGAAGTGTTTGGTAATCTTCACTCCAGCTTAGTCTTTTTTAAATACAAAGCCATTATTATAGATTTGTACATATATATTGCGTTCTACAGTAATAGCTGTTTTAACAGGCGGCATATATTTGTGATTGGAAAGTCTTTTAAGAGAATCTCATCATTTGCTATAGGAATTTTAAAAACTTTCCTCTTTTCATCAAACAGCCAGGCCTTGTCTTCAAGTCGATGAAAAACAATCTATTATCTGTTTTGTTTATGAGAAAATCGTGAATGCTTAATCGTTATTATATTTTCCCCGGTAACCTTTTATTCTCTGATACGTCCAAGATCTCACACCTTCAGCAATTTCGTTTTTACATCTTGTGACACGTATGTTTGGGTCGGCTCAGTTCGTTTGTTAAGTTTTATTAAATGACATAGGAACAGGCACCTAACTCCAGTCCTATCAGAAGGTAATTCTAGTGTGTAGAGACAGAAAAAAAAGCGACGAGTTTTGGGGAACAGGCGATCATGATTGTAAATCATTCGAAACCAGTTTAGTAGAAAGGCTCTCACTGTCCAGGACTTCTTCCCACGCCGACCACTCTTCCACAGACCTGTGTCTTTCCTCCATTCGGGAATTTCTAACCGAGGCATGCCGGACATTGCAGTCGTCCACCGAGGCGACTCATTAAATCAAAGTCGTGATCTGCTGTAATAAGCGTCTCTTAAATCAGCCGAGTGTAATACAATAGATACCTGGGGTAGCCGAGGGATTGGGTTGATTGAGGATGTGACAAAAGACTTCGCTTCTTTGCTGTATCTCAGAGGTATAAAATCAGACATGCTACCATTCATCGCCATTGATATAACGTTATGAAAATGAGCAGGCCTCCTGCCGTTGAGAAGCGTGTAGTATGAAAGCGACTCAGCAGATTTCTTGCGAAGTCAAGCCTCATTGGGACACAAGCCTTACATACATGCTCTCGTGTTAGACTATGCTTGATTGGCGACCACCATATAAATAAAATGGATGTTTTGCCGTGACGTAATGAGTAACAACCTAGTCTGGCAGGCAAGGTAATCTGGCAGGCAAGCTAGTCTGGCAGGCAAGGTAGTCTGACAGGCAAGGTAGTCTGGCAGACAAGCTAGTCTGGCAGGCAAGGTAGTCTGGCAGGCAAGGTAGTCTGCGAACAATAGCAATTAAGACATGGTTGCACGCTCATCGAAACCTCCCGATCAGAGGCCTTGCTACTGGATGTAGTTTATCGTCATATCCAGGAAGGTCCTGTCTTTGAATCTATAGGTATATTTATATTTGGGCCTATTGTTAAATAATAGTCGTTTATGTTTCATTCTTTCTTTTAAGAATAGGTAAACATTGGTAGTTTGAGTCTGTAAGCATTTACTTTAGGTACAAGTTAATATGAGCGATTATATTTGAGTCTATAAGGATATATTTAGTTTAGCGTCAGGTACATATTGGTAGTTGAAATTGGAGCCTATAAAAAATTATTCGAGCACAGGTAAATAATTTAGCAGATATTGGTTTAGAGATATGCAATAGTTCGTTTATGTTTGAGTCGATAAGCATTTATTTGGTTCAGAATAGGTAAATATTGGTCGATTTTATTTAAGTATATGAATGTTTAGCTTCCGGGGTAGTTAAACCTTGGTCCTTTATCTTTTAGTTTATAAGCATTTACTTGTTTCGGTTATATATAAATACTAGTGTACCCGTGTTGTTAAAAATGACGGTAGTTGTTAGAAAGTTTTTATAGTAAGATGCAATGAAACAACAGTATTGAAACAATGTTTTAAGATTTAATAGAACAGAGATAAAGAATTCATAACTAAAATAGAGGCAAACAAACTTTTTAATTAATCCTTTCCATTTATATTTTGTATACGTTCAATGGTGTCCATGTTTCATTGAGTACTTCTGGTAATATATAAGTCGCATTTTTCTTCAATATAATTAAAGCAAAAAATTTGATGTGTTTAATATAACAGCGAAATGGAAATATCTTGGAGAAAAAATTAGTAACAAAATAACAAAGATGTCACTGACAAAGCCTATTTCAAGACCAAGTTGAAGCAAGATGATCGCTTAATAGATAAAAGTATGTGAGTGCCTCACATGAAAGGCTTGAACAAAAAAGACTGCAATCTAATAAACGTAGAAATAAAAAAAAATAACTAATTTTACAATTCATTTTTCTCGGGAAGAATTTTTTTGTAAATGCAGATAAATATTTTATTACTATAGAATATTAAAACCGCCAAGGGAAGTAATCACTCAAAAATTTACCAACATTGGCTCAGTACAATCTTCTATATAAATGGTCTTTGTCGTAGTGATCAATTAATTCCACTGTAGTCGGGATCATAAAGCCATTATATACTGCACGATCCTTTCGTTAGCTGCATAGGGTTACGTACAGTTTAGCTTTCAGAGTTTTCTTCTCCTAGACTAGTTGACAACTAAGGCTAGTATGTAACCTTTAGCTGAGGCGAGAAGAGTGCGGTCCCAATGCTATTTGCGCGAAAGTGAATGTAACGAGATTTGACTCGAATTCGAACGCAGCTTTACAAATATCTCGTTCCGCTATCCATTACACCACGCGTACATATGTAGGTAAAAGCGTATGTAGGGAAGTTAAAAAAAAAAAAACTAATCCCAACCCCCAGGAGGAGGGGGTCTTCCCTCCAAGGCAGTACCTCTCGATCGGGAGGGGGTCTAGCGACTGAGGTGTCACCAAAAGGAGAAATATCGAAGGGGCGGTATTGCCGTTAAACCCACTTTAAATTGAACCTGCGTCACATTCCGTAGCGATGTGGGCGCACTTCCTTTCTGTTGAAAACTTAATCTTTCCACAGAAATGGACGAGTCCGCTCTATGAATGGTAATATTACAGCAAAACAGTTTTAGAGAAAGGATGAACCGAATATCAACTCAAAATATTTTCAACAAGATGTGCGTTTTGTTCTTATTTTAATTCATTTAGCATCTGAAAACAAAAATATTAAAGAAATCTATTCAAACATGGATAACTCGCACTTTTTTCCATTCAAGTGTTTTGATTTATTCCCAAAGAAGCGTCTCATTCGATTGCAAAGATAAAATGTTTCCTTTTATATTTCTTTAAATAAATTCAGTAACGTTAAACAAGTGTATCCGTTATTACACAAAACAAATAGACAAATTTATATTATTCTATTTATTTTTGTAAAGAAAATAAAATGTAATCCACAAGTGTAAATCTATAGATTTGTTAATTTTTTAAAAATATACTATGAAAATTATAGCATTACTCCCTTCGTTTTACTTTTAAGCTCTGAACGAAATGCTAATATCAGAAATTAATTTTCCTCTGCATATCTCACTCTTCGGTGAACCCCCAATATAGATATATTATTTTTATTATTTTATTTTAGATACTAAAACAAAAACACAAAACATGTTGGAATCGCTACACAATAGTTTTGTGTTTTCGCTCCGTCTTCAGGCGAATGGTAAATGACTGGTGATTAGATAATTTTTCAAAAGTTTCACAAAGCAAAATATTACCTCTTTTCCGAAAGATAAGTCGTGGTGGTGGTGGGGGGTAAGAAAACACATGGTCAGAATTAAAAATAAACTTGTGGGTTTGTCTTGATCAACCAATTAAATATCAGATCTACGCTAAATAGAAAATTAAACTCAGCGGGTGAAGGTGGG